>CP124714.1:49132500-50332500 GCA_031232105.1 Capsicum rhomboideum
ATGAGTAGCTAAACACTACAACTAGGGTTGTGGAAACCATGATGAATTGACGAAATAAGTTAAGTACGAAGTTATTCTAGACCGGTGTGCTTGCATGTATTGGTATTTCCTTTGTTAAGATTGTTTTTCTAATGGGGCTTACGTTAGGAACTCACCTGTATTCTAGACTTGCCTGGAAGGGAGGTATAGATTAGGGAAAGGAGATAACAATAGAGATTTGAAGCTACCAACCTTCATCCAATTAACTTGAGCCTTGATAGGGATAGTTAATCTGAGATCAAAGAAGAAGGGTTTGTAATGCGATGCTCTAAGTCCGGAAGGAGATGAGTGAAATTCATCTGATTAGGGTCGAAAGACATTCGGATAAACATAACTTGTTAGATTTTGCATGTAACGCATCGGGATAGCCTGCTAGCACAAGTAACCTGTGGAGTTATAAAGTCATAGGGATTACAATCCTAGTGCTCGTCTCATATTAATTACATTCCAACAAACCAACAACTGCTACTGTTACTATTTTGTTTGACAAAATCCCCCCTTTATTTACTTATTTGCCAGTTACGTAGGCAAACTCTTGACAGAATTTTGGCCTATTCCTCGTGGGATCGACCTCAACCTTGTTGGGCTCTATATTTGATTCAATGACCGCTTTATACTTTTTAGGAGGTGTATTTTGGGCGACATTACAGGGAAGCTAATACTAGCATAATCAAGGTCCCTAACCATAATGTCTAATCGTGAGGTAACTATCAATGATGTAATTTACCATAGAAAAGAAAAGGGATCAGAAACATACCGACAACCTCGGGTACTAATCCATAATCATCCTGCCATGAAGTAACGATAATAACCAACAGTAAAGTAACCGGCTAGTACGGACAAACTATACCTAATCGGGCCCCTATAAGCCCGAAAGGTTCAAGCCAACACTCAGCAAATAACAATCATAGATTTTACCGATACACCCCCCCCCCCCCATAAGGCTTATATATATAAGCACCAAACAAACATACTGGTGATAGGCAATGCATATGAATGAATGCAATATAAACTAATAGTATCATACCCAATCCGAGTGCCATTATGTACAAAGTGTATACATCTCCTCCGGCTCACTAGCTCACAAAAGCAAGACCTACGGCGACCATTCTTCTCCAGCACTGCAGCTCACGGATAAATGGGCCCCTAGGGGACTCGGGATATCCCTATACATTGCCTGGTCCCGAACCAGGACATCCAATAATCATCATAATCAATCTACTTCGTCTAATACCAGAGAGATATAAAGGTATAATAAGTGCGCAGACTCGACCCGTGACTAAAAGAGTGTAAGTCTGTAAATCCATTGCCCAAGATCATGTTCGGGACTAAATCGGCATAATAACATAGAAAGAATCAAAATTTCTATCGACCGAGGTAAATAGTACTGGTAAAAGAGTGGATTAATAATGGACCAGAATCTACCTCGGTCTAATTTCTAAAACAACATTTTTAGTTTCAAAGCTCATAATCCATTAAGTAAGGTGGTACAATTCCCGTTATAAAAGAATTTATTTTAAAAGTGAAAAGTGGGAAGAAATTCCTTTTTGGAAAACAGTAGTAAAATCAAGGTTTTGGTTGGAATCGTACTACTAAGTGAGCATAAATGCGCCCTAAAGTATGCATGCCATCACTAGTATCCAAACAATACAACCATAAGTGCCTAAGCATCTATAAACTAGAATTATGCCCTCTCTAAGGGTAAAATACTCACTTGAAGTCCAACAAGTATTGTAGCCACGACCTCAGGCCCAACTGTACATAACTAGTATAATAATATCACCAAAATTCGGGTAACTACTGTCCAATTCGCTAAGTAATATGGTGAGTCTTATATTAAAGGATCATTAAAATCAATCTATGGATAACATGTCTATAATCAAGGATAATATAGTTCTAGGGTCGTAACGGGTATCCTAGGCTAGGGTTCGAATCACATTTCTATCCCAAGTTCCCTAAATAGACTAAGTAATAATATACTAGTCATAATCCGATCCAATAATCCCTACCTAGCATGCAATTTATGCAATACACAATTTCATAGAGAAAAGTAGACCGAAGCCTACCTCGATGTCGAACCGCAATCTTAAACCGTCCATAAATTGCTTGTCTTCAATCCACGATCCCGAAATGTCGCCACACCATCAAAATCGTAATATGCACGTTAATAGGAGTAAAATAATGCCCATATTGCTATATAAAACTCCGAGCCCACAATCGGGCCAAAAATGGGCCCATGGGACCCACAAATGAAATCCCAAAATTAAATCAGTCACGAGTTCCTCGAAGGACAAGGAATGTGTGCTCAAAAGTTATGCATAAATAGAGTATAAATCGGGGCTTAAATCAACCCCAAACGATGAGTGAAAAAGAGGGAAAAACAAGAATTAAACTCAGGATTTAAGTAGAAAACTTACAAAGAAATTAGTGGGAAATGATCATCTCAAAGTTCTCTACTCATTCCCAACCCCAATTGACGGTTTCCCACAAGTTCTTGAGCTCCCAAGACCAAAAATGGCGGAAATAAGGTTAGAAAGTGAAGGAAAATCATGGAAGAGAGAAATATATATATATATGCCCAGTAGTTACCGCTTTAGTGGTCAAATGGTTGCTTAAGCGGCAAAATGGTTTCTAAAGCGACCATGGCCCGACTGACAGGTACCGCTAAAGCGGTCACCCTGATCGCTTAAGCGGCGTCCGCTAAAGCGGACAGGTGTAGCTAAAGCTAGCCTCAGCTGGTAGCCTAGTATAGCTAAAGCGGCACAAGGTCTCTTAAGCGACCACCGCTAAAGTGGTTCCTAGACCTCTTTAGCGTTCACGCCAGATATCAGGCACTAGATTTTTGCTAAGTCCAAATGGACTCCGACCAGATGCTCGGGATTCGTTCGAAACCCCATGCGTGCAAATGAACTATGATACCATACCAAATTTGAAATTCCAAACTCAACGAAACCATTGAAATTTCCAACAGAGGTCATTTTGACACAATGTGGGCCCCACACCTATAGTGATATTTTTTTAATCAAATTTACCCAATAGCCCAAAATGAGTCCGAAAGCCTCGAGACCTGAACCAAGGGTCCCTCTAGCCTAAAATCAACGTTCCGGAGCTGATGGAGCTGTCGTAATTCTCATCCGAGATTGCTTACTAGGAGTTTTGATTTGAGACCAATTCCTTAACAGCAAAAGCTCTAAAATAGGAAAATGAGACTAAAACCCAAACGAACTATCCGATAACCAAATCAGTTATTTTGAAAAGTCATAAATGTCCTGTAGCCACTGTGGGAAGACTCAAAATGCCAAAAATACATGAAAATCGAGAAAATGACCTGGAGAGTCATTACAACAAGGCAAGACTAGTCTTTAAAGGCTTTAGATAAAAAGAAGGCTTTGATTATTTCAAGTACATATTCGCCAGAAACAATGATTACATCTATTCGGATGTTGGTTGCACTAGTAGTGGTATATGGTCATGAAATCCATCAAATAGATGTGAAAACAGCTTTCTTAAATAGAGAATTGGAGGAAGAAATTTACATAGAACAATCCAAGGTTTTTGTAGTTCCTGGTACAGAAAGGAAGGTGTGCAAACTTGGTAAGTCACTTTATGGACTAAAACAAGCATCCAAACAGTGGCATGTAAAATTTGATCAAACCATGTTGGCAAATAGATTTAAGATTAATGAGTGTGATAAATGTGTTTACGTTAAAGATACTCCAAATCATAAAGTCATTGTTTGTTGATATATTGATGACATGTTGATCATCAGTAGAGAAATTTTTGACATAAATGCTACTAAGCGAATGCTAGCCGGCAAATTTGATATGAAAGACCTTGGAGTTGTTGATGTGATCTTAGAAATAAGAATTCATAGAACTACACAAGGTTTAGCTTTGTCACAGTCTCATTACATTGAAAAGGTACTTGACAAGTTCAAGTATTTGAATTTCAATATTGCCAAGCCACCATTAGATGTGAGCTTTGCACATCAAAGGAATGAAGGTGAAAGTGACTCACAATTATACTATGCAAGAGTGTTGGGAAGTTTGATGTATATCATGAATTGTACGCGGCCAGATATAGCATGTGCTACTAGTAAACTGAGTCGGTACACAAGTAATCCCAATCAACTCATTGGATGACAATGAAAAGAGTTTTGGGGTATCTAAAATATACTTAAAACAATGCTTTGCATTATAACAAATATCCAGGTGTAATTGAATAATATAGTGATGCAAATTGGATCACCAAATCAAATGAAGTAAAATTCACAAGTGGGTATGTATTTACTCTTGGTGGAGGAGCAGTCTCTTGAAAATCATCCAAACAGACATATATCGCTCTCTCTACAACGGAATCTGAATTTATCGCTTTAGATAAGGTCGGTGAAGAAGCTGAATGGCTCTGGAATATGTTTCATTTCTTGGAAGATATTCCTTTTTGGCCTAAACCTTTGGCACCTGTATGCATACACTATGATAGTCAAGTTGCAATAGGTAGGGCAGAGAGCACTATGTATAATGAAAAATCTTGTCACATACGACGGAGACATAATACCATTAGACAACTACTCTCTAATGAAATTATTACGATTGACTATGTAAAATCTAAAGACAATGTGTCAGATCCACTTACAAAAGTCCTAATTAGAGAGAAAGTTGAAAGATCATTAAAATGAGTTTAAGGCCTAGGACAAGTCATCACGACGGTAACTCTACTTAGAAGACTGGAGATCCCAAGAGCTAGGTTCAAAGAGATCAAACAAAATTGTGACTGATGGTTCAACATTGTCAAATAACTCAACTTATTCTTATGATGAAGACAATGTTCAGGAAACAAGGATAAGGCTTAAAGTTTGAAGCTTTTTAATGGTTTCTAAGTTTGGCAGGTATGACCAAAATGTTTATCTATAGGATTAAACGTATAGGAATCACCTATGTGAGTGTGAAGTGGAAGCCGCTTCAAGGAGAATAATTAAAAATGCCGATTCACTAAGCTCCCATGAAACCAGACAGTGTTCATGACTGAAATAAACAAAATCGTGAGAACCATAAATGGTAAAAGGCTAGTTGGTGACTTGTATTTTTAGGTGTACAACAAATTTCGACGGTTCAAAGATATCACATCTACCGATTGATCGAGTGCATCCGATATAAGTTCACTACGGAAAGTTCAAAGGAAAACTTACTTATCCAAATGCAATTAGTCTTTGCTTGTAAATCACACAATTGCCCATATATTTCTTTATCTTATAGCCATTCTCCATTCATGTGGGCGATTGTTAGGTATTTAAGAGGTGTGAATGAAAAATGAATAGATGTTTTTTCGAAAAGACACCAAGAGAAAAGATGCAATTTGGATAGACATTTTTTCACTTTGGATGGTTATGACCTTTCCAATGGGTTGTGATTTTTTCGAAGAGTTGCACCTTTATGAAGAGGTGCACCTTTTTGAACCATTGCTTCTCTTCTGAAGCAACACCTTGATGGCTATATATACCTGTTGAATCCTTATATTTTTCATACAAATTTTTTGAATTTCCATTCTTCTTGCACTTTTAAACTCTTTTTGTGTAATTTACTACTGTTGAGTGAGTTCGAAGTTCAACTAATTTGAGGTACCGCTATTTTGCGGAAGTGAATCATTCTATCCTGGAAGGATATATTCCATTAATCTCGGGTACTTGAGTGGAATAATTTCCTTAGGACACACTGTGAATTCGGTGGGCTTGATTCTTCTATATTCATCTCTTTCTTTATTTGTTTACTATTATTTCTTAAATAGTTTGAACTTCATTTTTGTTGTTCATAAGTTGGTTTGAAATTATTGTTGAAGTTCATATTTGTGAATACAGAATTAGAACTTTGTTTGGTTGTTCATAATTTAGTTTGAACTTATTGTTGAAGTTCACAATATTGAATACAGATTTTATTAAACCCAAAAATAACAATTAGTACATAAATTATGAATGCACACCATATAGTCAATTTATTTTCTGTAAGATGGATTACTCACTTTCCGTTTTGCAGGGCAAGTGGTCCTCTGTTATGGTTGTCAAACTATTCTTCTATTCACCCAAAGTGTATTAGGAGGTTCAATATTTCTCTACCCCTTCCCTTGATTGTATATTGTATATTTCTTCTTTATTCTAATTGTAATTTCTTTTGCAGAACCAAATATTGAGAACCCTCTAATTAACCTGCTGCGCCACTTTGAGAGAACAAGGAAGGTGAGACTGCTCTCTGTCACTTCTAGTTAAGTAAAGTCTATATCTATTTCCTCCTCCATCAGTTTAAGTTGATTGAGCCATCTGCCTGTTGGTAAGTATCTTACCTTTTTCACAAACTTAAACTTCAAAATCATATACATGTGCTTAAAAGTTCACATGAAATATTTGTATGGCTTAAGCTTAGTATTGGGGGGAAATAGGTATAAATATAGTGGAATGCATATAGAGAATTCCTGTTGCATACACTACCAATTAATTTGAAATTGTCTCAATTGATGATTATATTTTGCAGAGTACAAAAAGAGATGGTATAGAAGCACTTTATAGTTGGACAAGCAATTGATGGCTAAGCTAAGTGTCGCACAATCTTGCTATATAATCTTCATATGCAATTAAAAAAAAAAATACTTAGAAGGAATTGAGTTCTTGAGACATTACATGGATTCACGTAATTGATTTAAAGCTAGGCCTAATTGATACAAAGATAGGCTTGTAATTCCTCTGGGCATGGGATATTAGGCTAATGTTGCATTTTGTTTCTACTTTCTCATCTATAATTCCTCTGTAATTCTCCTCGTCTCTCTTCTACTTATCTTCTTATTCCTTTACTGTTCCATTGTAAATTCAGCTGTTTGTAACTTTTCCAGTTAGCTGATATAGTCAAGTTGGTTGGTATTGTTTTTGTATTAATTATCCATCTCTTTTTCAATCTAGAAAGTTCGAAAGTCGTTATCACTAATTTAGTGATTTAGTGATCATTTATTATATGATAACAATTATAAATTAATATATATTATCATGTTGTAAAATTACGCTTTGAAAAAAGTGATGTAGCATATTCTATGACAAAAAAATCAATTATCTTATCATAATCACCATCTACTAAAATATATGAAATAGTCTAATCATTTCTCAATTCCTTTATTTTCCTACTTGTCCTATTGTTTTAAACCGTTCATGGATTACTCAATTAAGGAGAAATGCATTAATCCTATGCATTTATATGAATCATTGTAGAATATTAATAGCATGCAAATTATATTAATTGTAATAATAAAGTGGGGTTAATGCAGTATGTGTACCCTAACCGTTCCCTTCAAAAGTTCAAATAGACGTCAAGATATACTTATTATCCGTTACAATATTACTTTGTGCGTATGTGAGTCTTGAAAACTTAAATGACTCCATAACTCAATCAAGATGCTTAAACACCACTATATATACACCTATATACCAAAAATGAGTACTTAGCATTTCATTGTACAGATTTGTTTAGATTGTTTATGTTATATGTATGACCTAAGATATTGGGGTGGTGAGTATCTGTAGAGAATTGGTTATTGTGTATGTATTCTTCTTTAGACAGTTTTAAGAAATTATTGTGTTTCTTTTTCTGTCGGTAGACTGCCAGCATTGCTTTTGATGATGATCCGAAAAACTACTTCGCTATTGGCTATAGTAACGACATTTGATTTCAAAAGTAAGACATCTGATCTGCTAAGAATCAAGTTTACATAATTGTGCAACTATACATTTTCAGCTGGTTTTTAAGTCTGCCTTTTTTTTAATTTTATTTTGATGTACATCATCCAAAATTTTTTATGGGAGTGATTTTTCTCTTAATATCATGTCTTATGGAACAAAAAATAAAAGCGTAAAAAGCAATGTAGGAACCAATGATGGAGAAAGGCAGATCGACATTAGAGGGGCGCAAAAGTAACATAGGTTCAAGAAATTAAGAATGAGAGACACGTGGTAACACTTCAAGTAATTTTATGGGATGAAATTATTTATGGAGTGACTTAGTGATATGAGGATACATTCCCCAATCAAATTGCGTGTTTCATTACCAAAATCCGTTCATTACCTAATTTCTACATACTCAATTATTCTTATATTCACTTTAAATGTAATGCACAATATTCTTATATTTATGAGATTTGACCTATGATGACTCAAACTCAAAGCATGATATAGTAACATAATACAAATCTCAATTTCCTCTTTTTAAACAATTGTAACTAACATCTCCAAGAACTAATCTGAAAATTAATAAGGAACACTCAATATATTTGAACTTCCCGTGCATGGTGTGATCAAAACACATCAATGATGAGCGACCATCATTTTCTCAAAAACACAATATATTACTATTATTTTAGTCTTTTAATTATTTAGCCGACATAGCAGCTACTCTTTTCTTAAAACATATATTTTCCCACTTATTTGATTAAAACCAAAATATAGATGATTCTATGTGATTTTTGGTTTAATATGTGAAAATTTAAGTTTTGTAAAAGACCTTTCGGTTGAAACTGTTCTGTCTAGATTACTTTTGAAAGGAAATTTCACAAATAAAATTAGTTTTTGCATAAATATGCTTGTAATTATTTTAATATTAAGCTATTAGAAAGGAGATGTTCATCACAAATTCACTAGTGATTGTATATGTAGAAAATGGTAATGGGTGTTTCAGTCTTGTTGGTTTGCATGAAGTAAGCATTAGTGTTGGAAATAATAATTTAAAATTGGAGTAGGAATTTTTAGTTGTTTAGGATTTAATATTTTTGGTATTTATTTAATTTATGTTTAATTAGGATTATGATTTGTTTGTCCTAGTTCATATAGGAATAGGTTTTCTAGTCCTAGTTTAATTTGGTTATGCATTATTATAAATAGGGTGCTTACTACATATTTTCTCAGGTTGTGAGGTAATCAAATATAGAGTAGAAATTCAAGAGTTTTTTGAGTCATTGAATAAAACCTCCTACCTCTTGTCTTGAATTAATTTCTTCTATTTAGTGATTTTTGGGTCTTTCACTTGTGCTTATATTATTTCTTTGAGTGATTTTATTTCCTTCAAATTGGTATCAGAGCCAAGTTGAGATCCTGTTAGAGCCTCGTGTGAGATCCGACATATATAGAAGAATATGGATATTTCATATTTACCTGATTGTCCTGTTTTTGAGTTTGATGAAAAACATTTTGAGAGTTGGTATCAATATATGAAGAATTTTTTAAAGGTTATTGGATTATGGGTCATTATTGAGAATAGATTAGTAGAGCCTCCGGAAGACACAACATTAATGGGTGAAGCAACTGCTCAATTGAAGAAAAATAGACAATTGAATTATAAGGCACGGTTCTACATTGACTGCAAGGTCGAATTGCATGTATCCATGAAATTACTATATGTAAAATAAGCAAAAGAGGCTTGAACAATTTTAGTGAAATGACATCGACGTGCTACTGACGTGAAGAGAGAGAAACTTCAAGAGCGTTGGAGATAATATGAGTTGGTCCAGATGAAACTAATTGAATCTGTTAAAGAATTCTTTACAAGATTTAGAGAAATTATTAATGATATAAAGGCCAATGGAGAAATATTGGAAGAAGTTAAAGTTGTTAAAAAGATATTAGAATCTCTACGTTTAAAGTTTCACACCAAGAAGAAAAATCTCGAGGCTACCCAAGATCATAATAATTTGAGACTTGATGTTCTAGAAAATGAGTTGGTGACATATGAGATGTCCCTAAATCAAGAGACAATTGAGTCAGAGGAGAAGACATTGCAAGTAAAATATGATCAACCAAAAGAAAGAGAAGAGTCGACAGATCTGGTAGAAAGAGCATGTCGACAAATCCGGTAGAAATAGAGGAATAAGATCAAAATTCAGAAATAGTGGAGAAAAACTTTTAACTTAGAGATGTCTTGAATAATTAATTTCTTCTATTTAGTGATTGTTGAGTCTTTTACTTGTGCTTATATTATTTCTTTGAGTGATTTTATTTCCTTTAAATTGGCATCAGAGCCTGTGTGAGATCCTGTTAGAGTCTCGTGTGAGATCCGACATATATAGAAGAATATGGATATTCCATATTTACCTGATTGTCCTATTTTTGAGTTTGATGGAAATTTTTTTGAGAGTTGATATCAACAAATGAAGAATTTTTTAAGTCTATTGGATTATGATCCGTTATTGAGAATGCATTTGTAGAGCCTCCGAAAGGCACAACATTAATGGTAAAGTAACTACTCAATTGGAGAAAAATAAATAATTGAATTATAAGGCACAGTTCTACATTGACTGCAAGGTCGAATTGCATGTATCCATCAAATTACTATATGTCAGCAAAAGAGGCTTGGACAATTTTAGTGAAATGACATCGACGTGCTGCTGACATGAAGAGAGAGAAACTTCAAGAGCTTTGGAGATAGTATGAGTTGGTCCATATGAAACCAACTGAATCTGTTAAAGAATTCTTTACAAGATTTAGAGAAATCATTAATGATATGAAGGCCAATGGAGAAATATTGGAAGACGTTAAAGTTGTTAAAAAGATAATAGAATCTCTAAGTTTAAAGTTTCACACCAAGAAGAAAGATCTTGAGGCTACCCAAGATCTTAATACTTTGAGACTTGATGTTCTAGAAGATGAGTTGGTGACATATGAGATGTCCCTAAATCAAGAGACAATTGAGTTAGTGGAGAAGACATTGCAAGTAAAATATGATCAACCAAAAGAAAAAGAAGATTCGACAAATCTGGTAGAAATAGAGGAACAAAACAAAAATTCAGAAATAGTGGAGAAAAGAAGTGAAGGTAAAGATATTTTGTGTTATGGTATAAATGTCTTTGAATTCAAAGAGGACTCCGATAATGTCCAAACTGATTAGCCAAAAATTCTTGAGATGACTAAAAATGATGATTTGGTTGAAACTGATGTTCATTTACTAGAAGCTAGTATTTTAAGTCATGAGAAGTGTAATAGACGTAATTGGTCTATACAAGGTGAGGATATTGAAAAGAAATACCCGCCATTATCGCACAAGAAAAATTGTTTGAAGATATTGAAGATGAAGCTAGCAATGAAAGAAGCAAAAATATTCACCAAGAGCAAGTTTTTGATGATTTACCCAAAATTAAAGCAGAAACAATTAAGGGTTTAGATCCGCAATTGAAGTGCATGATTATGAATATTGAAGATAAAAGCAACTTTGAGCCATTATTCAAAATTGAAGATTTTGAAGAGCGAGAAAAATTGATTGTTAATGATTGATGTCGCCCAAAGTATACCTCCGAAAAAGTACAATGCGGTCGCTGAATCAAATATAGAACCCAACTAGGTTGGGGTTGATCCCACAGGGAATAGGTCGAAGTATGAGTAGACTACCAGGTGGAATAATTGGAACGTAAATAAAACTGGGGGGGTGGGGGGTTTGCTAGTGAATAGTAACAATGACGAATGTTGGTTGTATCGAGTTTGTAATCAATAAGAGAAATTCACTAGGATCGTGATCCCCAGCGATTCCTTAACTCCACCGGTTACTTGTGCTTAACAAGAGTGCCCTGCTGCGCTGCATGCAAAATCTAACAAGTTAGGTTCATCTAACTGTCTCTCGACCTTCATTAGACGAATTTCACTCTTCTCCTCTCGGACTCCGAGTGTCGCATTACTAACCCTTGTCCTGGATTTCAGATAACCTTTCTCGCTAAGGCTCCGGTTATTAGATGAAGGTTGATAGCTTCAAATCTCTGTTGTTGTATCCTTTTCCCAATCTATACCTCTCTCTCGAGCACGTCTAGAATACAGGCGAGATTCTAACGTTTGCAACCGTTAAAAAAGCAATCATAACGAAGGAAACAACAATACATACATACACAACAGTACAAAGTTGCTTTGCACCTAACCGGTTTCGTTAATTCCTCATGGTTCACACAACCCTAGTTGATAGGTTTAGCTGCTCATAATTGCAAGAACACAAGAATAATCCAAAGATGAAAGCATAATTATGATCTCACAAGAATGAAGGAAAAACCCAAAATTTCAATTATCAATCAACCTCAACAAAACAGGGTTTGTGAATACAAAACCAAATATGTGTCTGAAACAGTGTGAAATAACTCTTAAAGTAGTAAATTGTCCAACTCCCGCACTTAGGACTACCTAGGGGTATTTATAGATACAAAACTAGTCCTATCCAAAACAAAATAGGAGAATAGAGTCGGCAGTTTTCACGGTGTCGTGACTTGGTGTCGTGGAACCAAGTCACGGCACGTGACATGTATCGTGGAAATCAGCCTTTTCTTGGATCTCTGAAGTGGAATCATGCCAGCAAGTCACGCTCCGTAGGTGGACTCACGTGGTGTGAGTCCTGTCGTGGAACTCAGGTAAAATGTTGGTCCTCTGAAAGTCGATTCACGACACAACTCACGACTTTTGAGTGGTAATCACGGCTCGTGAGTGATGTCGTGGGTCACTCTCAAGTGCAGATCCATTCTTTCATCTTCAGACACTTCGTCTTCGGGCTTGATTCTTCCTTTTTTGGTCATTTTGCCTTTAAAACCCGTTTTCCTGCAAATTAGGACAGAAACCACATCATACCAACAAAACACACCCAAGTTATTGCATACTTTCCTTGTTTTGAGCATCGAAAGTGCCATATAAGCATGGCACATCAACACCCTCAACTTAGAATGTTTGCATGTCCTCAGGTGAACAACATAAAACTACACCAACACAATGCTTAACTAAGAGAAACCTAAGGGACTTATGGCAGTCTACTTGTTGCTTTTGACACAAAATCTTCTCAACCCCTCCTATTTTCAAAGTAGAACCAAGGTGGGTATGCAATCATCATAGGATCATGACACAGCAGGGATCAAGTGATGGCACCAATTTACGCACAAACAACTAAGCGTATATGCAACTTGGCATTTCTCGAACAACTAGAAGCTAGTTATGCAACCCATGTGCCCTCGCAATCAAAGAAGTCCCATGCACTCTCAGTATACTAATGGATATCAACATAGGGACGAGGTCAAAATACTCACGCTCACAAAGAAGTTAAGACAGTGTGCATTCAATACCATACGCTTGCCCTTATTTTCTACGCCTTCGTTTTCAGACAATCGGGCTAGGATCACTATAGGACTTTACTTGGCTTGTAATGTAGGCTTAGGGACGGGTATGGTGTATATGGGTATAGTGACTCAACCCTCCTTGACACTACACTATCTTTGGCTCCAGTTTTCAACCTTTCTCATTTTTCTTCTCCCTTATTCTCCATTTTTTATTTTTTATTTTTATTTTCAGATTTTGGGTGTGATTTTTTCTTCTCAAATTTGTAAACACATATATATATATTTTTTTTTATTTTTCACACCCAAATCTCTTTTCCTCTTTTTCTTTTATTAACCCTTCTTCATACCCAACTCAATCTATGCACCCCTATAATAGCCACCCTCAACTTAAGCATTTTGCCTGAGCTGAGGTACACAGTGTCCAAGGAGGGACCAGGGCCAAGAAAGGTTCATTGTAATCAAAATGGGAAGGTGGATAGGCTAATGAAAGAAATAGGTCAATTAAGGCTGAAAAATCAGGATCAAGGGATACTTATTCATTTGGTTTGACATTTAGGCTAAAAGTGAATTTTTTTTTTTTCAACAACGGCCTATGATCCTTTCCTAATCCTTTATCCTCTAACCTAGGCAAGACTAACCAGGTAAGTTCTGGATCGCACACACACAACTAACTAAGTAGTGACCTCACACACACATCGCACTGGGTTGTATTACCAACTACTACCTATCCGTTCATGCAATGCTAGCTACGGTTGTTTGCCTATAATTCTAGTGCCATAACAAGATCCAACAGCAGTCACACACAAGCATGCTATAATTTCAGGAGGGGTATAGTCAAAACAAAATCATCCACAACTGGACTGCACTATAGTTCCCTCATCTTTCTCCAACTTTAGCAACAAACATAAAAACATTAACAATAACATCCTAAACATGCCGGTTCTACTATGATAGCTCACTCGGGGGAAAAGAAACACGGCAACAAAAACCCCCAAGTGGTGGTACACCCCTACCCCCAACTAAACATGGTGCAATGCCCTCAATGCACCAATATAAAATCAAAAACAAGGGAGCGAAGACATACCTGTGACACACTAAGCGCCGAAAGTGGGCCCGCTAGCCTTGGTATCATCAGCCTGTGTGGTAGAAGGTACATCCGGTGGAGGGACTGCCTGGCTAGCAGATGCACCACGTGCCCTCTGCTCTGCCTCAATCTGGCTCGCCTGATACTCTACTCGGGAGGCTTTAACAGCCCTCCTCAGATCGCTCTCATATTCAGCATCACTCGCACCCTCATCCTCCGGACTGTGGGGTCGCTTGCCTCTATCTATCGGAGGCTCCTCATCAGCAAATAAATCAATCTCAAAGGCTGGTCGTACGGAGGTCGAGACAGGCATAGGTGGTATAATGGGCGTGCTAGTCGATGCCAGTGCCCGAACCTCCTCTCTCAACGCAGCAACCTCTTGGGTCAAGCCGGCCATATCAGGGCTCGGTGCAGCACTCAATCGGGAGGCCATACGTGCCTCGAAACTATCAATCCGTCCATGCAGGCCCCGCATAAACTGGTCCATAGCTACATTCATCCGAGCCTCTACCCTAGTCTCTGCAGCCTCTACTATAGATCGAACCCAGGGCTTAAGCTGGGATACCAACTTAGTCATCTGAGTCTCAGTGTGAGCCTGGCGCTCAAACATCTCTGTCTGCCTGTCAACTAGCTGCTGCAGAAAGTCTCGGGATACTGACACCATCCCAGCAGGAGTCGGTGGGGCACTCGTACTAGGTACTTCCTCATCAACAGGGCCAGCGCCCTCAGTTGGTACAGGTACCCTAACTGGTGTAGGAACAGGCAAAGGTACACTACTCAACTCATCCAGGGATGCACCCGACGCCTCAGACGGCTGTGAACCTCGGGGAAGAATGGGGTGCAAACCCCTCTGCTACATCATTGCAATATCTACCAAACGGGTCACCTCTATAGAATTATCGATGGCAGGTATCCTGTCCACCACTGCTCTATCACACAGACCCTGGATCAGGCATGGGAAGGGGATGCTTGTGTGATCTCTGAACGCTGGCTTGTAGATCTCTTGGACGATGTACCTTGCGAAATGAATCTCATAACCAGCCAAGATGTTGGCTACTACTACAGCCCTGTCCAATGTGAACGAGTTATCAGCGTTGGTTGGACCCAACCTATGAAGAACCACTGACCACCAGAATTGACCATCAAAATGAAGCGTGGAATTTTTGATGTCCAGCTTCTCGGTCACCCAACTAGCCGCTACACCCTCCTCGGCTATGTAACCTGCAATCCATTTAATCAATTCCAATTTCTGCTCAGCATCTCTCATCCGAACTCTATCTCTGACTGTGTCCATCTTGTGATCAAATTCAGCTGTCGAAGCCGAAAGTGGACGGTCAGGCCCAAACAGGAAGCGGTGAATGGCCTCTTCCGAAATGTCTACTCGGGTACCGCGCACCATGACATTTGTCAGCACTGGCTGCAAAATATATCTCTGCCCAACTGGGGTGCTCAAACCAACAGATGCAGCATAGGAAGCATAAAACTCTCGGACCAACTTCGAGCTATACCGACCAGAAGGCTGCGCCATCCAACCCAAGCCATATCGCTCAAAAATAGGCCAAATATCCGATAATGTCCTCAATTCCTCCACCCTATATCGGGGCTCCTCCATAATGCTCCTCCGACAAACACCCCTCTCTGTCAACTCAGCATCTCGATCATAAACCGCGCGCATGCCCTGCACATACCACCGCTGGACCTCTCTATTCTATGCAGGAGCCGGGGCACTCTCGACACCAGTACCGAAAAGAGAGGCTGTAGCCACTGCCACAGATGTATCCTGACCTGTAGCCTCTCTGCAGACAAACCCTGACCCGTAGCTTCATCCGCAAACCCTGACTCAGAAGCATCCTCCCTCTCTTCAGACTGGGGGGCGGACTCAGAAGACACAGCCGAAATAACTGTCTCAACAGGTGGTGGGGTCGGCTGACGTGCTGGCCAAGCAGCCGCTCGAACCCGCATTTGTAACCTCGTAGCTCGAGGGACTAATGCGGTATCGTCATGACTAATATCAAATTCCTCTACAGACCCACTTGGCTCAGACTCAGTGGGTTCATCCCTCAGACGGGTCGGTAAATCCAGATTTTTAGTCCGACTCCGGGATGATGCATCAAGGTGGTCACTTTTGGGATTGGATTTTGGAGGCATGGTAACGAGTTTGGATCGAAGTTTGTGTATTTGGGTTGGATTTGGGTCGGGTTTGGTATGTTTGATTCAAATTTTCGGACTTAGGGTTCGGATTTTCGAATGGGTTTTGTAATGGGGGTCGAATTTTTGCGAGTTTGAGAAGGAGGGGTTCGGATTTTGTGAGTTTGAGGAGGAGGGGTTCGGGTTTTGTGAGGGAAAGAAGAGAAAATTTGAGTTTTAGGGTTTTAGTTTAAGGATTTGAAAGTGGGAGGAAGAAGAATGGTTTTCGGGTATTTATCGGGTAAGGAAGAAAGGGTTTCAGATTTATTTTGGAAAAACTGGGCTCGGGTCGGGTCGGATTTGGATTTCTGATGTTTTTAAGTTTCACGACACGACCCACACCACGTGGGTATGACCTACGGGCCGTGGGGTATGTCGTGACTGGTGTTCTGAGACTGGACTGAGTGTCTGATTTCAACGACACCAGTCACGTGGCGTGGATAACATCCACGTCACGTGAATGCCTTCCGTGAAAGAGATTCAGAACATGTAAAATTTTCTCTGATTTTGAAGATACCTACCACGTGGCGTAGAACTACATCACGTTTCATGATTCAAGTCGTGAATAAAATTTCACCACTTCAAATTAATTCTGTGATTTGCTGCTAACTGTTCCGCAATAATCCTATCTCCGCATAACAGATCTTGGGTTGCCTCCCAATCAGCGCTTGATTTAATGTCGCGGCATGACATGGCTAACTTGGATACTCAGACTTCCCCAACTAGCCCATGGGTTGCCTCCCATGAAGCGCCTGATTTAACGTCGCGGCACGACATGGCTAACTTGACTACTCAGACTTCATCAAGTTCAAGTTCTTCAATCGTCCTTATCTCTTCTGAAATTCCTACATAATGCTTGACACGCTGTCCATTGATTTTGAATAGGACATTATCTGCTCCTTTTAGCTCAATAGCACCATGTGAGAATACCCGAACTACCGTGAATGGGCCAGACCATTTGGACTTTAATTTTCCAGCAAACAGGCAAAGCTTGGAATTATACAGTAGCACCAAATCTCCCGGATGAAACTCTCGATTCTCAATTCGCCGATCATGATACAATTTTATCTTCTCTTTATACAACGCTGAACTCTCATAAGCCCGGAGATGAAATTCATCCATCTCATTCATCTGTTCCAGTCTCATTTTAGCCGCTTCACTCCAGTCTAAATTCAACCTCTTCAATGCCCACAATGCTTTATGTTCCAGCTCGACGGGCATATGACAAGCTTTTCCAAAAACCAACTAATATGGTGAAGCACCAATCGGTGTTTTGAAAGCCGTCTGATATGCCCATAACACATCATCCAATCTACGAGCCCAATCAGTCCTATTAGCATTAACTATTTTCGCCAAGATAGACTTGATTTCACGATTTGATACCTCAATCTGCCCACTTGTCTGCGGATGGTAAGGTGTGGCCACCTTATGCTTTACACCATATTTTTCAAGAAGGGCCTTAAACAGCCGGTTGCAAAAGTGGGATCCTCCATCACTAATAATAACTCGAGGTGTCCCAAATCGTAAGAAAATGTTCTTTTTCAAGAAGGCTGTGACACTTCTTCCTTCGTTATTAGGAAGCGCAATTGCCTTCACCCACTTAGAAACATAGTCAACAGCCACCAAGATGTACTTCATTCCATGCGCGCTCACAAAAGGACCCATAAAGTCAACTCCCCACACATCAAACAATTCAAGCTCAAGAATAGTAGTCATGGGAAGTTCGTGTCTGCATGAAATATTACCTTGCCTTTGACACCGGTCACAAGCACGGGCATAATCATGAGAATCCTTGTAAATGTTGGGCCAATAGTACCCACATAGCAAGATTTTATGGGCAGTCCTCGCACCTCCATGATGACCCCCAACTGGAGATGAGTGACATGCCTCCAAGATACTCATCATTTCGACCTCTGGGACACATCTTCGAATAATACCATCAGCACACACTCTGAACAAATATGGCTCATCCCAGAAGAATTTTCTTACCTCATGCATGAACTTTCTTCTCTGCTGATACGTCATATCTTCTGGAACTAGATCACTTGCCAAAAAGTTGGCAAAATCAGCAAACCAAGGGATTAAATCTTGGGATGCTGTCAGCACTTGCTCATCTGGAGAAGTATCATCAATTTCAAGATCATCTTTCAATTTCAGCATGGCCTTCTCCTCAAGGCGTGAAAGATGGTCAGCCACTTGATTTTCTGTCCCCTTTCGATCCTTGACTTCAAAGTCAAATTCTTGCAACAGAAGTACCCATCGAATCAGTCTTGGCTTAGCATCCTTTTTCGACATAAGATACCGAAGGGCTGCATGATCTGTATGCACAATCACCTTCGTACCAATCAAGTAAGATCTGAATTTCTCAAAAGCAAATACTACGGCCAACAACTCCTGCTCAGTCACAGTGTAGTTCTTTTGAGCTGGGTTAAGTACTTTGCTAGCGTAGTAGATCGGGTGTAATATCTTCTCACGTCTTTGGCCAAGGACTGCGCCCAAAGCCACTCCACTAGCATCGCACATCACCTCAAAAGGTTTAGACCAATCTTGTGACACAATGATAGGGGCTGACACCAACTTCTCTTTAAGATACTCAAACTCTTTAAGACATGCTTCATCAAACACGAACTTCACCTCTTTCTCTAAAAGTTTGCACAAGGGATGAGAAATCTTGGAGAAATCTTTGATGAACCTTCTATAAAAACCAGCATGACCTAGATAACTCCGAATACCTTTTACAGAGATAGGTAGGGGCAGCTTCTCAATTACTTCGATTTTTGCCTTATCCACCTCAATGCCGTTCTTCAAAATCTAATGCTCCAATACAATACCTTCATTAACCATAAAGTGACATTTTTCCCAATTTAGCACTAGGTTGCACTCCTCGCATCTTTGCAGCACATTAGCAAGGTGTGCCAAACAGCCCTCAAACGAGTCACCCACTACAGAGAAATCATCCATAAACACCTCGATAGTGTCTTCCACCATGTCGGAGAAAATAGACATCATACAGCGTTGGAAGGTGGCCAATGCATTACACAACCCGAAAGGCATCCGCTTGAATACGAACGTCCCATATGGACAAGTGAAAGTGGTCTTCTCTTGGTCTTCGAGGGCAATAAAAATCTGATTATACCCCGAATAGCCATCAAGAAAACAATACCATCCTCTACCTGCAAGACGGTCTAACATCTGGTCCATGAAAGGCATAGGAAAATGATCCTTTTCAGTCCACGAATTCAGCTTTCTATAGTCCATGCAAACTCTCCATCCAGTCACCGGCCTCATTGGAATCAACTCATTCTTGTCATTTGGAACCATAGTGATTCCTCCCTTTTTTGGTACACACTGAACCGGGCTCACCCACTTGCTATCTGCAATGGGGTAAACCACTCCTGCATCTAACCATTTGATGATCTCTTTCTTCACAACCTCTTGCATAGGTGGGTTCAGACGACGCTGGTGCTCAATGCTAGGTATGCACTCAGGAACAAGCTGTATTTTATGAGTGCAAATGCTGGGTAGAATACCTATGATATCCGCAATGGACCAACCAATGTCCCTCTTGAATCTTCTCAAAATCAAAACCAAAGCCTCTACTTGCCACTCCACCATCTTAGTAGAAATAATCACTGGCAAGGTATTGTTGGCTCCTAAGAATGTGTAGCGAAGGTGGGACGGAAGAGCCTTAAGCTCTAAAACTGGAGGCTCCTCTATAGATGGACGAGCTGGTGGCGTCACCCTGTTCTTTAAGTCAAGATCCAATTTCTTGGGCGCATACGTGTACGCTCCTTTACCAGCTAGTGCACCCACCATCTCATCATAGTCTTCTATACCATTTTCTTCAAAATTCCTGATCACGGCAGCCAGAGGCTCTACTCCTAACCTTTCTTCGATGGACACAGTAGCCTCACTATCATCAACAACATCAATCACTGAAATCACTCGCTTATCTCTTGGCTGCTTCATAGACCGACAGCTATTGAAAGTAACCTGTTCATCATTCAATCTAAATTTCAGTTGCCCGGTTTCCATATCAACCAATGCACGACCCGTGGCAAGGAATGGTCTCCCCAGTATGATGGGAACCTCGAAGTCAACTTCACAATCGAGAATCACAAAATCAGCCAAAAATATGAAAGAAGCAACCTTCACCAAAACATCGTACAAAATGCCAACTGGCTTTTTCACAGTTCTATTAGCCATGAGAAGCCTCATGGAGGTTGGTTTTGGTGCACCCAACCCCAATTTCTTGAACACGGCTAATGGCATTAGGTTGATGCTAGCACCCAAATCGGACAGTGCTTTAGCAAAGTCGTAGGACCCAATAGTACACGAAATTGTGAAAGCTCCTGGATCCTCTTTCTTTTCAACTAAGGACCGGGAAGCAACTGCACTACAATGATGAATGTTATCTGCGGGCTCAAAACTGACCGTTCTCTTCTTGGTCACCAAGTCTTTCATGAACTTGGCATACCCTGGCATCTGCTCCAATGCCTCTACAAGAGGGATGTTAACTGACAGCTCCTTCAACATGGTGATGAACTTCTGATACTTTCCTTCCTCCGCCTTCTTTTTCAATCTTTGAGGGTAGGGAGGAGGAGGTCGTGGGATAGTTTTGAGCACTTGTGGTACCTCTTTTTCCTTTCTCTTCTCAGATTTCGCATCGTCGCTATCCTCATGCTAATTTGGAACCATGTTACCCTTTGCATTATCTGACTCTAATTCAACTTCAACATCGATAACCACTGGATCATTAGGCACACTACTGTCGGCAGGCATAGGTGGATCTGTTGTGCACTTTCCGCTTCTAGTAGTGATGGCGAGGCAATGACTATCATTTTTCGAATTCTGGACTGTATTACTTGGAAGGGTGCCTGGCTGACGTTGATTCAGCGCAAATGAAATCTGCCCAAACTGTTGCTCCAGCTGTTTAATGACAGTTGAATGGGACTCCACTTTCTGACTTATGCCCGAAATGTTAGTCCTAATTTCTTTCAAGCAATTCTCCTGACTTTCTGTTCCTTTCACCAATTTATTGAGAAGTGCCTCCATCCTCGAATTTCCAGACTCCTCATCACGTCTTCCAGGTGGCACATAAATGTCATTCTTTTCTCTATGATCCTCTTTCTGCCTCCAATCACCATCACGATCCCGTTCTCGATCTCTGTATCCCGATTTGTTGTAGCTATCACCATAATAGTTCCGACCTTGATTCCCTTGCCTTGAGTTCCAAGAGTCTTGATTAGACCCTTGGCCCTTGGCTCGAAAACCCGCCACTTCACGATCTAGATACTTGGCCTCTTCATCAGACTCACTGTCATCGTGTCTAGCCAATTTACTTTGTACACCTACAGCATGCACTTTCTCCGCATCTCTGGCCTCTATCTGTTTGGCCAGAAGGCCAATTTCTGTCCTCAACTAAGCAACCTCTTGCGCCACGGATTCATCCAAAGCCCTTTGACCTGCTGAAGCTCCAATAGCATATGTTCCAGCCGACGTATCTGCCTCTCGAGTATGCCATCCTCGGTTGGTCTTAGTGACACGATCTAATATCTCAGAAGCTTGGTCCCATCTCAGACTCATGAATGCTCCACCAGTGATAGTATCCGCTACCCCCTTTGTGTTGACATTCAAAGCTCTGTAGAAGATTTTAAGTAAATTCCGGCCACTCATCCTGTGATTAGGCACGTTCTGCACCTTCTTTTTGAATCTCAGCCACGTTTCATAGAGTGCTTCCGAATGAAACTGTCTGAAATTGTAGATCTCATCTTTCAACTGCAGTATCTTGGACGGTGGGAAAAATCTTTCCAAGAATTGATTTCTCAATTCCTGCCAAGTAGTGATGGAACCTCTTGGCAGCTCAGCCAACCACAATGTGGCTTCTCCTGTAAGAGAGAATGGGAACAACCTCAATCGAATCGCCTCTTGGTTAACTCCAGGCAGATTGTATGATGTGCAGACCCCTACAAAATTCATTACATGCATGTTTGGATCATCAATAGGAAGACCCGCAAACACACCCTTCAGGTTCAGCAGATGGATCATGGCACTAGTAATGTCAAACTTAGTGCCTGGAGGTAACTCTGGTGGAATGATGGAACTATTCTCTATTGGCTCAAAATAGGCCACATATTCATCTTCAGGAACATCATAAACATGCACATGTGGTCTCGGTTGTTCTCTTAGTCTTCTTTTTCGCTCTTCAGCATCAGCCAGACGCTGTGCTGCTTCTTGCCTAGCTCGATTATCTCTTTCTGTTTGTCTAAGAGCAGCTTGCCTAGCATGCTCTTCTCGTCTCAATCGAGCAGTAGTTTGTTCCGCTGTTTCTTGACCAACCGAATGAATTAGCTGGTTGTGAATATCTCCCGCAGCCGCGGGATTCTGAACTCCTTCTGTATTCACCATTTTTCGATTAGCTCTCAGAGTTCTTTCGATTTCAAGATCAAGTGGAATCAAGGGATTGCCTTGACTCCTTGTATTTGGCATACACCGGCGTATGCCCTCAACAGTATGTAACAACACACCCAATCAAATGCACCCAATAATGTTCAACTTCGTAACCGTATTACCCGACAGTGGCGCCAAAATTTGATGTCTCCCAAAGTATACCTCCAAAAAAGTATAATGCGGTCGCTGAATCAAATATAGAACCCAACTAAGTTGGGGTTGATCCCACAGGGAATAGGTCGAAGTATGAGTAGACTACCAGGTGGAATAATTGGAACGTAAATAAAACTGGGGGGTTTGCTAGTGAATAGTAATAATGACGAATGTTGGTTGTATCGAGTTTGTAATCAATAAGAGAAATTCACTAGGATCGTGATCCCCAGCGATTCCTTAACTCCACCGGTTACTTGTGCTTAACAAGAGTGCCCTGCTGCGCTGCATGCAAAATCTAACAAGTTAGGTTCATCTAACTGTCTCTCGACCTTCATTAGACGAATTTCACTCTTCTCCTCTCGAACTCCGAGTGTCGCATTACTAACCCTTGTCCTGGATTTCATATAACCTTTCCCGCTAAGGCTCCGGTTATTAGATGAAGGTTGATAGCTTCAAATCTCTGTTGTTGTATCCTTTTCCCAATCTCTACCTCTCTCTCGAGCACGTCTAGAATACAGGCGAGATTCTAACGTTTGCAACAGTTAGAAAAGCAATCATAATGAAGGAAACAACAATACATGCATACACAGCAGTACAAAGTTGCTTTGCACCTAACCGGTTTCGTTAATTCCTCATGGTTCACACAACCCTAGTTGATAGGTTTAGCTGCTCATAATTACAAGAACACAAGAATAATCCAAAGATGAAAGCATAATTATGATCTCACAAGAATGAAGGAAAAACCCGAAATTTCAATTATCAATCAACCTCAACAAAACAGGGTTTGTGAATACAAAACCAAATATATGTCTGAAACAGTGTGAAATAACTCTTAAAGTAGTAAATTGTCCAACTCCTGCACTTAGGACTACCTAGGGGTATTTATAGATACAAAACTAGTCCTATCCAAAACAAAATAGGAGAACAGAGTCGGCAGTTTTCACGGTGTCGTGGAACCAAGTTACGGCACGTGACATGTATCGTGGAAATCAGCCTTTTCTTGGATCTCTGAAGTGGACTCACGCCAGCAAGTCACGCCCCGTAGGTGGACTCACGTGGCGTGAGTCCTGTCGTGGAACTCAGGTAAAATATTGGTCCTCTGGAAGTCGATTCACGACACAACTCACGACTCGTGAGTGGTAATCATGGCTCGTGAGTGATGTCGTGGGTCACTCTCAAGTGCAGATCCATTCTTTCATCTTCAGACACTTCGTCTTCGGGCTTGATTCTTCCTTTTTTGGTCATTTTGCCTTTAAAACCTGTTTTCCTGCAAATTAGGACAGAAACCACATCATACCAACAAAACACACCCAAGTTATTGCATATTTTCCTTGTTTTGAGCATCGAAAGTTCCATATAACCATGGCACATCAATGATACTACTCCACCACATTCAAAAAGGCAAATTGAAGTTGAATGGGCACGCAAGACCAAGTACAAATCAATTAGAGAAGCCGATGATTTTAAGGCAAAAAGAATAGTTATTCAAGATTTCACGAAGAGGAAAAAATATGATGATGATGATGGTATTTTGAAGATGAAGAAATTCAAATTGACTTGGATCGCGTTGAACAATTGAAGCAGACTAAAGATGGCACCCACAATTTTGTTGATGCTACATATTTTAGGAAATTGATAGAAAGTCTAAGAAACTTGACTTCTACAAAACATGATATTATTCAGGACATGCTCAAGTTTGAAGATCTTGGTTTAAAGAAGGCTATGTTGGAATTAAACCCAGACTATTATCCTACAAGAAAAGGCAAAAGTATACAACTTTGAATTACGGGAGGATGTTGGAAATAATAATTCAAAATTGGAGTAGCAATCCTTAGTTGTTTAGGATTTAATATTTTTGGTATTTATTTAATTCATGTCTAATTAGGATTATGATTTGTTTGTCCTAGTTCATATAAGAATAGGTTTTCTAGTCCTAGTTTAATTTGGTTATGCACTATTATAAATAGGAGTGTTTACTACATATTTTCTCAGGTTGTGAGTTAGTCAAATATAGAGTAGAAATTCAAGAGTTTTTTGAGTCATTGAAGAAAGTTTCCTACCTCTTGTCTTGTTTAATTAATTTCTTCTATTTAGTGATTGTTGGGTCTTTCATTTGTGCTTATTTTATTTCTTTGAGTGATTTTATTTCCTTCAATTAGCATAATCATTTCTCCTAATTCTCCAATTAATTATATATATTTCTAGGTGATATCCTTCGATGGTATCAGTACATTATTTTTCTCTGCGACAAACACAAGAGTACTCTTCATCTGAAGAAAGGTTCATCAAACCCATCTTCTATTATTACTAGGTTATCAATTAGTATTTCTCAAAGAGATCTACTTGTAGTTACCTTGTGCATTGACCTGGTGGGGTCAATGTTATTTAAACATGACTCTTAATCAGTTGGTTTCCTTATTCTTTGTAGATAGTAGAATGGATGTAGATATATTCTGTTTCTCGTGTTGTAAAAAATGTTACTTTATTCTGTTAGCAATTTCACTCTAGTATGTTGGC
The DNA here is from genome assembly GCA_031232105.1 of Capsicum rhomboideum. NCBI lineage: Eukaryota > Viridiplantae > Streptophyta > Magnoliopsida > Solanales > Solanaceae > Capsicum > Capsicum rhomboideum. Next base: position 49,158,026 of record CP124714.1, read on the forward strand.
AATCTTTCCTTTTTTTTTTTTTTTTTTTTTAAATGTCAATACTAACACAAAAAGTAAATGATACGCGATGTGTTACTTCTTTTTCAAGGTGGTTTGGTGTAAATAATGGGTGGCTAATTTATTTTTTTTTCCAAGAGGACAATGAGAGCAGGGAACCACAATATTTGGCATGTTCCCTCAAACAATTTTTTGAATACTATTTGATTATGAAACTATCACTATTGCCTGTAGTAATGTTACCTTTTTCTTTTCTTTGTTTTTTTGCCCCTTTTTATGATTTCTCTTCCAAGAGCACAAACAACAAACGCGTTTAAAGTTTTATAACTCTAGAGGTAAGATCTATCTACAACTTACAACTATAAGGCAAGTAGTCTGGTACAATCGATTAAACTATATAAATAATGTAAAATTTATTTAAACTGTCAATGTCCTTTCATCCAAAAAGAATAAATCTCAATTCTTTCCCAGCACCCTAGCCCAAACTATCAAAACACAATCCAATATTTAAAAGAACTGAAACCTAAAACAAGATTTGGAAGGCCTTCAGCACGGCCAAACTATCTTTACATTTGCACATTATAATGCTACTTTTCCAGTTGATTCATCATCGTTTACATCCGTATACCACAAGAAAATGCCACTCAAACAGCTGAGCGTAACACCCACATCAATTCCTTAGCAACAGAACTCTTCACCGATGTCAAATAGTTTCCTGGACCAAATTTTGTGTAATTTGATATATATAAACCCAACTATTGCACACAACTCTGAAAGAACATGTGAGAAATAGTTACACTTAGCTACATGAGTATGCCCTCATAAGGAAAGGAGTAATCATTCAGCAAAGCGCTACTTCAACTAGAAAACCATCTACGTGCTAGAAGAACTTGAGTTTTCCTTTAACCATCGATGTTTTTCCATGCTTTGCATAGCATGCTGCTTTTTGAGTCCCTTTCAAGCCAGAACATGGGTCACCGGCCCCTAAAGTGACTGCAAAATAGAGATATATAGTGCAGAGACATGCTAGGAGGGAAAACGCAGTTAGCAGGAAGCGGTGGCGCTGAAGTAGAGTCAAACAGCTCCCAGATTCATCACCTCTTGATTGTTGTCTTTTAAATGATGATGAAGTTGAAAATGCGGTCTGTGACTGTGACCTCCTATGAGGTGAAGATTTATTAACTTCAAGAACCATAGCTTATTCACTGAATCTTTTGCAACTGGACACAATTTCTCCACCTACTTAAATTGAACATAGTAAGCATTAAGAGTGCTACAAAATAGGTTAACCAGCGGCAATTAACAGATGCTCACTTTTCTTTAAACGCATAATGTGTTGCGCAGATAGTTTTATACTACAGCAGGCAACACTTCGAGGCTCTTTAGAAAAGATAGTGCTGATTCATTTAGGCTATGCCTTTGGAAGGTTTCAGCAAATGCAACTCTTTTTATAAGTCAAAAAGTTCCATTAATAAACACCAAGTAGGTTTCGAAAAATAAGTACAAGATGTGTATGTGACTCTGCATGAGTCATACGTTGTCTTCCACCAAGTTTGACCAACTATCAATACAACATGGTGTCACTTCGCTCGAGTCCTACATTGTCTCAACACCAAGTTCAAATCCTAGCGGAGGCAAAAAATACTAGGTGATTTCTTCACATCTATTCAAGTTAAGGACGACAGAGTTATTTGGTAGCTGTGCTGGTGAGGGAGTAAACTAAGTTGAAGTTTGCGCAAGCTGGACCAGACATCACGGCTATCCAAAGAAATAAATACATGGTATTTTCTCCTTACACCAAAAATACAAGTGAAAAATAAGTTCTTTTAATTCTTTGTACAACATCTTCACTATTATGAAACAATCTTCCCCTCCGCTCGTTCCATATATTCCAAAAGAGATAGGGTGGTGTGATCTTCCATATTGTCTTCCTTCCATTGCCAATGTCATCTTCCATATTGTCTTCCTTCCATTGCCAATCCTCTCCAATCTCCAATTCCCAATGGTTTCCTCCACTGTCCATGATAACACCCAAGAGATATTAAAATTTAAACAATGATAATGCAACCGTCAATAGTTGTAGGGCCAACATGATCTGTAACAAGAGCTGATTAGTGTCCTCTCCAAATTTTTTTGCGTATGCAACACCAGCTCACAACTATCTTCCTCCTCTTTCTAAAAATAGATGTTAAAATAGCATCTTGGAGTGCATGCCAAACAAAGGAAGCTACTTGCTTCGAGATTTCATGTCCCATACCTTTTTCCACAAATCCCTCTTCTCTCTCCTTTCCGACAAGTCACAGTAATAGGATTTGACTATAAAGGATTTAGCACCCACCCGCTTCCACATCATGTTATCTCCTTCCTCATCCGTGATTGGCAAATTATATATATTTTCTGAAAAACTTCCTCAATTTTATCTCATTCCCAGTCTTGAATGACTCTGCTAGACCTTATATCCATGTATTCCCTTGACAGTTTTGTCTCAAATAACAACTACTAAAGCATCTTTTTTGTTCACCAACCCAAGTGGGTATGCATCCTTTATGGGTACTTCTCACATTGTACATCCTTCCAAAACCTAATGTCTTTTTACCCCAAAATTTTTGAAAGCGAGAAGCGAAGAAAAGCGACAAAGATTGCTTTAAGCAAGAAGCCAGTAGCAAGAAGCGCTATCTTCATTGAAGTGAAGCGCAATTTCAAAATACAAAGATTAGCATAGCACATACAAATAAAATAACTAAATAAACAAGAACTCTACAAAAATTAAACTCCGTCAAGAACTCTACAAAAATTGAACTCCGTCTAGTCTAGTATAAATGAATTTATGAATTGTTGGCACTTTTCTTAAAGTCCAAAATGAATGAATTGTTCAAAGTTCAAGACTCTATTAATTATTTTTTTTCCAAAATTAACCTTCTTTATAAGGGGGTTTTCAACTAGTTTTAAATTCCAATAATGACTACCTCTACTTAAAAAATGAGTTTCGAAAGAATCAGATAGGTAATATTTGACAAATTATCCTTTGATTAATATCTTTAAAAATCTTTCTTAAGGGGAGTGCCACATCCCAACAATTCATTTATATTGGACTAGAGGAAATATCTATTAGCACACATTTCAATTTAACAAATAGATAATAATCCTCCATAGGACAAGCAAAACCAAAACCAAATTGTTTAGCGCCTCAAAACTCAAGTTCAAACCGAAACAAATATCAACGGAATATGACAAATGAAAATACTACTGTATTAAATAAACTAATTTTTTACTATTACACAAACTGAAAAAGTATTTTTTAATAACACTGCCACAGTGGTGTTCGGGCTAGCTTCACGCACCTCAACTAATTCCAAGGATACCTGCCACCTTCCACTAGCAACAGGTACTAGGTAACACTATGTGTCCACCAAGGCTTGGACAATGAGAAAAAATCACCTAGTGTTTTATGAACCTGAGACCTCAGGGTTCTCAACCAACTTCATTGACCACTAGACCACACTCTTGGGTAAACTAAAAAAGTATTTATTTAAATACTATTAAAAAACATTTAAGTAAAGTAATTTGTACCATTAAAACAACTGACAAGTATTTAGTTAAACACTATTTAAAAAGTTTAAATAAATTGATTTTTTACTCTTAAAAACTGAAAAAATATTTCTGTGATTACTTAAAAATATTAAATAAACTGATGTTTTTATTATTAAAAAACTGGTAAAAACCTATAGATGTTCATAAAAGACCCAGCAATGACAGCACTTGGCACTGAAGAAGACACACGCGCAACAGTGCAACCAAGAAAAAGAAAAAGGAGGCAGCAAAGCAATAAAACCCTAGCAGAACAGAAGCAAAAAAGAAGATAAAGTGATTGCTTAGTCAATTCAGGCTTCTTCAACTGACGAGGTTGCTTCTTCAACCTTGCCTCACCTCACACTGAACAAGAGGTATACTCCTGCTTTGTTCGCTTCATCAGTGTAAGCGATGAAGCGCTCGTTTTTCACAACACTATCTTGCCCTCAATAATCCCTGTCCATAGACTTACTCTATAAGGATTTATCCTTTCATCCGAAAACCATCCTTCATATACCAATCCATATACAGCAATATAACCTCTCTCCATAAAGCATGCTCTTCTTGAGAGAATCTTCACAACTATTTCCCAATAATGCTGCATTAAAAATGAAAGCGTTCTAATTCCTAAACCCCTCTCACACCTGGGAACTATAATCTTCTTCCGCTCAACTAAATGAAATTCCTTTTCCCCTCCTTCTGTCTCATAAAGTCTCTCATCATTTTCTCCTTCTTAGTAACACTTAGAAGCATATGAAATAAAGACATAAATACGTAGATTTGTTAGAGAACTTGTCTCAAGTAATGTTATCTTCCCGCCCGTGGACAAATATTGTCTTTTCCAATCACTTGATAAAGTCTCTCATCATTTTCTCATTCTTAGTAACACTTACAAGAATACGAAATAAAGACATAAATACGTACATTTGTTAGAGAACTTGACTACAATAATGTTATCTTCCTGCCCATAGACAAATATTGTCTTTTCCAACCACTTAATCTATTGGAGAACTCAATGACAGGTTGCCAAAAATCTTTATCTTTGTATTTTACCCCTAGAAGCAAGCCTAAACACATTGTAGACAGTGGATCACTTTGCGCTGCGCCCACAAACACCCTTTCAAGCCAAATTAAGGTCCTGAATAGATATCGACACTATCATCTACCTTGAATCCTTCTGTTTTGATGCCGCACCCCAATTGACATGACGTGGGTGAGGGATCTGTTTCGAATATGGTCAACCAATTTTGGGTACTTTGACAAAAATTGATGGTGAAATTTGGGATAGATACAATGATTTATAAAATTAAAACAAAAGGTCAGGTGAAATTGAAGAAACTGGAATGTCTTGTATATACAAATTTCTATGTCAGTCATTTTCCTTATATCTTCTTCTGGGATTCTCCTCTTGATTAATATTTTTTCCTTGGACTACCTTGTAAGTTTTCCACATAGGGTGTGTTTGGTATGAAGTAAAATAATTTGGGTGTGTTTTCTAGGAAAATAAGTGAATTTCTTACTAATTTACTAGTATTTGGTAAGTAAATAAAAAAAAATATTATCACAAGAACATTTATATGTAATCTGACAAAACACTATGGTGGTGAGATGAGGTGGAGAGTGCGAGGGGGTTGGGCGTGTTGAGTGGGTGGAGAGGAGACAATGAACTTGAAACGTCACTTGTAGAACTTGTTTTCCCTACTTCCATGAGGGAAATTATTTCCTCATTTTGAAGGAATTTGTTTTCCTAGAAAAAATATTTTAACTAACCAAACATAAGAAAATTGGAAAATATTTTCCTCCATACGAAACACACCCATATTTGTCTCATAATTTAGACATATTGCTCTAATTTTAGATATTTGAATTCTTTTAGATGAATCCCTGCACTCGTATTCGTACTTGAATCCATACCCCCAAATCTTAAAATTTAGATCATGAAGGATCCAACCTCTAGATCCACACCCATATCCGATACCTGCACCCGTGTCTGAGCAACTTAGTCGATAAGCATACCGAAAGCCTCTAATAAAAAAGGAATAGCAACAAGTAGGAGTTCTCCTTGTCTAATTCCATTGAACTCTTGAAAAAATCAACATGGAGTACCATTCAGTTGGATGGAGAAATTAAGGGTAGACACGCAATGCGTTATCCAAGTTATCCACTTGTGGCCAAAACCCATTTTTTGAAGCATATAAAAGGAGTTCTAATTTCCATGATCATATAACTTCTCGATGTGTAATTCGTACATAATCTTGGTTCTCTGCTTCTCAATCTCGGACCAATCATATCATTTGCTATAAGGGATGCATCATGAATTTGTCTTCCTCCAACAAAGACATTCTAAGATTTGAGCTAAGATTATCAATCACCAGTTTCATCTTACTAGCTAGAACCTTGTATATTATTTTATACACTCCCTACAAGACTAATGGGTTTGAAACATTCCATTCCATGTCACTAACAATTACCTAGCAATGAAGAACGTCATAGTGAATCCATGTGACTGCCTTTTCTACACCTCCTCTTTCTTTGAACGACTCACCAACGTATCTCTTTCCATCAAGGTGATACTCCGAAATAAGATTCCGTCGAATGTTAGTCTCCAATCCCCCTTTCCGTTTACAAATGCTTGTAAAATTGTACTACTCCTTACTTTCCTCAGCCTCAATAAATTATCATTCATCTATTTGTACTTTCTCAATAAAGTTATATCTCCTACGATCAATTGACCATCGCAGCTATGTTATGCACCTTATCTGATCAGGCTAAGATCTCTTTCTGTGTAATGTACTTACGAATTCAATTTGCAATTAGGGCTAATTTGTAATTTTATTCATCAATCAACATCCACTGATACATTGTAATTTGGGGAATTACAACTACTTAATGATTGCTACGAATACATCACCATTACTGAACCTTCAAGCTTCCTTGAGTTCCTAAAATGGAGAAATTGTGTGAGGAAGAAATGAAGGAGAATCGAGAGAGAAGAGAAGAGATTCGTAGAGAGAGAATGTTTGAGAGGGAAATTACCAACTGAATTCTAACTACCGATCCTTATTTCTCTTCAGATATTTATTGTGAACTGAGTTGGCCTTTTAATCTGCACCGTTGATTCGAATTAATCTCATCCGCCCCTTTTAAGTCTTTGACAGCTGTGCTCCACTATGGCTTATTCTCCTCCACACACGTGTCCTACTCACTTTACTCTTTGCTTTACTTTCCCTTTTTATTCCTAATTCCACCTACTCCGACATTTCAGCTCTAATCCATTACAATCCTTTCCCCATCGAAACAACCTTGTCCTCAAGGTTGCGACTGAGACACGAACTGAGGGAAGCGACTACGGATGTAACTCCAGTCCTCCCAAGTAGCTTCGTCCTCTCCAAGATTTGCCCAGTGCACCAGCACTTGCACTGAAGCTGTGTTGTTGATCTTCACGATTCGCCGGCGTAAAATGGCCAGTGGTTCTATGAGCAATCGCCCTTCACCATCACAACTGGGCTGCTGCTACTGGGAGTTAATAGTAGGACCTATTCACCGCTTGAGCTGAGAAATATGGAACACCGGGTGGATCTGGGACCCTGGTGGGAGCTCCAAACGGTAAGCTACTGCTCCAATCTTTTCGATTACTGTGTAGGGTCCGTAATATTTTGCACTCAGTTTCAAATTGCGCCTTACTTCCACCGACGATTGTCGATAGGGTTGTAGTTTCAAATAGACGTTATCACCCACTTCGAGTGACCTCTCTGATCGCTGCTGATCCGCATAAAACTTCATTCGAGCTTGGGCCACATGCAAGTTGTCCTTGAGATTACACAAAAATTGTTGTCTTTGGGCCACATAATCTCCTGCTGGAGACTGGGTAGAGTGGCCCAATGAGCCCATGGGAATGTGGGGGGGTGGCAACCCGTACAAGGCTTCAAATGGGGTGGTTTGTATGGCCGTATGATAGTTGGTATTATACCAAAATTCAGCTAGATGCAACCACTTCGACCACTGTTTAGGCTGAGCAAAAACCATAGCCCTTAGATACGTTTCCACATACCTGTTTAGTCTCTCAGTTTGCCCATCTGACTGCGGATGATAGGCTGAAGTCATGTTGAGTTTAGTCCCAAGTGATTTAAACAGTTGTTTCCAGAAGAGGCTAGTAAAGATTGAATCTCTATCCGTGACAATGGATTGAGGTAATCCATGCAGTCTATAAACCTCCCGTAAAAACACCTCTGCCACAGAATGTGCTGTGTAGGGATGTTTCAGTGCAATAAAATGACCATACTTGGTCAATCTATCCACCACCACTAGAATAGAGTCTTTATGGTGAGAATTAGGCAATCCCTCAATAAAGTCCATCCCAATATCCTTCCAAGGTGCTTCAGGAATGGGTAAAGGTTGTAAGAGTCCTGGATAATGGACATTTTCCGACTTAATCCTCTGACAAATGTCACATTCTCTCACCCACTTGAGAACATCCTCCTTCATATTAGGCCAATAAAACAACATTTTAATTCTTCTATAAGTGGCCTGTTGGCCAGAATGACCTCCAATAGATGAAAGATGTAAGGCCTCCCAGATTTTCCTCCTCAATTCAGTTCCTTTTCCCACAACTAGCTTTTGTTTATACCTGATAATGCCTTGGTGCAATGTATAATTGCCTCTATTGGTAGGTGTAGTGATCAATTCTGTGATTAACTGTAGGGACACAGGATCATGTACATAGCTCATAGTGACCTCCTCCATCCAAGTAGGTTCCAGAGTAGTAATAGCAGACAGGTGTACCTCTTGTTCCTCCCTTCTAGATAAAGCATCTGCAACCCTGTTCTCAGTCCCTTTTTTATACTGCACTTCATAATCCAGACCAAAGAGTTTAGTGAGTCCTTTTTGCTGTAGAGCAGTAGTGACCCTTTGTTCTAACAGAAACTTGAGACTTTGGTGGTCAGTCCTAATGATAAAATGTCCCACCATGAGATAGTGTCTCCACCTATCTATTGCAGATAGAACTGCTAGGTACTCTTTCTCATAGGTTGATAACCCCCAGTATCTAGGACATAATGCCTTGCTAAAATAAGCTAAGGGTCTGCATGCCTGCATCAACACTGCTCCAATTCCTTTATCACAAGCATCAGTTTCCACAATAAAAGGCTGAGAAAAATCAGCCAAGGCCAAGACAGGTGCAGTAGTCATGGCTTCCTTCAATTCTTGGAAAGCCTTGTCAGCCTCCGCATTCCAAATGAATGAATTTTTATTCAATAAGGTTGTGAGAGGTTTGCTAATCCATCCATAGTTTTGCACAAATCTCCTGTAATAGCCAGTGAGTCCCAAGAACCCTCTCAAAGACTTGAGAGTCTTTGGTACAGGCCAAGTTACCATGGCTTCAATCTTAGCAGGGTCTGTCTTTACTCCTTCTCCAGTAATGATGTGACCCAAGTATTCCACTCTATCTTGTCCAAATGCACACTTGGACTTCTTGGCATACAATTGTTCTCTCCTGAGAACCTGCAGAACCTTCCTCAAATGTTCGCCATGTTCTTGTATAGTAGTGCTGTAAACAAGTATGTCATCAAAAAAACAAGCACAAACTGCTGCAAGTAGTCCTTGAATACATGGTTCATTAAACTTTGGAATGTGGCAGGGGCATTAGTCAGGCCAAAGGACATGACCTTGAACTCATAGTGCCCCATATGTGTCCTGAAGGCAGTCTTATGGATGTCTGGTGCATTCATCCTAATTTGATGATAGCCAGCCCTTAGGTCAAGCTTGGAAAATACCACAGCTCCATGAAGTTCATCTAATAGATCATCCACTAGGGGAATTGGAAATTTATCTTTCACTGTCATCTTGTTTAAGTCCCTGTAGTCTACACAAAATCTCCAAGTTCCCTTTTTTTTTTTAACTAACAACACAGGGGATGAGAAAGGAGAATGACTAGGCTGAATAATTCCATTAGTTAGCATTTCCTTTACCTGTTTTTCAATTTCATTCTTTTGGAAGTAGTTATATCGATAGGGTCTAATACTCACATGACATGATTCAGGCTTTAAAGGAATGAAGTGGTTGTGTTGTCTCCTGGGGGGCAAGGTGGTAGGCTCCCTGAAGATATCTGCAAATTCCTCCAAGGCAGTGCTTATAACTCCAGGTAAACTCTCATGTTCCTTCTCCTCCATTGCTGTTATAGTAAACAGATGACCCCATATGGATTTGCCTTTCTTCAACAGTTGTTTCACACTATGTCCTGTCATACTCTGTAAATTAGCTTCATGGTAAATGCCTCTGAGTCTGACCCTCTTACCCTGACGTGACACTTGAGCCTCATAGGCTACAAAGTCCAGCAACACTGGGTTGTGACTTTTCATCCAGTCACCACCCAAAATCATATCACAAGCACCCAATTTAACCAGTCTAATTGAGTCAGTAAACTCTATTCCTTGCACCTTCCACTTGAATTTAGGACAAAAGTTGTAGCTCATAAGCAAGTTCCCATCCGCCACTGTGACCCTCATAGGGTTAGCTTCTTTGATAGTGCACCCCATTTCCTTTGCTGTAGACAAGTCAAGGAAGCTATGAGTACTTCCTGAATCTAGCAACACTAATAGTTCTTTCTTTCCAACTTCTCCCTTGAGTTTAATGGTGTTTGGAACTTCCACTCCTGATAATGCATGCAGGCTAATAGCCTCATCTACCACTACTTCTTCATTAAATGCATCATCCACTACCATTTCTCCAGTCACCTCTTCCTCCTAATTAGTCTCTTGCTCCTCACATGCAGTCAAAGCATTCAATTGTTTATTCTTGCACTGGTGGCCATAGTGATATTTTTCTCCACACTTAAAACACAGTCCCTGTAATTTCCTTGTCTCCATGAGCTTGTTAATATTGTTGGGGTTTAGCCCAAGTTGACCTTCCTTCCCTCCGACATTACTTTGCTTGTTGCTATAGGAATTTGAAACACTACAACCTGGTTTACTCCACTGCACCTTATTCCTCCTATTAGCAGTTTCTAGAACCTTCTCCTGATGTCTAGCCTTGTCCACTGCCTGACTCAAAGTATATGGTGCAAGCATCTTCACTGTATGTCTAATTTCTTCCTTTAATCCTTCAATGAAGAATCCTAGGAAAAACTCCTCAGGAATAGTGGGATTTTTAATCAACACCCAAGCTTTCAATTCTTCAAACTTCTCCAAGTATTCATTTACACTTCCCTTTTGTTCCAATTTTTTAAATTCCCCCAACAAATTCAGCACACTATTGGTGGAATCTGTAAATCTCTTACAAATCTCCTCCATAAATTCCGTCCAACTAATGGCTCCCCTGCTTAGGTGGTAGGAAAAATACCATGACTCTGCTCTCCCATTGAGATGGAGAACCGCAATTTCCAGCTTTTCCTCAGGGTTAACTACATGATTATACTGAAAATATCTCTCACATTTCCTTAGCCATGACTGTGGGTCACCATCCTCAAAGTAGGGAAATTCGATTTTATGATGAAATGCAGTCACCTGACCCTGTCTTCCTGCAGGTACACCATTGTGGCTTCCTTCACGAGTCCACCCACCAGATCCTCCAGCCTGCATATTAGGTGGGCCCCCCAAAATGCCATCCCTGTTTGGGACTAGCCTCTCCATCAACATATCTAACTTCTTCCCAAGGTCATCTATCTTCGCATCAGTAATCTCTGCTTTTTGAACTGCAGCTGCTACATGTGAAGTGAACTGGGATTCCAACTTCTTCAAGCCTTCCTTCATAACTTTGGATCGCGTCGCTGTGATAGTCATTGTAGGGCCAAGACCTTGCTTTGATACCAATTTGTAATGTACTTACGAATTCAATTTGCAATTAGGGCTAATTTGTAATTTTATTCATCAATCAACATCCACTGATACATTGTAATTTGGGGAATTACAACTACTTAATGATTGCTACGAATACATCACCATTACTGAACCTTCGAGCTTCCTTGAGTTCCTGAAATGGAGAAATTGTGTGAGGCAGAAATGAAGGAGAATCGAGAGAGAAGAGAAGAGATTCGTAGAGAGAGAATGTTTGAGAGGGAAATTACCAACTGAATTCTAACTACCGATCCTTATTTCTCTTCAGATATTTATTGTGAACTGAGTTGGCCTTTTAATCTGCACCGTTGATTCGAATTAATCTCATCCGCCCCTTTTAAGTCTTTGACAGCTGTGCTCCACTATGGCTTATTCTCCTCCACACACGTGTCCTACTCACTTTACTCTTTGCTTTACTTTCCCTTTTTATTCCTAATTCCACCTACTCCGACATTTCAGCTCTAATCCATTACATTCTGATCCATAATTCCAATTAAACCTGATACACTTATTCTTCAAAAAAGTGAATACCATAAATCCCTGACCAAGACCAACAGAGCACATATGATTCACGAAACTGCAACTCACTAGTCAGTTTGCCTCAATCCCAAACTAGTTAGAGTTTGTAGTAATTGAAACATCTTCAAGCTCACTGTTTACCGCACCTCAATTCCCAAACTAGTTAGAGTTTAGTAGTTGCATTAAGACTTAAGAGTCCAAAAATTTGAATTCCTTTATTCCAAATGAACGTAAGCCGTAAGGTATATATGGATCTCAATTTTACGGTTGTCCTTATTATTCAATCGAATAAGATAAAAAAAGATCCCAAATTAATCATCTAAGAGGAACGAAATAAACCAATGAATTGGAAGGAATAAATAAACGGAAATACAACAGATCTGCAAAACCGTAAAGCTAATCGGGTAAAAAGGAAGGTGTGTATATATATATATATATATGCAGCTTAAAGAAAACATGCAAGTAGGGGAGAGAATTGAAATGAGAAAAGGATAAAGAGCTTACGATGAAAGCGAAAGAGAAAAAGATGTCCTTCAATTGAAATGGGAGGCGGAGTTAATGGCGATGGCGTGGAAGAGATGTCCTTTTCCGAACAAAAAAGAAAATCAATGAGTATTATTATGTGTGTTAAGGCGTACTGAGAATCGAGAGGTCCCTCGTCCTTGTATGAGGAGAGATACCCGCAAGGACACGAGGCTCACACATTTTCTCAAGAGTTACAGAAGAGCATGGACCTTTTTCTCAACTACTCTAATCTAAGCTTCTTACTCCCTCTTCATTTTAACTATCACATTGATTTGATACGTTTTTTAAGAAAATAATAATTGACGAAAGTATTTAAGTTCACTATCTTTATTTGATGTTCAGTATTAAGGCTTAAAAAACTATTTAACAAATAAATAATTAATGCTAATGGTTATTTGAGGAACTTTTTTTAATCTTTTCTTGATATGTCAAAAGTAACGAGTAATTTGAAGGGAAGGAGTACTTCCTCTATTTTAATTTGGTTCTAATTTGAACTCGACACAACTTTTAATAAAGTGAAAAAAGTTTTTGAATTTTATGGTCTTAAACTAAATATATGTAAAATATATAAACATATTTTTTTTAAAAATTATGAGTTTAAATATGTCACGTGAAAAGTTAAAATTAAAGAGTTTCAAAATGAAAAAGGACATTGTACACAATGAAATTTTATTGAATTTAAATCCATAGAAAATTCAAATTATATTAAATTCAAAATATATTAGTCCAAATAAATATTATGGATTAATATTATTGGATTAATTATTTAAGTCCAATAAATATGAATTTAATTAAAGATCCAACTTCATTGAGCTAGTCCATCAAATTGGTTACAAATGACAAGCCCACTTTGTTAAGCCCAAGATGTCATCTTATTCTAGAGGCCCAATTTGGTGCCACGTGTCAAATGACGTTTCATGCTAAGTCAAACGAAGGAGCCAATAGGATCATGCCACGTACCAAAATGATGCAGCATGCCTAGTGAAATGCAAGGCCAATGAAAATATGCCACGTGTACAAGTTGACATGTTCCAACTAATCAAATAAGACCATGTCACCTAAATCTGATTGTCCAAAAGAAGTCCATCTTCATCACAACTCTTCCATCCTACAACTATAAATAGGGGCCTCATAATTCAGAAAAAGGACCAAAACTCTAACAAGAAGCCAGAGAGAGATCATGGATCAAATGCCGCAGATTTCTTTACAAGCTACAAGTTCAAGCATTCAAGTACTCAAGTTCATATATAACTCAAGATCAAGACGAAGATTCAAGATCAAGCTCAAAAGCCCTTGGATTCAAGTATAAGTCAAGATCAAGACCACCAGATTCAAGATCAATCTCAAAAGTCCTTGGATTCAAACACAAGTCAAGATCAAGATCAAAAGACCTTGAATTTATATTCGAATGGAAGAATCAGAGGATTCATAGAGCTTGTAACACTCACTATTTGAAATCAAATAAAACAATTGTTGCGATATTTTCTTGTCTCGATTATTATTTTCTCGACGCGAATTTTATTGTCTACAAATTCTGGCATGCCGAGTGGGAAATATCTACCTTTCATCTCTTCCTTTTAAAGTCAAAGAACATCAAAATGGCTCAAATGAAGATCAACTTCAAATACAATGCTACTGCGGCTACTCACTATAAAAGCGAATTGAAAGTGGCCATAGAGATTATTGATCAGATCAACAGAAATTTGGCTCAACTTGATCTTCCACAAGAACGTCATCACAAATCTAACAACTCATCCATGCAAGAAGGTAATGTCTTGAGGTGCTCCAATATCCACTCAAATTATTCCCCAGTCCAAGCTCCATTCAAATAGAAATTTGCATCATTCTTCATCCTCTACGATGGTGGTACAAGCAATGATGGTTGACTTTTCCACTATAGAAGAATAACTTTCAAGTTTGACTGAAGCAATTGAAGGCTTGACAAAACGCGTGCAAGAACAAGATGCTAAACTTTCCAAGCTGACAAATAAGATGGATAGTATGACTGAGAGACAATAAAGTCAAGCCCCTATCAAGCTTCCTGAAGTTCAAGAGAAAGAAGAGTCTTTCGAAAAAAAAACACAACAACAGTCAAAGAGATCTAAGTCTCTACTGAAGGTTTGATTCATATTGACCAACAAAAGGACTTCATCATAGAGGCTATCGAAGACAAATCTGAATCATCATCCAAATTTTCTCTCACATAATAAATCCATATACACAAAGGATTGATAAGTTGAAGATGCCTGAAGACTATCAACCCCCTAAGGTTCAACAATTTAATGGAAAAGGGAATCCTAAACAATATATATCGCACTTCATCGAGACTTGCAATGATGCTGGGACTTATGGTGATTATTTCGTCAAGCAGTTTGTCCGATCTCTCAAAGGAAATGCTTTTGATTAGTACACAGATCTTGAACCTGGTTCTATAAATAGTTGGGAGCAGTTGGACCAAGAGTTATTTAATCGTTTCTATAATACAAAGCATATCGTAAGTATGATTGAACTTACAAATGAACGCCAATATAAAGGTGAGCTAGTTATTGACTTCATCAATCGGTGGAGGAGTTTGACCCTCAACTGCAAAGATCGCCTTAGTGAAACTTCTAGCATTAAAATATGCATCCAAGGCATGAATTGGGGTCTTCACTATATCTTGCAAGGATTAAAGCCCAATACATTTAAAAATTTGATAACCCACGCGCATGACATGGAATTAAGAATGTTGCAAGAGAAGATCAATGGTTGCCTGTCTGTAAGCCTCGTAAAGATGAAGATATAAAAGAACTTCAAGTGGGGGCAAGGTTGCATCCGGAGATGAATTTAAAGAGTCTATTTATATATCTCAATAATCCTCAACGCATGAGCTTAAACTGCAAGTTACAATGCTCCTCAATGCACGAGCCTAAACTGCAAATTATAATGCTCCTTAACGCATGAGCTTAAACTGCAAGTTACAATGCTCCTTAACACATGAGCCTAAACTGCAAGTTATAATGCTCTTTATCGCATGAACCTAAACTGCAATTTATAATGCTCTTTATCGCGTGAGCCTAAACTGCAAGTTACAAAGCTCGTAAGACGCACGAGCCTAAACTGCATGTCACGAAGCTCTTCAAATTTGAGTTAAATCTCCAAGTTTGAAAGCTCTTAAAATTTGAATTAAATATTCAAGTTGTAAAGCTCTTCAAATTTGAGCTAAATCTCCAAGTTGTAAAGCTCTTCAAATCTTTTGAGCCAAACCTTCAAATCAAGAAACTCTTCAAATTTGAGCTAAATCTTCATGTCACGAGACTCGCCGAATTACAAGCTAAATTTTCAAATCGTAAACTCTTCAAATTCAAGCAAAATCTCCAAGTTGAAATGCTCCTTGAAACATGAGCCTAAACTGTATGTCACAAAGCTCTTCAAATTTGAGCCAAATATTAAAGTTATAAAGCTCTTCAAATTCGAGCTAAATCTTTAAAACTACGTTATGACTTAATCCTCTTCACTGAGGTACGTAGGCACTTAGAGTTACATTCTAAGTTTAGTTGCATGAGTGTAAAGAAAAACATACATGTTTCCACTTGATCTGTCACATGAAAGTCAGGTCTACAAGTACTCTCACCAAACTTTGGACTTGCACTAAATATTCATGGCTCGATGGGGGCAGACCTCCATAATAGATGGGCTTCTTCAACACGATTTGAAATGCTCAAGTTCCTCAAACGTGCAAGTTAAAGTTGCAAAATCTACCAAATCTGTAGGTTGAAGATGAAAATCTACCAAACCTGTAGGTTAAAGTCAAGAATCTACCAAATTTGTGGATAAAAGACAAAAATCTACCAAACCTGCAGCTTGAAGTCGTCAAATCCATCAATCTACAAGTTGAAGTTATCAAATTTGCCAAGTTTGAAAGTTTAAAGTCGTCAAATCCATCAATCTACAAGCTGAAGTGTCCAAATCCACCAAGTTTACAAGTTGGAGGCTCCAAATCCGTCAAGTTTGCAAGTTGAAGTTGTCAAAACCTCCAAGTCTTCAAGTTAAAAGTCTTCTAAATTTCCACACCTTAAGATGGGCAAAATTTTCCCCTTTGCACTTTAACATGGACCTTTCACAGATTCATCCTTAAGAGGATCACTAAATTCCTATGCCTTAAGGTGAATAAAATTAGCCCCTTTGCACCTTAAGTTGGCCTTTTCATGGGTTTATCCTTAAAAGATCTCTAAATTTCCATGCCTTAAGGTGAACAAAAATTGTCCCTTTGCACCTTAAGCTGGCCTTTTTATGAATTTATCATTAATACAAAAAGCCAAACTTGATGTTAAACTTATCAATGCCAAAGTGTCGAAGACAATGTTAAACTGTTGTACCTTAAGCAGACCCTCCATGAATATTATTTGTTTCTAGCCTAAATAAAAGGAAAAGCAAAAAGAACAAAAATGATCATATCATAAAATAAAAAAAATACCATGCTTTTTGATCGGATTCAAAGTTGCAGTTTCAGAGAGCTAACAAATTTGTGCTACAAGAATGAGAAGCACACATCTATTTATAGACCTCAAGAAGCGGCTATCGAATTTGTCTCCTTCACAAATTTGATCAAGTTGAGGCGGTGATATAGTGTCCTAAACACAATCAAAAAGTTTCAAGCTACAGGCGGTGTACGAAACTTCCGATTCAAGTCAAAGTAATAAAATTTATGGGACCCACGTGATTGGATAAGGAAACAATTACATCCTTAAGGCTAATTAATATTTGTTGATTTACGTAGACAAACCTACTATTACCATTGGAATCATTTTCAAAAAGGTACCATGACATTCAAGTACAGATGCTTCTTTGTTGGATACATAATATGAATGCTACTTTCCAGCGTAAATCTCCAGGAAAATCAAGAATTTTTTATGCAAAGCTATGTCACCTAAATTTTGGAGAATGATTACTAGGAAGTAATGCATCAAAGAAAAAAAATGAAGATCTTTATACTTCAAGTCTAGGCTTTAAATTAGACAAGTCTTGAAGTAGGGGGAATTTGTATACAATGAAATTTTATTGAATTTAAATCCGTACGAAATTTGAATTATATTAAATTCAAGATAAATTAGTCCAACTAAATATTATGGATTAATATTATTAAATATGAATTTAATTAAAAGTCCTACTTCATTGAACTAGTCCATCAAATTGGTTACAAATGACAAGCCTACTTTGTTAAGCCCAAGATGTCATCTTATTCTAGAGGACAAATTTGGTGCCACGTGTAAAATGACGTTTCATGCCAAGTCAAACGAAGGAGCCAATAGGATCATGCCACGTGCCAAAATGATGTTGCATGCCTAGTGAAATCCAAGGCCAATGAAAACACGTCACGTGTACAAGTTGACATGTTCCAATCAAATAAAACCATGTCACCTATATCTGATTGGCTAAAAGAAGTCCATCTTCATCACAACTCTTCCATCCTTCAACTATAAATAGGGGTCTCATAATTCAGAAAAACGACCAATACTCTAATAAGAAGCCAGAGAAAGCTCGTGGATCAAACGCCGCAGATTCTTCTACCAGTTACAAGTTCAAGCATTTAAGCACTCATGTTCATATACAACTGAAGATCAAGATGAATATTCAATATCAAGATCAGAAGCCTTTGGATTCAAGTATAAGTCAAGATCAAGACCACCAGATTCAAGATCAAGCTCAAAAATCCTTGGATTCAAGTATAAGTCAAGATCAAGACCACTAGATTCAAGATTAAGCTCAAAAGTCCATGGATTCAAACACAAGTCAGATCAAGTCCACCAAATTCAAGATCAAGCTCAAAAGCCCTTGAATTTATATTGAAAGAAAGAATCAGAGGATTCATAAAGATTGTAACACTCACTATTTGTAATGGTTATTGCGATACTTTCTTATCCTAATTATTATTTTCTCGACTCAAATTTTACTGTCTATAGTCATCTTTTAAACAAATTATAAGGAAAAGCACAATAAACAAATTGAAACGGGGAGAATATATTATATGCTACTTGTTATAACTCGAAATTCGCATAAGTGATGACACTTATATAACCCACCTTATGTAAACCAACTCAAATCTGGAAATAAATACACTGAAATTAACAGTTAAAGATGATATAAGTCATAATCAAACTCTTTCAGAAAACTCAAAATCTAAAATGCGGAAAACAACGACAACTCAACCCCAAAACTTGGAATTCACTAGTACAAGCCATCTAATATCAAAATACAACTTTGAACAATAAAATATCCAAAAAAATATGAAAATACCAAAACATAGATGAGATCCAAGAATGTTGTAGATCAGCCCAGCAGCTACCTTAAAGTCTAGAGAAAATTAGCTCCAACCATTGCTAATTGTTGCCTGCCGAAGGTACTAGGCTCTGAACCTACAAAAATATGGAGAAAAGGAAAGGGTGAGTACAAAATCCATATGTACTCAGCAACATCCATGACTGACGCAAATTTGAATCGATAATGAGGGTCAGTCCTGAACTGCTCTATTTTGATACTTAGCTCATAAAGTTCTCATTTCAAATAAAGACAGACCTGGACTTGCAGCTAATATAAGCAATAAAAAATATAATCAACTCCAAATATCTCAAATCAAGGACAAATCAAGATAAAAGTAGTTAAGGCAATATCACGATCACTCAAACACTTTCCACACCAAGGCAATGCAAATCAAGTAAAAATGATTATATGATGCATGCCTCCTATCTGATTAGTATCCGTATATACCCACTGCCATTATGTACCTAGCTATGAACCATGAAAGACTAGTGGGATGGACCATTATAAATGGTATCAGAGCCACTCTTGTGTCAGCTTTATCGATGTGGGCCAGAGTTCAAACTTAGTTTAGGCAAATTCTAGTAAGGCGGGGCAAACCTTAGTACTAAGTCTAGTGAAATCCTATTCGATGGGGCAAACCTCAGCGAGGACGATGAGTCCATAAGAGGGGGTGTACATGACACCCCAACTTAGGATAAGAAGTCTTATATCGGTAAAACATAAGAGAGATATTAGGTATATAAGTAAGAAGGACTTTACCATAGTGATAGATTTTAAAATCATATAGGTCTAGGCAAGGAGTGAACAATATCACTAGTGGGGTAGGCCGTTATAAATGTAACACCTCACAAATTCTAAGCTAAGATCTGAAACATTCTTTATATATGTATAGGACTAAACTCAGAAATTTCTAATTATACCTAAGAATTAAGATCAATTCCCCAGTGTATTAAGTGATTTGGATACAAATTATGATCACAAGAGACCTCTAGCACAAAGTTAAGTTGAGAGCTTTTCTATCGATTAAGATTTTGTATAAGTTCTTACTAGGGACAATTTCAAATGATTACTCCTTCTAAAATGTGAAGAGTTATGTGGCCTATTAAACCTCAAAATTAAAGGTCTTTGAGTCTTCATTCCAACTCCACTGACCGTTCAGTAATCCGAGTTTGGAGTAAAAAGTTATGATCGTTTTACCAAAAAGTAGTAGGTTGGCGGAGTCGCTGGAAGCAAGTACATTCTGCACTTACACAACACAAAGGGAAACATTGAGGCAGTCTTACTGGAAGCATGTGAGGCCCCAAGTACGTTCTATAGTTCACCAAGTGTGTTTTACACTCTGATGAGATTCTTCAATTTTGTTATTTAAGGGACATTTTGGTCTTTCCCTTATATTAGAAATTGTCCCGCATTGACTTATAACACTTTGATTCATCAAATTTCTTAAATAAATATGAATTAACCCCCCCCCCCCCCTCCCTTCTTCCCCAAACTTCCAAGCCCTAAGAATCAAAGGATTCAAGGTCTAAGGTTCCTTCTCAAGGTCATCTTCCTAATTTCCTTTATCAAGGTATGTAGAACTATCCTAAGTCAAATAAGTTTCAAGCCATTATTCCTTATATCTTTTTCATGTTCAAGTAATAATCTAGGTCTGCAAGTTTTATTCTTTGAAAAGTGAAAATTTCAAATTGTTTGAATTGTCTTCCCGATGAAAAGTCCCCCTTCACTTATTTATTTGATTCATATTTTGGGGTTGCTATTTTAGTTTGTAAATTCCCAATTTTCCTCAAAGTTGATAAAGATGATGACTTTTACAATCTTTGTTACTTAATGAATTCCTATATTGATGTTACAAGACTTAAGTTTTTATTGGGGGTGACATGACTTGAAAATATTTTATCAATGATTTAGTTAAATCACCAATACTTAACTTTTAACAATTTTATCAAGAGTTTTGGATGACCTCAAATAATCTTAGTGGAGGATGATTTTATACAATGAGGCATAAAAGATTTCAGAAACCTTTATGATGATGCTAATTGATGAAATGATTGACTTGCAAGTCATGGTATGATGATACTTACTTAGATGAATGTTTTTTTTTATGAAAAATGGATGAATTATGATAACATGATGGACTTTGATGAAAATTTACTAACATAAGGGCTTAAAAGAATTAGATGGTTAGCCAAGAAGGTGTGATTCCCCGTGGCTAAAACACCTGAAACCTATATTTTACTGACGTAGGGATGGTTCATTTTGTAATTCAGACAACCTTAGATTTCTCCTCTACAAGGATGAGTTGTAAAGGCCTGTTTGATGTTATATCTTGATTCATGTGGCAAACGTGGTTAGGAGCTCTACCGGTTGGGTGCTAATTAGACCCAAATAGCCTGTGGTGTATATATAATGTCAACGTTACCATCTAGTTTAGAAGTAAAGTAAACAGTGTTAAACCATTTCATTTCTAGTTAACGTTTTATGCCCTCCAATTCAGTACAGTTTCAATTTCACATACATGTCTTATGTTATGTTTCCCTTCCCCTTTTACATACCAATACATTCCTATGTATTGACCATCTTATACACTACGTCATTTTATGATATAGGTTCTGAGGTGTGTGTTTATGATTCTTTGCAGCATATGGACTTGATTTATCAGTTATTGGTGAGTCATCCACCTTTTGGATGGTGTAGTTTCTTTGGATGTTTAATCATTATTTTTAGATTCATGGTATAGTCGAGACCTTATCCAGGCACAATTTTTAACTCATGATATGTAGAGCCTTCGTAGATCTGTGTTGATGTTATTTCAGATGTTTTGGGCTTTACTCAATTGTTGTGAATTCTATTGTATTCCTATTTTTGAGACTTGAGTATTTATAAATGGATTTTGTTTCCGCATTAACACTCATAATTATTTTATTAAAAATGTTTCCTTTCATTTTTATTGAATAAATGCTCATGATGAAAGCCAAGTGGTTCTCTTAGGCCAGTAATAGTCTCTGGTGTCATTACGTCTAGGGTCTAGTCTCGAGTCATGAAAATATGGTATCAAAGCACAGAGTTCAAGTGTCCTAGGGTGTCTATGAAGTTGTTTCTAGTACAATATTTATTATGGGCGTGTTGCGTGCTACACTTATAATTGGGAGGCTACATGGCATTTAGAAAATGTTTCTCTTCTTTTATACTCTAGATCGTGTTTTAGAGACGAGCCTTTGGAAAATGGTTATAACTCGTGTGTGGTCCCCATTCTTACCATCTATGACTCGTCTTTAAAAAGGAATAAGGGATAATCTACATCTAAATTCTTATTAAGTGTTACTTGTAGATGGATATTTTAGGGGTGGAAGGAGTTTCACTAAGACTCTGAGGGGGACACTTATAGATGGATATTTTAGGGGTGGAAGAAGTTGCACTAAGACTCGGAGGGGGGGGGGGGCATGCACTGATTTTCTAATGTGCTTGAGTCAAATGTTCCTCCTCCAGGTAACAATAACACTACCCTTGCTCTAAAAAGGGTCATTATTAAAACTCCAAGAATGCGACATTATTATCCTATGTTAAGTATAGAAAGAGACACTTAGGGGGTATGCTACATGAATCTTGTCATATGTTATAGGTGTGGCCTCCGGGACCATAGACAAGGAGAGTGTCCTTTTCCTAGACAAGTTAAAGTTAGTATCAATACTAATGTGCTGGCATTTTTATGGCACATTTAAGGCGTTCGTCTAGGAATAAGTTTAAGTTCTTAAAAAACTTTTGTTATTTTTAATCGTGTTTTACTTTTTTATATAGAAATAGGTAAATAGTATCAAAACATGAGAAATAGATCTAAAAAGTTGAGTGACGACCCAAAGTGATGAGGTTTCAACTAGGTGATGAGCCGTCACTTATCTCGTCAGGCGAAAACCGAATGTGGAGTCCACAAAAGTCAAGTGACAACCTGAGTTGATAAGCCGTCAACTGAGTGATGCGCTATCACTCAAGGTCATCAACCTTAATCAGTATCCAACTCATCAGGAAATCAAGTGATGACCAGGGTGACGAGCCGTCACTCAAGGTTGTTAGTGCTAGGAGGGCAAGCTTTGAATTTTATTTCAATTCCAAATTTCCTTGTACTATAAATAGCTGCTCCTAGGTATTTTTATGGCATCTTAAGTTACATTGTTTCAAACTCTCAAAGGTTTGAGTTTCTCTTAGGTTTTTAGCGATTTTGTTTACTTTTGAAAGATAATTGAAGATCGAATTCATATTTTGCAAGGGTAGTTCTTCATTAATGATTTCTTCATCTTTATTTTCTTTTATAATTATGAGCATCTAAACTCCCACAACCCGACAAAACAGTAAATTCAAGGTTGATTTCTGCTAGGATTTGAATGATAATCAAATTTGTAATTGCTAATCTTTTCGTCTTAATAGCTTTCAAATGGTTACAAATATTGGAACATGCCTTAGGTTTAATTTGCTTGAAGTAAGAGATTAAAACCGGGAATAAGGTTTATCAATGAGGATTTGATATTTTTAACCTCCGTCTAATGGTTAATGCTATAAAAAGATTGACCAACTCAAAGTTTGAATCAAATTCATATAGTTGTATCTTTAAATTCAAAAGAGTTAAAGTGATAGTCATCCAATTAGGTTGAGAAATATTTAGGTGTATTTTAGATATTGATAACTTTACATTGTTTGTTATTACAAGAATTCTATGCAGTGATCGATCTGTAATTGCTACCATAGTCATGGTGAACAGAAGCCTAGTTTAATTTTCCTATTTGTTCACATTTGATAACATTTAACTATTGTTACTTGCTATAAAAAGAGTAGTGATTCCAATAAGCTATTTTATAAACCCCTAGACTTTATGGAACTATAGACTAATAGTTAATTAAATCACAGACGACTTAGTGTTCACCTTATTCCCTGTGGGATTTGACCTCAACCTTTGTTGGGTTATATATTTGACAAAGACTGTTTATACTTCTTAAGGGAGGTGTAATTTGGGCGTATCAAATTTTGGCGCCTTTGCCAAGAAATACATTTGTCTATTAAGTTTGTTGTGTTTACTTGACTCTTAGTCATATTTCTTAATTTTACTTTTGTTTGTTGTTTTTGTAATTGTAGGGTACTTACTTGTACCTGAAAAGTACCCAAAGCTCGAGTGAACCATTTTTACCTTACGATCCTGAGCTTTCAAGGACTTTGAGGCTGAACATTGATGCACAAAAGCGTGAAGCGATAAGGATTCAACAGCTTACCGTAAATCAACTGAATCAACATAATCTGAATGTACCCGGGAATGAGGGCGACGATGATATGGATGATGATGTTGAGGTGCAACATGCTGACAATATTTCCCCAGCCAACCAAAATCAACGACAGAGAGTTAGAGGTCGACAACAACCTGCTATGGACTTTAACCTCGATGATGATGATAAGGCTGATTTAGATGGGGTTGGTGCCACTGGGGCCATTGTTCTTCCACCACTAGCTCCTGAAGCAAAGTTTAATATCACTAGAACCATGATCTAGTTATTGAATTTTAAAGGTTTATTCTGAGGGATGGCTGGTGATGATCCAAATATGCACTTGATCAACTTCATTAGAATCTGCAAATCCTTTGACTTTTTAGGAGTTAGTCAAAAAAACCATCCCATTGAGGCTGTTTCCATTGTCATTATCCAGAGAGGCTATAATGTGGTTGACTGAGCTGCAACCTGATTCTATTAAAAACTGGAGGCAACTGAAAGAAGCTTTTCTAGAAAGGTTCTTTCCGCCTTCCAAGATGTTACAGTTGAGGGACAAAGTCTGTAATTTTAGGCAACAAGCAAACGAAGTATTACATGAGACTTGGATGAGGTTTAAGAAGAAATTAACCCAATTCCCCAATCATAAGTTGACAGTTGAGCACCTGATGGAGACTTTCTATAGGTCTCTAAATTCAAATACCAAATCAACGGTTGATAACGCAGCTGGAAGGGATTTCATGGCACTTACTTTTGCAGAGGCCACAGTGATGCTGTATAGGTTGACTAAAACAAATAGAGGTTAGCATAATAGGTATTCTGAGGTAGCAAGCAATACTTATGCTATGGTTATTTTGGTCGAACAAAGCCGAAGGAAAGAAGAGTATAACCAGGACATGGCTCACATGAAGACACAGTTGGATTTACTGACAAAGCACTTGTTCGAAGGTGGTGTTAAGAAGGTAAAAGTTGTTGGTTCTTAGGGTAAAGCTATTGAATATGATTCTGAAGAAGAGGCGAATAATCTGAATAACCATATGGGGTTTTTTTTGGGCTAATGGCCAAGGAAACCAAGGTCGAAACTATTAAAGGGACAACTACTATGACAAGGCTGGTTATAAGGATCGTGATCAAAGGAATTGGAAAAGCAAGAATGACAGAGGTGGTTTGTATGTACTACCAGGAAATCATGATAGAGCTAGCAATGATTCAGGAAAGTCCCATATGGAAGAGATGATGGCGAAGTTGCTGAAAAGTGTGGAATCGACTGATGCAGGAGTGAAAGAAATGAAGAATGATTTATCTTCAATGAGTCATCTTGTAGATTCTATTGGAAACAACGTATCTACTTCATCTGAGGTAGTGGTATGGACAGCGTACACTTTACCCTCCCCAGACCCCACCTGGAGGGAATACACTGGGTATGTTGTTATTGTTGTTGAGTCATCTCGTAGATTCTCACTCAATTTTCATCAAGCAATTAGAGTACCAAATGGGTGAGTTGTCTGCAACTTTGAATCAACAGAAGAGTGAAACTCTACCTAGCGATACTGATCAGAATCCTAGGAATGATGGGAGTTGTATGACTATCACCATAAGGAGCGGTAAAGTTTTATGTGAACCACATCCGATGGTTTAGACATAGATGGAGGATGTCACCTCGAATTATGAAATAGTGGTTGATGATGTTTGTGTTAAGGAGAATCTGGCTGGGTATGAAAAGCTGGAAAATATTGATGTGAAAAAGGTAGATGCCGAAAAGTCAACTAGTATGAAGGATGATGTTGCTGTGAGCAAGGAGAAAGGAAAAGAGGTTGAGAAGCCTCTAGCTTAAATACCTAGGCATTCTCCTCCATTCCCATACAAAGTGAAGAAGAATATGGAGGATGGTAAATTTCACAAGTTTCTCTCTATGTTAAAGCAGTTGTCGGTGATCATTCTGTTGGTGGAAGTTCTTGAACAAATACTGGGATATGCTAAGTTCATGAAGGACTTAGTCACAAAAAAAAGGATGATGAGTTTCGAGCCAGAGGGCAATATTCATCATTGTAGTGCAATTACATCACAATCGTTAGTTTAAAAGAAGGCAGATCTAGGTGTTGTTACTATTTCTTGCATAATTAGTGCAGTCACTTTTGCAAATGCTTTATGCAATCTTGGTACTAGCATCAATTTGATGCCCCTAGCTATTTATCAATAGTTGGGCTTGGGAGCCCCCAAACTGACAATTATACAGCTATTAATGGCCGACCATTTGGTCAAAAGGCCAGTGGGGATACTATATGATGTGTTAGCAAAAGTTGAGAACTTCATATTTCGGATGGACTTTGTGATCCTTGATTGTAAAGTGGATTTTGAAGTACCCATAACCTTGGGTATACCATTCTTAGCCACTGAAGAGTGTTAGTCAACATGGAGTGTAATGAGTTAAAATTTAGATTGAACAATGAGTAGGTAAAGTTCAATATATGTCAATCGATAAAACAACCGAGAGACATGAGTGTTGTCTCAGTCATTAATGTTGTTGATGAAGTTGATATTGAGGTGCCGATTGAAAAAAAGGTTTGCTGTAAAAACCTTAGCTGCTGTGATGATAAATTTTGATGGTAAGGACATAAAAGATTATGAGGAGATGGTTAATGCTTTAGATGGAATGGGATTGTATACTTATTCCCTAAAGAAGTTGGACCTGGATCTGAAAAATAGGCCAACCCTTCCAGTAAAACCATCAATAGAAGAACTGCCCATGTTGGAGCTCAAGAAATTGCCTATCCATCTTCAGTACGTATTTCTGGGTGAGAATACCATATTACCCATTATTATAGCTGCTGATTTGATAAATGGCAGGTAGAAGCCCTTGTTTCTATGTTGCAAAAGTACAAAAGGGCAATTAGTTGGACGATTGCAGATATTATCAAAATTCCCTAAGATATTTGTACGCCCAAGATTCAGTTGGAAGAAGAGTGTACTCTTACCATTGAGCACCAGTAAAGACTTAACCCACCAATGTAAGAGGTAATGAAGAAAGAAATAATCAAATGGCTTGATGCGGGTATTGTGTGCCTAATCTCAGATTGTAAATGGGAAAGTCCTGTGCAGTGTGTCCCAAAGAAGGGAGGTATGACTGTGGTAGCTATTGAGAAAAATGACTTAATTCCACTTAGTCCAGTCATTGGTTGGCGGGTTTGCATGGACTATAAGAAGCTCAATTCATGGACTCTTAGGGATCACTTCGCAATGCCATTCATGGACTAAATGCTTGATAGATTGGTAGGGAGGGGTTGATATTTCTTATTAGATAGTTATGTGGGTTATAATTAAATCTCCATTGCACTCAAAGATTAGGAGAATACTACATTTACATGCCCCTAAGGGACATTCTCTTTCAAGCATAAGCCCTTTGGGTTATGTAATGCTCCCATAATATTCCAAAGGCGTATGATGTCAATTTTTTCTGATATGGTAGAAGACACTTTGGAAGTGTATATGGAGGACTTCACTATCGTAGCTGATGATTTTGAAGACTGCTTGGTAAATCTCAGTAATGCCTTGTAAAGATGTAAAGAATTCAATCTAATGCTCAACTGGGAAAAATGCCATTTTATGGTTAAGGAGGGCATCATTTTGGGGCACAAGATGTCAGCGAAAAGTATTGAAGTGGATCGAGCTAAGATAGAGGTGATCAAAAAACTACCTCCACCAATCTTAGTGAAGGGAGTTGGAATTTTTCTAGTCCATGCTGGTTTTTATCGGAGGTTCATTAAGGACTTCTCCAACATTGCTAATCCATTGTGCAAATTATTGGAGAAGGAAGATAAGTTTGTTTTTTATGGTGACTGTTTGAAGGAATTTGAGTGCCTTAAAGAAAAGTTGGTGGCTGCCCCCATTATTGTTGCTCTTGATTGGTCTTAACCTTTCTAAGTGATGTGTGATGCGAGTGGGGTAGCACTTGGAACTATTCTTGAGCAGAAGCGAGAAAAGATTTTTCATCCCATTTATTATGCTAGAAAGGCATTACTGTAACACCAAGAAAAAGTTCGAATTAAGTTAACACATTAAAACAAGTACAACTTTGGTCTATAAAGAGAATTGTAATACATTAGCAAATGGTGTAAAATATACATGTAATGTATTTGTGTGTTGCTGCTGGTAAGAGAAAGAATTTTGGAGTATTATTATTAGTTTAAAATATATGTTTTAGATATGTCAAGTTGTGGGACCCACTTTGGCTTTTCCTACAATTTTTTAAATAATATGAGAGTAAAGAAAAGGGGCTAGGAATAATTTCATTTGGGAACTTACTCCCTGATCGTTAGCAGCAGTAGTACTTGTTTTAAAAAAATAAAATGAAATGAAATGTAAAGAAAACAAAAAGTAGCATTAAGTGGAAAAAATAAAAAAATAAAAAAATAAAAAAATAAATAAATGAGGGAGTATATTGTTTTCCAGGAAACAAGAAACGTTAGTACTCTTCTGTTTCTTTCTTTCTTTCTTATTTTTTTTCCTTTCTTCTTTCCTTCATAGCAACAAGGAAAGTTAATCCGAAGGATCAATAAGGGACTATACGCGGAGGAGAGATCCTTACATTCTTCGGATCATAAAAGCTAAAGAATTTTTTGGCAACCTCAAGAGATTTCAAGAATTGATTTATAAAATATATAGTTGGAATTTGAACTTTAAGAGGTAGATTTTCTAACCCTTTCTTGAATTTAATTATGGATAAGTATTTGGGGATATCTAATTTGAATCCTTGTATTAGTTCTTGAAGTGGGTCTTGTAATTTGGGTTCTTGAGGAAAGGGGAAAAAGTAAAATTTTGATAGAAGTGAAGTTTTAAGTGTGTTTTTTTTTTTTTTTTTTTTTTTTTTTTTTTTTTTTTTTAGAAAATTCTTATCAATTGGGTGGACTTAATATTGGATTTTATAAGTTGGAAACTAAAGAATTCATTTTGGATCCTTAATAAGAAATTCGATTAATTTCAAATATAAGTGAAGCCTATTGGAATAAATTGCTAAATGCACATATGGATTATTGATGGACGTATGTTATTCTTATAATTAGTAGGTTGCCTGTCGGATAGCGGGTACTAGTAATTGGAAGGATAACGACTATACTTACGCGGGTTGAATTATTCGGAGCCCGGAATATTATCATAGCTAGTAAAGCACTAAGGTATGTAAAGCTAAACCTTTTCTCGCCACTAAGGCACCACCTATGTCATGTGCTCCTTTTTATAAATGTCAATATAATTCTCATAGGATATGAAGGTAGACTTTCAATTGTTTTATATATCGTTCCCTCATCCTACCATCAAGCTGATAAGCATCCACTTTTCTCTCTTTATGTCAAATCTTTACAATATTCACTATTATCGCAAGTTCTTTGACTAGCAGTTTTTAGGGCACATGGTATATATATGTCACATGTTACAAATGGAAGTAAATATCCATAGCATAGTTGTACTTGTATGTAGTAGCTGAATGACCATTACCATAATTCACATGTCATAGGCCTTTGAGGCATTATTTAATAAACGTTAATGACGGGAGGGTACATAGGTTTTACTTGGCATATGCGCTCAACGTGATTCTGTGCACAGGATCGAGACTAGACCATTATAGTGAGCTTTGTGCACAGGATCGAGACTAGACCATTATAGTGAGCCCGAGCGTTGGGGCGTACCCGCCTTTGTGGCATTATTTGTATTTGGAGTCAGCTGGAACGTCATACACTGGTTCCCCCTGACTCGAGCCAACATATGGCATATATGGCCTGCGGGCAGACCCTCATAGTGAGCCTCTGGGGGCGTACCTTGTATCAGACTACGCAGTTATACGTATAAATCATAGTCATATGTATTTGGGGCGACGTACGCCTTATATGTGATTTAGATCGCCTTCGGTAGGCCATCCTATGATTATTTGTACCACAGATAGTTTAAGTACATCACTTAGGCAATTTATAGGCTCTATATTATAATGAATGCCCTCCTAGACGTTATACGATGAGCTAATAAGGTTGGAACATAGGTTACAGTTTCATATCGTATATGTGTTACTTGTATGCTCATACTTCTTTCAATTTGGTATTTGATTCATATGAGCTTCCACGCTTGTTCAGCTGTTATTCTGTCTGCTTTCATACCAGTACATGTTGTATATGTACTGACGTCTCCACATTGTCACATACTATGGATGCAGGCCCAGTTTCACAGGATAGCAGACGTCCATGTTAGGCTCTACTGCCATTTTCCGCTGATATTTTTGGTGAGCTCCATATCTCCTTGGAGCCAGTTTATGTTTAGTATTTTTGGTTATATGTACAGTTCTCTAGTTAGGTATGTCAGGCCTTTTGCCAACTAGTTATTCGTAGGATAGTGTGTTAGGCTGACTAGAGGCTTCATGGACGTTATGCAGCAGTGTATTGTACAGTTTTTGTTAATATAACTCCCTCGTGTATATATACAACTCATATTAGATATCCTGCTCGTTATTATTCCATAATCTCGTATATGTCATAGAGTGCTTGTAAAGTAAGTGTATATGGTTCTTGTCCGTCCCTACCAGTTTGGGGTGTGACAATTACATCGGTCGCAAAAGAACTACACAGTTACTGAACAGGAATTACTTGCAGTCATCTATGCCTTTGAGAAATTTTGGCATATTTATTTGTGCACACTGATCATGCTACCTTGAGATATCTCATGGCAAAGAAAGATGTCAAACCTTGGTTAATTAGATGGGTATTTCTACTGTAGGAATTTGACTTTAAAGTCAAAGACCACAAGGGTTGTGAAAATCAAGTAGTGGATCATCTCTCTAGACTTGATAATGAAGGAAAAGCAAAAAATGAGTTGGAAATTGATGATTCATTTTGGGATGAATAGGTGTTGGCTGCATCTATTGATATTGTACATTGGTATGCTGATTTTGCTAATTATCTTGTCAGCGATATGATGCCGGAAGAGCTTACTTACCATTAGAGAAAGAAATTTCTCTATGATGTGAGCAACTACTTTTGGGAAAAGCCATACCTGTTCTATTTATGTGCTAACAGCATAATTAGGAAATATGTACCAAAAGCGGAGATGTTGAGCATTATGCAAGCGTGTCATTCTTCCCCAGTAGGGGGACATAATGTGGGTGATCGTACATCTCGAAAGATAATACAGTGTGGGTATTGCTGTACCACCATCCACAAAGATACCTAAGATTTTATCAAGGCATGTGACCAATGCCAATAACAAGGATCTATTTCTCGGAGGCAGGAATTGTCTATGTCGACAGTTCTGGAAGTTGAGTTGTTTGATGTATGAGGCATCGAATTATAAGTTCTTATGGCCATAAATACATATTAATGGCAGTGGATTATGTTTCCAAATGGGTGGAAACTGTGGCCATAGCAGACAACGAAGGTAAGAGTGTGGTTGCATTCTTGAAAAAGAATATTTTCTCTCTATTTGGGACCTCTTAGACGATCATAAGTGATGGGGGGTCACACTTTTGAAACAAGGTGTTCCATACAACTCTGGCCAAGTACGGAGTGAAAAAATACAAGGTAGCTACTCCATATCAACCACAAACCAGTGGGCAAGTACAAGTATCAAATTGAGAAATCAAGATGATCTTGGTAAAGTGTGCTAACAGTAGCGATTGGTCTCAAAAACTTGATGATGCACTATAGGCTTATCGTACGGCTTTCAAAACGCCAATAGGTATGTCTTCGTACCAGCTTGTTTTTGGAAAAGCTTGTCACTTGCCCTTGGAGCTTGAGCATAAGGCCCTTTGGGCTCTTAACAAGCTATATCTTAGTTGGAGTGGTGCTGCTAATTTGAGGTTAGAACAACCGAATGAGATGGATGAATTTCTACTATGAGCTTATGAGAGGGCTGCCCTCTATAAAGAGAAAATGAAATTGTACCATGATAGGAGGATTGAGAAGCAAGAGTTCAAGGTAGGAGACTTGGCATTGTTATTCAATTCAAGGTTCAAGCTATTTCTAGGCAAGCTTAAATCTAAATGGTCTGGACCATTCAAAGTTACTTAAGTTTTTTCGTCTGATGTTGTTGAATTGGAAAACAAAGATGGAGAGCACTTCAAAGTAAACGTCCACTGAGTGAAACAGTATGTCAGAGTCCTGAAAGAGGTAAAAGTATTATCATTGGTGTATCTTGATAAAGTCTGAGTAGTCAAGATACCTGAATTGTGCCGCGATCTTAAATCAGGTGCTAATGGGAGGCAACCCATATCTTATTGTAAAATGACTGGTAGAGTAGTTTATTCTTGAGCATGGTTAATGTGTTTGTTGAAGTGTGCAGGTAAACAGAAACAAAAGAGTTGGGTTAAACTGCTTGAAGCAACGAGGAGAGTGAAGAGCCGTCACCTCAAGTCGCCAACTTAAAGAGCTGAAATATTACTTCTGGATAAGGGTGACAACGAGATATGACAAGCTATCAACTCAGATCCAAACACCCCACAAATTCACCTTTTCTCAAGATATAAGTAACCTACAAATTCCCAACATCCACAATTCACACACCTACCGTCAAACCTACATAGATACTGTGAATAAAAAGGAGTTAGAAATTAATTTCTTCTCTTCTATTTTCCATCCGTACATTTGCACCAAGGTTTGCTCAATTCTTTAATTTTCCTTCATTCTATTGCAGTATAAGGTAACCTAGTGTGTTTGGTTTGAATGAGTGAGCAAATAAGTGGAAGCGAAGGGCAACATATTCTTCATCGAATGTTAAATTTTTTAAAAGAATATGATTTCCCACCAAATTCATAGTGGTGAAATGTTAGTAACATGTTTGTTCGCTCGTAAATCATGAATACTCTATTATACCATGAGATTTACACTTCGTTTGAGACTGTAACTTCGATGGTACAATAAAGTGTTAACAATTTGCAAAAAAGATGCTCACTCATGTGTAGTATGTTATCTATTTGAGTTGACGACTAGAGTGACGAGCCATCACATTTGTGAAAAGCTGTCAATAATATAAAAATTGGTGATTAAACTGTCCAAGGCTGAAGATGAGGACTGATGAGCCATCACCTCATGTTGTCATCTAAAAAGTATGTAAGAAACATTTTGTTTATGGTTGACAATTAAGTCTGATGAGTTGTCACACTGGTGATGAGCCTTCACCTCTTATCGTCACCTATGTTTTGAAAACTTCTAAGCCTGACGATGAGATTTGATGGGATATCACACCTGTGATGAGTCATCACCTAATGTCTTCAAACATGTGTAAAAACTCTAAAGTTGTAATTTTTTTTTTTTACTTTTTTGTTTATCATTTGTTTTCCAATGTTAACATCACTCTTCTATAGGTACAAATGGCTCCCAAGTTCCAACTTGCTCATGGTGGAGCAATTAAGAGATCATGTAAAGCCACCTTGACCCACCAACTATTGATGAATCAGAGCATGAGGGCGAGGAGATGGCAACCATAGGGTACAAAATGAGGCAAAGTATGAGACATTGAGAAGTAGCTCCCCAGTCTGATGAGGAAGTTAAGTTAGTAGAAAGTGACTCTAGTTCACAAAGAGTGAGCTTAGAGGATGTAGTTGAGGGTGGTACTAATACCACCATAAGTCTAGAAAAAGACCCTGAACTAGTTCGGGGTAATGTGATTAAAATCAAAAACCCGTGACTTAGAAACAGTATCCGGTGGCAAGTGAAAGGGGCAAACAAGTTTTATCAGGATGGCTCTCTTCAAATAGAGAAACATAACACTAAGAGACCATTAGATGAGAAGGTAAAGATAATTACTTCGGGGATAGGGAATTTTCCTGAGATTGAGCGATGGTTCAACCACTATGCATTGGGACGGACTAGCACAAGCGCTAGGAAGTATTATCTAGATATAGTACACGAATTTTATGCCAATTATACAGCCACTTTGGAGAATATGTGCAGGAAAGGGAAAAAGGTTACTGAGCTGCCAAACATGAATGAAATTCCAATTCGAGGTATGTTAGTGAACATTTCAGATTAGACTATCAATTGGTTCTTACATGAGGAGGATTTTGTGCCCTCAACTAGCAAACCAAATGTTTACCACAATATGAATGATCTTGCAAATCAACACCCATGGTTAGCACATGTACTGATTGAGAGAGATATTGAATGGTTGACAAACCACAGTTCCAAATTTAGCATGACTTCATTATCCTTTGTAGAAAAATTCTGGTAGAGAGTAGTGAGGTCCAGGTTGATGCCAACTGTATGCGACAACAATTTAGGTGAGGATCAGGCAGTGTTAGTAGCGAAATTGATGTCTGGGTGCAAGCTAAACTTTGGAGAAATCATAGCAGATGAGATCAAAATAAGGGCTACAAAGCCTGACACTTCATACTCATTCTTATGACTTATCACACGGCTTTGCGAGGAGGCTTATGTTCCTATGCTGACAGGTATTTATATCGAAACAACTGCCACCAAAACATACAATTTTGAGAGATCAAAGGATGAGGATAAGCCTGTGCTATGACTAAGTAAGCGCACTGAATTAGGAGTTGATACTCAGACTACAAAGTCTCCCACTGTGGCTACAGAGGCTGCAGGATCCGCCTCAGGTATGCAGTTAGCTCTATCTATAGCTCTACCTACTACCTCTAGTAGAGGCACTATATCCATAGCTGAGACCATGGATACTGCCACTACTATAACCCAGATATCGAAGTATGCACTTACTACCCACAACTTCAAGAAATGGGTTAAGCAGGGACAAAAGTTTGATAAGCAGTTGGAGTTTTTTGCAAAACAATTTGAACCATTTATGAATCGGGCTATAAAGGAGGCACTAGTGCCTTATGCGAGCCTATACGACCACGTTGATGATATAGAGAGTCAAGTAAATGAGCGACCGAAGGCCATGACTTTGTTATATTTGGTTAAGTTTGAAGTCGAACTGGTGAAGTCCTGAGATGATATTGTAGAGCTACAAAAAAGACCCACCTTGGTATTCCCGACTGCAGAAGCGGTATTCCTAACTATAGAAGCTGAGGAGTCAAAAGAGGAAGATGAAAATTTGTATTATTTGAAGGGAAATCCTATAAAAAACAAAGGTAAGAGTAAGAGAAATATAAGAGACAAATATGATCCGTAAAATGTTGAGAAAAAGAGAAGAAAGCAAGAGAAAAAAGATATAAAAGAAGCAAGGATGAACAAAGAAATGACAAATGAACCACTTAAAGAAGCATTGAGGGCTGAAGCTGTGAGAGACTCCTAGAGAGGTCCATCAAAGTCATCTGTTGTTATTGAGATGAGTGTGGAATCTTCTACTTCACCAATCACTACTTTGAGTGCGCCAGTCATTCCTGGCGCCACTACTGATGCTACGACTGATGTAGCAGCCCGCTCTGCATTTTATGCTACAATCGCCTAGGGCGCCATAGGTATATTCACCCTCTAGGTTTTCTTCATTTTGTTAGTAACACATTAGGGATAATGTATAGCATTTTGATGGGGGTAGGGGTACCTGTTTCCACACGAGGTTTTTCTTTTCATGTTTCTTTTCTCTCATATGCTATCTATTAGAACTGGCATGTTTAAGTTATTTTATGTCATGTTTTGTATTGTGTAAGCATAAAGAAGATAGGGAGTGGATAATAGTCATTTGTTTTAAGAGTTTTAAAGAATGGGGGCTATAAAATTTTTTGCGTATATGTATGGTTCTGTTTTGCTAAATTGACTGTTGTGGATCTATGCTTGTCATTAGTGATATATGAATTTGGTAATTTTTGCTTAAGTTTGAGCATGAAGCTGTTGGTAGTTATTGTGCTATTCCGTACCAAGAGTGTGTTAGCCTATTTTGCATCTTTCTTGCTTTATGCATGCATCTAGAACTTGTCTAGTCCATTCTATCAGGTTATAAGTTGGTTGGTTAGGAAATGATCATAGGCCTTGTTTAAATCTAGTCCCTTTAGCCTAAAAAGACTGACCAAATGATGAAAATAAACCCCTTTGATCCCTATTTTGAGCTGATTTAACCTTTTTCTTTCAGTAACCGTTCACCTTACCACTTTTATCTTTGAACCTCTATTTTAGCCCTAGTTCTTTGTTAGACATCGTGGACCTCAACCCAGACAAATCACCTAAGTTGAAGGTGGCTACTGTAGAGGCGTTGACAAGTGAAATTAGGTATGAAAAGAGTGGGTGTTGATTAAGAAAAATTAGTGGGTGTGAGCTTACAAAAGAAAAAGAATGAAAAAAAAAGAATGAAAATGAAGAAGAAATGAATGAAAAAGAAGAAAAAGAGGAAGTCAATTCAAAAGAATTGCTACACTTGTGAATGAAAACCGTTGGTAGAAAAAGGTGAATAAGGGCGAAATAATTAGGCGCAAGTGTAAATATAAGTCTGTAGATGTCAAGGAAGGCTGAGCCACTAATTTCCAAATGTATCCCACATGCACCCAAGACTTCATTACAAGCAAAGAAAAGTCCTATAGTGATCCTAATCTACCTTCTGAAAAATAAAGTAGAATGGTAAGGGCAAGCTTATGGCATTGTGTGTGTATTGTTTCAAATTCATTGTGAGAGTGAGAGATTTGATTTTTAGTCCCTAATAGATTGATATTGTGTGTAAGACTTCTTTTTGTTGAGAGCATGTAAATAGCACTATTGACTGCTAGTTGTTAGGTTCATTACTGTGAGTGTATGCAATATTGCCTATTTGTATTGTGATGCCAATCATGGATCCTTGTAAGTTAGTTGATAAATAGTCCATGCATGTTGAGTTTGACTAGACCGATGGCTTCGACTTTGATGGTGTGACTGTTATGTTGAGAACAAGCAAATGTTCAAAGTTGAGAGTGTTAATATGTCCGCTTTTGATGGCACATTTAAGGCTTTCGACTAGGAATAAGTGCAAGATCTTAAGAAATTTTTGTTGTTTTTAATTGAATTTTACTTTTTTATACAAAAATAGGTAACAAGTAGTAAAACAAAAGAAATAGATCTAAAAAGTTGAGTGACGACCCAAAGTGAAGACGTTTCAACTAGGTGATGATTCGTCACTTATCTCGACAGGTGGAAATAGAATATGGAGTCGACAAGAGTCAAGTGATGACCTGAGTTGATAAGCCATCAACTGAGTGACGAGCCTTTACTCAAGGTCGTCAACCTTAATCAGTATCCTGCTCATCAGGAAATCAAGTGACGACCTGGGTAATGAGCTGTTAATCTTATGATGATCCGTCACTCAAGGTCGTCAGTGCTAGGCGGGCAAACTTCGAATTTTATTTCAAATCCAAATTTCCTTGTACTATAAACAACTACTCCTAGGGATTTTTGAGGCATCTTACGTTACATAGTTTCAAACTCTCAAAGTTTTGAGTTTCTCTTAGGTTTTTAGCAAGATTGTTTACTTTTGAATGATAACTGAAGATCGAATTCATATTCTGGAAGGGTAGTTCTTCATTTATGATTTCTCATCTTTATTTTATTTTATAATTATGAGCAGCTAAACTCCCACAACTAGGGTTGTGGGATCCATGGTGAAACAATAAATTCAAGGAAGATTTATGCTAGGATTCAATTAATAATCAAATTCATATAGTTTCCTCTTTAAGTTTGAAAGAATGAAAGTAAAAATCATCCAATTAGGTTGAGAAAAATTTGGGTGTATTTTAGAAATTGATAACCTTACATTGTTCATTATTCTGAGAATTCCATGCAGTGATCGACCTATAATTTCTATGATAGTCACGGTGAACAGAAGCCTAGTTTAATTTCCCTATTAATTCACATTTGATAATATTTAACTATTGTTACTTGCTACAAAAAGAGTAGTGATTCCAATAAACTATTTTATAAACCCCCCAACTTTATGGAACTATAGAATAATAGTCAATTAAATCACAGGCGACTTAGTGTTCACCGTATTCCCTGTGGGATTCGACCCAACCTTTGTTGGGTTATATATTTGACAAAGACCGCTTATACTTCTTAAGGAAGGTGTAATTTGGGAGTATCAAATACCATCTTAATTCATACTTTAAGGACACCAAATTGCACTTGATGTGGGAAAGGTCACCAAAGGATTTGTTATTTGGGTAATGATAAGTGCTTTAGATGTGGACTTCCCGACTATGTTTGGAAGAAGCATCCTTCTAATAGGATAAGGGTAGTGAGAAGTAATACATTATGATCAAGCAAGTATAGGACCCTTGTTCTTTGTGCGATGGATGATCAAGTAGGGGCTGAGACATTTGCAAACATCATCATATGTATGTGGACAAATCAATTCTTGTATGTACTTAGTGTCTGTAATGACACTCCCACTCATTATAAGGTGGTTAGTGCCTAAGTACCCTTCTAGAGTTTTCCAAGTGAGTTGAGTTAGTAAAATCTCAAGGTGGGAGTGGTTTGAGCTGAAAAAGTAGTGTTATGCATATTTGTGTTGATTTGTGAATATTGGTGTTGTGTTTCTTTAGGGGTGAATAGTGATCTAGACCTCCGTAGGAAAAAATTTAGACTGAAAATAAAGTCGTAACATGTGATTTTAGTGGCTGTCGTATTGGGGTAATTTTGTAATGTCCTAATTATATGATTTGTGTTGTGAAATGGGGGCTGAATGAGATTCTTCCCGAGTTATTATTTAAGAGCCACTACAACAATAGGATTTCCCACTATAGCAAGACTGTCATAGGGGTCGGAGCTCTGCCATAGCGGGCTAAGGGAATTTCATCATCATTTTACCACAGCGGGTCCTGTACAATGAGAATCAAGTCTCCGTAGCAAAATTTGCAAGGCAAAATGCCTGTTTAAGTGTCATGTTTTGGTGTTCATTTCACAAACTCCCAAACTTCATTACAGAGCTCTAGAGAGGCAATTTTCCCAAGGCTAGGGTGAATATTTATTGAGGAAAGTAATTCTATCCATCCTTTTGTGATATAATCCATTAACATCCTAGAATCTTTAGATAGATTGTTAATGGTGGAATTGTGGTTAGGACCCTAGGTTTATGAAAATTATAGGAAAGCATATGGGTAGATGTAAAATCATCTAGAGATGCTTCTAGGGTGTAAATTACACTTCCTATTGGTAGTTCATAAACATTATTTGGGGTAATTGGGAACCTTGAGTTCCATAATGATGAGACCTTTAGCATAAAAACGGCTTAAAAGGGAATAACTAGAGTAGAAACTCCATAAATTAGATGATATGAGTATTGTGGGACCAGTAGATGGTCAATTAACCCTTGGGTAACATTATAGACTGTGAACAAGGATAGAATTAGTGGGTCTGAAATCTCATTTGAAGAGTAAATGATTAATTACTCTTGTACTTGTTTGTTTTAGACCAAGAATAATCAGAGGCATTGAGGAAGGGAAAGCCTCTTGAAAATTAGCTTGCATATTCAGTTTTTTTGGTTGAGGTAGGTTATGGTTTACATGGAAGTAGACTTGTAGCAGTCTTTCGTATGTGTTATGACCTGATGAGCATGCTGATTGGTCTTCAGACATAATTTATGATTGATTGTTGTTGATCTTGACATGTGCTTGTATGAATAAGATTATGATTGTTGAAGCATGTCTTTAAATAACTTGTGAGAATGATGCACACTTGTTATATATGTGTACTCATGATATTTATATTAAGAGATAGTTTATTTTGAGGATATACTGAGATATGTTGAAGGTCAAAAATATATATATTATTCTGATTGATGAGTGGCTCAAGTCCGATGTGAGCTTACAAATGAGTTGTTATGATAAGAAGTGGGTACTATGCCGGTACTGTACATGAACCCTAGGTTGTCCCCTATAGGTCATAACTAGTTAGGTAGAAATAAGATTTTCGCATATGTGTACAGATTTATATTTCTTGTGAGAATAAGATTGAGGAGTTATAGAAGTTATACTTCTTGAAATTTGTGTGGACAAGAGCCATAATTGTGATGTGATCGCTAATACTTGCAGTGTTGGATGACTTGATATGTCTTATTTTTTGACTTATATGTCTTATATTGTTGAACTTGACGTATCTATATATGATTATATGTCCTTTTGTTGATACTACTGATGAGGTTAGAAATTGGTGACTTATTTGGCTGATGCGATTATTGATTAAGTGTTGATGTACCCATCTACTTGTTTTATTGATTTGCGAGATATACTCGCTACTATTTTGAGTCAACCTATGATGCCTATTATTACATAGTGTTTGTACTTATACTACTCATGTACTCTTTTTCTTGAGTGCAGATTGTGTTTCAGAGACTTAAATGAGACCTTATATCTAGCGATTCCGGTTGATCGATTCAAGGGTAAGCTACTCCTATTCAGGCCGCCACAGATCTTCTTAGTCATATTGTATTTTATTCAGAGAATATTAATTTTTATTAATGATTTTTAGACTACTCTTAGACATTGTTTTTAGTACCCTCTTTACGATGACTTTTGAATTTTAGGGATGTAATAGTTAGGATTTTTCACAAATTTATTTATTTTATTGAGATTGATTATTTTATATTCCACATTGTGTTAATTGAACTGGTTAAGGGTTGGATTTGAGGATTCTCCCACTGGAGGGTTAGTATGGGTGCCACTCATGGCCATTTGGATTGTGAAAAACTTGGTATCAAAGATTTAGTTTCGTCGATCTCATTGTACAAGGACATGTCTAGTAGAACCTTGAGGAATGGTATGGAGAAGTCTGTAATTTTCTTTAACAGGCTACAGGACACTAGGAAAACTTAATTTTTTCTTTCTTTCGTGCTATTACTTAAGTCCAATTGGTATCGATCGATCCCAATTGGTATCTCACTTCCTTCCTTCTTTTCTCTCATAGATGGTGAGGACATGCACAATAGAGGTGATAACTGAGGTACCTAAGTTAGCCGCTGGGGGGCGCCTTATGGCAAAGGTCGTACAAGAGATGTTGTTAGGGAAAAGAGATGAGAAGCATCACCCACTAGGGTCAGAGCTCAGGCTGCAAGATAGGTTTGTGATAGGTCTGAATCCTCTCCCCTACTAGAGAATATCCTCGATATAGCAACAAGGGAAGCCATGGCACCAGACCAGGCAAATTTTGTTCCTACTCTGAATACTTCAGTAGGTTTGGGCTTTATTAGTATTTTGGCAAGGACTGGGGTAGCACCCAAAACTCCCACTTGTTATCATCCAGGAGTTCAGCATGCTGCCGCTGTGGCTCCTTAGATGGATGAGGCTTTGGAGATAGGGATCTCCCTGAGGTAGGTGACAGGGCTAGTGATGACCGAAGATGAACACGATTTGTTCTGTAGGTTCAATAAGATAAAGCCTCCAGTATTTTATGGTACTGAGATAGAATATGCATATTTGTTCATTATCGACTGTCATGAGAGTCTCTATAAGATGGGAGTAGTAGAGCGGTATGGAGTTTAGTTTGTTGTTGACACCTAATTTTTGCACTCCACAACTTGATATAATTTTGAATTTCTTAAATTTTAAATGAAATCGAGATATTTGTTTTATTCGGATAAAAATTTTCTAAAAAATAATTATTTGGGTCAATTTTGTCATTTTTATTGGAATTATGCATTTTTGTATTCAATTATACGAGATCGTATAATTTTGGTACTTAAATAATTATTTTATCAAAAAATCTGATTTTAATCGAGTCCCGTCTTGAAAATTAGTTC
Source organism: Capsicum rhomboideum (assembly GCA_031232105.1). Lineage (NCBI taxonomy): Eukaryota > Viridiplantae > Streptophyta > Magnoliopsida > Solanales > Solanaceae > Capsicum > Capsicum rhomboideum. The sequence continues at coordinate 49,199,649 of CP124714.1, forward strand.
AAATGGGTAAAATCTTGATTTCTATGTATTTTGTTCTTAAAAATGAATTATTTGGAAAGTGCTTACTTGATTTTATAAAATCAAGAAACTCGAGATTAAATCGGTTTGTAATTCGTATTGGATTACGTTTCAATTTAGCAGATTTATTAAAGTTGGCCATTATTGAAATTAATTTGGTGACAATCACAATGCAATTGAACAACTAATTTTCAATTTGGCAAAAATTTAAATAAAATTGGCTAAAGTCCTAACCTATCGGTTATTTAACAAATAACCTAGATCTAATCTTACCCTATTTCTTAAAATAATAAGGAAAAATGACATAAACATACACCTTAACTTACCATATTTACACAAATCTCTACCCTTACAAAGTAATTACAAAAATTCCAACTAATTATGTATTTTCGTTGGAATTATCGAAAACTAATTATGTATCTCGACAGACCTAAAATTGGAAAAATGTATTGGGAGCTAATTATGTATCTTTACAAAGGAAAAAATATATCTTTGTTGGATGTACTATGTATCTTGAAGGACCCAAAATCAGAAACAAATATATCGGGAGCTAATTATATATCTTTACAAAGGAAAAAATGTATCTTCATTAGATATATCGGGAGCTAATTATGTATCTCGACAGACCCAAAATTGAGATTTTCAGTAATTATGTAAAATATTGAGATTTTCTGTAATTAAGCTCCAAACTATCAGAATTTATGTTGTTTATCCAAATAATAATCTACACTTTTCTAAATAAATCTACCCGTGACCCAGCCCAGTAGATTCAACCGACCCTGCCCACTACACCCTTTAAACCCCTTTCTCCTTCATCCACAATCCAACTACAACAATAATAATACAACATCAGCAGCAATAATAATATGCAATCACGTGCCTGGCACAAATTTGTGGTACGAGAAATTTCTTGGAAGGTTTTAGATGCTATACGTGTTCTCTCATTCATTTTCCTCCAAATATCCAAAATCTAATTCGAATTCAAATTTCAAAATTATAGTTGAATTCGTACAATTCCACCTCATCAAATCCTTATCCCTTAACGAACTTCATTAACTTACCCAAAAAGTCCCTCGAAGCTACTAGAAAAGCTACTCATCGCCGTCTATTTCTTTACGATTTGTTGATAACCGTTGGTTTTGGGGATTTTCTCCAAATCCCATTCCCAAAATGCTTTCCCAATTATTCCTATGATACTCCTCTGTTTCATTGTTGAACGTTAGAGGTTGGACAGTGAGAACCCTGAAAAAGTGTGGAATTTTGCTATCTAAGAGGAATTTGGTGCTAAAGAGTCCATAAGACTCATTTTTGAGCTTGAATTCATTGGTGAATAAACAAGTGGATTTTCTGATGGTAGCAAGAAGATTCTAACGAAATCTCAAGTCCCTGTTTGCTGCTCCGAAAAAGGTAAAAGCCCTCGTTTTTTTTCTTTCTTTTCGTGGTTTTATTCTTGGCGTTGTTGTATCGGTATTTTCAGTGCTTTAGTATTTTTCTTTGTAGTTTTTCTTTACTAGCAGTAATGGTAGTTGAATCGCATATTCAATTATGATGGTGGTTTTGTTGATGTAGTATCTAGGCTTTGTTATAGCATTTTTAATTACTGCTTTGATAGTCGAATCTCATAACTAATCTGAGAATGAATTTGGTCATATTTGTTGTATTTGATGTTGATTGATTTAAATGAAAGGCAGTTTATAGGCTCTCATATGTTTGGTTTATTTTTCTAATTACACGATTGACATAAAGGCCTAAAGATCTTAAGTTTTGCATGACTATTCATTTAGGAATTGATCATTCTATTTTAGTCCATGTAATGTTTAGTGATATGTGAGGATTATCTCAACTCATGAATACTTTTTTTGCTTGTTTTAAGTTATGATTTTACTGTTTTCTTCGATTAGTATGTGAGTTCTTAAGAGTTTACTTCTTTCTTCGCTTTGTTTGCCAATATAGATGATCATTCCAGTCGTGTGTAAGCTCCTTATTAAGTGTATTTGAAATATGCAGTTCCTCAAGGTCTCTTAATTCATGATATCAAGAGGAACAAATGAGCTAAACATTATTACAAGCTTCTCTAGTTGAGGAATCATCAATGATCCTTTGTTTTAAGGTCCATCATAACCTAACAATGAGAGGAAGAAGCTGGTTTAAAGCTATTAGTTTGCCTTGAATGTTATCACTTCTTACTAATTCACTAAATCAATTCAAAGAAGGCTTGAGTAAGAGTCTTTTATGGAGCGGAGCCTTTCTTTTTTTTTTTTTTTTTTTTTCCTTTTGTTGGTTGTTTACTTAAAGAGTTTGAGTCATTTTCCAGTTCTATTAGCTATGTAACTAAGGTTAAGTGTTCGTGGAGATCCCTTGATTCACAAATATGAAAAGCAGATCCATGAACTAAGGATTAGAGAATAAATAACCTCTTGAGTGGTTGATTCCAAAAATCAGAACTAGGAATGAGAAAGTAATAACATGTTCTCATTCTTGAACGTTCTTGACTTGAGATTTCAAGTTGGATGTTGTCTCCTCATTGTCTCTGTGTTAAACTGCAGCCTAGTGTTTGAGATTTTTTTTAAAAACATAATAGGTTCCTTTTGGTATAATAGTTTGGCTGCGAATCCACATTCACTAATATTATTTTTGTCTACCTCCCATTTGCATAATCGTCTTTTAAGATTTCAATGTGTCTGATTTTTGTGTGCTGGGCCTAAAATTTTCATGAACCTCTAGAATCAGCATCATGATACATGAAAGAATAAAATTAGGCAGTATCATGTGACGTTTGACTAATTGGGTAGTTCAAGCTCTAATACATTTGACTTTGTTTTTCTTTATGTTACTGGGTGCATACTGCGTCATCTATTTGCTGCTCCCGGAACCTCAGTTGTTGTGTGAAGTGTTGCTATATTCTAGTGTTCACCTTGAATTGTCCAAATGGCTTGGTTCCTTTGTTGGCATAAGTTGATATATTTAAAAATCATTGTGTGTTTTTTTGCAAATAAAATGATAATCTGATCCCTGTCTCTTTAAGTTATGTTAAATTATTTTATCATATTCTAATCCTCATCTTTTTCTTTGCATATGAAATCTGCTCGGAGTCTGCATGGACTCTTACCCTTGCATTTTCTTATTGGGCCAAAGAGGCCCACATCATATTGAGTCAAAGCCCCAAAGCCAAGTCCAAATGGACTCAAATCATGAAGATCAAGGATATATACAAAGATATACAATAGATATAGGTCTTGGAAGCTGATATACAGGTTCAAAGGAGAGAAAATCCAGAAAAGGAAGCTATTATACAGTTTTACACACTGGTATACAGTGTGTATACAAAAAAAATGCAAGGATAAAGGGATGTGATATACATTTGATATACATGGGTTGAAATGGAATTAAAGTCCATCAATTACAAGTTCAAATTTGGACTGATCTTTTGGGCCAAAACAGGGGCCCAACCTTTAACTCTTTCTTTTATTTCTTTGTAATTTATTCTTGTTGACTTGTTTGTAATTAACACTAACTCTTTCCTTAACTTAGTTGAATATCCCTTTTGGAGTTGCCAAGTTTTGAAAAATTCTTTGTTACAAGTTGGTTTGGATTAGCCAAATTTATTAAGTTAAAAATGCTAAATTATTCTCTTCCCAAAACATGTTTTTCTAAACTTAACACTTATCGAAAATTGATATAAAACAAATTGTTCCTATATCATCATGAATCGTGTTTTAGAAAGTAAGAACCCATTTTTATCAAGTTAGTGAAATCAAGTTACTTTCAAATAGATTGGATAACCGCAAGATAACAGATACCCCAAATACCTTAAAAACCTTCTCGAGGTATTAATTTGAACCCTTACTCGAATTTTTTTGAACTTAAAAGATTTTTTCTGTTTAAATCTTTGAAGTATTTTTCATAAGGTTTTCTTAATTTTTCTTAATTAATTAAGTGGCGACTCTGTTTTTCAAAGTCTAATTTGAAACTTTTTTCTAAGTTTTTGAATTCAAAATGAAAGTCATTTTCCCGCAAAATAGAAATGACAACTTTGTTGGGGATTCAACTTGGTTTTAACAAAATATTTGAACTAACTCTATTTGACTAACTATTCAAATTTGTAATAATTAGTAACTTATTTATTTTTGCTTTATTTTCTTATTTGTTTAAATTCTTGTAAATTATAAATTGTTGCATAAATCATGACATTTTCTGCCACTTCTAGCAAAGCATTAGGCATTAGAAAAAAAGAGTGGTTATGTGAGTATTTGCAACCACCTTCAATATAACACCTTGATTTTCTTTGAACCTCCAAATGAAGTAGTTGATTTGAGTCAGTCAACAGTCATTTGGTGTGTTACCCCAAAAAGTCCATTTCAGGTTTCTGATCAATTCAAACAAACCACTCTAGTTAACTAGGATAGAACGAAATCAAATCCCTTTGAACTAGGCAGTATGAACTAAGTGACCTGGTACCTTCAGGGGTATCAAAACCATTAGCGAGACCACCTTGTATTGGAAAGGCCTTTGGTTCAAAAAGACAATCATACCCTTATGTGTTTAATTAAAGGATGTCATGCCAATTTGAATAGACTATTGTCCCTCGGGGTTGGGATTATTTAGATAGTTTCTTGATTTGAAGATCTTTATCCGAAAGGAGTTCGAAGTTCCAAGAAGTCCAAGAAGCTCGAGAATGAAGGACCTCCCATGGTAGCCTAGTTTAGGATTATTTCCCTACATGAGACTGATATTCATTTGTATACCCATTCTCCTATTTTGTATTCCTGTTCAATCTATTTATATCGATTTATATGTAATATGTTTTTGGGGAAATGGAGCGTTTCAAAAATGGCACACACCGTTCAATTCGTTAGGCCTACCTTTGGCATAAAAAGGTCACATATTTATATAGGATGCACCATAAACTATTTACATCACACATTAAACTGATCTACTCCTACTCTAATGGTTTTTCTAGAATCTCTTTAGGTAAGAAACGTAAGCCCACTATGCAAAGTCCGACCAAAATACTCTGAATCTTCCAAGTTTTCCAGAAAAAAAATTCGCAAACCTCTTTCACGAAGCCTATATAAATCTGAACTATGTAGGGCCTGACTTTTCTTTTGTGAGATATGTAGGCAGCCTTTCGGCCCAGCCCCATCCTTCAAAATCTTTATTTTTCCATTTTGGCACAGAAGTTATAAGGATTAGCAAACAGAAGCATCAAGTGAAGATTCAGCAAAGTCAACCTTCCTTATAAAATCTACTTACCCAAAATCAATGAGCAAAATCCTGTTCATTGAAATCTTTGAGTTGTCGTTACCCCATTGATCAATTTGCCTACGATAAAAAGTAACTTTATGCGTTTCCTTTCATGTCAAATATTCTATATAACTTATTACTAATAGGATCTAACATATTTTCCTTTTGAGTTGTTTTTCATTTATTAGGTAATAGAATAAATAAAAACTGATCAGTGTTGACAAAAGCTTGCCTAACATCCTCACTTCACCTGGTCAAGAGCTCACAAAAAGTTCCTTACCTAGCCATTATTTGGCTGAAAACATGACTGGTAGCAACAACGATAACACATTGGCTATCAGGGATAACATGATAGAGGAACATAGCGAGTTGATCACTGAGCTCGCAAAGAAGGTGGAGATGCTCCAAGAGGAGATTGAATTGCACTAGAGATTTGGAAAGTCTGACCGTCACCACTAACGCTCCTGTCCTAAAAAGATACGAGACTCCGCTCCAATTCCCTTTTTTCAATCCTCCCAACTTGGAGAATCATCCAAATAAAACCACATTCACCTCTGCTCCCCAAATTCCCATTGACCCTATCACTATCAACCTACTAGCTTATCAAAGCCATACTCCACCCACTTAGAATACTAGTTAAAATAACAACCCCGATGCTTACAACCCACAAAATAACCGCAATCCAACAAAAATCCACCATATACTTATGGTTCCCAAAATGTTCCCCCTGCCTCTAACCTAAATTCCAGTCATCCCTAAAATCATGCCTCCGCATACCAAAATCCTACCGCTACCATCCAAAATACCTCTCATATTCGATCCATACCCCCGACTATCTTTTAGGTCGCCACCCCTCCTGAGCTCTATAATATCTTCCTCAATCTCGAGGTGGATCATTATGAAATAAAAGAAAAGGAGTGGAAAATCAAGCATGAGAAAAAATTGCTGGCAATGAATAAAGAGATTATTAGGATCAAAGACTCTCATGGGACAGCGGATAATGATGGCCTTGGTTATGACCATTTGTGTGTCCATCCCTATGTAGACTTACCTTTAGAATACAAGATCCCCAAATTTGAAACATTTGGTAGTACGTGTAATCCCATGGACTACTTAAGGAGATATTATGGCCAAATGGTCAGAGTAGGAAGGAACGAGGCATTGCTTTTACGCCTATTCAGTCGAAGTTTAAGCAGTGAAGCCTTGGATTGGTTTTCATCTCAGGAACTGAAGAAATGGTCCAACTGGAAAACCCTCACCAAAGACTTTCTTGATAGGTTCGCATACAATATGTAAAAAGTCCCTGATCGGTACTCACTAAATTGGATCAAACAGAAGAATGATGAACATTTTTGGGACTATGCCCATCGCTGGAGAAAGAAAGTCGCTAAGGTATAACCTCTTATAACCAAGAAATAAATTGCAGTTGTGCTCACCCACGTTCAAGAAGGAGAGTTATATACTAGAATGGTATCTGCAGTTCGTGTGATGTTCGAGGACTTGGTAAATATTGGCGAATCACTTAAAGAAGGTATTCAAATAGGGAAAATTAGTAAGGCTCTAACGTCGTCTGGACCCTCGGGTTTCCCAAACAAGAAAAGAAAAGATACGACTGTATTATCCTTTAATTCTGATACACAGTAAAAAGAAAATATAGGCCTATAAATAGCCTTTCTCCTTTTATCTATTCTCCATCGCCCCAAAGCCCTCAATCCATCTTTTATGCCTAACCCTAATACCAAGTTCCACAACCAAATATCCTACCCTAATAGTAAGCTCCATAGCCAAATTACCAGTCGAATGTCTAAACCACTATCCTAAATCACCATCCTAACGTCCAAGCACCTCAAAACTACCATCAAGCACCCCCTACGCCAACCTAAACAATTATAATCTTCCCTCTTTAAATTCAGAGAAAAAGTCTTTGTGAATTTTTACTCCATTAACTGAAAGTCAAACAATCTTCGTGAATTTTTACTCCATTAACTAAAAGTCAAACTCATATCTTTGAGAGATTAGAAACGGTTGGACCAAGTCAACCCATTACACCAAAGCCTGCTAATCTAACATCTAAATCCTTTAGAGCTGATCGATAATGTGCATATCATTCAGGAAATGTCAGACACACCACTAAAGAACTTTCAGTTGCATGGGGATGAGAAGTTATGGTGGAGAGCTTATGTGGAGTGTAGGGAATCTGGGTCATCTCTATTGACATGGACTTAATTTTACTCCATTTTTTTGGAGAAGTATGCTCCTCGAACATTGTGGGATAGGAGGCGGGATGAGTTCATGAGCATTGGGTTGGGTAGATCTTTTGTTACTGTATATAAGGCTCATTTACGCTTACTCTCTAGGTATGCTTTGCAGTTGTTACACACTGAGAAGGAGAGGATTTGCAAGTTTGTTTAGGAGATGAACATGAGACTTTAACTGTCTTCAGTTCAGATAGTGTCTTTGAGGAAGAATTTTTGGAGGTCGTTATGTTTATTAGGAATGTTGAGGGGGTGAAACAGGATGTGTATGTAAGGACTACAGATAAGAAAACCAAAAAGAGTGATAGTTATAGTGGCTCTTGTTCTAGGGGTCTGCTATGCAGGTTTTAGTTGGGGGTTCGTCAGGGGCCCGCTAGTCTCCTTCTTATCATAGTGGTTATAGTGAATCATCTGCTTTGGCTCAGAGGACCATGTTAGATAGGGCGTGCTATGAGTACAGTGAGTTGGGGCACATTCAAGGATTGTGTCCCAGGTTCAGGCAGGCTGGTCTGATAGCTCAGTAGCAGTCTCTCTGAGCTTCAGGTCTAGCAGGTAGGGGAGGTGGTGCTTACGGTAGGGATCATCCTCAGGGTGCACGTGGTGGTCAAGAGGCAGATAGAGGTGACCACCAACATAATCAAGGCAATAGACATTCTAGTATAAGTGATGCTCAACTTGGTAGGGGCGGTGCATAGATAGGTGGCTAGGCATATTTCTATGCTTTTCTAGGTAGGCCTGAGATAGAGGAATTTGATATAGGGATCACATGTACTATTCTAGTCTGTGACCAGATGGCTACAACCTTATTTGATATCAAACCTACTTTCTTTTATGTGCCTACTTATTTTACTGTGGGATTGGATATGGTGTGTGATTTTCTTAATGTGCCTGTGTATGTTTCCACTCATATTGGTGATTCTATGGTTATTGATAGAGTCTATTATTCTTGTATTGTTACTTTCACGGGGTATGAAACCCGAGTAGACTTAGTGATTCTGGATATGGTCGACTTCAATGTCATTTTGGGGATGAGTTAGTTGTCCCTTTATTATGCCATTTTGGACAATCATACTAAGACTGTAATCGTAGAAATGTCGGGTATGTCTAGGTTGAAGTAGAATGGTAAGTATAGTCCTATTCCCAAAAAGATCATATCTTTCATCCACGCTAGGAAGTTAATAGAGAGAAGGTGTTTGGCATTTTTAGCGCATCTTTGTGACATTGGTGTAGAGGTTCTACCAGTTGGATTAGTTCCTGTGGTTTGTGATTTCTTAGAGGTGTTTCCTGTTAATTTAACTGTCATGCCACCAGACCGTGATATAGATTTCTCAATTAACTTGGAGCCAAATACTCACCCTATTTCTATTCTTTCTTATAGGATGTCACCAACCAACTTGAGGGAATTAAAGGTTTAGTTATAGGATTTACTTAGTAAAGGGTTTACTTGTCTATGTGTCTCTCCATGGGGAGCTCTTGTGTTTTTTGAGAGAAATAAAGATAGGAGTATGTGTATGTACATTAACTACTGTCAGCTGAACAAGGTCACTATCTGAAATAAGCACCATCTTCCCTACATAGATGACTTGTTCGATCAGCTTCAGGGTGCGTTAGTATTTTCCAAGATTGACTTGAGGTTTGGTTTTCACCAGCTAAAGATTCGGGCTGACCATATTCCTAAGAATGCTTTCCAGAACAAGTATAGGGATTACAAGTTTTTGGTGATGTCTTTGGGCTTACTAATGCCCAACTACTTTCATGAGTTTAATGAATGAGATTTTAAGTCCTACCTGGATTTATTTGTGATTGTTTTTATTGATGACATCTTGATTTATTCTAAGAGTAAGGAAGAGCATGAGAATCACTTAAAAATTGTGTTGGGTTTGTTGAAAGAGAAGTAGTTGTATGAAAAATTCTCTAAGTGTGAGTTTTGGTTGACTTTTGTGTCTTTATTGGAGCATGTGGCTTTGATCCACAAGAAATTGAGTTTAAGAGTTGGGCTAGATTGACTTTTGTGATGGAGTTTGTAGTTTTATGATGTTGGCTAGCTACTATCACCGGTTTGTGAAAAGGTTCGCTTCTATTTCTTCCCAGCTGACTCATTTGACTTAGAAAGTTGTACCACTTTAGTGGTTTGATGAGTGTGAGTAAAGATTTCAAAAGCTCAAGACTTTGCTTACTATAACTCCTATCCTTGCCTTACCTGTGGAGAGTAAGGATTTTGTTGTTTATTGTGATGTTTCACATTCTAGTTTAGGTGATGTTTGATGCTGGAAAAGAAAATCATTGTCTATGCTTCCAGGCAATTGAAGGTGCATGAAAAGAACTATCCTGCACATGATTTGGAGTTGGCAGTAGTAATGCTTGCTCTAAAGATTAGATGCACTATCTTTATAGTGTCCGTTATGAGGTGTTTACTAATCATCATAGTCTTCAACATGTGTTTACGCTGAGGGATCTTAACTTGAGGCGCATAGGTGGATGGAGCTACTCAAGGATTATGATATTATCATCTTGTATCATTCAAGTAAAGCTAATGTGGTGGCTAATGTATTGAGCAGGAAGCATGTGAGTATGGTATCCTTGCTTGTTTAAAGGCTATGAGACGTCCGATGGCTAGAGAGGTTTAGAATCTAGCTAACAACTTTAAGAGACTTCAGATGTTAGAGAAAGGTGGAGTGTTAGCTTGTGTGGAAGCAAGGTCTTCATTCCTAGATCAGATCAAGGCTAGATAGTAAAAATGTTAAGTTACGAAAGATTCATGTTAAAATTTTATAGGAAGAGGCCAAAGAGGCTATGATTGATGATGAGGGTGTTCTGCGGATTATAGAGCATATACGTGTTCCCCGTGTTGATGATTTGATTTTGACTATCTTTGCAGAGGCTCATAGTTTGAGGTATTCTATACATCTTGGTGCAGCCAAGATGTTTCATGATTTGAGATAGCATTATTGGTGGGGTCGGATAGAGCGATACATTGTTTATTTTGTTTCTCGGTGTTCAATTTATTAGCAAGCAAAGTATGAGGACTAGATACATGGAGGGATACTTTAGAGGATGCTCATTCCTGAATGGAAGTGGGAGAGAATTTCCATGGATTTGGTGGTTGGACTTCCAAATACCTTGGGGAGTTATGATTCCATATGTGTGATCGTTGATAGGTTAACTATGTCAACACATTTCATTCTGGTTTAGCTAACTTATAATGCAGAAAACTTTGCCAAGATTTACATCTGAGAGGTGGATTAATTTCATAGAGTTCCAATCTCTATCATCTCTCATAGAGGTATGCAGTTTACTTCTAACTTTTGGAATAAATTATATACGGAGTTGGGTACTAGGTTGGACCTTAGTACATAATTTCATCCTTAGAACAGTGGGCAGTCTTAGCATTAAAGGATATGCTCTGCAAGCGTGTGATAGACTTTGGTGGTCATTGGGACAGTTCTTGCCTTTAGTAGAATTTGTATATAACAATAGCTATAACTCGAGTATTGATATGAATTCATTCGAGGCGTTGTATGGGAAGCGATATAAATCTCCCATTAGTTGGTTTGATGCATTTGAGGTAAGACCATGGGGTATCGATCTTTTGAGAGTATTTCTAGAGAAAGTGAAGTTTATCTAAGAGAAGTTCAAAGAAGCCTAGAGTAGGTAAAAAGAGTATGACAGTAAGGTTAGATATATGGAGATCATGATAGGAGAACAAGTGTTGCTCAAGGTTTCACCCATGAATGGTGTGATGAGATTTTGTAAGTGAAAGAAGCTCAACCCTGGGTATATTGGGCTGTTTTAGATTTTTGATCATGTGGGGAAGGTAGCCTATGAATTGGCCTTGCATCCATGTTTGTCGGGAGTTCACCTGATATTTCATGTGTCTATGTTGAAAAAGTATTAGGGTGATGGGAATTATATCATCTCGCTGGGATTCTGTCTTATTTGATGAGAATTTGTCCTATGAAGAGGAACTTGTGGCTATTTTAGATAAAGAGGTATGAAAGTTAAGATTCAAGAGAGATTGAGTGTGTGAAGGTCCACTGAAAGAACCATCCTATTGAGGAAGCAACTTGGAAGATCAATTAAGACATGTTTAACAACTGTTATTTGATTACTAAAATTCATAAAATTGCTACTTGTTACTTTACACCCCCTTGGAAATTACCGGCTACTAGTTTAAATAACTATATCGACTTGGTTTTTAGACATATTTCTTGAGGGATCGAACCCAACCTAGTTGGGTTTCATATTTGATCAACGACTGTGTTATACATCATTATGAGTTCAAATTTTGGCACTACTACCAGGAAATATAATTTAAGAATAAGTTCAATTGTGTTTATTTGACCTGTAGTCCTGATTTATTTTTCTATTGGTTTTGGTTTTTTTGAGGGTACAAGTTGTTTTATGCCAAACACCCAAAGTTAAGGCCATCCCTTGATTCCCATTAACCATGAGCTCAAATGTACTTTTAAAAAGATGAATGCTTAAGAACTTCAAGAGCAAAAGATAACCCGACAGGATGAAGTAGACCTACTGGCTGGGGAGGCTAAAACTCGTGCTAATAGTGAAAATGCAGAAGCTACTATAGAAGCTGCTGCAGAATCTACCGATGTTCATAGGAACCAATGGCCTAAGGGCTATAATCAAAGACAGGATATTTCGTATGATGATTTGGAAGATGAGGAGGACCTTGATTTTGATGGAGTGGGCGCTATTGGTGCTAAGTTTGACATCACAAGTATTATGATACAAATACTGAATTTGAAAGGTCTATTTGGAGGTGCTGCTGTAGATCAACCAAACCTCCACCTGATTAATTTTGTTAAAATTTGCAAGGCATACAAGTTGCCAGGTGTTAGTCAAAATTCTATCAGGCTGCGGCTATTTTCCTTCTCACTATTTAGGGAAACAACTTTATGATTGACTAAACTTTCTGACGACTCCATTACTAAATGGATGGATCTGAAATTAGATTTTCTAAGGGGATTTTTCCCACCTTCCATAATGCTGCAATTGAGAGATGAGATCAATAACCTTAGGAAGCTTCCTGGAGAAGCTTTACATGACAATCTTATGGAGACGCTTTTCATCAATAAGATGTTTAGGCAGTGTCCCAACCACAAGCTAGCTGATGACAATCTTATGGAGATATTTTACAGGTCACTAAATTCTGCAACTAAAATAGTAGCTGACAGTATCGCTGAAGGTTCTTTGATGTCACATACTTATGTAGTAGAGGCGGTAATGCTAGATTGAGTTACAAAGACCAATAGAGCATGGCACACTAAGGAATCTGAGGTCACTGTAGCTTCTTATTCTAAGAGCATATCAGCCGAGCAACTCCAAAAAGAATAGGAGTGTGTTCAGGATAGGCCCATATGAAGACTCAAATGGACTTGATTACCAATCACTTGATGAGAATTATCTCCAAAAAAGTGAATGCGCTTGGTTCACAAGGTAAAACGCCAATGCATGATGATTATGATTCTAATTCTGAGGAGGAATCAAACTTTGTGAAAAACCAGATGGTGGAGTTTTAGGCCAACGCCAAAGGGTCTAATCAAAACTCTTGGTGCCAAGGTTAAGGAAATCAAGGTCAAAACTATTACAAAGGCAACAACTATGACCGATTTAGTTATAGATATAGAAATTGAGATATAAATCAAGGAAACTAGAGGAACAAAGATGGTTACAAGAATGATCACAATAGTTTCTATGTCTCTCCAAAGAGTAGAGATCAATGTGAGACAAGTCGTTCTAGACTGGAGGACATGATGGAGAAGATTCTAAAATGGGTAGAATCCACTAATGATGGGATCAAGGAGATTCGCGGTGATATTTCTAATATGACCCAGTTGGTTAATTCTTATTCCACCTTTATTAAGCATTTAGAGCAGCAAATGGGGTAGATTTCTGCATCATTGAATTAAAGAAAAAATGGTACTTTACCTAGTGATACTGTGCCAAACTCGAGAAATGATAATCATTGCAAGACAGTCACTACTAGGTGCAGAAAGCATGCGACTGAGCATCCCAAGCCGGTTGTTATTGATGATGATGATGAGGTTATTTGAAGATAGTCTTGAGCAGAAAAATGTAATTGATCCTGAAGAGAAAATTATGGTTGATGAGTGCCAGAAAGAAGCTAAAAAGTCTCCAGTTGATGTAAAAGAGACAAGTGTTGATAAGGGAAAATAAAATGAGGTCCCAAAGATATTGCCTCCCATTCCTAGACCTCCGCCTCTCTTCCCACAATACTTGAAAAGGAAGTGGAAGATGGAAAATTCTATAAGTTTATATCCATGTTGAAATAGTTACCTGTGAACATCCCATTAGTGGAAGCACTTGAGAAAATGCCTGGGTATGTGAAGTTTATAAAGGATCTAGTTATGAAGAAGAGAACCGTGAGCTTTTAATTGGCTAATAATTTGTACCACTCTAATGCATTAGCTTTCCATTCTTTTGTGTAGAAAAATGCGAATCCTGGTATTTTTACTATTCCTTACACTATTAAGGCATTCAATTTTGCAGAGGCATTGTGTGATCTTGGTGCAAGTGTTAATCTGATCTTGTTTGGTGTATTCAAATAGTTGGGCTTGAGAGCCCCCAAATCGATGACTATATGGCTAATTATCGTGGATCACACTGCTAAGAATCCTTTAGGCATACTATATGGTGTTTTGGTGAAGGTTGAGACCTTTATTTTTCCTGTTGACTTTGTGATCTTGAACTGCGAAGTTGATTTTAAGGTCCCCATTATTTTGGGACGACCATTCTTAGCTATCAAAAGAGCACTTATTGATATCAAAAATGGTGAATTGAAGCTCTAATCAAACAATGAAGAAGTGGTGTTTAATGTGTGTTGATCAATGAAATAGTCAAGTAAGATGAGTATTATTTTTGGTATTGATATGATTGATAAGACGATCCCTGAGATACCTATTGAGGAGAGAATTATTGTTGAGACATTGTTGCTGTCATCATGAATTTTTATAGGGATGACAATGATTAGTATGATGAGATGGTTCATACATTTGTCGGTATGGGATATTATTCTTATATACCAAAGAAGTTAGATCTTGATTTGAATAATCGTGAGACTCTACCAGTCAAACCTTCTATTGAGAAATATCTAATTTTAGAGCTTAAGGATCTTCCCTCTCACCTTCGATATGCCTTTATTAGGGAAAACCACACTTTACCAATGATTATTGCTGCTGATTTACTTGAGTGACAAGTGGAAGCTCTTGTGTTTGTTTTGATACAGTTTAGGAAGCCAATTTGCTAGACCATTACCGACATCATTGGGATTCCTCTTGGTATTTATGCTCATAGAATCCAAATTGAGCCTGATTGTATTCTTATTACTAAGCATATGTGTAGGTTGAATCCTCCTATGCAAGAGGTTGTAAATATGGAGATTATTAAGTAGCTGGGTGCAGGCATGGTTTACCCTATTACAGACAACAAATAGGTAAGCCCTGTCTAATATGTGCCAAAGATGGGTGGGATTACTATAGTCCCAAATGAGAAAATGAGTTGATTCCATTGAGACCAGTCATGAGTTGGCTTATGTTCATGGACTACATAAAGCTAAATGAATGTACCTAGAAAGATCACTTCCCGATGCCTTTTATGGATCAAATGTTAGACTATCTTTTAGGTAGAAGATGGTATTATTTTCTTAATGGTTAATCGGGGTATAATCAGATCTCTATTTCTCCTGAGGACTAAGAAAAGACCACTTTCACTTATACATATGGGACCATTATATTAAGCGGAAGCTATTCAAGTTATGTAATACACTAACTACTTTTCAGCGGTGTATGATGTTTATTTTTTTATATAATAAAGGACACTATTGAGGTGTTTATGGATAATTTCTCAATAGTGGGAGATTCCTTTGAGGAGTGCTCGGACCATCTGGGCAATGTGTTGAGAATATGCGAGAAGACAAAATAAATTAGGAGAAATGTCACTTTATGGTGAAAGAGGGTATAATGCTTGGCCACAAAATTTTTGCTAGAGGTATTGAGGTTTATAGAGCCAAGATTAAGGTTATTGCTAAATTACCCCCTCCTAGTTATATAAATGGTATTTGTAGCATCTAGGGCATGCTGGGTTCTATGGCAGGTTTATCAAGGACTTCTCTAAGTTGCACACCCTTTGTGCAAATTGCTTAAGTAGGAGGTGAAGTTTGGTTTTAATGATGCTTGTCTGAAGGTGTTTGAATGCCTAAGGAGAGGTTGATTGTAAATCCTATTATTATTGCTCCGTGTTGGTCTTTTACATTTGAGATTATATATGATGGAAGTGCATTAAGGCTAAGAGTAGTCCTAGGCCAAAGGCGCGAAAAGATTCTTCATCCTATTTATTATGTTAGCAAAGCACTTAATCTAGTGCAAAAAATTACGTTGTGATAGAGAAAGAGTTGCTTGATATGGTGTTTGCTTATGAGAAATTTCGTGCTTATTTTCTTAGCACAAAGGTCATTGTGCATACTGACCACGCAGCTCTTAGGTACCTCATGGAAAAGAACGATACAAAGCTAAGGTTGACTAGATGGGTACTTCTATTACAAGAGTTTGACTTCGAGGTCAATGAATAGAAGGGCACAAAAAATTAAGTAGTTGACCACTTGTATAGACTTGAGGAGGAGTCTATGTTAAATAATGAAGTTGAAACAAATAATGTCTTTCCTGATGAGCTATTATTAGCTGCATCTCATGATCTGATCCTATGGTTTGCTGATTTTGCTAATTTCTTGGTAAGTAATGTGATTCCTGAAGATTTGAACTTCCATCAAGGGAGAAAGTTTCTTTATGATGTGAGAAAGTTCTTTTGGGGTGGGATATATTCGTTCAAAGTCTGTGTCAACAACATGATTTGGAGGTGTGTTCCTGAGGTTGAGACGATAAGCATTTTAGATGCGTGTCACTCATCCCCTGTTGGTGGTAATCATAGTGGCATACAGACAACACATAAGATCTTGCAGTATAGGTATTATTGGCCCACTATTCATAAGGATGCAAATGATTATGTGAGGGCATGTGATTAATGTCAAAGCCATGGTGGAATATCAAGGAAGCATGATTTACCTTTAACCCCAATTCTTGAGGCTGAGCTATTTGATGTATGGGGTATTGATTTCATGGGCCCGTTTATGAGTTCACATGGGATGAAACACATACTTGTAGTTTTTGACTATGTTTTCAAATAGGTGGAGATGGTTGCGCTTCCTAACAATGAGGGCAAGAGTGTCACAACTTTCTTGAAGCATGATCTGAGGCGTATTTATATGCCTTAGTAGCGACTTTAACCCATGATCACCTTAGTTTTGAGAACAATATTTGTTGATTTCATATATTTTTGATGAAAAATGGGATAGTGTGCTAACCAATATGATTAGACTCTTGTAGGTGGAAATTGCAATTTCTGGAGCATGTTTGGCATGGAAAGTGAGGCTCGGAGGAGCTACGAGCGAAGAAGATTGAAGATGAGAGACAAGCCAAAGAGTTGATCTTAAAGAATCCATCCAAATCCGCGAAGAGAAGTCGACGGAAGTCAGAAAATTACAAAAAAAGGGGCCTGGCGCGCTAGGCAGCGTGCCAGGCCGCTTTTGGCAAAATTGTCACCAGTCCAGGCAGTGCCCAGGCGCGCCAGGCAGCGTGCCACGCCGCCTGGGAGCACCCTGCTTGCTGAGGCAAAAATCTGCCTAAGTACAAGGCGCGCCCAATGGCGTGCCGGGCCGCGTTTTAGCCGATTTTTGCCTCGACTTGGGTCTATAAAAAGGGTTTTTTGAGTTATTATATCACATTCCATCCTCCCTAGAATATTTTGGGGCGTTTTTGGGCATCTTCATTAGGTTCAAATCCTCTTCTTTTCAGTTTTTAAGTACTTTTATGGTATTTATTTACTTTTGGTTGTTGATAAACATTATGAGTGGCTAAAATCCCTCATTCTTGGGGTTAAGGCCAAGAACATGAACCTCTTGGACTAATTGTATTGGTTTTTGCTGGAGTTTATGTTAAAGTGGTTATTCATATATTCTAAAATTCATTATTTTGATGTTTGATCACCATTGGAATATATTTCTTGTCTTGAAGTAAGCTCGAGAGAGAAACGGATAGATAGAACTTGGATATGTGAAGTGTGGTCTGTCTCGGAGACGTAATTCTAAGGGATTGACTCGTGGTTAGGACCGAGAGGTACCTACCCACCCACACTTGGTCAATTACAAGAAGAAAGCTTAAGAGCTCTAGAATTGGTAAAGCTTATCACCACTCGCAGATGTAGGTAGGTTTTTAAGTTCTAGAAGGCAATTATAATTTGGAGACGAATATAGTTGTAAAATTAACCTTGGGATCAATAACCATGATAAACTCCTCAAAAATGCTTAAACCAACAACAATTACACTCAAGAGATGATGTTCAGGGAGCCTTAGCCCTGGGAATTCACTTTTTATTGATTTTTAAAGCATATTTGCGGAAACCAAAGTTACGGTAGCGAAGTTAGGCGTCCTTAGTTCGCAATCATTTAATTTTTAGCACCCAATCACTTGTCGTTTTCGCAACACTAGTTTTCAATTATAGTTTGACGTCCAGAGTGATTTCTGTTGATGAAAGTCCCTTGGGTTCGATATCCGGCTCTTTAAAAGGAGCCACTTTATTACTTGCACGATCACGTACACTTGCGTGTATAGCTGGGTCGCAACAAGTTTTTGGCGCCGTTGCCGGGGACTTTCAAATAGATAGATTTCAATTTTTGACGCTTGTACTTTATATTTTCAGTTACGTGTTGACAACTTGATCTTAGCTGTTCTATTTTGCAGGCTTACTTCATCGGAACACTGGCAAGGAACAAGGATTTGGTAGCCCCACAGTCTGAACCTGAAAGATATTTCAATAGATTGAGGAGACAGGCTGCAGATTACCCAATCCCACAAGTCGAACTGGCTGGCGAAGGAATACGGGGTAATCCCGTGAGAATTGAAGAACCAGGTGCAGAGAGACGTGAACCGGAAGTGATGGCAGCTAGAACAGTCCGCGATGTGGCAATCCCACTCGCCACTAATGTGACCTCCAGTATTCTCAAACCGGCGGCTGGAGGTAGATTTGAGCTTAAACAGAACATGGTGCAACTCTTGCACTCAAGTGGACAGTTTACTGGTCTTGCTCATGAAGACCCGCAGAGACATATTCGGAATTTTCTAGAGATCAGTGACACATATATTCCTGCGGGTGTGTCTTCAGATTATGTGAGACTTACTTTGTTTCCCTTTTCTCTGTTGGGGGAAGCAAGAAGGTGGTTAGATGCAGAGCCGGCTAATTCTATCACCACTTGGGATGATCTTGCTCGGAAATTCTTAATAAGGTTCTTTCCGTCTGGCAAGACAGCAAAGCTAAGGAGTGAGATACTAAGTTTCAGACAGAGAGATGATGAGAATTTGTACCAAGCATGGAACAGATTCAAATCCATGTTGAGGGATTGTCCTCACCACCACCAAGCTAATGAAGTGTTGGTACATACGTTTATAGAGGCTCTCGACCCCAACACTAAAATTCTACTTGATTCAGCTGCAGGTGGACAGGCTTTAGAGAAGACGTATGATGAATTATATGCTCTGTTGAATCATATTTCGCAGGGAAATCCAGACTGGCATAGTGATAATTCAAGGAATTCTGCAAAGAAGATTGCGGGGAAACTAGATGTGGATGCAGTCACAGCATTATCTGCCCAAATTTCAGCTATGCAGAACATGATGAACAATCACTTTAGTAGTTTGAATTTGGGGCAACAACCAGCTCCGGTGAATGCAGTCCAGCAACCTGTTGCTGTGATGTGTAGTATATGTGGAAATGGTGATCATACCAGCAAATCGTGTAGTGCTAATCCGGATTCAGTAAATTTTGTTGGTAATGCCCAAAGTGGAGGTGGCGCTCAGAACTACGGTAACACTTATAATGCTGGGTGGAAAAACCATCCAAACTTCTCGTGGGGAGGAAATCAAACTCAATACAGGCCTCAAGGATATGCACCTCAGTACAACAATCAGCAAGGTCAAGGTAATCAGGGGGCACTAAGACTGGAGATATGAGCATGGAGGATATGTTAAAACAGATTATGGCTGAGCAGGCTAAGCTAGCAGCAGATGTGAGGAACAACCAGTTGGCTACTCAGAATTTGGAGAAGCAGATTGGCCAGTTAGCTAATGCACAGAATATAAGGCCCCAAGGAGGTCTTCCAGGTGATACTGAGCCAAATCCCAAGCAGGTGAATGCTATAGTTACCCGTAGTGGTAAGCAGTTAGAGGGTACAGTTGCACCAGCGAAAGAATTGGAGCCAAAAGTAGTGGTGATTGAAGATGAACAAGTGGAGCGTACCACAAGCCCCAAAGTTGATAAAGTGATACATAGTGTGAAGTTGCCTCCTCCCTTTCCTCAGAAATTCAAAAAGAAGAAGGAGGATGAGTGCTTTGGTAAGTTCATTGAACTACTTAAACAAGTGCACATTAATTTGCCTCTTGTGGATATTTTGCAGGGTATTCCAAAGTATGCCAAGTTCGTGAAAGATATTGTCGCAAACAAGAGTAGATTGACGGAGTACGCCACAGTTGCATTGACTGAGGAGGTTAGTTCTCGCATTCAAAACCGGTTACCTACTAAGCTGAAGGATCCTGGTAGTTTTACTGTGAAGATTACTCTGGGAGATCGAGTCTGCGCTCGTGGATTGTGTGATTTGGGGGCCAGTATAAATCTGATGCCTACTTCGGTTTTCAAGGAGTTGGGTTTGGGTCGTCCTAAGCCTACCACTATTATTCTGCAGCTTGCAGACCGATCTGTGACTAGACCCGATGGCATTGTTGAGGATGTTCTGGTTCAAGTAGGTTCGTTGATCTTTTCGATTGATTTTGTGGTACTGAACTTTGAGCCTGATCCGGAAGTCCCATTTATTTTGGGGCGTCCGTTTCTGGCCACTGGAGGGGCAATCATTGATGTAGCTGCCGGGAAACTTACTATGTGAGCTCATGATAAGGTTGAAGTCTTTGATGTGTATAGGGCTTTGAAGCTTCCAGAGATTTATGAGAACTTGTCGGCTATCACAGCTATAGATTCGGCGGTTGAAAGCATCTACACTTTGGCTACAGATCCGTTGGAAAAAGTTTTGATGGGGCAAGATGTGTTTGGCGATGCAGAAGCTAGTGAGATGGTGCAAATTCTCGATCTTATGGGCATCTATGCGAAAGAAGGTAGATGGGAACCATTAAATCGTCCTCTCGGTCCTACAACTAAGCCCTCAATCGAGGAAGCACCGAAGCTTGAATTGAAGGAACTTCCACCGCATCTTAAATATGCTTACCTAGGTGAAAACAAGACTCTTCCTATTATTCTGGCAGCAGATTTGTCACAAGAACAAGTTGATGCAGCATTGTTGATTCTAAAACGAAGAAAGAAGGCTATTGGTTGGCAGATGTCTGACATCCATGGGATTAATCCGGGTTTATGCATGCATAAAATTTACATGGAAGAAGGGCACAAACCGAGTGTGCAACACCAACGACGCTTAAATCCGGTAATGAAAGAAGTAGTAAGGAAGGAGGTAATTAAGTGGCTTGATTCTGGAATTGTTTACCCTATCTCTGATAGTACGTGGGTGAGCCCAGTACAATGTGTTCCAAAAAAGGGTGGTATGACGGTGATCACAAATGACAAAAATGAACTGATTCCTTCAAGAACTGTAACTGGATGGCGTATTTGCATGGATTACCGGAAACTTAATGATGCTACAAGGAAGGACCATTATCCAATCCCTTTTATTGATCAGATGCTAGATCGTTTGGCCGGGCAGGAGTATTATTGCTTTCTTGATGGGTATTTCGGATACAATCAAATTGCTATAGATCCCCAAGATCAAGAGAAAACTACATTCACATGTCCTTACGGCACATATGCTTTCAAGCGTATGCCATTTGGATTATGTAATGCACCGGCCACCTTTCAGCGGTGCATGATGGCTATTTTCTACGACATGGTGGAGGAGTTTGTAGAGATTTTTATGGATGATTTCTCAGTCTTTGGTAACTCTTTCGAGGTATGTTTGCAAAACCTGGATAAAGTCCTTGCTCGGTGTGAAGAAACTAATCTTGTTCTCAATTGGGAGAAGTGCCATTTCCTGGTGACAGAAGGTATAGTTCTCGGGCATAAAGTGTCGAGGCAAGGGCTGGAAGTTGATAGGTCAAAGATCGAAGCTATTGAAAAACTCCCTCCACCGATATCGGTCAAGGGGGTGCGAAGTTTTTTGGGTCATGCAGGATTTTACAGAAGGTTTATTCAAGATTTTTCCAAAATTGCACGTCCCATGTGTGCACTCTTGGAGAAAGATGTGAAGTTTGTATTTTGTGAATCATGTGTAAAGGCATTCGAGGTTTTGAAAAAGAAGTTAATAGAGGCACCTATTCTTATTGCTCCTGACTGGGCTCTGCCATTTGAGCTCATGTGTGACGCAAGTGATGCGGCAGTGGGTGCGGTTCTAGGTCAACGGAAGAATAAGGTATTTCACTCTATTTATTATGCAAGCAAGACTCTATATGCAGCCCAGATTAATTACACGGTTACTGAAAAGGAGATGTTAGCTTTGGTATATGCATTTGATAAGTTCAGATCGTATTTGGTCGGCACAAGCGTCATTGTATATACTGATCATGCAACAATACGATATTTATTCAACAAAAAGGATGCTAAGCCGCGCTTGATTAGATGGATCTTATTGCTACAGGAGTTTGACTTAGAGGTTAAAGATAGAAAGGGGACAGAAAATCAAATTGCTGACCATCTTTCTAGACTTGAGAGCTCGACACATATAGAGGACGATGGGCATATTTGTGAGGAATTTCCAGACGAGCAGTTGTTGGTATTAGAGGTTGAGGAGTTGCCATGGTATGCAGACATTGTGAACCTATTGGTAAGTGGATTATTTCCTCCTGATTCTAGTTCTCAACAGAGGAAGAAACTGGCATATGAGGCACGCTTTTATATATGGGATGAGCCGTATTTATTCAAGCAAGGGCCTGATCAAATAGTACGAAGATGCATTCCAGACGTAGAAGTTAAGCAAGTGTTAGAGAGATGCCACGCATCACCTTATGGTGGACATCATAGTGGTGAACGAACAGCCCGAAAAATATTGCAATCAGGATTCTTCTGGCCTTCGATATTTAAAGATGCTCATGCCTTTGTGAAGAATTGTGATCAATGTCAACGTATGGGGACAATTGCCAAGAGACATGAGATGCCTCTTAATAACATCCTAGAAGTAGAAATTTTTGATGTATGGGGGATTGATTTCATGGGCCCTTTTCCACAGTCGAATGGAAATTTATACATACTCGTTGCAGTGGATTATGTATCCAAATGGGTAGAGGCCGCAACTCTTCCTACTAACGACTCGAAAGTTGTGGTAAAGTTTCTGCAAAAGCACATCTTCACGAGGTTCGGAACTCCAAGAGCTATCATTAGCGATGGAGGATCACACTTCATTAATTATTTGGTGAAAAATGTATTGGCAAAGTATGGAGTGAAACACAAGGTCTCAACAGCATATCATCCCCAAACAAGTGGTCAAGTGGAAGTGTCTAATCGGGAGATAAAGCAAATCTTGCAGAAGACGGTGAATACTCAGAGGAAAGACTGGTCACTTAAGCTGGATGATGCTCTTTGGGCCTATCGAACGGCGTATAAGACTCCTATAGGGACTTCTCCCTATCATTTGGTCTTTGGGAAAGCTTGTCACCTCCCAGTTGAGCTCGAGCATCGAGCATATTGGGCAGTAAAGAAGTTGAATCTAGATCCGGGGTTGGCAGGTGATAAGAGGTTGTTACAACTCCATGAGTTGGAAGAATTTCGTGCTCATGCATATGAAAATGCTAAGATCTACAAGGAGAAAATGAAGCGATGGCATGACAAGCATATTCTTCCCCGTACTTTTGAGACAGGCCAGTTGGTACTCTTGTTTAACTCAAGACTTAGGTTGTTTTTGGGCAAGCTAAGATCCAAGTGGAGTGGGCCCTTTGAGGTAAGTCGCACGACACCTCATGGTACGGTGGAACTTTTGAACAAGGCGGATGGTACAAGGTTTATGGTAAATGGCCAGAGATTGAAGCATTATTTCGGTGAGGAAGGAAAGCAGACGGAGGACGTGCTTCGCCTTGCTGATAACTAGGCACTGATAATTGGTCGAGCCGCGACATTAAACCAGGCGCTACATGGGAGGAAACCCATGAATCTGTTGTAATAGTTAGACCTTATAAAGTAAAAGTTCAAAAAGAAGAGTCGTGCCCCGACCAAAACTAAGGCGCTTGATGGGAGGCAACCCATCCCCTTTAAATTTTGGATCAGTTTTTTCTAATTTAGTTCTAGTATCTTGTGTTTATGCAGAGACAAGGAGCATTTTGACATGGAAACCCACAAAGAAAAGGTAAAAATTGGCGGACATACGATTATTTGGAAGTGCCAAGCAGGTAAGACATGTTTTTGGGCTGAGTTTGGAGTTTTGGGACCTATAATAGCCCCAAGGTCATGACAAACATGTGAAATATCGCCCAGGTACTATGTCTGATTCTAATGTAGCAGCCTCTAGCTCTCACAAGAGACGTCGGTCAGGTAATAAGGTGCCCGCAGCTCCCCCAGTACCAAAAGGGCAAAAGCGGAAGTACGGGCTAAATGCAGTTTCCAGTGCGGGGAAAAGTTGGTACAAAAGCCACCCGGAAGCTAAATATTTTTTCAATGAGTGTATTGATAGGGCAAGCCTGGCTCGGGTTTACCCAAGAGTTTTGGCTCGGATTGAGCAACTTGGGATGGGCTTTGTTTTCAACAGACCTACAGATTGCAACCTCCACCTGGTGAGGGAATTATACGCAAATTGGAACCCGGACGCACCTACATGTTCGGTCGTGGTACGAGGTTCGGATGTGATACTTGACTCCTTGAGCTTGAATGGATTATTGGGGGTCCCCACTCGGGCTAATCCCCAAGACATACTCAAGCTAAATGCTAGGCTTCCATATGCTGAAATTAGACACACTCTGTGCGGCCCACGTTCAACTGTGAGGTGGCTCCGCCATCACCAACGAGGGTATCACCAGAGTCTACCCTTTGCCCATCTCAACAAAGAGGCTCGGATTTGGCTCAAGATTGTGTGCTGTTGCTTAATTCCAGGGAGCCACATGACTGAAGTTACGAGAGATCGTGTCTGTCTGGTATATGCTCTCATGACTGGTACAGAGATCAATGTAGGCTCTGTGTTGTTGTCAGCAATGCGGCGAGCTCACCTCCATGGAGGTCTTCGATATGCTTTCGGCGGACTATTGACCAAATTAATGCGAGCATTCGAAGTGCCCGAAGAAAATTTTGACTATCATCCCCCTTTGACGACGACCCCTGTGGATGTCACCCAAACTAAGGGGCCGGATTCACTCGGCCCCACTTTCACATTAGCAGAGCATCATGCTCGAGATGATGGGATTTTAGCCCGCATGTATGGGTTGGAAATGCTGCGACATAGGACTGGAGGTAGGCCTTCCACAGCGGATGAGCTGGGCCAGGTGGAGAGGGATTATCCTCTAAATGAGCATGCTATGGCCTTACTGCGGATTGGTCCTGACTTTGTGGAGCCTGTGGATGATGATGTCCCCACAGATGAAGATGACCTCCAGAGTGGTTCTGAGGATGAGGAGGCTGAGGCGGACGATCCACCGTTAGAGGTCCGTGGGCCGGAAGACGATGACTACCTCGATTGACCAGGGAGCTCCTTACATCCTACTCTTGCTTTGTGTATTTTGGTAGCATTGGGGACAGTGCTAATCTTTTAAGTGTGGGGTGGGGTGTGATGGACTTCCCTTGTATGTATGTATATGTGTGCTGCAGTATGCTTTTATTTTGGGTTCCTTAGAGTTTGTTTTCGGTTCTTTTACTAAGGAGAGTCCCTTTGAACCGTACACAAAAAAAAATAAAAATAAAAATATGTATATGTTAAATGCTGGATTTTTGATGTTATTTTGTGTTGTTTTTGGGATTTATTACTGATAAGTCGCCTTAGTCAGAGGACTAAGGGATTTGCTCTATGATGGATGGATGACGACCGTCTTAAGAGCAAATTAGTCATGTAGTGTCGTGTCGGGTGTTCTTGCTTGCTATACAATTGTTCTTACACGTATGAAACATGCCCGGACATATAATAGCAAGTGTTGAGACGCCTAATTCTCACTTAGTTGACTTGCTAAGTTGCTTAATATTGAATTTATGCATGATTTCAGAGGTTTTATGGTGAACCTGCTGAGCTGAACATGTGCCATGTGTGAGTAAGGTTTTGTTATGATATTCCATGTGCATAATGATGTCTAGAACTTGCCCGGGGTGTGTGCAAAGAGAAATAAGAGATGTTGAGTTTAGGAGATGATATAGGCATTTCTTTGATAGCCATATTTTAGACCTACTTTACCTACCCGCTGTGCATAATCCTTGTTAGCCCCGTTGAGCCTTTAGCCTTTTCCTTGTTAGCTTTACATGTAGCTCAATCCTCTTCTTTCAGTGAACCAGAATTTGATCCAATATCTCCTAAGCGCTTTAATTACGAAAATTAAGAGGTGAAGGAGTACAGGAGTTGAGAAGAAGGAAAGAGTTATGTGAAAGCCTCAAGCATATCTCTTATAGATGTGTGAAAAAGTTTGTGCATGTTGGTGGGGAATATAACATATAAAAAAAAAGAAAAAAAAAAAAAAGAAGAGAAAATTGTTTTTGGAATCAATAGGTAATAACAGTATTCCTTATCCAATGTGCGGAAGCTAGTTTAAAGTTATGGGGCAAAACAAAGAAAAGTTGGGAAGAGAAAAGTAGTGGAATATAGGTTGGTTGAAGGTGCTCTAAATACAATTTGTAGTGTAATAAAGTGCTTAGGAAAGATAGTCACTATTTTTGACCAAATAGTTCCTACCCGTCCTTGTGCCTACATTACAACCCCTACAAAGTCCTACTTGATCTTAAGCTTTAACATCTTAACATTAGTGGAGTATTACACTAAGGGCAAGCCTATGGTTCATCTTTGTGTTGCATGTGAACTCTTTCTGAGAGTGAGTGACTTTCATTCATACACCCGTTTAGTAATTACGTTGTGGGATTGAGGGGTGATTCTCTTGTTGTGAGGGCACATGGTTAGTGAAGTTGGTAATCCATTAATAATGTATCACGCATAAATTTGCAACTAGTAAGTTGTTTTGTGAGGGTAGGTTGTTTCAACCTGTTATGTAATTGAGTAATATCCTAGTATGTGGTGCATAAGTTGATATGTGGTTGTGTAAGCTGTGCAAGAATGTTCATTTTGTGTCTATTGCTTAAAAGTTGCCCTGAGTCAAGTGTGAGTAATTGTTCGAGGACAAACAAAGGTTTAAGTGTGGGGTGGTGATCTGAGGCGTATTTATATGCCTTAGTAGCGACTTTAACCCATGATCACCTTAGTTTTGAGAACAATATTTGTTGATTTCATATATTTTTGATGAAAAATGGGATAGTGTGCTAACCAATATGATTAGACTCTTGTAGGTGGAAATTGCGATTTCTGGAGCATGTTTGGCATGGAAAGTGAGGCTCGGAGGAGCTACGAGCGAAGAAGATTGAAGATGAGA
This sequence comes from Capsicum rhomboideum, assembly GCA_031232105.1. Classification (NCBI taxonomy): domain Eukaryota; kingdom Viridiplantae; phylum Streptophyta; class Magnoliopsida; order Solanales; family Solanaceae; genus Capsicum; species Capsicum rhomboideum. Next base: position 49,226,839 of record CP124714.1, read on the forward strand.
GACAAGCCAAAGAGTTGATCTTAAAGAATCCATCCAAATCCGCGAAGAGAAGTCGACGGAAGTCAGAAAATTACAAAAAAAGGGGCCTGGCGCGCTAGGCAGCGTGCCAGGCCGCTTTTGGCAAAATTGTCACCAGTCCAGGCAGTGCCCAGGCGCGCCAGGCAGCGTGCCACGCCGCCTGGGAGCACCCTGCTTGCTGAGGCAAAAATCTGCCTAAGTACAAGGCGCGCCCAATGGCGTGCCGGGCCGCGTTTTAGCCGATTTTTGCCTCGACTTGGGTCTATAAAAAGGGTTTTTTGAGTTATTATATCACATTCCATCCTCCCTAGAATATTTTGGGGCGTTTTTGGGCATCTTCATTAGGTTCAAATCCTCTTCTTTTCAGTTTTTAAGTACTTTTATGGTATTTATTTACTTTTGGTTGTTGATAAACATTATGAGTGGCTAAAATCCCTCATTCTTGGGGTTAAGGCCAAGAACATGAACCTCTTGGACTAATTGTATTGGTTTTTGCTGGAGTTTATGTTAAAGTGGTTATTCATATATTCTAAAATTCATTATTTTGATGTTTGATCACCATTGGAATATATTTCTTGTCTTGAAGTAAGCTCGAGAGAGAAACGGATAGATAGAACTTGGATATGTGAAGTGTGGTCTGTCTCGGAGACGTAATTCTAAGGGATTGACTCGTGGTTAGGACCGAGAGGTACCTACCCACCCACACTTGGTCAATTACAAGAAGAAAGCTTAAGAGCTCTAGAATTGGTAAAGCTTATCACCACTCGCAGATGTAGGTAGGTTTTTAAGTTCTAGAAGGCAATTATAATTTGGAGACGAATATAGTTGTAAAATTAACCTTGGGATCAATAACCATGATAAACTCCTCAAAAATGCTTAAACCAACAACAATTACACTCAAGAGATGATGTTCAGGGAGCCTTAGCCCTGGGAATTCACTTTTTATTGATTTTTAAAGCATATTTGCTGAAACCAAAGTTACGGTAGCGAAGTTAGGCGTCCTTAGTTCGCAATCATTTAATTTTTAGCACCCAATCACTTGTCGTTTTTGCAACACTAGTTTTCAATTATAGTTTGACGTCCAGATTGATTTTTGTTGAAAAGTCCCTTGGGTTCGATATCCGGCTCTTTAAAAGGAGCCACTTTATTACTTGCACGATCACGTACACTTGCGTGTATAGCTGGGTCGCAACAAAGCACAATATTTTCTCTAGGTTTGGTACGTTGAGAGCTATAATCAATGATGGTGGCTCTCCCTTTTGTGATCGTTTGTTCAGTGCCTTGCTTGAGAAGTATGGTGTGAAGCATAAGGTGACAACACCTTAACATCCACAGACAAATGGGAAAAGTAGAGGTCTCCAATCGGGATATAAAGGCCATCCTCGTGGAAATTATGAATGCGAATAAAATGGATTGGCTGAGGACGTTGGATGATGCTTTATAGGTGTACCAGATTTCCTACAAGACACCCATAGGTATGTCCCCTTACTATCTTATGTTTGGAGAAGTGTGTCATTTACCCATGGAGCTTGAGTACAAAGCCTTATGGGTGCTCAAGAAGTTGAATTTGAACTAGTGTAATGCCTCTAACTTGAGGCTTGAGCAACTAAATGAGATGAATGAATTTTGTCTTAGGGATTATGTGAGTTTAGACCTTTACATGGAAAATATGTAGTTGTATCATTATTAAAAGATTGAGAAGCAAGAATTTAGTCCGGGTTATATGGTCTTGTTGGTCAACTCAAGACTTTGCTTGTTTCCTAAAAAGTTGAAGTCAAACTGGATGAGACTATTTAGAGTGGTACAAATGTTTCTATATGGTACTATTGAGTTCGCGAACCAGGAAGGAAATTGAATCAAGGTAAATGGTTAGCGTGTAAAGCTATGTTTGGGGACAACTAATGAGAAAAAGGTAGTTGATGTTGTGTTCCTTGATGAAGTCTGAGTAATTAAGGTAGTCGAGTCGTGTCGTGATTTTAAATCAGGCACTTCTTGGGAGGCAACCCATGAGGTATCTTGGTGAAGTCTGAGTAATCAAGATACGTGCATTGTGCCACCGCATTAAATCTAGAACTGCTTGAGAGGCAACCCAAGGTATTTTTAGCCCTTTATTTTGAGTTTAGTGCAGGCTTGATGTTTGCATAAGTGTGCATGTATGACTTGAACAAGAAAAAGAAAGAAAGGAAATTTGGGGAAAATAGGGACCATGATTCCATGTACGACTCGTACTATGATTGCACAACTTGTGGTCATCTTCATGGCCACTGGAACCAAAAATTAAAAATTTAAGGCTGGAACTACGGTTGATCTTCACAAACCATACTCTCAAAGTACGAGTCGTGACCTAACCCTACTGTCTGACCTAAAATTTTATCCTTCTAGAACAGGGGTCCATGAGTGTTAGTACAACTCATACTATGGATTCCTAGGTTGTAGTTTCACTCATGGAAACCTGGGAAAAATATATGCAAAAACATTGATCTATGAGCCACAGTATGAATTGTGGTATTACTCCACAAGTCGTACTATACAACCTGTAGGTCCCAGGTAAGTTTTATAAATAGTCAACTCATAACTTGCATTACAACTTATGGTATCAAACCATAAGTCGTAGTAGGATTTGTGGTCAACCAGTTCAACATCTTAAAATTCAAACGCGACCCGACAGGTCTACCCCTTTTGAACCAATAACCCTAAATTGCCTACCCAATACCCATTTTCATTTACTTTTAAATTTCTAAAAAGTCCCTCCTTCAATTAATTTGCAAAATCCCTTAATTCTCTCCTTTACTCACTCCTACAATCCTCCTGAAAGTGTAACTCTGCACTACTCCCTTTAATTCTATCAAAAGCTATTTCCATAAAGTTCAATGCCATCATCTCGTCAATCTTCATCTTTCTCTCTATCAAGCACTCAAGTTATTCCCTTTGCTTCTTATTTTCTCTCTTAAAAAATTTCATTAAGGAACGGGATTGATTTTGCATACTTAATTAGAATTTTGTTCATAATTGGTTGACCTAGAGCTTACTTTTTTGCATGAATAATGAGTAAAAGCCGTTGGGATGATAGTAATTGAGTAAAATTGGGTTATATTTGACTAATTGTGCATATTCTATGTGAACTGTGTGGGATTAGTTGAAGATTACTTGTTCATGAGTGAATTACCATATAATCTTGATTAAAATTGTTGAAGTATGCTTAAGCTTGCCGATTGTTGGTCTTGGGGTTCATACCCATTAAGTCAGCAGGTATTATGATAAAAAATTTGCCTCAGAAATGAATCAATGATTGTTTTTCCTTCCAACTCCCGACAATCCTGATTGTTTTTCATACGGGTGAAGTTTGAGTAACCCAAAGTGTGTTAATGTGAAATGGGAGGAATTTACAAAATTTACACTTTCGATGATTATACTTGATGTTTGGACTCTTTTGAATGATTGAAACTTGATAATTTCACACTAGTATGAGATTTACAACCTTTGGAAAAGCTTTCATTTGTCGTAATCTTAACGTAGAATGAAAATTTCAAGTTTTAAACCTGAAAAGTTTGAAAAGGGTCAAGAACAGGAACTACGATTAACTTTACGACTCGTGGTTTCAAGCTAAGAGTCATGGTATCAATCGTGGTCCCTGTTCTAAAGGGTCAAGTTTCTACTTAGGGACCACAAAAATCAGTATGATTCATACTCTCAAGTCATGAGTCTTACTGATAGTCGTGGTAACCTAGGTAAAAACTTCACTTTTCTGAACTCTGATTCATGAGACATACTATAAATAGTGGTATCATTCCATGAGTAGTAGTTTGACTCATATTGATAAGGTTGAAAAGTGTTAATTTTGGACTCTTAATTATGAGTCATCCTACTAATTATGGTCTCAAACCATAAGTCTAGTTTGACTCATACTAAGTGGGGCTAAAAAAATGGCCTTTGGATTCTTGTTCACGAGTTTGTGTACGAGTCCTTATGTGACACTAAAACTCATGAACCTATTTGTATTGTCTCTTTGTTACCATGTATTGTTATTTTCATTTTTCTTTTGGGTCAAATACATTCACCCGTAGGTACAATGCCTCCTAATAACAACACTAAATGAGGTAGAAGATCCGCACCTGCTAAAATGGACCGTAACTTGGTAGATGAGTCTAGTGGTTCCAAGGATCACTATGAGGTTTCCCAAGAATAATCATAACACGAGCCTAGAAATATAAGGCTAAGGTCTAGAGAGTAGGATGAGGCTCATGATGCAGCACAAGCACAGGCTACCCCATCCCAAGTCTAAAAAGGGAAAGGGATCATCTGGGTCATCTAGCAGTAAAGAGTCTGGGTCCCATGAATGAGGATCCACAAGTAAAACTCATGATGAGAGTTTTATGGCCCAAACACCCTCCGAAAAAAGGAGGAGACATATAGAGCTAAAGGTAAATTAGCCTGACATAGAGATCATGTTTAGTGGATGATTTAGGTATAAGAGCTATTTATCATAGGGACTTAGCTCTGAATGACAAAGGGAATGTGAAAAAGGAGCATCTACAAAGAACCATAGATTTAGGCTACCAGGTTGAGTGAGGTTCTAGAAATCAAGGATTTATTCAACCAATATTAGCTCGGTTGGATGGGAACAACTCAGGCAAATATAGCCCGACTATGGTGCAAGAGTTCTATGTTATGTGTGCATCCACTTTAAAGAACCATACTTTGGAAGGTTAAAGTTTCAAGAGTCATCTTGTATTAACTATAATATAGGTTTGAGGTACGCAGATAGATATTTCTGAGCAAACCATCCGATGCTTCTTATTTGGCCCCAATTTTTAGTCCTTTATAATTAGACCTGAGTATGATTAACGTATTGATGAAGTAAAAAATATCACCTAAGGAGAGGTTAAAGCAGTTTAAGTAGATGCAAACAAAATTGCTGGGAAGAAAAAAGACACTGATTGGGTGGTTGGTAGAGGGCAAATTACAAAGGCTTCTCTGAATTTGTCTAATAAGTTCTGGTGGTCCATTATGTGACATATGCTGGGTCCGACCAAGAATCCTCACTGTGCAGTTCTAGTGGCCAGTATCATGACTTGGTATACCCTGAATATAGCCCAATATATTTCCTAGGATATTCGAGAGTGTACACTTAAGAAAAACACCAACATTCCATTCTCGTGCCTTGTTAGTGCTCTATGTGATTAGGCTGATGTACCAATCTTTGTAGGGGTTTATTATAATGCGTAGGTTACTAGCAGACATTAGTTTGATTCACGATGATGTAAATATGGTTGCTTGGATAAAAGCCCAGCCTTCGAGTTCATCTGAAGCTACATCATTTGAGGGGCTGATGGATGGGGGTGAGCAGGTTGATACCCCTATCTAGCTCGAGCATGATGACATGGCTGCCGCTGAGATGTATACTGATACTGCACCTATTGAGGCTGACTCTACTGTAGCCACCACTACAACCCCAACTCTAGCTTCCACTCCAGCACCATCAATCCCTATCTGTCTACCACTGGTATGATCACAGTCATATAGGATTTTCTACAGGTCTTAGTGAGGCGGTAATACCATAAAGAGAAGCAGCTAAAGCTATGGATATGGATTTATATTGAGCGTTTGGAGGCTAGATAGAGGGTGACACTTAATTAGTCTGTATGAGACTTGAACGAATGCATGACTGTCTTTGAGGTACGGATTAATGAGAGGCTTCAGGTTTTATAGGTCCCCGAGTTGGGGAAGATGCTTGAGGATCTTGCTCTATTGCGAGCAGAGGTTACAATATTGTCAATGCAAAAAACTCTAGTCATTCTCGCTCCTACAATCCATTTCACTAAGAAGCAAGTGGACACCCAAATTTTTGACTTGTTTATAGATGATGAGCCCCCTACTGATAAGTGAAAAAGAAAGAAGAGTATGGATAAGATCGAGGAGAGGGCCCATAGAGGGTGCTTAAGATATTAGAGAGAAAGTTTGGTGAGGCCCAAAAAGCCTCCTTAGATGACATAGGTGGCGTGAGAAGCAGTCTCTAGAGCAAGGTAGAGGAGCATCCACGAGTTCGGCATTTGGTAGTGCTAGTGTTTCTGGAGACAAAGCCCTTACGACCAGCCTCGAGCATTGAATGTGTTGGCTATCGCCGACACCACGATAGCTGAGGATATTGTTGGGGATGCATCTGAAGAGACCAAGTTAACATTAGACACTTGCACCTAGGGAGCCACATGTAAGCCCTAATTCCCCTGTTTATAGATTTATGCATTGGAGACAATTCTTGTCTTTTGATGAGGGTGGGGGACTTGCGTCTGTGTGTCCACCCGAGAGTTTTTCTTGCCGTGTTTCTTTTTCCAAGGGTATTTTAATTCTGTTGAAACAACATGTTGAGGTAGTTTTTGTTTGTTTGTGTGTTTTTGCTTTTTTGTTTGATTAGGTAGAAGAAAACTAGGAGAACTTAAGGGCAGTCTAGAATAAAACAACTGACATATGTAAATACAAGTTTTTAAAATAAAAGTTACGAAAATGGAGACCCTTCAGAATTTTTATTGTGAGCTTCATTGCTTTAATATATTGTCCTTCATAGATCTTTGCATGAAATTATGATAATTGATGTGATAACCAGTGCTTAAGCTAGGGCATGAACTCAATAGCTAGAGTCTATAGTGTAATCCTATGCAATGTGTGTGCGAGCTGCATTACCTAATTCTTACTTTGTGTGTACAATCTAGAACTTTCCTGATTAACTTTGTGTGTACAATCTAGAACTTTCCTGATTAGTCTTACTGATGTCGTAGGATAGAAGGTTAGTAAAGGATCGTAGTCCGTTTTTGAATAAGTCCACTGTTAGCCTAAATGAGCTACCAAATGATGTAATAATCTCTCGTTCCCTAATTTGAGCCTAAATAAGCCTTTTGTTTTATTAGCCTATTCACCTTTTTAATTTTATTTTGAACCTCTGCTTTGGCTATGGTCCCTCCTTGGACACTAAGCCTCAACTCAGGTAAACCACCTAAGTTGAGGGTAGCTACCATAGGGGTAGATGAAAGATAGAGTTGGGTACGAAATGAAAAGTCTTGTCGTCAAAAGGGGTGCAGTATTTGCTGAAAAATAAAGAAAAGATGTAAAAAATTGCAAAATAAAAAAAAGAGAAAAAGAAAAGAAAAAAAAGAATTGAGTTAGAAATAAAGCCACACCTATAGTTTAAAAGAAATAATAAGAGAAAATGGAGGAAAAGAGAAAGGTCAAAGTGGAATGAAGCTAGTGTAGTGCAAGGAGGACTGAGTCACTTATTTTGAATCTACCATACCCGTCCCCAAGCCTACATTACAAATCGAATAAAGTTCTAAAGTGACCCTAGTCCAACTGTTTGAAAGTAGAAGTATAAAAAATAAGAGCAAGCCTATGGTATGTGTAGATGTATTGTTTGAACTTCTTTGTTAGAGCGAGCACAATAGTTTGAGTTCTAGTTTCATTGAATCATGTGTGTGTGGGACTTCTTTATAGTGAGGGTACTAGGGTAGCATTGTATGACTGCTAGTTGTGGGTTTGTGTGCCACTTGTATATGTACGATTGTTTGTTGATAGCATGATGCCATTCATAGATCTTTTGGTGTCAGTTTGATGAGTTTTTGATTGCACACATCTGTTTTGTTTTGTAAGTAGGGAGAAGTTTGAACTTGTGAAATATATGTTGCCAAATGCCATGTGACTGCCGTAAATCTCCTAGGTTTCTTTTTCTTAAGCGTCATGTTAGTATATTTTTATTTTTGTTGCTTGAGGACAAGAAAATGATCTAAGTTGAGTGTGTTGATGTACCATGATTTTACAGTGCTTTCGACGCTTAAAATATGGAAATTTTAATCATTCTTGAGTATGTGCAGGAAGACAGGTCTTGAAAGCTAAAGTTGGAAAATGAGCTGAAAATATCTAAGTATTGACTCATGGAAGTAGAGCACGAATCGTAGGGTGAAGAATGAATCAAACATGTCGTCCAATGACTCGTGAACATATAGTACGAGTCATATTCTTGGTCGTAGATGAAAGTACAGAAGAAGTGAAATCAGTCCCAACAGGATGAGTCATCAAATCAAGACTCAAGACTATGAGTCATAGTCGTAGACCACAAATCATGCAATGACACATAGGAATTGGAGAAGTTTCACTATTTTTTGGCAAACCACGAGTTGGGAGCTTGAAATCACGAACAATACCTTCAATGTACGACTCTTATGTTGCTGGCGGGCATGCAGTCCTCTTTTGTTTAGGATAAGATTTGTATTGTCTATAAATACTAACCTTAGGTTTTATTTATAATTGACACACCCTAAGTATATTGTTACGTTTTGTATTGCTTGAGAACATACTCTCTTTGGTTTTTGAGCAATAAAGTTCATTGATTCTTGATTATTTGTTTCATTCTTATAATTCAAGATTTCGGATTTGATTTATTCTTCTTGTAAGTTCATAATCATGTTTTCTGTCATAAATTCTGGTTTTGTTCTTGCAAACATGAGTAACTAAATCCCATAACTAGGGTTGAGGGAACCATGATGAATTAACCAAGTAGGTTAAAGAACATAGTGATTCATACATGTAGTGTTATTCTCTTCATCTTGATTGCTTTTTAATGGTTGCAACCATTAGAACTCGCCTTAATTCTTAACTTGCTTGACAAAATTGGTAAAGAATAGGGAAGGAGTTTAGCAATGGAAACTTGAGGCTACTAACCCTCACCTAATAGCTTGAGCCTTAATCGGGAAAGCTAATCAGAGATTAAGGGTAAGGGTCAAGATTCAAACACTCATAGACCGAGAGATAATTTGAGTGATATTCATCTAATTAGAGTCGAGAGACATTTAGGTGCACCTAACTTACCAATTTTGCATGCTAAGCACCAGGATAGATCACTAGTACACTGAACTTATAGGGAACACAGTCCTAGTCCATTCTCATTAATTGATATAAAACAACGTTTTAATACTCTATTACTTGATTACTGAAATTCATAAAATTTCTACTTGTTACTTCACAACCCCCCATTTAGAAATAACCTACTACTAGTTTAAATAACCGCATTGACCTGATTTCTAGCCATATTCCCTGTGGGATCAACCCCAACCTAGTTAGATTCTATATTTGAGCAATGATCATGTTATACTTCATGCGAGGTGTAATTTGGGTGACGTTAGCAAGATGTTGATTCTTAGAAGATATGCTAACTGCTTAATCATCATGGATAGAGTATCTAGGTAAGACTTGCTTTTATGCTCTTTTCATGGACTTTTAAGCTGGAAAGAAATTCATGCAGAGAAGAATAAAGATATCCCTTGCATATTTTTTTTGTCGACTCCAAGTGAGATAGCACCAATCCAACGTTTCCAATCCAACGCTTCTATGAACGACTCTATGTAGGTATGCTAGAATTGATGTCTACATCAGCTATAACCAATCCTAATCCCTACATTTTGAGCATCGTCAATGCCTCGAACAACTCTCTCTACTAGACTCGAGGAACTATACGATAAGATTTGATATTTGGCAAATATCTTGCCCCAAGGGTCACCATACATACTAAACCTTAGATTTCACGCAAAGTAATCCCATCCATGACATCGTCCCATTGGCAAATAGTAGAGCCACATCCAGCGGCGGAGCCAGAATTTATACTAAGGGGTGTCAAATAGGGTGACAGTAGGATGAGTTGGATCAAACTTGCGGGTGGGGTGGGGGTGAAAACAGGTTAAGACCCAACCTGATCAAGATTTGCTTGGGTCAAACTGGGTCAGGTAACGGGTCATAAGCCAACCCGTGTAATTTTACCAAATTTAAATAGTTTCATTTGTTCTTTTATAAATTTTTAGTATCTAATAAAAATATTTTTTTTTCTTTATTATGACTATATATAACATGTCAAATTAGAAAATATATATTTTCTTAAAAGAAGAATGAAAAGAAATAAACAATTGGAGCTCCGGTATTTGGCTAAAAATAATAGAGTTCCACCAAATTTGGCAAAAAACAAAGAAAGAAAGCATTAAACAAATTGTTGCAAAATGGGGAAAAAGAAAAGAAAATAGATGCATTTCAGTTATTAAAAATGGGGAAAAAAGAAAAAAGAAAGGGCTGAAGTAGAAAAGGTGATACATTTGTCGCAAGCAGGATTTGAACACACGACTTTTTTTGCAAGCACTTAACCATTCAAGGAGTGTCAATGTTAATATATATACCAATAAAATTAAAATTTAATCTACATATACAATGTAATTTTTTAACGAGGGAGTGTCGCTTGAAACCTCTCGGGAAAAGATAGCTCCTCCCCTGATCACATGAATTAGAGTCTGCATTTTCTAATTCATAACTAGACATGGAATTCATATATATAGCGTATATGGATCCCCGACAAAAACTTATTACGACAACACAAAATAAAATAATCCCAATTTGAGATATCTACGAATAGTTCTACAGTAGCACACCACTAGAACAGGCACAACAACATACTTATCCAATGGCTCTAAAATACCTCTTCAAAGCATGCTAAATTTGAAACCTCTAAAATAAAGAAATCATGTCAAAAGAGAAAGAAATAGCTTTCATATACCTCACATTCAAGCTTTAGATATTCCTTGCCGAGACCTTAAAACTCAATTATGCTATCAACATGAAGAATACTTTAGTTTCTAAGCGTAAGAATAACTTAACGATGTGAAGATCACAAGCACCAATTTTAATTTTATTCCATAAGTTTCTGAAAGGTAAACTGCTATAGCAATTTGCTGCGACACAACAAGGCTTTTCTATGTGGGTGTCAATAATCAGAATGAACTTGAATTACTATGAGCAGCTTCTATCATCATATCATTAGGTGCTAAGTGCCAAAATCATTGGGGAATAAAAAGGCCATTAGCATGTAATATTCATGTAGAAAAACCGCCATGCTCTCATACTTTCCTCCACCCCTTTTTGATAGGGTGGATAGATAAAATGACTTTTGGAACTCTAGAAAGAAGACAAATTACTTTACTTTAAAGGAAGCTAGTAGGATATGTACAAGATGTCAATCCCTTAACATTAAGTAGTCATTATTATATACGAAAAATTGATTACTGATGCACATGTAAAAATTAAACGGTGAAGATTCCTTTTGGATAAAGAAAACTATAATATTTTCTCTACATCACTAGATTTAGAATTTATATAACTATGAAATCATATCAAAAAGAACAAGAATAACCTTTATATACTTTGAATTCAAGCTCAAATAATTTCATGTAGATAATCAATTTTTTTTCAAGGATCACATAAATTATCAAAGAATATTTTTTTTCCCTCAAAGAACAACTCTTGTACCAAAATGAATTTTTTGTTATTAACGTGGGCAACCAATAGCTATAAATAGAGCAAGTGGCAGTGATCCACACATCCTCCAGAATGCGAGCTCCTAGATAAGGCCCCATGTTAGTTTTCTAAGCGATTTCCCTTGTTGGACAAAAAAAAAGAGATTTTCTATATCTCGAGTGGAATAGGAATTGTAATGAATCACTCCCCTTATGTGTGTGCCGTGTGTGTGAGGGTATGAAAGTAAGTAAATCTATGTCTTGTTCTGAACAGATAAACAATAATATTTGCTTCATTATTATCATACCTGGAGAGGTGGTGGAATAATTATTCTTCTACTTAATAATAAGAGGCAATAAGCACATAACATGTCAACTTAATAATAAGAAGCAATAAGCACACAACAGGTTAATATGCCTATTGTGGCAATTTAGAGGATATTTTAGTTATTTTATTGCAACTTTGCTAAATTCATTGTCATGATATGTTGTGTTTTACACTTTGAGAGGTGGACATTTGTCACCACATCTCTAAATTATCCTTTGTTGTGAAGTACCAAATAGTTATAGAATTTTTCTAGAATAATCTTTTATCCCTACTTCTTAATTTATTAATAAATTATCTTCATACATTTTTGTAAATATAACAAAATTTGAGGTCTTTAAAATTCAGAAAAAAATTATGATGTCACCTTACAAAGAGAATGTGCATTCCGTGGGGCCCCATTTTCAACACATTCTGTTTAGCCCCTATTCTTATTTTCATTTTCTTTCAATACCTTTCTTCTCAAACGCTGTATTTAGTTTCTACCATCTCAATTGTTTTTCTATTGATTCAATAATGCTAACTAATTAGTTTAGAAATTTAAAGATGGGCAAGAGGAAAAATATTTTTATTGTAAATTTTCATTGATAATTAAGGTAAATGTTATATTTTATTAGCGAAATTAATTCAATTTTTTTACACGTCACTTGTAATGTTAAATTTAATTTCTTATTTATTTATAATATTTAATAAATTGTGAATTTAACTTTTTATAAAACTTATGAGACATATTAGATTTTAGAATTATAGCACCATGAACATCATAACTTTTAGTGTTTTTTTATCCCAATTTATGTTGTAAGAAAGAAAAAGACTTTAAACTTCCGATTTAAAGCATATGCACGTACTATAAATCATAATAAATAATTAAGTAAATATTTTAAAAAATATATAAGAAATTTGATTGACTCCAAATTCTATGTGTGTCACATAAATTAGAACAAAAGGAGTAACATATATTGAAGCCATTCCAGCACTGGTACTCCTGTATCTAGTCCTATATAAGAAGAAACACTTAGCAACTTAAGCAGACGGGAGACGGTCGACATGCCTACTTCCAAAAAGGCATTTAAGTTTTTTAAGGTGGTCTTTTGTACATTTAAATGTGTCCTACATTTACTTTTTCTGATGCTAGCCGATCACCTGTGATCCCCCTTTTTTTTTGCCATTTCACATTTGCTTTTGCTATAAAATAGAGATAAAGAACTAAACTAAATTAAAAAGGAAATTCCAAAGAAAGAGAATAAGAGCAATAGTACTTCTCTTTCACTATTTTTATGCCTCTATTTTCATATTACAAAGAGGCTATTTGTAAGCCTAAAGTTCTTGGGGACAAAGCAACTAGTGGGGCCTATTTTCTTGGTCTCCAAGTTGATAATTTCTTGGGGACAAAGCAACTAAGGGCCCTTTTTCTTGGCTACCAAGTTGATAGTTACTTAGGGACAAAGTATGTAAATTGGACATTCATTTTATAACACTCCCTATTGGATATTCATTCATAGAAAATATGCCTCATTAAAATCTTACTAGGAAAAATCCAGTGGAAAAAGTCTAGTAAAAAAAAAAAAGCACACACATCTTGTAATACGTCTTTAGTGTTGTCTCATTAAAACCTTACCAAGAAAACCCAATTGAAAAAAAAAACGTTGGTTAAAGGAAAAAGAGTACAAAATATCTTTTATTCCACCTGATGTAAACATCATTTAATTTCTCGAGAATGACGCATTCCAATCTTGTATACTGCTTCTTATATGTTGAAGTTGATAATGCTTTAGTGAACAAATTCATCAAATTATCAGCAAAGCAAATTTATTGAACATTTTTTCTCAAGATAATGAGTGAAAAAGAACTTTTATGAAATATATTTTGTTCTATCTCCTTTGATGCATCCTTCCTTTAGCTCAGCTATACATACAACATTGTCTTCGTACATTCTACTTAAATATCTCTTTTCAAAGAAAAACTACACATTTTTTGAATATGTTGAGTAATTTATCTCAACCAAATACACTCTTGACTTGTTTCATGAATGACTATTATTTCTGCAAGATTCAAAGAAGTAGCGACTATTATTTGATTCATCGAACGCCATAATATAGTTGTATCTCCATATGTAAACAAATAGTCCATCTGAGATCGGGCTTCATGTGGATCGGATAAATACCCTGCATCTGCATAACTAATCATTTCTGACTTGGATTCATTAGAATAAAATAATGTCATGTCAATGGTTCGCTAAAGATATCTAGATATATGCTTAACACCATTTCAATGTCTTCTCGTTAAGGAGGAGTTGAATCTAACCAACACACTTACAAGAAGCTAGTCATTCTTTTTCTTTTCAATGCATGTTGATTGATGAAAAAATATTTCATTTGTCAAATGTTCCGAGTACATATCTAGTAATACGCATTGCTAGCTGTCTCATTGAAAATCTTACCAGGAAAATCTAGTAGGTCAAAGCCTCGACTAAGAAAAAAGAGTACAATGATTATACTCGAAATAATTGAAACATCAATTTATTCTTGTAAATTATGCTCCCCAATATATAAGTTCACCAACTGCACTAAAATATGATACTTTTTAACCATTTTCATGAGATCAAAATTGATCTTTAGTCATAATAAGAGATCTCACAATCATTGATACTCAATGAAATCACTTTAAAAATTTTTAAATCCTTCAAGGATTGTCATATAACTTTGTCGTCTAGTTAGATATGACAATCATTCATTGTACATATTCAAGTTTTTTATTTATTGCCAGACTGAGGAAACCTCATTTCATGCACCACATGAGAACAAATCTCCATATAATAATGCCAGAAATTTTATGAAAAATCTTTATTCCCTAAGGAAAAAGTCTTGCATTATATCTTACGGTCTTACTTTTTAATTTAATTTTTTGTAACGACCCAAATCACTGTTACGCTAAAATAGGAGGTAAAACTTTCGCCAAGTCTTCCCTTAGACAATTTTTAAGAAATTGAGGGCTAAACTGATGGGGGTATTTGACTTGATTTTTTGATAAATGATGAATTTAGAAAGTCATAGCAACTTTCGACACGTAAAACATAGTTATAGAACTCCAGCTATAGAGTTTACCAGGGAAGAATTAGTTCGTGATGTAGTATTTCAAGGAATGTATTATAAAATGGACACAATTGAGGAGGGGCTTTGAGATTCTACCTTAGGACCGCTGTAGCAAAACATGAAACTACTGCAGCGGTAGCCTGTAATAGTCACAAACCGCTGTAACGCTAACTTGCTTGTAACACACAGTATTTTATAGTTTTAAACTAGAAACACATTTTCATTCCCTACTTTCTGAAAAACAAGCCAAGGCACTGAGGAAGGCGATTTTCTGTAAGGTTTTAGAAGTTTTCATTATTGGAGGTAAGTTCCTTACATTCTAAACTTGAATTACTTCTTAGGATCCCTGAAAATCATTAAAAACTTGTTCATGGTCATTACTTATAATTATTTACTTCATCTTACATTTACATTGATGGTATTGATAATGATATTGAGATCATGATGTTCATGATGTTAAGATGATATTAATGATGATGAGTTGATGATATTGATGATGATAATATGATTATGATGTTCATGATACTGAGAATGATATTGATGATGACGATAAGATGATATTGATGATGATGATGTTGAGATGAGAAAGAGATGATATGTACATCTTGCATACATACATTTATCATATGCATTTGAATGTACATTTATATTTATATGTTGTTGATGGTTTCATGAGTGGACTGAGTTATGTTGATGATGTATCATGATTTCTTGTGTGGACCGGTTAATTGATGAGATATTATGGTTCCTTGAGAAGACTGGTTATGTTGATTGTTGTGATTGTACATTGCAGCGAAATGTGAATACAAGGTATGTTCTGGATTGTGTATAAATCTTATTCCCATGTGTATAGAGTTATATACACGATGTATATTGTAGTGTCCTTTCTTGTAAAGTTATTGATGTTATCGATTGTCTTAGTTATTACAATTTCAATAATTAATGGTAGTATAATAGAGAGCGAGGGTTGTCACAAAAGAGGATTAATGAGAAGGAGAGAGACAAGTACATAGAGTTGTTGTAATAAGGTAAGTGTGTAAGAATTGTGGGTTAGATTAATCTTTGGAATTTAGTTAGTTAATCACGCTCTAAGGATAAAGTAATATTGCTTAAATAAAATAAAGGAGGTAAGGTTGAAAGTTGAAGTAAGCTAAGTATGTTCAAATATTAACCTGTATGCTTGTCATGATCTCTTCTTGTTTTCTATATGTTGTTATATGTTTCTAACCTTGGTCGGCTTATGATACCTACCAGTAAGTGTGGTTGTAGCAATACTACACTTACTATACCTCTATTTGGGGATATAGACATGTTGCAGGTCAGTTGAAGTTTCTATAGGTATAATGGTGATTATTCTTCAGCAGCTCCTGTCATCCTACTGATACATGGATGTTGTGTCTCAAGTCCTTCTTTCATTTGTTTAGTGCTCTTGTTCCGATTTAAACTAGGTTATAGGAAATCATTTAATTTACTTTCGTAATGTATTAATGTAATAAGTGTTTTTTAAACAGAAGGTTTATATAATTGTTTATACTTGAGGCTATTCAAAATGTCTTTCCTAATAATTGAATGATTGGGTGGTAAGGGTTCTCCTGTCTAGTAAAGATTGGGTAGGTGCTTGCACAATCCATAATTTAGGTCCTGGCAGATGGCCGGTCTTCTAGCTGCCTAGTCTCCACCCCTAACAGGTGCTTGGACCGGTATGAATGATGATGAACATGGACTTTTCTGTTAAGTTCATGAAAATGAAACCCCCAGTATTTCAGGGTACATAGTTTGAAAATGCTTTTGAGTTCTTGTTGGATTGTCATGAACGTCTGCAAAAGATGGGTACTGTTGAAAGATATGGTGTGGATTTTTATTTTTGTTCCTCTACAGGCTGAAGCCAAGCAATAGCGGAGGTCATTTATTGAGTGCAGGGTTGCTTTACCCCCACTTACTTGGAAGTAATTTCAGAATGTCTTTCTTGAGAAGTATGTTCCCCGTGCTTATCGTGATTAAAAAAAGGATGAGTTCTTGAGATTAGAGTAGGGTAATATGTCTGTCGCGGCCTATGAGGCCAAATTTCATGCCTTGTCTTGCTATGCACTACAATTGATCACTTCAGAGGAGGAGCGGATTAGGTACTTTGTGAAGGAACTGAATTCTGGGATTCAGATGGTTACTTTATCTGTGGCTATGTCCTGTAAGTCCTTTCAGGATATAATTGAGTTTTATAAGAAGGCTGAGGTACTTGAGAAATAGGGAGAAATGAAAGAAGAAGAGAAGAAGGCCGAGACCTCAGGCCAGTTCAGCGGTACTTTTTCAAAGGGTAGTGGTTCTTCTCGGCTTTATAATTCAGCCATGCCTGTATCCGCAGAGGGCCTGTCTAGGGTCAGTTATTAGCCTTAAAGGACAGACAGCTATACACTTCATCCTCTTCAGTTCAGAGGCCTGATGAGCAGGTTTCATGAGTATGGGGGTTTGGGCAATATCAAGAGGTATTTTCCTTTTTTTTAGTCTGCAGGTTAGTTGACTGAGCAACCAAATTTTAGTGCCTAGTTCTGGCAAGTCATAGCAGTGGAGGAAATTATAGAGGTCGTCTACAAGGTGGGTGTGGTGTCCAGGCTTTAAGAAGGGGTGGCAACCAAGCTAACCGAGTTGGAGGACATGTCGATAGAAATGGTGCTCAGGCTGGTAGAGGTGGCAGTCAGGGTGGTGATAGAGCCCAACTTTATGCTGTTCTGGATCATCCTGAGATGGAAGCTTCTGATGCTATGATCACATGTACTATTCTTGTCTGTGAATGTATGGCCTCTATATTGTTTGATCCCGATTCTAATTTCTCCTGTATGTTTGTGAAGTTTGCTTTGGGTTGGGATTTGGACTGTGAATTACTTGATACTCTTATGTATATGTAAACACCAGTTTGGGTATTTGTGGGAATTGATTAGGTTTATAAGGCTTGTTCTGTTATGTTTATGGGGTACAAAACCTTGGCAAACTTAGTAATTTTAGACATGGAGGAGTTTGATATCAATTTGGGAATGAGTTGGTTGCCTCCTTATTGTGCCATTCTTGATTGTTATGCTAAAACAATCACTATAGTGATGCCTGAAATGGAAGAGTTAGAGTGGGAGGTTACTCTTAATCCTACTCCTGTGAGAATTGTGTCAGCTATTTGTGCCCAAAAATTAGTAAAAAAGGGTGTAGGGTTGATTTCTGCATAGATTTAGAGCCCGAAACTCGATCCATATCTATCCCTCCTTATCATATGGCACCAGAAGAGTTAAGGGACTTGAAATCTCAGTTACTAGAATTGTTAGAAAAGGGTTTTATTCACCCAAGTGTTTCCTCATGTGGTGCTCCCATTTTATTTGTGAAAAAAAAAAATGGTAGCATGGGGATGTGCATAGACTACCGCTAGCTGAATAAGGTAACCATTCACAACAAATATCCCTTGCCTAGGATAGATGACCTATTCAACAAGTTGCAGGGAGAAACAATATTCTCAAATTGATTTGAGGTCAGGTTATCATCAACTCAAGATTAGGGCAGAGGACATCCCAGAGACTGCACTCCAAACTCGTTATGGGCATTACGAGTTTCTAGTCATGTCTTTTGACTTGACCAATGCCCCAACTACTTTTATTATTTTGATGAATAAAGTCTTTAAATCATTCTTAGATTCATTTGTTATCATTTTTATTGATGACATATTGGTTTACTCCAAAAGTGAAGAAGAGCATGAAGCTCATTTGCGTAAGGTATTAGGGTTGCTTAAGGAGAAGCAACTATATGCTAAATATTCCAAGTGTGAGTTTTGGATATATTCAGTATCCTACTTGGGACACATGGTTTCTAAAGAAGTGGTTATGGTAGACCCACAGAAGATTAAAGCTGTTAGACTGACAAATGTGACAAAATTCATAGTTTTATGAGGTTGTCCAGTTATTATCATCGGTTTGTTAAGGGGTTTACCGCCATTGCTTCTAATATGACCCGCCTTACCCAGAAGAAATTTCCATTTGTGTGGAATGACAAGTGTGAGGAGAGCTTCCAAAAGCTTAAAATTTTACTAACCTCAGCCCCAACTCTCGCATTGCCTATTGTAGGTAAAGATTTTATTGTATATTGTGATGTCTCACGATTAGGTTTTGAAGCTATTTTAATGCAGGTTCAGAACGTGATTGCTTATGCTTCGAGGAAACTGAAGCCTTATGAGAAAAATTACCCCACCCATGACTTAGAGTTGACGGTTGTGGTCTTTATTTTTAAGATTTGGAGGCACTATCTTTATGGAGTGAAGTGTGAGGTACTCATCGACCACTACAGCTTGCAGCATGTATTCACCTAGAGAGACCTAAACCTAAGACAGAAAAGGTGGATGGAGTTGATCAAGGATTATGATATCTCAATTCTATATCACCCAGATAAGGCCAATATAGTGGTAAACGCGTTAAGCAAGAAGCCGGTGAACATGGGAAGCTTAACATGGCTGGAGGTGTCAAGGAAACCATTGGCAAGAGAGGTACTAGCCTTGTCTAATAATTTTTTGAGGTTGCAGGAAACTAGCGAAGGAAGAGTACTAGCACATATGGAAGTCAGGTCCACATTCTTTGACTAAATCAAAAGTAGCTAGTTTGAAAAAAAGAAGCTGAGCAATCTTAAAGAGAAAGTGTTACAACGTAAGGCTATAGAGAGGCCATCCTTAATGATAAATGAGTGCTGAGGATTTGGGGGGCACTGGTGTGTACCACAAGTGGGAAACCTAATTTTGACTATTCTTGTAGAGGCCCACAACTCTAAGTACTCTATACATCCACAGGCCACCAAGATGTATAGGGACATAAGACAACATTATTGGTGGCAAAGAATAAAGCGGGACATTGTAGATTTTGTGACCAAGTGTCAAAATTTTCAGCAGGTTAAGTATGAACATCAAAAACCTGGTGGTACATTTCAAAGGATGCCCATTCTAGAATGGAAATGGGAAAGGATAACCATGGACTTTGTGGTTGGTCTTCCTAAGATTTTGAGAAAGTATGTCTCTATATGGGTCATTGTTGATCGGTTAACTAGTCAGCTCATTTCATCGATGTTGGTAGATTACAATGTGGCTATGTTGGCCAAAATTTATGTGAAGAAGATCGTAAGGCTTCATGGGGTACCTATTTTGATTGTGTCAGACAGAGGTACTCAGTTTACCTCTAACTTTTGGGAGAAATTACAGTCAGAGTTGGGTTCTAGATTGGACCTAAGTACAACTTTCCATCCACAAACTGATGGTCAGTCAGAGCGAACTATATATTCAAGTTATTGAGGACATGCTTTAGGATTGTGTAATGGACTTCAGGGGTCAATGGGACCAATATATACCTTTGTGTGAATTTGCCTACAACAATAGATACCACTCTAGTATTGACATGCCTCATTTGAAGCCTTATATGGTAGAAGATGTAGGCCTCCAATTTGGTTTGATGCGTTTGAAATGAGGCCTTGAGGAACTGACATGCTCAAGGATTCGATGAAAAAAGTAAGGTCTATCTAATAAAAGATCATAGCAGCTCAGAGCTGATAGAATGAGTATGCAGACAATAAGGTAAGAGATGTGAAGTTTGAAAAAGGGGAGTAGGTGCTCTTAAAAGTATCACCCATGAAGGGTGTGATGCATTTTGGCAAGAAGGCCAAGTTGAGTTCGAGATACATTAGACCCTTTGAAGTATTAAAGGGAGTGGGGTCAGTGGCCTACAAGCTTGTCTTGCCTCCTAGTATATCTAGGGTTTACTCGGTATTTCACATGTTTATGTTAAAGAAATACCATGGAGATGGGAACTACATCATTCTTAGGACCCTGAGATGTTTGATAAATTGGGATATTGAGTAGAGATGTGAGAAAGTTAAGGACCAGAGTCATTCCTTATGTGAAGGTTCAATGGAGGAACTGTACTATTGAAGAAGTAACTTGGGAGATGGAGACGGACATGCACAAGCGATATCCGCATTTTTTCATTGACTCAGGTATTCTTTCCCCTTGCTTAGCTATGTCATTATTTATTGTAGTCATTTGGGGATGAGCGAGTGGTAAATTGGTATCTAATGTAATGACCTAAGTCATCGTCATGCTGAAATAGGAGGTAGAACTTTTGCTAAGTCCTACCTTAGACAATTTTTAAGAAATTCAGGGCTAGCCTAGCCTGAATCGATTTTGAAGGTATTTTAGTCTAAGGAAATTTGGTATTAGTGTGATCATTATAGGGGGTATTAGACTTGATTTTTAGATAGATGACGAATTTAGAAAGTCATAGCAACTTCTGGCATGTAAAAAAAAGTTATAGAACTCCAGTTATAGAGTTTACTGTGGGAGAGTTGGTTTGCAATGTCGTATTTCCAGGAATGTATTATAAAATGGATGCAATTAAGGAAGGTCCCCGAGATTCTACCTCGATACCACTGTAGCATAAGAAGTACCGCTACAATGGTAGCATGTAATAATTGCAAACCGCTGCAACGGTAACTTAATCACTACAGTAGTAACTTAACCGTTGTAGTGGTAACACATAGTGTTTTTATTATTATTAAACTAGAAACACATTTTCATTCTCCACTTTCTAAAAGATAAACCAAGACACTGGGGAAGACAATTTTCTGTAAGGTTTTAGAAGTTTTTATCTTTGGAGATAAGTTTCTTACATTCTAAACTTGAATTAATTCTTAGAATCGTTGAAAATCATTCGAAACTTGTTCATAGTGGAAAGTGGGGTTTAGCGCTAATTCATAATTTTGATGTAGTTTGGTGGGAATGAGTATGAAATAAGTAAATAATGATTCTAGGGTGTTAGAAAATACTAATGGGAGTAGAATCATAGTTGTTCATGCTAAATAAGGTAGAATTTATGGGGTTTAAAGGATAGAAAATCCTAAGATGATGAATTAGGGCAATTTTATGATAAAAGCTATTAGTTATTAATCCCTACTGGTTAAAAAGAGATGAAATGATTGAAATGGGTGTGTAATCTTGTTGTTATAGATCAAGAACAGGGTGAAAGAGAAAGGAAAGATAAGCTTGTGGCCTAAAGGTGATTTTGAGCAGCAAATTGAGGTAGGTTACGATTTATTGTAGAAATTAGACTTGCTTAACTCTGTTCTTATACGTCTTGTGATTATTGACTGCATTTGCATATTCATACATGATATTGATGATGTTAATATGATGGTGATGATGATGTTATTGAGCTCATGATGTTCATGAGGCTATTATGTTAAAATCAGGATGTTCATGATGTTGTTGATGATATTGATGATGATGATATACAAATCATGTTGTTCATGATGTTGTTGATAATGTTGATGAGATTGAGAAGAGAAAGAGATGATGCACACATCTTGTATTCATATATTCATCCATATGCATTAAATGTGGTTATAATCATATGTTGTTGTCTAACTTCTTGTTAAAATTGGCTAAGTGTAAACTTACATAAATATGAGTCTGTATTCTCTTTATAGTGAAGTGTTATAATTGTGTTGTTGTCTTGATTATGAGTTCTGTGATGATCACTTTGCATTTATTTTGTTTACTTATTTGTATGGTATCGGGTTGAGTCAACCTATAATGCCTACCAGTACTTGTTGATGTACTGATACTATATGTGCTCTTCTTTTTGTTGAGTGCAAAGCATGTTTTAGCATTTCAGATGAGACCTTAACTCGAGCCAGCAGTTCCAAATTTTGATCTAAGGATAAGCACCATGACCGGGAAGCCTTTGGATCTTCAAATTTATGTTCATGTCCCTTATTTCAGGACTAAGATATTCCTTTATTTATTTTCGTATTTTGCATACTCTTTTGGTTATAGACTTGAGTATTCTTAGATATTCTTGTAAGGTGATTTGAGGTCTTGGATATGCAATAAATAAAGAATTTTCGCACTCTATTTTTAGTTTGGTGATTGTATAGGATTGCAACTTTATTTCCATAATGAATAATTGGATTTAGTAACTTTATAATAACAAGGTTGATGATAAGTAAATAGATGACTATTGAACTTGGTTATTGAGGGTTGGGTTAAATGGTTCTCCCACCGTAGTTTTAGGGTGGGTTCCAATCATGACCGTTTGGGTCGTGATATTTTTGCACTATAACCAATTTGTACCCCAATGGCATTATACCTTGGTCATTGGACTATACGATCAAAATATCACTTTTTCAAGTGAAACAACATACTTGAATTTCGTATTTTACTTTGGCCAATAATTTATCTATCAATAATTTTTTGACAAATTTGAATTCAAGTTCCTCGATACACATTATAATGTTGAGAGCTACATTATATCAAAGATACAGTCGACGGTCATTTGATATCGGTTCCAATAAAACATAACTTATCAAGATCTCTTCATATTCATTATTATTTAGGTACCTGAACCTTTGCCACCATTTTATGAAGTGTTATGTCGGTGCTCTTTCAAAGCACTTGCCTCATTATCATGACCATTTTGATCATTTGCTCCTCTCCTTCTTGAAGGAGTTTTATCTTTGAAACTGATTGTTCTATCACGCTTCAAGAGTACCATAAACTCTTCCTTTTACGTACTTTTAATTGAAGTATTTACAATTGGATTATTAAATAGGGTCAACAAACACATATGACAAATATTGCAAACGAATTATCTCTTCAACTTCAAGTTCACAATATTTTTACGAGTATCTAGATAATTTATTTCATGCATAAGCTTAAGTTGTTAATCATCTCTTCCCCTAATGTTAGGGAAACTAATATTTACCCCCAACCTTATTTGGGGATCCATCTTTATGCGTTATGGCAGAGCAATTGAATCATATACCGTACATTTAAATTTTCAGATAGAAATTATTAGATTCTTGACGGTGAATCAATTGTAATAGGGAAGCCTCGTTGGGTTGATGCATACAAGTGATGCAACATTTTAAATAGCGCATCTCATATCAAATTTCTTTTGAGAAATTTGTTCTCATAACCAATGGTTTAGATATAATAGAGGCATACGATTCATACTAAGCCAAACAACATTATCAACATAATTTATAGTTTGAAACATTGCTCTAAATTTAACAATTCGAGCAAATAACCTTGCAAAAATCAAATTGCAAGTTGATAAAAAAGCTCATGTGACCATTTCATAGATGCATCTATTAAACCATATAATGGTAATTGGTCCACATGGCAGGTGAACGGGCTTATATTCACCTTTTTATATGTTCCAAAAATTCAAGGGATATAATCCCAATCTTAGATGGTACAATGATAAATATATCATAAGAACAAACAACAAAAGAGAATTCGTGAATAACTTTCTATTTTTTCAACATATATCCAAATGAATTCTCAATTATTTCTGCATCACATTCAAATGGGGATGACCAATTGGCTTGCCAGCTGATTTTTTTTCCAGCAAACTTCTAGTTTACCATCGCATGTAATTCCATCATCATGCCCATATTTGTGTACTATAAATAGGAGAAAAAGACGGGTAACCTTTCACATAAATATTTATAACCACCTTAAATTATAGTAATATGAAGATATGAAATCTTACCATAATTTATAGTCTCAATATAATTCAGTTTTGACCAATGCCTTTGAAACTTAATAAGTTTCTTTTAAGACTTACTATAACCCCAGTGTTATGAATAATTCTATTCCTCCGAGTAGTAACACTTTAGCTCTTTTGAATCTCTCAATTAATTTTGTGTACTACCACATATTACCATAACACCATCCATATGGTGAACATCCCCTTCAAGAAGAAAGCTATATAATTATGGTCATGATCATTAAAACATTATAGACAAAACTTGTTTCTTGCTTTTACTCTTCGGTAATTCATGATAAACATATCACAGTATTTTTGATGTACTAAAAGTATGTGATCAATGACTTTTGTGCCAAAATTAATTTTTCTTACCTCTCAAACCTCCAGCGGAAGTGAGATGTGATATTCATCCAATCATATATGAGCATGTTCTTATTCATAATTTTTATCACATATTAACACATTCACTTTTTAGAATGGATCGAGCATATATGATGCTTATCACAAGTCTCATTCTCTTCAAGGGATGAACTATAGTCATATGTACATGCTTCATAAAGTTTCATTAGAAGCTCATTCTCTTTCCATGAAATATATCATATTTACATGACCCACCTCAACATCACTTCTAAAGGTCAAGTGCACCACCATTTTATATTCCTTTATTCAGATGGAGAATTTATAAAAATTATCAAATTTAGGTTTCATGACAACTGCGTGGCCAATACCTTTCATACCAAATTTATGGTAAAAATCACCTTGACCTTTTAAAGGACCATTTTGAGAACACAGAGTGTTCTTTCTTTTATAATTATTAGAATTTTATCCTTTGCCACGCCCAAGTTTATTTATATGACCACAGTAGGGATTTTGTCATCTTTCAGACTTATCATATACTACTATTGCATTCACTTCACGGAATGGAGCATATTCAATGGGACGGGCTTTACAATTTATCAAGAGCATATCAATTTGCTCAATCATTATTTTATCATCAATATATTGTATTAGAACTTGAACCGTACGCCTTACCGATATATTTGATCATATTTGGTGGGACTTGAACCCAACTACCATAATGATGACTATTTTTAATTTGTCACTTCACGCTCATATTTATACATTCGATCACTTGTTTTCTTTCAGGCATATCATGTGCTGCTACCACATTCACATAATTAGAGAATGTAGCAAACCAATTGGACGGATTCCATGACTCTTAATAAAAGTATATTATTTGAACTTAGTCATCATACCATTAATATAGTGCATTGAAATTCAAACCGATGTTTTATCCTTATGATGCAATAAGACTTAAATCTATCGTCTTACTCTAAGCCATTTGCATAATAAACCAAACTATAATTATCACAGTCCCCAAATCTTTTTGAAATTTTAATCATCAATATCATGGTCACAAATATAAACAAAAATAGTTATAACAAGATTTATGAAAATATAACCAGTTTTATTAATTATAACGCTCAACAATATAACCAATCGTAATAACAAAAATATATAATATATCCTCAAGATCACTTAATCTTAAAATAATTCCTTGGTCATATTCAACTAGATTCATTCGTAAACAGAATACATAGAGTGCTCATTAATTGCTTCAAAATTTATGCTTAAATTATCAGGAATTCACGAGTTAAACATATTTGACTAGGGAATTCATAATTCTCAGTTAACCTTCTCCTTCAAAATTATTCAGGATATACATTTTTACCAACTTTTGAAAAATATTACCCTTGTTATCGTATCGGTTCCAAATATGCTATATAATTAAACCTTTCATGAATCTCTGTACGTCCAACATAACTCAAAAAATCAAGAGCTACTAAGTTTCTTTAATTTAAATCAAGAACTACTAAGTTTCTTTAATTTAAATCAAGAAATATCCATTTATAGTAAATGATTCCAATCACTAAGTTGCTCACTGTCACCATCCTTTTTCAATTACTTTATGATAAATCGAATGCTATTAATTTCTAACCAAAGCCTTACTAAATGAAAAAATACTGGCAACACTATACAAGTGCATACAATCATAAACCACCAAATATGTTCAACAAATAAGACGACGAGAAGGCTTAGGATAGTAAGCACATATGGTGATGCATGTAAGACAACTTATGCCGATAAGAATATAACTAATTAAACTGTGTGAAATAAAATATCATAATAAAAGCACTTTCATTTTTCCAAAGATGTCTGTTGTTGATTACTTGACTTTTCATAACTGTGATGCTTTCTGGCAATGTAGCTTCAACATTTCGAAGGAGGGATTGGCTTAACTCGAGAATATTCATGTTGATAACGTATTATAAAATGGGGATAATAACAAGGAAATACAAAGAAAGATAATAAGAGAAATAGTACTTCTCTTTCACTATTTTTATTCTGTTGTAAATATATTTAATTTATTGTGAATGTCTATCATGATATAGTAAATGACTATCAAGATAGGGAATGTCTGTCTTTTGAAGAAAAATTAGGAGGAATTTTTCCCTATAAATAGAGGAGTTCTCTTCATTGTAAATCATCCTTCATCCCTCAATATCATCCTCAAGAGAAATGAGAATTACTCTCTTCTCTCCCTTATTATTCTTGTTTTTTCTTTATTAGTTTATAACACGTTATCATCCCGAGACTCTACCTTAAATTTGATTTTCTGTTTCAGGTACAATTCTTGTTACACGAGTGGAAGAAGAATTCTGATCCCTTTAATCGAAGGAAGCTCCGTTGTGCAAAGTTACCGAGAATTAGTGGAAGAACCGAGAATAACTTGAAGAAATATTTTCTTACTGGAGACCTCTATTGGCCACCAGTAGTATTTGATGAGAATTTGCTATTAATTAAATAATACTAACTAATTATGGTAAGTGGTGCTTTGAGCACTTTGAAAAGATCAAAGTGTGGAAAGTTATGGAGAAAGTATTATTTGTTCCTGACGAACAATATGTGACGAAACATCAAGAAATATGATTATATTGATGTCACTTTTGCTTGAACTTCAGTAGAGATCATATAAAATATATAATTATTAGCGATTAAATTTTATGGTGGTTCATAGCTTTTAAAGTAACAATTGTTTTGAAGCATGATATAACTTGAACAAATGTTAGAGAAAAATTCTCTACATCATATGTATACCTCGATTTGCTTTTGAAGTAGCAATATCTTAAAAGAAGTGATAATCTATTATAATTTGAGTGGATAAAATGGTGATTCAAATCTCATCTCACCAAAAGGGTAGGACATCAGATTATCCCGGTGCACCATGATGATAAGATATTGGGTTCAGTCCCATTGATTTATGGACTACAACACTTGCATACGAGTAAGGCATTGGGTTTAAGTCCTAATACACCATAGTGATGATTACTTAGATAATAATTTCTCTCTCCCTCTCTGCGGTGGCGGCGCTAGGGTGAACTAACGTGTGCCTTGTCAGTGATAGCGAGAGACAGAGGGAAGAAGCTCACAAACAACAATGGTGGGAAGGTAACTAAAGGACTCATGATTAGGGCTCGAGAGGTGGATGCTCCCATGATGAAGCCTGTTAACGACGTGGAACAGTGGCCAGGATTAGAGGGGATTAAAACCCCAGATGAGAAAGGGGCTACTACTGGAAGCAACGATGGATCTATAAGTAGCGGCGGCCATACCCTAGCTCAGTCTAGTGGGGTTAATGGCCATCCCATGATAGAGGAGCCTTCAAACGTACTTGAATCAGAGCCAATACCTAAACTGAAGAAGCAATGAAAGAGTCTATTTCAATGCAATCAACTCGCTGCTCAAGGTATGACTCTGGAGTATATGGCTCCGACTATTAAGAATGGGGAAACATTTATTGAATTATGCAAAACTGAGGTTGAATCTGGGCTAATCAAATGGAAGCAGACACTGATTTTGTATGTCTGATCCAACAATTACGGTGGTAGAAAGGTATGTAGTAGCTAATTGGAATTTTGCAGCTAAATCAAAGGTGTATTATCGTAATGATGATATTTCCTAGTGAAGTTTGTGAGTTTGGAGGATAGAGATGAGGTTATGTATGCAGGTCCTCACATGATGAATAATAAGCTAGTTATTGTAAAATCTTGGTCACCTAAGTTTGATTTCAGTAAAGAAGTACTACAAACCGTCCCGCTTTGGGTGAAGTTCCCAAATCTTTCCCTTAATTGCTGGGGGATGCAGTCCTTAAGAAGAATTGGAAGTGGTTTGGGCATCCCTATTTACGCTGATGAATGTACTATGTAGGTTGATTGTATTTCGTATGCTAGGCTCCTTGTAGAGACAGAAATCACAAAGAAACATGCCAAAGGAGATTAAGGTGAAGGACCCTTCGGGTAGAGTGTTCATTCAGCCAATTGAATATGAGTCGATTCTTGTGTATTATCCTACATGTTTGACTATAGGGCATAAATGACAGCCTAAGGAGGAAGCTGTAGCCAAACCTAAAGGGAGGCCAGGGCCACAGAAAGTAGCATGGCACCACAAGAAGGGGCAAAATGATAGGATCATTAAAGTAGTTACAGGGAAGGATAAAGTATCAGATATACTAGAATCTAGTGGTACTAAAGATTTATATACAGAAGATACTGGTTATCAGACTACTGAAAATAGTCAGACTCAGGGTAAAGGGGCTGAGATGGCTACTGGAGAAATGAGGGGAGAGACTTGGCAAGATTCTAAGCGTAGATCATCAACAAAAGGGGCTCAAAAGCACTTATCCATTGAGCTGATGATTACACCAGTGAGTACATTTAACGCTTTACATCAACATGATACTAGATTTGGGGGTGGACCAGGTAAAGCTATATTGGATGGAAAGAAGGGGACTAGTAAAGACACATCAACACCTTTACACAAATAAAGCTTATGACTTGGAACATTAGAGGGTTGAATAAAGTCTATAAGCAAAAAGAGGTAGGCATGTCTATTAGGAAGAATAATGTAAGAGTTCTAGCTCTTCTTGAACACAAGGTCAAATCTCATCATACTAGTACAGTAGTCAATAAAATTGCCCCAGGGTGGGCTTGTTTAGAGAATTATGCTTTTAGTGATAAGGGGAGAATCTGGGTCATCTGGGATCCTAAGGTTATGGACTAAAGTTAGTTGAGGGACGGGAAAAATTTATTCATGTTGAAATATAGGTGAGATCACTAATCTGTAAGATCTTATTCACTGCTATATATGGGTTTCACTCGATTGAAACTAGGAAGTACCTATGGGATAGGCTCAGGCAATATCACTCTAGAATCTATGAAGCTTGGGTGGCTATGAGTAATTATAATGCTATATATAGGGAGGACGATATGATGATTGGGGCACAGGGATGACTATATTAAAGCACAATGGTATAGATTATACCTGGACCAATGGCCATACATATAGTAGGATTGATTGGGCCATGGTGAATGCAAAGTGGATGCTTTACATGGCTATGCTAGAGGTGCTGGTCATGGACCCTGGGTGTTTTGATCGCTCACCCCTTAGTATTGTGCTTACACAGGAGGAGGATAAGAGACCCAAACCATTCAAATTTCTGAATCACGTGGTTAAGCATGAGAGGTTCCATGATGTAGTTGCAGAAGCTTGGGGGAGGGGTCCTAAATCTCGTGATATGATGGGGTTTGGAAGAAGCTAAAAATTATGAAGTAGGAAATTAAAACCCTGCATAGTATTGAATTCAAAGGGTTGGATGAAAGGATCAAGAAATATATACAACAACTGGCATACATACAACACATTATGAAACATCCTGGTCAGGCTCAAGATAATATAGAGGCAGAGAAGGCTATCAAACTTAGACTAGAGAAGTGGCTATTGGTAAAGGAAAGCATTGTAAAATAGAAATCCAGGGTGTAATGGTTGCAACTTGGTGATGGAAACACTGCATACTTCCATGCCTGTTTGTGGAATAGATATGCACAAAATAGAATTGTCAGCCTGAGTACAAGTACTGGAGTATTGGTGACTAAAAGAAGTGAGATTAAGATAGAGATTCTAGATTTCTATAAATAACTTTTGTGGTCAAGAGCTAAAGTCTTACATGCAGTAAATCCAGTAGTAATAAGAGATGGTCCAACTTTAAATAAAGCTCAGCAATTACAACTGGTTGACCCTATTTCCAAATAAGAGGTTAAAGATGCTTATCAAGGAATTATGATGCTAAGCACCAGGGTGTGATGGGTTTAATACCTATTTTTTCAAATAAACCTGGAATACTGTAGGGGAGGAGATAATCGATACAATATTGGCATTCTTCTAGATAGGTACAATGTATAAAGATATAAATTACACTACTATTACCTTAGTTCCTAAACCTACTCAACCTTAAAAAATTATTGAATATATGCCTATCTCTTATTGCACACTACTATATAAAATGATCTCTAAGGTACTTACCAATAGGTTATAGGGAGTTATGGATGGATTGATAGATCAAAATCAGTCTGTATTTTTTTCTTGGCAGACTGATACATGACAATATTGTGTTGAATAATAAGTTAGTTAAAGGGTATGAGAGGAAAAAGATTTCTCCTAGATGTATGATGAAAGTAGATATGAAAAAAACTTATGATTTTGTGGAGTGGGGGTACTCAAGATAGGTGCTAGAGTATCTTCAATTCCCTACAAGGTTTATGAAATGGATATATCAGTGCATTAGCACAATGTCCTATTCTATACTCATAAATGGACAACCTAGTGCTCCTTTTCCTGCTAAGAAGGGCTTGAGGCAAGGGGATACTTTATCCCATTACTTGTTTATTTTGGCTATGGAGTATTTGGCTTGACTGTTAAAAGAAGTTGAAGGGGTGTGCCTGATTTTAATTTTCACCCAAAATGTAGGAGATTGTAGATTATTCAATTGAGCTGTGCAGATGATTTGTTGCTTTTTAATAGAGGTGATGCAATCTCTGTTAAGCTGCTATATGGTGTGTTTATGGAGTTCTCAATAGCATCAGGGATGGTTGCTAATACAGATAAAAGCTCTTTCTATTTTAGTGGGGTACACAGAGATGTTTAGATAGAAATACTACAGGGTCTTGGTTTTGTTCAAGAGAGCCTCCATTTTAGGTACTTAGCTATGCCACTGGGTACTAAAAGAGTGTCTGTACTGCAACACCAACCCTTGATTGATAAAATTATGGGGAAACTATGAGTTGGACATTAAGGTTTCTCTCTTATGCTAGAAGGGCTCAACTCATTAAAAGTGTTCTATTCTCGATATAGGTGTTTTGGTATCAGGTGTTTGTTATGCCAAAAAAGGTTATTAAATGCATTAAAGCTTTGTGTAGGACCTTTCTTAGGACAGGTGGGGTTGACATCTCAAAAAAAGCTCTAATTTCTTGGGAGCATTTATGGATCCCTTACACTACAGGAGGACTCAATTTTCTTAATATACAGACTTGGGATAGAGCTACAATTAGTAAGTTTCTTTGGAACCTAAGTAAAAAGAAAGATAGATTATGGGTGAAGTGGGTGCATTTGTACTATGGTAAGAAAGGATCAGTGTAGGGGGTGCAAGCACCACATGCTTTATGTATTGTGAGGAAGATACTTAAATCTGCTAAGACTTTTGTAGCAGCTGGCTAGAATGAACAAATAATTCAACAACTGGAAAAATTTTCTGTGAAACAGGTATATAAGGAACTTAGAGGTGATTATCAGAAGGTGGAGTGGAGGAGGATAATTTGTAATAATGTGGACTTCCCCAAGTGGATATTCATCTTATATTTAGCCTTGTATGGAAGATTGTTGACAAAAGATAGGTTGGTTACTTGGGGATGCATATAAGATGAAATATGTATGTTGTGTGGAGTTGAGCCTGAAACTATCACTCATATATTCTTTAGATGTATATTCTCTATACAGATTTGGCAGCAGGTGTTATCTTGGCAAGGAATAGTAAGACAACTAACTGGTTGGGATGAAGAAGTTGCTTGGGTGGTCAATCATTATAAAGGGAAGTAACCACAAGTTGTGGTGTATAAAGCAAGCCTAGCTGCTTGTGTCTATTTCATATGGCAGGAAAAAAATGTAATGACCCAAAATGTCATTACGCTGAATTAGGAGGTAAAAGTTGCACCTAAACTCCCCTTAGCTAAAATTTGAGAAATTCAGGGCTAGTCTAGTTTTGGCTCAAATTTGAGGGTGTGGTAGTTGATTGAAATATAGTAGTGATATGATCAGTAAGAGCTAGGTTTGATATAATGGTTGTATATCCAATGACTAGGAAGTCATAGCAACTTTTGGCACCTAAAATGGAGTTATAGAACTCCGATTATAACATTTATCATGGGGGGAAGGTTGGTTTCCGCTGCCGAGATTCATAGTGTGTGTTGTAAAATAGGAAAAACAGAGGAGGGGTCCCAAGTTTCTACCTCAAATCGCTGCAATGGAAAAAGTAACTACTGCAGCGGTACCGTGACAAAGGTCGGGGAAACTGCAGCGGCAGCCTTTAGTAAAACGGGCACAAACTGTTGCAGCAAAAATTTAACCATTGCAGTAGAAATTTAACCGCTACAGTGGTAATTATTAGATGTAGAGGTAACATACTGTAAACAAAATACAGTTTTAAAAACCAAAAAATATTTTCATTCCCTACTTTTTCTAAAAATGCAATAAGACTCTGGAAAAAGGCAATTTTCAGAGGAATTTTGAAGTTATTCATCTTTGGAGGTAAGTAATTACATTCTAGACTTGAATTTACTTTGCTTAACCTTATAAAATCACTGCAAACAGATTAATGGTGGAAGTTGAGGGTTTAACCCTAGTTCATAGAATGGATGAAAAGTGGAGGGAATGTGTAAAACTTCAGCATATAATGATCCTAGGGTGTTAGAAAACACTAATGAGACTAGAATTTTGACTATTATATTAATTAAAGTAGTGTTCATGAAGTTGAAATAATAAGAAAAACCCTAAGATGATCAAATAGGGTAAAATTATGGCTAAAGTCAGTGATTTTGATCCCTAGTAGTGAAAAAGGGGTGAATTATTGAAATGTGTGTATGCTCTTATGGTTGTGTTGATCAATAACGAATTGAATGAGAACAAAAAGGGAAAAGTGTAGCTTAAAGGTGACTTTGAGCAAGGAGTTGAGGTAGGCTATGGTTTTGTGTAGCACTTAGACTTTCTTGGCTTTGTTCTTGTTTGTGATTTGAACATCTAAGATTGCCTTCTAGAATGTTTTGTGATTTGATGACTGCATTGCATTGCATTGTGATGAGGTGTTGAGATGATAGATCGAGTACCATGCGGGTACAACATGATATGTTATGATAATTGATAGGATACCACGCCAGTACAATATGATATATTATGATAATAGGTCAAGTACTACGCTGGTATATTATGATATGATAAGGAGGGTGAGAAGGATAAGAGATGATGTGCACATCTTGCATACATGCACTCATTTACATGCATTGAGTGCTATTTGATAAATATATGTGATGATGAAGGGTTGATAAAATTGAATAAGTGTAAAAGCCTGTAAAAGTGAACTTGCGAGTGTAATTATATGATGATTCATGAAGTGTTGTTTGACCGATATCATTGATTATGAATCTTGTTATGATCGCTTTTATACTTGTTGACTTGATTATTTGTATATTGTTAAGTTGTTCAACCTATGATTCTTATCAGTACTTGTTGATGTACTGATGCTACCTATACTATTGTTTTTGTTTAGTGCAGAACATATTCTAGTGGTTGGCACGTGACCTCGGCTCTAGATAATAATTCAGTCCTAATTTTGAGGGTGAGCACCTTGTTCGGGCAACCTTCAGATATTTTATGATGTTATGCCCTTTGATTCGGGACAAAGAGAATTTCCTCTTTTATTATGTTTTTGGATATTCGTATTAGTTTTAGACTTAGTTTTTTTAGATGTTCTTGTACGGTGACTTTAGGTCCCGGAATTTGTGATAAACAGAGGTTTCTGCACTCTATTCATTTTTGTGGATGACGACATTGTTGACTAAGATGTTATTTAAATTAAACCCTTTTGAACTAATGTAATACATAAGGAATTAAATGAGATAGTAACAATAATATGTGTAAGGGTGAGATTAGTATGGTCCTCCTGCCATAGGATAGGGTGGGTGCTATTTATGACAAGTTTGATTGTGATAAAGATGGTATTAGAGCATTGGATTCATAGAGCTCGTCGTACAAGAACAGGTCTAGTAGATTCCTACGGAATGGTACACATGCATCTATACTTTTCTTTAGGAGGCTATGGGACTTTAGGAATGAATTTTTTTCTTTCCTTCTTTCCTGTTATAACTTTATTCCAATTGGTATCTGGTGATCCAAATTGGTATCTAATCCTTTCACTCTTGTTTTCAGATGTTTAATACCCATTTGTAACACCCCAAATATTTTTGACCCTACTTGACAACTTTGAACCATGTTTACCCTAGGTTCGAGAGCAACAAGTACATATTTTGTATTGTTATTGATGGAACATTTGATATTGTGCTAGTAAATGTGATTAGACCTTCTTAGGAGGTGTTTGTGACTTTGTGGGGCATTTGTGGGGTGAAAAGTGAGGTTTAAGGGACATCCAAGCAAAGGATCTTAAAGATAAGAGGCAAGCAAAAGGTTTGGACTTGAAAGATCCAACCAAATCCGCAAAGAAAAGTTGAAATCAAAAATTTAGTATGGGGCGCTCCAGGTGGCGTGCCAGGCCGCTTTGGCCTAAATTTTTTATTGCACAGGCAGCAAGGGGGTGCTCCAGGCAGCGTCCCAGGCCTCCCCTGCACACCTTTTCCAGAGCTGAAATTTTTCTAAGTCCCTAGGGCGCCCGGGAGCGTGCCGGGGTGTTTTTTGCCAAATTTCTTTGGAGATTATTAGTCTATAAAGAGGACTCTTGGGTTATGGTATCATTATTCCGATATAGTAGGACTACTCTTGAGCGAGTTTGGCATACGAGTTGGGGTTAATTCTCCGTCACAAGTATTTTATCAAATTACGTTCAATTAAGCCATGAGTGGCTAGAATTTCTTATTTTTGAGATTGAGGCTACGAATATGAATCTCGTGAGTTGAATATTGTCGTGACATTTATGGGATTATTTAAACATGAGATATATGGTGGATCATACATTGAATTTGGTGGGCTAAGCTAACATGTGTAATTGGGCTCAATTTAAGGCCCAAAATGAAGCCAAAAGGCATGGCCCAAAGAGCAAATGACCCATTCTTCAAATTTGACCAAGTAAACATGGCATTTAATGCCAAGAAGGGGCTAAGGATGACTTGAGGGGTTATATAAAGGCAAAAATCAGATTTTTATTCCAAAAACCACACATGCCTTTCTAGACATTTTCTAAAAGATATTTCTCATATATTCCAAACCCTAAGTCATCTCTTTGGACAAGATCATCATTTTTCAAGCTTGGGTAAGTGTTTAATCTTATGGTTTAATATATTATATGCATGGGAGAGTATGTAGATCATGAGGGTTATGTCTAAATGTGTAAGTAGTGCACTTTTACTTTTTGTTAAAAGATGTGTCATCTATGTTATTTAAACTTGAAAAGAGACTTGAGGTTTTGATGAAAGTGCATGGTATGGATGAAATATCAACATGTATGGTGTGGTTATGTTTCTTAACTTGTTATTTTTCTATGAGTGTAAATTGTGGGATTGTTTTCGATATGTTGTTATGAAGTTTATTGAGGTGACTTGATGGAGTAATTGTGACGTTGTGCTAATGAGGAAGCGTAAGGGATGAACTTGGTGTGAAATGCTATCGGTTTGTTATGTTTTGGTCAATGCATGGGATGTTGGGGTATTGTTGGTATGACAATGCCATGAATGGTATTTTAAAGGGGGAAATGACATTTTAAGGCAAACATGTAACTCATTGTCGTTTTATGCACTCGTAAGATAGTTGATTATTAACGTGAGCTCCATTATGTACTTGTGTTGTAGAGTGAAACATAAGGAAGGATATGGACTGTTGTATTCACGTATAGGATTGTGTATTCATAGTAAGAATACAAGGTATGTAAGGTTACTCTTTCCGTATCCATCTACAGCACATAGTGTTCGCATTGTCATGGTACTTGTTCCATTCCGAAATGTTCTAAGGTATTTCATTTCAGGTTGTCATCCATTTTTAGTCACATGTTCCTCATTCATTGATCAAATGTTACATAATTGTGGACATGTTCCAAAGTTCCAATAATGTTATGTTCCAAAGCTCCGCTATTATTACGACTATCATTGGATCAATCTCTCAAAAGTGTGAAGAAATGCATAGTTGTCAATTACAAGAGTACGGGTGGTAGCTCTAGAGGCATAAGCCTAGCTCGAGCCGATCCCGAATTCATTGGATCAGGGGGCAGTCCTAGAGGCATAAGCCTAGCTCGGGCTGATCTTGACAGGGGGTAACTCTAGAGGTAAGAACCTAGCTCGAGCCGAACCTGATATATTGGTTTATGGGTGGCAGCTCTAGAGGTATAACCTAGCTCGAGCCGAGCCCGATATATTGATTTCTGGGTTGTAGCTCTAGAGGAATAAGCCTAGCTCAAGCCGATCCCAACATAACGTTATGTTATGTTAAGACCCACTGATCAGTTGGGGCCCGGGTACATTGTGACACAGGTGATGATGAATAAGAATAAAAGCAAAGAAGCAAAGAAATTAATGAAAGCAATATACATAGTTCCAAACATACGGACTGATGGTTTATCCATATTGGCTATTCTCTTATCTTTGATTCCATTGAGGTTCTTATGCATTGAGGCAGTTTCTTATAGCCTTACATACTCAGTACATTCTTCGTACTGAAGTCCCTTGGGGGACTTACGTTACTTGTTGTAGGCACAGGTGCTCATAGACCCCCACAGTAGATTGGGAATACTTTGCCGATCATTGGTGAGCTCCAGTTGGTTCGGGGCTTTTCGAGTCACATGTGTACATTTGTTTTGGTATTGTAAAGTTGTATAAAGCAGGGACTTATCCCGACTATAGGTTGGTTATGTACATGTATCTGTAGAGGCTTTGTATACGTATGTGGGAAAATGAATGTAAGAGATGTACGTCCATTTGGACTTGATGGCCCTAACGGCCAAGTTTCATATATAGCATATGTTTCCATGACTTCCACCATTGGTATTTCATAGTTATATGAGGTAGAATGATATTCATACGTAGATATGCATATGAATGTACATGAGAAAAGATTTATTCTCTCGAGCCTCAACGGCTTCGGGTGCCAGTCTGCCTCGTTGGAATTTGGGGCGTGACACGATTCCACTAAAGCAGCTGCAGCATCACCCATGGTACCACCTGCAGTATCACCCACATCGATTGCTAAGGTCGTAGTCTGGGGCAGGCCTCTGGTTAGAGGCAAAGAAAGAAAGGGAGGACGGGGAGAAGCACCCATTAGGGGTGGAGCACAGGCATCTGTGAGACCATCAAGGAAGAGATCACCATCCCCTCCCCCACCACAGGATGCCCCAGTCCATGCTCAGGATAAAGAGAAGGTAGTTGATAAAGAGGAGATGATAGCTCTAGAGAATGTGGTACCAATACCAAATTGTGTAGCTCAGGTGCCCTTGTCTGTAGAGGTGATTCAACAAGTGTTGGGATTCTTGAGTAGCTTGGCTGGCACTGGCTACACTCCAGTGATACAAACTACTCTATCCCCAGCATTACAACATGCCACTGCTTTAGCACCAAGGATGAATACAGGCTCTAAAACATGGGTATATCCCCAATAGGTACTTGGATAAGTAATGACTAATGATGAACATGGGCTATTTTGTAAGTTTATGAAGACGAAGACCTTGGTATTCTAAGGTACAGAGTCTGAGGATGCTTTTGAGTTCTTAATAGACTGTCATGAATATTTGTACAAAATTGGTATTGTTGAAAAGGATAGGGTGGAGTTTGTTTCCTTTCAGCTGCAGAATGAAGCTAAGCAGTGGTGGAGTTCATTTGTGGAGTGCAGGGCTACCTTACCTCCACTTACTTGGACTCAATTTCAAAACATATTCCTTAAGAAATATGTTCCCCACAGTTATCGTGACCAGAAGAAGGATGAGTTTTTGAGATTGAAAAAGGGTAACATGTCAGTGGCGTCTTATGAGGTTGAATTTCATGCATTTCCTGCTATGCATTATAGTTAATTACCTTAGACGAGGAGAGAATTAGGTACTTCATGAAGGGTTTAAATTTGGTGGTCCAGTTGGCTACCTTATCTGTGACAGTGATTGGTAAGTCCTTTCACTATGTTATTGAATTTTCCAAGAAGGCTGAAGCACTTGAGAAGCTTGGAGAGGTAAAGGTAGAAGAGAAAAGGCTCAAACCTCGGGCCAATTCAATAGTACTTTATCAAAGGGGTGTGGTTCTTCTAAGCCCTACTATTCAGCTATGCCGGCGTATGCAAGGGGCCCGTCTAGGGTCAGTTATCAGCCTTCCTGAGTCGGCAGCTACATGCCTTCTTCCTTTCAGTTCAGAGGCCTATACCCAAATACTTTGAGTGTGGGGGTTTGGGATATGTCAGAAGGTATTTTCTAAACTTTTTTTTTACAAGTTAGTTGACACAGCAACTAGCTTCTGTTGCTCTAGTCCTGGCCAGTCGTGGTGGATGAGGAAATAGTAGGGGTCATCTATAAGGTTGGCATGGTGGCCAAGATAGGGGTGGAAACTAGGCCAACTAATGTGGAGGAGGCCATTCTATATGATGAAGGGTTCTTGAGAATCAGGGGTCAGTTATGCGTATCTCGAGTAGATAACTTGATTCAACCATTCTAGTAGAAGCTCATAATTACAAGTACTCCATACATCTGGGTGCCAACAAGATGTATAGAGACTTTAGACAACACTATTGGTGGCAGAGGATGAAGCATGTCATTGTAGATTTTATGGTTAAATGTCCAAACTGCCAGCAAGTCAAATACGAACATCGAAAGCCTAGTGGCACTTTTCAGCGGATGCCCATTTCAGAATGGAAGTGGGAATAGATAACGATGGATTTCATGGTTGGTGTTTTAAAAACCTTGAGAAAATACGACTCCATTTGGGTTATTATTGATCGGTTGACTAAGTTAGCTCACTTTATTCCAGTAAGAGTTGACTATGATGAGACCATGTTGGCCAAGATTTATTTGAAGAAAATTGTAAGACTGCATGTGGTACCGGTGTCAATTGTGTCTGATAGGGCTAATCAGTTCACCTCTAATTTTTGGGAGAGATTTCAGTCCGAGTTAGGTTCTAGATTTGACCTGAGCATAACTTTTCACCCGCAAACCGACATTCATTCTAAGGGGACTATCCAGGTTTTTGAGGATATGCTCTGGGCTTGCGTGATGGACTTCGGGGGTTAATGGGACCAATACCTACCGTTATGCGAATTTACCTACAATAATAGCTACCGCTCTAGTATTAACATGACCTCTTTTGAGGCCTTATCTGGTAGATGGTGTAGGTCCCCAATTGGATGGTTTGACGCATTTGAAGTAAGGTATTGGGGCGCTGATATGCTCAAGGACTCTATGGAAAAATTGAGATTAATATAGGAGAAGATCATAGTGGCTCAAAGCCGACAGAAGGAGTATGCGGATAAAAAGGAAAGAGACATGAAGTTTGAGAAAAGGGAGAAGGTACTCTTGAAGGTGTCACCCATGAACGGTGTGATGTGATTTGGCAAGAAGGACAAGTTTAGCACAAGGTACATAGGACTTTTTGAGGTATTGAAGGAAGTGGGGTCGCTAGCATACATGCTAGACTTACCCCCTAGTATGATCGGGGTTCACCCCGTATTCCATGTGTCAATGTTAAAAAAGTACCATGGAGATGGTGACTATATTATCCGTTGGGACCCAGGATTATTCGATAAGAAAATGTCTTATGAAGAGGAACCGATTGCAATTCTAGCTAAAGATATAAGGAAGTTGAGGATATGGGTTATTACTTGTGTGAAGGTTTAGTGGATGAACCGCATCATTGAGGAAGCTACATGGAAGATAGAAGACGACATGCGTAAGCGGTATCTGCACTTGTTCATTGATTCAAGTACATTTTATTCCAGTTATTATATTTTTGGGCCAGTTTTCGTTAGGGGATGAATGAGTGATAAATTGGTATCTAATGTAATGACCCAAAATGTCATTACGCTTAATTAGGAGGTAAAAGGTGCACCTAGACTCCCCTTAGCTAAAATTTGAGGAATTCAAGGCTAGTCTAGTTATGACTCTAATTTGAAGGTGTGGTAGTTGATTGAAATCTGGTATTGATATGATTAGTAATAGTTGGGTTTGATATAACAGTTATATAGCCAATGAGTATAGAAAGTCATAGCAACTTTTGGCACCTGAAATGGAGTTATAGAACTACATTTATAGCATTATTGTGGAGGGGTTAGTTTGCAGTGTAGAGATTCGTGGTGTGTGTTTTATAATGGGGAAATCTAATGAGGGGTCCTAAGTTTCTGCCTCAGATCACTGCAGTAGAAAAAGTAATCACTGCAGCGGTTGGGGAAACCGTAGTGGTGGCCTTCAGTAAAACGGGCATGAACCGCTGCAACAAAAATTTAACCACTGCAGCGGTAACACGCAGTAAAAAAATACAGTTTGAAAAATTAGAAAATATTTTCATTCCCCACTTTTGCGGTGGCCTTCAGTAAAACAGGCATGAACCGCTGCAGCGGTAACACGCAGTTAGAAATTACAGTTTTAAAAATTAGAAAATATTTTTATTCCCCACTTTTTCAAAAAATGCAATAGGGCTGTGGGAAAAGACAATTTTCAGAGGAATTTAAAAGTTATTAATCTTTGGAGGTAAGTAATCACGTTCTAGACTAGAATTTACTTCGCTTAACCTTAGAAAATCACTAGAAATAGATTAATGGTGAAAATTGGAGGTTTAATCCTAGTACATAGAAATTAATGAAAAGTGGTGGAAATGTGTAAAACTTCGGTATATAATGATCCTAGGGTATTAGAAAACACTAATGGGACTAGAATTTTGACTATTATGTTAATTCAAGTAGTGTTCATGAAGTTGAAATAATAAGAAAAACCCTAAGATGATCAACTAGGTAAAATTATGGCTAAAGTGAAAAAGGGGTGGATTATTGAAATGTGTGTGTGCTCTTGTGGTTGTGTAGATCAAGAACGAATTGAACGAGAATAAAAAGGGAAAAGTGTGGCTTAAAGGTGACTTTGAGAAAGAAGTTGAGGTAGACTATGGTTTTGTGTAGCATTTAGACTTTCTTGACTTTGTGCTTGTTTTTTATTTGAACATCTATGATTGCCTTCTAGCATGGTTTGTGATTTGATGACTGTATTGCATTACATTATGATGAGTTATTCGGATGATGGGTTGGGTACCACGCCGGTACAACATGATATGTTATGATAATGGGTTGGGTACCACGCTGGTACAATGTGATATGTTATGATAATGGGTCAGGTACCATGCCGGTACTTTATGATGTAATGAGAAGGGTGAGAAGGATAAGAGATGATGCGCACATCTTGCATACATGCACTCATTTACTTGCATTGAGTGAATTTTGATAAATATATGTTATGATGAAGGGTTGATGAAATTGAATAAGTGTAAAAGCCTATAAATGTGAACTTGTGAGTGTAATTATATTATGATTCATGATGTGTTGTTTGATATAATTGATTATGAATATTGTTATGGTCGCTTTCATACTTATTGACTTGCTTACATGTACATTGTTAAGTTAGTCGACCTATGATTTTTATAGGTACTTGTTGATGTACTGATATTCCGGTGGTTGACATACGACTTCGGCTCTTGATAGTGATTCAGTCCTGATTTCAAGGGTGAGCACCATGTCTGGACAAACTTTAGATCTTCTATGATGTTATGTCCTTTGATTCTGGACTAAGACAATTTCCTCTTTTATTATGTTTTTGGATATTTGTATTAGTTTTAGACTTAGTTGTACCTGTACGGTGATTTCAAGTTCCAGAAATTGTAATAAATAGAGGTTTCTACACTCTATTCATTTTTATGGATAACGAGATTGTTGACTAAGATGTTATTTAAATGAAACCTTTTTGAACTGATTTAATACATGGGGAATTGTATGAGAGAGTAGAAACTAAGTGTGTAAGGTTGAGATTAGTATGGTTCTCCCTCCATAGGATAGGGTGGGTGCCAATCATGATCGGTTGGGTCGTGACAGAAACCAGTGGCTATTTTAAGCTGTAGCTAAGGAGGGAAAAGTGATACTAAGACAGCTGATACAAAATGTTCATACTACAGGCAGTAGATATCCTAAACTAACCAATGTATTACATACTCTAAACTACTACCCCTTGTTACTGTGGATACTATGCTATCATGATAGTTGAGCTTGTGAAGTTCAGTAGATAGGAGAGCTTTTATGAGGCTGATACTACATTCTGGGAGGTGTCCAAATGTAGTTGTTTTTTCGCTTTGTAATTCTTAGTTGGTAATAAATAAAATCAGTTTACTTACCAAAAAAATAGTGATGATTAAGGCAACATAATGTCTTTTTGATGAAAAATCATGAGTTACTCATTCAACTTGATATGCTCCATTTCGTGAAGGAATGTGGTAGCAGTGCATAATATGTTTTAATAAAGATAAGTGATTACATGAATGAATGTGGACATGACAAAGGACAAAATAATGTTATTATTATTATGGTAAAAAAGAAAGAACATTATGTTTTCTTAAAATGGTCCTTCAAAGGGTGAAAGTAATTTTGACCATC
Organism: Capsicum rhomboideum; assembly: GCA_031232105.1. Classification (NCBI taxonomy): domain Eukaryota; kingdom Viridiplantae; phylum Streptophyta; class Magnoliopsida; order Solanales; family Solanaceae; genus Capsicum; species Capsicum rhomboideum. Next base: position 49,269,899 of record CP124714.1, read on the forward strand.
ACTTTATAAGTGGTACTTTGACGTGCATGCTTATATATTCTAAAAGTTCTACTTGCTGATTCTTTCATATTCTAGTAGTAATAAGAATACTAGTATAATTTGCACTATTTCTAAAGTATGTCTATTAGTTGGAGTATTTACTTCTAACAATAACTTTAATGGAGTATTAACTAATGCTAAAATTTAAATTTAATTTGGATAGTCAGAAACATCTTTTGATGAAAAGTCATGAAACCTGCTCCATTCCATATAGTGTGAATGTAGTAGCACTATATGATAAGTCTAAAAGATGAAAAAATAATTATCGTAGTTGTATAAATAGACATAGGCGTGGCAAAGAGCAAAGTAATAATACTCATTATTATGGTAATAGCAAAGGAAAATATACTATGAGTTGTCCAAATGATCATTCAAAGGTGAAGGTAATTTTTGTCATCAATATGAAAAGGTCACAAGGCACACAATTATTGTGCGACCTAATAATTTGATAAGTTCATAATCCTCCATAAAAAGAAAGGAAGAAAAAGTGGTACATGGACTTGGCTTTTCAAAGTGATGTTGAGGTGAATCATATAAATATGATAATGTAAAGACATGTCAATTGCTTATGATGAAAATCTATGAAGCACATATATATGATTATAGTCCAGTCTTTAAAGAGAATATGATTTGTGATAAGTATTGTGAATGCTCGACCATTCTTGAAAGCGAATGTATCAAGATATGCACGTTAAGTATTCAACATATATTAAGAACTGAAAGATTCTTCAAGAATTGTTTATATTGTTTTTTCTCATGATAAGTTGGTTGGACCAACAAATGTTGGGATTTGATCCCCTAAATTCTGGAAAGTATAAAAGGTGAATAGGAGCCTGTTCACCTGTGATCATATGATATGTTAAATAGATGCATCTATAAGATGGTCACATGTGTGTGCATTTATTATCAACCTGTGGTTTGACATTTATAAAATTTCGTATGCAAAATAATTGAGTAAAGAGCACAACTTTCAGATTATGTAATCAAGATAAGTAATCTTGATAATGCTAATTTATATTCAAGTTGGTTTTGCATTGAATCCCTCCAATAAATAGCTAAATCATTGCTTATGAGAATAAGGCTTCATTTGTTGATCTAAGATATATGATATATTGCATACAACAAGATTTGTAAGCATTAGACCAGTAAATTATGATTAATTCCTGCCTCTTAATTGGTTTAGGGTCAAAATCCACATGTTTTCCATCTAATAGCTTTTGATGTGCGGTATATGATAATAGACATACCATGATGCACAAAGATGGATTCCTCAAGAAGATAGAGGACATATGTTAGGTTTTCTAACATAAAGGGGAGATAATAACCAGTTATAAAATATGTTGAGAATTATCATCGTATGATCCTCATTCAAAATGATAATTCAAATCTAATACTAGAAGCATTTGTTGACCCAAAATTAATCTCATATTTTTGCTACAAATGCTCCTATTGAATGTCCTTGAAGGACAAAGTCTACGACATGCATAAAGTATGGTAGATCAATCTGTTTCAAATGCAATAACCCTTGAAAAGGAAAGTGGAGGAAATGATCATATTAAGGAGGCAATATGATCTTAAAGAGCCAATGACATAACATTTCATGAAACCTCATGAGAGATTTGGAAACCTAAGAGAAAGAATGAAAGTGATGAGATCTCAATAAGTTATGTCTTAATTGAGAACCGATACAAATAATATAATGTCAATAATATCTTTGATATAATATGACACAATATTGTAAACGATTATGAGGATCTAATTCTATTTTTATTTAAGCATGCTGACATAGAAATATTTATCAAGTGACATTGAAGGATGAATCTTGATAAGTATAACACGTATTTAATTTGTAATCCAGACATTAGAATATTTCATGCAATTAATGCTAAATATTGTCACTTGACAAAAACTATATGAAAATCCTTGAAGGATTCAAAATGCCTGAATCAATACAAGTTTATGGAAAATTTGTTTATATTCCTTATAAGGAATAAATTGATAATTTGAATATCATTGAAACTCTTGAAGAGTTTTCAAAAGCAACAGGTTATTAGTTGAAAGGAGAAACTTGTCGAATTAGATTTGTCTTGTACCATATTTTTGAAACTGATGTATTAATACATCTTGCTATAACTATGAGCATGATATAATTTTTTCCTATATGAAAATATTGAAATAAGATCACTTGTATATTGCAAATGAAAGCCCCTGTATGAATATACTCATCCTAATGAATATTGTCAGAGTTTTTGAATATGTAGAATATTCATATGATCGAAGCCTGATTATTTAGAGGATTAAATTTGTAATGCTCTTCATCTTATAGAGGTGATTTCTACATGTTTTCTTAGTTCTGTTACTCCTACATCTTTATCCTTTAGTGATTTATCTTCTAATAATTAAGCCATGCTCAACTCTATTTCTAGTATATAAGAACCTGTTAATTATATTCAGGCAGCACATCATCCAGGTTGGCAAGAAGCCATGGATAAAGAACTTACAGCCTTACAGTTAAACAACACATGGGATGTTATTGTTCTTCCCATTGGAAAGAAGGCACTGCTTTCTAAATGGGTCTATAAAGTGAAGCAGAATTCTGATGGAAGCATTGAAAGACTAAAGGCTAGATTAGTCATTAGAGGTGATGTGCAAAGAGAAGGTATTGATTATAATGAAACTTTCTTCCCAGTAGTGAAGATGACTACTATCAGGTGCATTTTAGCCATTGCATTAAAGAATAACTGGGGAGTTTTTCAGTTAGATGTTAATAATGCTTTTCTTCATGGTGGTATCCATGAATAAGTTTATATGAAATTCCCTATGGTGTTACACCACCCTCTCCAAATCATGTTTGTTTGTTGAAAAAATCTATTTATGGGCTTAAACAAGCATCCAGACAATGGTATGCTAAGCTCACCTGTGCTCTTAATTTTAAAGGTTTCAGTCATTCCCTCAATGATTATTCTCTTTTTTTTTTAAAGAAGTTTGGTGATTCTATCTCTATTGTGGGTGTATGTAGATGACATATTATTGATAGGGAATAATGAGGGTGAATTATAGGCTTTAAAATTATTTTTAGACAAGGAGTTCAAAATCAAGGATCTTGGTCCATTGCATTTTTTTGTTGGCATGGAAGTTGTTCGAGAGCCTATAGGGATGCTCATTTCCCAAAGAAAATTCACACTAGATTTATTACGAGAATTTGATACTCTTCATTTATCTCCTGTTTCTTCACTTTTGGATTATAGTATCAAATTACAGGCTAATCAAGGGACCCCTATTCAAGATCCTACTCTATACAGACATCTATTGGGCAAACTCAATTATCTAACACATACCAGGCCTGATTTGTCATTCACAGTGTAACATCTGAATCAATTTATGTAGGATCCACGGGAACCTCATCTTAAAGCTGCGTTAAGGGTAATTTGTTATCTGTTCACCGATTCGGGTCTTGGTATATTCATGTCTATTTCCGCTTCTTTTGAATTAATGGCTTTTTGTGACTCCGACGGGGTCCCTGTCCAGATTCGCGAAAATCAGTAAGTGGGTTTTACATTTCCCATGGTTTGTCTCCTATTTCATGGAAATCAAAAAAACAAACATCAATCTCTCTAAGCTCGGCTGAAGCTGAGTATCTATCTATGCAAAGGGTAGTAGCCGAGCTTACCTGGCTGGTTCGCCTTTTAGAAGATCTCGGAATATCAATCCCCTTGCCAGTACCCCTTCACTCTGACAGTCTAGCCGCCATTCATATTGCCAAAAATCCTATTTTTCATGAACGGACGAAGCATGTTGAGATTGACTGCCACTTCGTCCGTCAACAGTACCTCACCGGACTAATCTCACTGCCGTTTGTAAAGTCCGCTTCCCAGCTCGCCGATATTTTCACTAAGCCATTGACAGGGCCGTTGCATCACCAACTTCTCGGCAAGTTGGATGTCTCTTCCACACCCCCAACTTGAGGGGGTGTTTGGATTAGTTCTTGCTCCATTTCTGAAGCTCCATTCTTCATTTTTGTGATGTGCAGTAGCTTCAATTTTGTGTATACTTGGTTTCCTAAATGAATGGAGAAGGATCTGATTTGGGACATTTTGCGTCCCTTTATGTCATGGCCCTATCGGGTTTGGGCCTCCACAAGTGGGTATGTGAAGAGGCCCAATTATTTCACAATGGAAGAAGGACCCAACTGTGGCTATTTTTCAGCTTATAATTGGCCAATTACACAAAATATTCTAAGTATGTAGTAGATGTTTCAATATCAAGAAAAAGGATAGCAAGTAAATAACAATAAGAACAATATAGAAGACAAGAGAAACAATATTATAAGATAGCTTTCTTTCAAGTGTCTCTAACATCTTCCTCAAGACCTCTATTTATAGTATTACATGAAGGAACTTCAAGAGGTGTCATAAACATGACATTAACTCATGAGAAGGTGGGGGAATGGATGATCAATGAGGAGGTAGTGGAGGTGTGGGAATTACTACACTTAAAGGAGGAGTTATACCTAAAAGTTATGGACATCCACAATAATCATCTTAATAATTATTTACAACACTCCCCCTTGGATGTCCATTGATAGCTGCCTCGTTAAAAACCTTGCCAGGAAAACCCATTGGGACAAAACCTAGGCTAAGGGAAAAAGAGTGCAGTGCGTACTTTTACTCCCCCTGATTTAAATATCATTTCATTTCTCGAAGACGACGCATCCCAATCTTGAATACCAGCTTTTTAAATGTTGAGGTTGGTAATGCTTTAGTGAACAAATCCGCCAAATTATCGACCGAACGAATTTGTTGAACATCTATTTTACCTTTCTTCTCAAGATCATGAGTGAAAAAGAATTTTGGTGAAATGTGTTTTGTTCTGTCTCCTTTAATGTAACCTCCCTTCAACTGAGCTATACATGCAGCATTGTCTTCATACAATATAGTTGGAATATCCTTATTCAAAGAAAATCCACACATTTCCTTAATATGTTGAGTCATTGATCTCAACCAAACACACTCCCGACTTGCTTCATGAATGGAAATAATTTCTGCATGATTTGAAGAAGTTGCAGCTAATGTTTGCTTCATTGAACGCCATGATATAGCTGTGCCTCCATATGTAAACAAATAGCCCGTCTGAGATCGAGCCTTATGTGGATCAGACAAGTATCCTGCATCTGCATAGCCAATCATTTCTGACTTGGATTCATTAGAATAAAATAATCCCAAGTCAATGGTTCCCCTAAGATATCTGAATATATGCTTGACACCATTCCAATGTCTTTTTGTTGGGGAAGAGCTGAATCTTGCCAATAAACTTACCGCAAAACAAATATCTGGTCTAGTATTATTGGCAAGATACATTAGTGCCCCGATTGCACTAAGATATGGAGTTTCATCACCAAGAAGCTCTTCATTATTTTCTTGAGGTCGAAATGGATCTTTATTTATTTCAAGCGATCTCACAACCATTGGGGTACTCAACGGATGTGATTTATCCATGAAAAATTGTTTTAAAACCTTTTCAGTATATGTTGATTGATGGACAAAAATTCCTTTCGTCAAATGCTCAATCTGTAGGCCAAGACAAAATTTAGTCTTTCCCAGATCTTTCATTTCAAATTCTTTCTTCAAACACTCAATAGTTTTTGAAAGCTCTTTAGGAGTGCCAATGATATTCAAGTCATCAACATACACAACTATTATAGCAAATTCAGATCCAGACCTTCTTATAAAAACACAAGGGCAAATAGGGTCATTTTTGTACCCTTCCTTTAGCAAATATTCGCTAAGACGATTGTACCACATCCGCCCTGATTGTTTCAATTCGTACAAGGATTTCTGAAGCTTTATTGAACAAGTTTCTTGTGAACTTTTATATGCTTCAGGCACTTTGAATGCTTCTGGGATTTTCATAAAAATTTCGTTATCCAATGAGCCATACAAATAGGCTGTGACAACATCCATTAGGCGCATATCAAGCTTTTCATGAACTGCCAGATTTATTACGTACCTGAAGGTAATTCCATCCACCACAGGAGAATATGTCTCCGCATAGTCAATGCCAGGTCTTTGCGAAAAACCTTGTGCCACAAGTCGTGCTTTATATCTTACAACTTCACCTTTTTCATTTCGTTTTCGTACAAAAACCCATTTGTACCCCACTGGCTTGACACCTTCAGGTGTTCGAACTATTGGTCCGAAAACTTCACGTTTTTCAAGTGAAGTCAATTCCGCTTGAATTGCATCCTTCCATTTTAACCAATCATTTCTCTGTCTACATTCATTGACAGATTTTGGTTCCAAATCCTCATCTTGTTGCATTATTTCAGTAGCAACATTGTAAGCAAAAATATTGTCAACCACAATATTATTTCGGTTCCACCTTTTTCTTGTCGAGACATAACTTATTGAGATTTCTTCATTCTCATTATTTTCAGGTATTTGAACCTCCTCGGTGGTCTTATCATTTGTTATGTCTTGAGGCTCTTTTTGAGCAATTGCCACCATATCATGATCATTTTGATCATTTATTCCTTTTCTTTTTCGAGGATTTCTATCCTTGGAACCAATTGGTCTTCCACGTTTCAAACGTGGCCTAGATTCATTTGCATTAACACTTTGTCCTACCGGGACATCAACTCGAACTGGAGCATTTGCAGCTGGAATATAAGATTTAGTAACCCTTGGGAGGTTAGTAAATGCATCTGGCAGTTGATTTGCAACATTTTGCAAATAAATCATCTTTTGAACTTCTTGCTCACATAGATTTGTTCGAGGATCTAAATGAGATAGTGATAATGCATTCCAATCTATCTTCTTATCCAACTGCTTATGTTCTCCCCCTAATGTTGGGTATACTGATTCATCAAAATGACAATCAACAAACCTTGCCGTAAATAAATCTCCAGTCATAGGTTCCAAATATTTTATAATAGATGGAGATTCATACCCAACATATATTCCCAGCCTTCTTTGGGAACCCATCTTTGTGCGTTGTGGTGGAGCAATTGGAACATATACCGCACACCCAAAAATTCTAAGATGAGAAATATTTGGCTCCTGACCAAAAGCCAATTGTAATGGGGAGAATTCATGATAACTGGTTGGCCTTATGCGCACAAGTGCTGCTGCATGCAAAATAGCATGCCCCCATATTGAAATAGGAAGTTTTGTCCTCATTAACATTGGTCTATCTATCAATTGAAGGCGTTTAATCAATGCTTCTGCTAGACCATTTTGAGTATGAACATGAGCAACCGGATGTTCAACTTTTATCCCAGTAGACATACAATAATCATTAAAGGACTGAGATGTAAACTCACCAGCATTATCAAGACGGATAGTCTTTATTGCATAATCTGGAAATTGTGCTTTTAATCTTATTATTTGAGCCAACAATCTCGCAAAAGCCATATTACGAGTTGATAATAAGCACACATGTGACCATCTTGTAGATGCATCTATCAAGACCATATAATATTTAAAAGGTCCACATGAAGGATGAATTGGTCCACATATATCACCCTGTATACGTTCCAGAAATGCAGGGGATTCAACCCCAACCTTAGTTGCTGATGGTTTAATAACCAACTTTCCCTGAGAACAAGCAGCACAAGAGAATTCTTTTGATTGAAGAATATTTTGATTCTTTAAATTATGCCCATGCGAATTCTCAATAATTCTGCGCATCATATTAAAACCGGGATGACCCAACCGGTCATGCCAAATGATAAAATCATTAGAACCTGTAAACCTTTTATTTATTACGGCATGTGATTCAACCATATCAATTCTTGTATGGTATAACCCAGAAGAAAGTGCGGGTAATTTTTCATGTACAAACTTTTTTTCTGATTTTATTGTAGTAATATAAAGGTATTCAACCTTTCCTTCATTTGCAGTCTCAATATGATAGCCATTTTGCCGAATAACTTTGAAACTTAACAAGTTTCTTTGAGACTTACTACAATATAATGCATTATCAATGATCAATATTGTTCCCCCAGGTAGTAATAAGGTTGCTCTTCCAGAGCCCTCAATTAATTTTGTACTACCGGATATTGTACTAACATAGGCCCTTTTCATAATCAAATTAGAGAAATATTTTGTTTCTCTTAATATAGTGTGAGTTGTAGCACTATCAAGAAGACACATATCTCCATTATTCATCCTGGATCTAATTGAAGATTGGAGAAATTTTATTTATCTTCATAAAAGAAAAATACATCATAAGAAATGTGAAATTTAATAACCCTTGCAAGAAAACTTAAATACTTTTTTTTCTAAAAAAATAAAAACAACACATAAATAAAACAACATAATTTATTTCTCCAATAAATTGATAAAACTTCAGTTTTGATCTCCAAAAAAATCTTCATCTTCCAAATGGGTAATATCATCAAGACCATCAAAATCATCTTCTTTCAAAGCCAAATTTGCCTCGGCATCATCATCATATTTTTGTGAAGGTCCTGCCTCAACATCATTTTCAAAAGTCAAGTGTGACTCCATTCGGGCATTAGAAGGGGCACCACCCTTATTTTCTTTTCTTTTGAAAGAATTTTGATAAAGCCTAGCAAAATGCTCATGTGCCCGGCATTCATTCTTCCAATGACCTTTCATGCCACAACGATGACAGACACCTCTTGAAGGATTGTTTTGAGAACTCATTTGGTTCTCCCTTTTATAGGTACCACCACCACGACGATTATTATATCGTCCCCTAACATTGCCACGTCCACGCTCATTATTTTGACCCCGATTTTGCCTCCTTTCAGGTTGGCCATTTGCTTCTACCTCATTTGCTTCCGGTAATGGAGCTGCTCCAGTGGGACGAGATTCATGATTTTTCATTAAAAGGGCATTATGTTGCTCAGCCACCAGAAGGCATGAAATCAATTCAGAATATTTCTGAAAGCCCTTTTCACGATATTGCTGCTGCAATATCACATTTGAGGCATGAAAAGTAGTAAGTGTCTTTTCCATCATATCCTCGTCATTAATAGTTTCCCCACATAATTTCAATTGGGAAGCAATTCTGAATACAGCAGAATTATATTCAACTACGGTTTTAAAATCTTGAAACCGTAAGTGCATCCGCTCATAACGAGCTCTTGGCAATACCGTGGCCTTTAGGTGGTCATACCTTCCCTTTAAATCAGTCCACAATTCAAGTGGATCTTTCACTGTCAAGTATTCAACCTTCAATCCTTCATCCAGATGATGACGAAGGAAAATCATAGCTTTGGCCTTGTCCTGACTCGACGCTGCATTATCCTAAGTAATGGTAGCATCAAGACCTTTAGCAGCTAGATGGATTTCAGCGTCGAGAACCCATGACAAGTAATTTTTCCCGGAGATATCAAGTGCCACAAATTCAAGTTTTGACAAATTTGACATGATGAAAACTATCATAAAAATAATTCAGTCAGAATACAATAACATAATATCAATCCAAATATTAACTGTAAACAGACACAAAATACAAAATTTACACACAAAAAAAAATGTTACTGCCTAACAACTTTTTTTTTTAAAAAAAATAAATTTTATGTTACATATGATAAGTAAACTTAAGTGTTAGAAACAGAAAAAAAAAAAACATTAAAATATTATTTCTAGGATAACAGTTAATCCAAACCGTGACATACTAGGAATAAAATGTTCACTAAAAATCAACATAAACATTAAGATACTATTTCTGTCTATTAGCTGGAATACATAAGAAGACATAATCTAATTATTATATGAAAAATTGTTTTACCTCCTTAACCAACATACTGATATAAATATTAAATAAATAACAATAAAATATTTCTGTGGTTCACTGCTACCACATTTTTCAGTTTTCACTGTAACTTTTAACCTTGAACCAAATTTTTGATAAAAAGGAAAAGAATTAAAACATTCAAGTTTAAACAAGATTTAATCATACCTTACGAAATGGAACTTGAAAGTAATAGCGTCGTGCTGATAACGTGTTTCAATATCAAGAAAAAGGATAGCAAGTAAATAACAATAAGAACAATATAGAAGACAAGAGAAACAATATTATAAGATAGCTTTCTTTCAAGTGTCTCTAACATCTTCCTCAAGACCTCTATTTATAGTATTACATGAAGGAACTTCAAGAGGTATCATAAACATGACATTAACTCATGAGAAGGTGGGGGAATGGATGATCAATGAGGAGGTAGTGGAGGTGTGGGAATTACTACACTTAAAGGAGGAGTTATACCTAAAAGTTATGGACATCCACAATAATCATCTTAATAATTATTTACAACAGTAGAGATTTTTTTCCTTTTTAGTATGTACATAATATTTTCTTTCCTCTATTTTATTATGTAATTAGCTTAGGGTTTATTTAATGTATATAGGTCGGTTGGGAAATTTTATATAAATAGGGGCATTGTGTATTCAGAAATAGAATAAGAAATTTTATTTTTCCTTATCTATTTTTTCAAAAAAAGACACAAAAATTAGATATACTGACTATCTTTTAGTATACGTAGAAACAAGAATGCTTTCAATGTCATCTTTATTGATCATAATAGAAATAATCAAATTGTTATGGACTGCATGCAACATAAAAATTGAATTGAAATAAGAATTAATAAAATTGGATTTAATAGACATAAAAATAAAAAGAAATTATATTAGGAACTGCATTAATAGTTGAAACATCTCCATTTTAATTTGTTTATCTTATTTTTTTAAATCTGTTATATATTTAAAAGTACTACAAATCACAATAATTAACAACTTAAAATATTCAAAAGACATAAAATAATTTATTGACTCTCGAAATTTTATGATGCCACATAAATTAAGACAGAAGAAAAAGTACTATAAATCACAATAATAATTAACAACTTGAAATATTTAAAAGATATATAGAAATTTAGATGTCTCTCGAAATTGTATCGAAGCCACATAAATTGGGACAGAAGGAGTAACATGTATTATTTGATAATTAAGTAAAAAATATTATAAATCACAATGTCTGGTTCAGCTTCAACAGTGATTTTACTAGATCACCATTAGTTAATTATTAAAGTCATTTAGGTATTAATAAATAAATAATATTTAATGAAAAGATTCTCCTATAGACACAAAATGATAAATTGACTATTAATTTTTTAAACTGGATAAATAAAAATAGATAACTATTTTCAATATATCAGATAAATAAAAATAAACGTATGAAGTACTTTTTAATGATTCTGTTTGTGTCAAAAAGGGAGTACTTTTTAAAATATAATATAGAAAATAAATAAAAAAATTCTTACCTTTAATAAGTTGATTTTCTACCGCATAAATATATAACTTATTTTAAAGCATAAATTTAAAAACTCAGACATAACGTTAAAGATGATTGATTAAACCAATAACAATAACGAAATCGCAATTTCACATATCGCCTATTTTTATAAGTACAGTAAAAATATTATTACAAAGAAAAGAATAAAAAGAGTAACATTAATTATCAATAAAAGAATCATGCATATCTTAGAATTTCCGAGTATCAACACTGGGCCCGTGCGTAGCACGAATAATCGCCAACTAGCCAATATAAGAAGTGGGAGTGGAGCTGCTCAAGCAGACTCCACTCCATCGACATGCCTGCTTAGCAGGGATCCACTTCGAAAATTTTTATATTTTTCTCTGTTTTAATTTGTCTTACTAAATTATATTAAAAGATTATAAATAAAAATAATTAATAATTTAAAATATTCTACTATATATTTGACAATTACTATGTAAAAAATAATATAAATCACAATAATTAACAAATTCAACTATTCAAAACTTCTACTATATATTTGACAATTACTAGGTAGGAAGTAATATAAATCACGATAATTAACAACTTCAAACAACATAAAAAAATGATTGACTCTTGAAATTTTATTGGTGTCATATTAATAACTTAAAATATTCTTATATTAATTTCATTAATCTAAATAAAAAAAATGTATGCATATCTAAGAATTTATCAACTAAACAGATGAAAGTTCTAATTAATTGATATAACTATGCATATCTTAGAATTTTTTTAGTATCAACATTGGGCAGTGCGTAGCACGGCAATAGCCAACTAGTATATAAATAACTGCCACCAAAATAATAACCAGAAGATGTATATAATTATTTATATATTAATGTATGATAACATAAACTATTCATTTTTATGCAAACTAATTGTATATATATATTTTTTTGTTTACTATCAAAGTGTAACTATTTTTAACTAATCAACTAAACATATAACTTGTATCAATTATAAATGATGAAGTTCTCAATTATAAATGATAAAATAATGCACATTTTAAAATTTTGGAGTTTCAATATTGGACCTATCCACAACACTGACTATTGCTAACTAGTAAAATAGAATGAGACAATACATTTTTTTTTAATCAAAACTTAACCAAAACTTTACTAACTAATTAATTAAGTAAAAGAACATGTAAAAAGTTACTTATTTATCCTTATATGTAATCATCAAGGAAACGGTGGAGCATTCATTTAGATGAAGATTATCAAATCATGGTAATAATTTCCTACATAGCTAGACTCAATATCTCTGTTGAAATATTAATAAATTATAAAACACTTATAATATATATATATATATGCAATTATATCATAACTAAAGTATTTTTATAAATATTTAAGATCTTTAAGGAAGATAATAAAACTATTTTTTTTTTTTCAAATTCCAATTTAAATCAAATGTTTCTGAATCGACTGTAGTTTTATAATAAAACTATCAAATTTAGACTCTTAAGCCATCGACATGGACAAAGGACAACTGTAACATGCCGACATGTTACAATATCTACTCCGAATGTCCGACTCTGTCTCCTAACTGACCTCCTCAACTAGTTGATGCTTCTACTGAACCTTCACTAATGCTATATCCTTAGATCTCAACTTCCTAGTCTCACAACTGAAAAACTAGGATGTAAAGCAAACTCATATGCCACCTCCCAAACATGCCAAAGGATCTCAAAAGGAGCAACAATAAACCTTACTCTAAGCTTGACCTTCTTCTCAAACCTCATCACACCCTTCATGAGTGATACCTACAACAAAACCCACTCTCTAACAATAAACTCTAATTCATGAACTCTTTGATCTGTATAACTATCCTGCTTACTCCAGGCTGTCAATAACCGATCCTGTAACAATGTCATCCCATCCATCAAATCTCTCAACAAATTGGTACCCCATGGCCTAACCTCAAAGGAATCAAACCAACCAACTAGAAATCTATACTTTCTCCAATATAAAGTCGTACGATCTGAATGCTGGAATAGTAATTGTTGTTATAGGAAAATAACATGAAAGGAAAGAATTAGTCCCACGACCACTAAAATCAATCACACAAGATTGAAGCATATCCTCCAAAACTTGAATACTCCGCTCTGACTGCCCATCTGTCTGTGGGTGAAAAACTGTACTTATCTCCAACTGAATGTCAAACTTTCGCTGCATAGAACTCCAAAAGTGCAATATGAACTGAGTATCTCAATCTGAAATGATAGAAATAGGCACACCATGTAACCTAACTGATAGAAATAGGCACACCATGTAACCTAACTATCTCTCAAAGGTAAATCTAAGCCAGCTTCTCCATATTATAGTTAACTTTCATAAGTATAATTTGAGCTGTTTTGGTCAATCTATCTAAGATCACCCAAATAGAGTTAAACTTCTCCAGTGTCTGAGACAACCCAACCACGAAGTCCATAGTGATACACTCCTACTTCCACATAGGTATAGGCATTCTCTGAGTCATACCACAAGACCTTTGATTCTCATACATCACTTGCTATCAATTTAGACACTTAGCAATAAACTCCATGATGTCCCTGTTCATCCTACACAACCAGTAATGTTGCTTAAGGTCGTGATACATCATGGATGCACCTGTATAAATAGAATACCTCAAACTATAAGCCTCCTCCATGATCAATCTTGTGATATCACCAACTCTAGAAACACAAATTTGACCCTTGATCCTCAAAACACCCTCTGAATCAAGAATCACTTCTTTAACTTCACCATTCAACACTTTATCATGAATGATGTACAACTTCCCATACTTACCACCTTCCTACTCAAAGCATCCGCCACCACATTGGCCTTGCCAGGATGATAAAGGATAGTCATGTCATTGTCTTTCAACAACTCCAACCACCTGCACTATCTCAAGTTCAGATCCTTGTGGTTGAATATGTACTGAAGGATGAAATAACCAATGAACACCTCACAATGAATCCTATACAATTAATGCCACCATAATTTCAAAACAAATACTACCACCACCAACTCTAAATCATGAGTGGGGTAGTTCTTCTTATGGGTCCTCAACTGCCTCAAAGCATAGGCTATCACATTTTTCTTCTGTATCAAAACACCACTAAATTTAACTCCAGAAGCATCACAATATCTGATAAAACCTTCACCTTCCATAGGTAAGGTAAAAATAGGTGCTAAAGTCAATAAAGCCTTGAGATTTTGAAAGTTCTCCCACACTCACTTGACCACTGAAAGGCAACATTCTTCTAAGTTAATTTGGTCAAAGGGGCTGCAATAGTAGAGAAACCGTGCATGAACTGTCTGTAGTACCCAGTCAACCCAACAATACTCCAACTATATATAGGTGATATAGGCTTGGACCAATCTCAAACTTCTTCAACCTTGGTTGAATCGATTATAATACCCTCCTTGGACAAAACTTACATATCAAGAACTTAACATACAAATTCTCATCTCTTAATCAATAAAGCACAATTCTTAAATGTTTCACATGATCCACCTTACTCTTAGAATACAACAAGATATCATTAATGAACACAATCACAAAAGAATAAAGATAATGCCAAAATACTCCAATCAACAACTCTATAAATGCCACAGGAATATTGGTTAAATGAAATCACAAAGAACACATGATGACCATACCGGGTCTTGAAAGTCATCTTAAAAATATTTGAAGACCTAATAATTAGATAATTGTACCCTGACCTCAAGTAAATATTTGAAAACACCTAAGTACTCTGAAGTTGATCAAACAAATCATCAATGTGTGGAAGAGGATACTTGTTCTTGATGGTCACTTTGTTCAACTGTCGATATTTGATATACATACATGTAGCTCCTTCCTTCTTCTTTACAAATAACACCAGAGAACCCCAAGGAAAAACACTAGGTCTAATGAATGCCTTACACAACAAATCCTGTGACTGGTCCTTCAAATCCTTCAACTTTGCCAGAGTCATCTTATAAGGAGAAATAGAAATAGCTTTTGTGCTCGACTCTAAGTCAGTCCTAAAATTAATTTCTCTATCTTAAGGAACACCTAGAAGATCAGTAGGAAACATATCCTAAAACTCTCTCACTATTCTCAATGACTTCAAATGAGGCTACACCTGACATAACTAAGTAATAGGATAGGAACCCTGGGTAACCCTTTCATTCCAACCTCGATACATTCGACATAGCTAAGGAAATTGTTTTGGATTGACAATCCAAGATAATATGATACAAAGAGAACCAATTTAAACCTAAAATCACATCAAAATCCACCATATCTAGAATAATCAAGTCTGGCAAAGTATCATATCCTAAAGATTCACGATATAGGATTGGTACACTAGATCCACAACTTAAGAATAACCTAGTGAGGTAGCTACATGAATAGGTACATCAAGAGACTCACATCATATCAAGACATGATGTAAACTATGCATACACATAGGAGAAGGTTGAACCAAGATCAAATTACTGAAGCAGGTCGATGGCACATTGAGACGATACCTATGATAACTACATCAGAGGTCTCTACCTAGGGTCTACCTATAAAGGTATAATATTGTCCATTCCCACCTCTAAATTGAGTAAATTTATGACCATTCTAAGAACCATCTAAGCTCCACCTTGAGCAACATGAGAAAAACCTTTTCAACTCTGTACACCTCTAGTCAATGGTGTTGGTGCCTAATAAGTCTACATTTGGGAACCCTGTATGAGCTACTTTGCCTATGCCTGGGACACTCTTGAGTAAAATGACCAAACTCTCCGCATACAAAGCATCAACCATATGAAGTAGGCTGATAGGATAGTGCAGATGAACTAAAATATTTGCCGCAGATGAACTAAAATATTTGCCTTGATCTGAAATCACTAAATGAGAACCTGTAGACATTTCAACCGAACTCTAGATGCCCATAATATTTTACCTAGAATAACTACCATAAAAAATTTGTAGTGCTACATGACCTAGTATGCTTTGCTAATAATATTGGCCTCTACCTGAGAAATATCTATGCTGATGTCACAACCTAAGTGGTCATGATTGACACCCACCCTAACACTATGGCGGGAGAACTATCTAAACCAGCCCCTACCAACTAAGTCTGACCTCTTTTGTCACGACCCAAGTGGTCATGATTGGCAACCACCCTAACACTATGGTGGGAGAACCATCTAACCCAGCCCCTACCAACATTTTGACCCAATTCTAATTTTGAAATCACTAAACACAATAACAATCAACCGAAATAGAATCCAAAATGAGGCAATTATCATAACTAAAGAATAGAGTGCAAAATCTCTCTACTTATTACAACCTCGGGACTTGAAGTCACCGTACAAGAACATCTAAAGTGTCCAAAAAATTTATCTAGTATATTATCCAATTGTACAAAAATAAGAAAAATGTCTTAGTTTCGAAACAAGGGACATGAATAAAATTAGAAGACCCAATGGTTGCCCGATCATGGTGCTCACCCTTGAATCATAGTCTGTAAATGTTGTCTAGAGTCGAGGCCTCGTCTCAAATGCTGGAACACACTCTGCACTCAACAAAGAAAGAACACAAGTAGCATCAGTACATCAACTAAGTAATGGTAGACATCATAGGCTGACACAACATAACACTATACAAATAGGCAAATCAAATATAATTAACAACGATCAAAATAAAACTTAAAATTAAGGACAACCAACCACAGATATGACACTTAACTTCAGGAAAAAATAAGCTCACAAGTACATATATTACACTTAGTCAAATTCATCAACAGGTTTTATCACCACATATAAGTATCAATGTACATTCAAATGAATATGATGAATGAATGTATGCAAGATGTACGTATCATCTCTTTCTCATCTCGACATCATCATCATCATTTATCATTTAATCACCATAATTAATAGCATTCTCAACATCATCATCATCATGATTTCATTATCATCATCAATATCATCAACTCATCTCCGCAACATCATAATATTCAACATTAATAAAAATGAAAATGTAGTCAATGATCACAAGTAGTACCCAAAAACAATTACAAACACTTAATTTATATATAACCACAGAGTCAAGCAAGTCTTTTTGCTACAAATAAATCATAACCTACCTCAATTCCTTCCTCGTATCATTTAAAGGCCACAAGTGTGCCTTTCCTCTTCAATTCGTTCTTTCTCTATAAATAATAAGTTTTCACACCTATTTCAATAATTTCATCTTTCCCAGCCATTAGAAACCCATAATTATTGATTTAAACCATAAACTTTCCCTAGTTCATCAATCTTAGGATTTTATACTATTTATACCACATGAATTCTCTATATTTTAGCATGGACAACACCTAATCAAGTATTTTCTAACACCCTAGGATCAGTACAAACTGAATTTACTCAAATTCCTATCATTTTACCTTCAGTTCATAAATTAGGGATAAAACCCAATTTCTACCATGAACATGATTTTAGCAATTTTTAAGGATTATAGGAAGTAATTCAAGTTTAGAATGTAGAAAAATGTTACCTCCAAAGATAAAACCCCCCAAAGTGTAGAAAATCACCCCTTGCTAAGCGTCTACTCATTTTTGAAAAGTGGGAATGAAAAATAAATTTTTTGATTTTAAAATCTAGAATTCTGCATTTGTACCGCTGCGGCGATAAAGTTGAAGTTATCGCTGAAGCGGTTCGCCGGCCAACTGCAACGGTTCTTTTAGCGCTGCAGCAATCTCGAGGCAGTCACTCAAAATCTCATCCTAATTCAGGCTATTTTACAACACATCTCTCGAAATCTGACATTACGAACTAACTCTTTCATGATAATCTCTATAACCGGAGTTCTATTAACTCATTTTACGCTCCAGAAGTTGCTATGGCTTCCTAAACTCATCCTTTACCACAAAATTAAATAAAAAAACCCACCCCACCAGTGATCCATTTACTACCAAATTTCCTTAGACTATCATATCCTTAAAATTCACCTGAGACTAGGCCAGCCTTAAATTTTCAAAAAATTTTCTACAGATAATTAAGCGAAGGTCATACTCTCTATTTTAGTACAACAATGATTTGGGTCATTCTATTAGATACCAATTTATCCCTCGTTCATCCCAAACAATAACTAGCACAAAATGGTACATCAAATAAGAAGGGTAATTACCTGAGTCAGTGAATAAGTGTGGATATCGCTTGCACATATCTACCTCCGTCTCCCAAGTTGCTTCCTCAATCGAATGATTCCTCCACTAAACTTTCACGGATGGAATAACCTTAGTCCTCAGCTTATTCTCATCCCTATCCAGTATAGTAATTGGCTCCTCTTCATAAAAGAGCTCTTTGTCAAACAATTCGAAGTCCCAACAATAATGTAATCACCATCACCGTGGTACTTCATAAGCATAGACACGTGGAACATTAGATGAACCCCAGACAAGGTAGGAGGTAAGGCCAACTTAAAAACCACTGACCTTAGTCCATTCAAGATCTCAAAAGTCCCGATATACCTCAGACTCAACTTGACCTTCTTACCAAAATGCATCACAACCTTTCTGGGTGACACTTTCAATAGCATTTTCTCACCTTTCTCAAACTTTACATCTCTTACATTATTGTCCGCATATTATTTTTATTGACTCTGAGATGCTACCAACTTTTTCTGAATGAACCTTACCTTCTCCATCGAATCCTTGAGCATATCAGTGCCCTAAGGCCTCACCTCAAATGCATCAAACCATCCATCAGTGACCTACATCATCTACCATACAAGACCTCAAAAAGATCCATGTCAATACTAGAGTGGTAGCTATTATTTTATGCAAATTTGCAAAAAGGTAAGTATTGGTCCCATTGACCCCTGAAGTCCATTATGCAAGACCAAATCATATCTTCCAGCACTTGAATTGTTCACTCCGATTAACCATCGATTCATGGATGAAAGGTTGTGCTTAGGTCCAATCTAGAAGCCAACTTTGACTGCAACTTCTCCCAAAAGTTGGAGGTGAATTGAGAACCCCTATCTAACACAAGAGAAATATATACCCCATGGAGCCTTACAATATCCTTCACATAAATCTTTGCCAACTTAGTTGCACCCTTACCAAAATAAAATGAGCCAACTTGTTTAATCTATCGACGATCACCCATATAGAATCACACGTCCCTAAAGTCTTAGGGAGACCCACAACAAAATCTATGGTTATCCTTTCCCACTTCCATTTCGAAATAGGCATTCTCTGAAAGGTGCCACCAGGTTTTCGATGTTCATACTTGACCTATTGATAATTTTGACACTTTTTCACAAAATCCATAATGTCACGCTTCATTCTTCTCCACCAATAATGTTGTCTCAAGTATCTATACATCTTGGTTGCACCCGGATGTATAAAGTACTCGGAATTGTGAGCCTTTGCAAGAATAGTAGGAATTAAGTTATCCACACGAGGCACAAACACGCATCCCTGAATCCTCAACACTCTTTCTTAATTAATAATGGCCTTCTTGGCCTCACCTTGTAACATTTGTTCTCGAAGGTTGCTCAACTTCTTGTCCTTAAATTTTTTGCTCTTGATCTTTTCAAAGAAATTAAACTTAGCCTCCACATGGGCTAACACTCCTCCCTCGCTAGTCACCTGTAATCTCATGAAATCGTTAGCCAAATCCTATACCTATCTAGCCAATGAACGTCTCAATAACTCCAACCATGCCAAGCTTCCCATGCTTACCAGCTTCTGGCTCAATGCCTCTGCCACCATATTGGCCTTTCTTAGATGATATAGGATTGAGATGTCATAATCTTTGATCAATTCCATCCAACCCCCTCTGTCTCAAATTCAGGTCTCTTTGAGTGAAGATATGCTGCAAAATATAGTGGTCTGTGAACACCTCACATTTTACCCTATAAAGGTAGTGTCTCCAAATTTTCAAAGTGAAGACCATAGCTGCCAATTCCAAGTTATGAGTGAAATAGTTTTTCTCATAAAGCTTCAGTAGTCTCGAAGCATAAGCAATCACATTTTTATCCTATATCAAAACAACACCTAAATCCAACCATGAAGCATCACAAAATACAATAAAATCCTTACCTTCACTAGGCAAGGTGAGAATTGGGACGGAAGTCAACAAAGTTTTAAGCTTTTGGAAGCTCTCCTCACAATTGTCATCCCACACAAATGGAACCTCTTTCTGAGTCAGGTGGGTCATATGTGAAGCAATAATAGTAAACCCCTTGACAAACCAGCAATAGTAGCTGGCCAACCCCACAAAACTATAAATTTCAGTGACATTTGTCGATCTACCCCAATTCTTAACAACTTCAACTTTCTGCGAATCTACCATCACCCCTTCCGTAGATACCATGTGTCCTAAAAATGACACTGAAGACAACCAGAATTCAAACTTCGAGTATTTAGTATATAACTAATTCTCCTTAAGCAACCACAACACTATTTGCAAGTGAATTTCATGCTTCTCTTCACTCTTGGAGTAAACTAGAGTATCATCAATGAAAATGATTCTGAAAGAATCCAATAATAGTTTAAAACCCTATTTAGACTCATAAATGCAGCTGGGGCATTGGTCAAACAAAATGACATAAGCAAAAACACATAATGCCCATAACGAGTTTGGAAAGTAGTCTTTAGAATGTCCTTCACCCTAATCTTGAGCTGATGGTAACCTGACCTCAAATAAATTTTAGAAAACACTGCAGCTCCCTGCAACTGGTCTAACAAATCATCTATCCTAGGTAAAGGACACTTGTTGTGAATAGTTACATTATTCAACTGATGGTAGTCTATGCACAATTGCATACTACCGTCCTTCTTTTTTACAAACAAAGTAGAAGGACCCCAAGGTAAAAGACTTGGATGAATAAAACCCTTTTCTAACAACTCTTGCAATTGGGACTTCAATTTCCTTAACTCTGTTGGTGCCATACAATAAGGAGGGATAGAGATGGGGCAAGTTACTGGCTTTTAGTCTATGCAAAAGTCAAACTTACGGCTCGAATGGATACCGAGAAGGTCATCAAGAAATACGTCTAAGAATTCACACACTACTGAAACCAAAGCTATAGGAGAAACTACTGAATTTTCATCTTAAAGATGAGCTAAAAATTCCCTACACCCCCGTTTGACCAATTTCTAGGCACAAATAGCAGACTCAATTCTCACAGGAGTAGGATTAAAGGTACCTTCCCACTCTAACTTTTCCATCCTAGGCATAGCTACAGTGAAAGTTTTAGCATAAAAATCAAGAATGGCATGATAAGGAGACACCAACTCATCTCTGAGATAATATCAAGTTCCTCCATATCTAAGATCATTAAGTTTTCTAAAGTCTTATACCCCATAAACATCACATGACACATCTGATAAACTTGATCAACACATACAGAAACCCCAACTGGTGTATGCAAATACATATGAGTATCAAGGTATTCAAAGTCTAAATCCCAGCCCAAAGCAAATTTCACAGACACCGAAGAGAAAGTAGACCCGAGATCAAACAATATAGAATCCATATGATCACAGACAAGAATAGTACATGTGATCACAACATTAGGAGCTTCTGCTCCAGGACAGGCTAGAATAAAATAAATATAAGCCTTGTCACCACCCTAACCGCCACTTCTACCAGTCTAAGCACAACCTCTACAAACCTGTCCTCCACCTTGGTTGGCTTGGTAACCACCTCTCCTTATAGCCTGGCCACCATGCCCATCATGTGGATGACCCCTACTATTTTATCCACCACCATGAACTACTAGAACTAGCACACTATACGCTGGTTGTTGAGTCAACTAACCTGTAGAAAAGAAATTAGGACAAAACCTCTTGATGTGGCCCTAACTCCCACACTTATAACATCTAATTCCCAAAGAAAGTTCTGAAGTAAAGATGACGAAGGTGTATAGCTGCCTATCTGAGAAGGCTAATAACTAACCCCAGATGGCCCCCCTATATACACGGGCATAGCTGAATAGTGAGGCTGAGTAGAATGACCCTGCGAACCATGACCTCTCGAATAGGTACCACTGAACTGACTAGATGTTCAAACCTTCTTTACCTCAGCCTTTACCTGTCCTTGCTCCCCAATATCTTCAGCCTTCTTAGAAAACTCAATCACATTCTAGAAATACTTGCCCAAAGCTGCCACTGACAAAGTAACCATCTGGATCCCTAAATTCAAACCTTTTACAAAGTACCTGATTTGCTCCTCCTCTGAAGTAATCAACTGAAGTTCAAATAGGACAAAGCACGAAACTTGGCCTCATAGGCCACCACAGTCATATAACCCTACTCTAACTTCAGGAACTCATCCTTCTAATAATCATGATAAGTGCGAGGGACATAATTTTCAAGAAACATATTCTGAAATTGGGCCCAAGTAAGTAGAGGTAAGGCAACCCTATATTTAACAAAAGACCGCCAATATTGCTTGACCTCAGCCTTCAACTGAAAGGACACAAATTCCACACCATACCTATCAACCACACCCATCTTAAGTAGATGTTCATGACAATCAATCAAAAACTCAAAAGCATCCTCAGACTCAGTACCCTAGAATACTGGAGGTTTCATCTTCATGAACTTATAGAATAGTCCATGGTCATCATCAGTCATCGCCAATCTTAATATTTGTTGAGGAAACACTCTAGTCTCAGAGCCCTTATCCTTCCTAGGTGCTTGAACAACTGTATGCTGGAAGACTAGGGAAAAATACTGGAACAACTGGAGTAGTACCGGTGCCAGCCAAACTACTCAGAAACCCCAACACCTACTGAATCAACTCCACGGACATAAGCACTTGAGATATACTATTCTGCATAAGCACCTGATCTATACCATTCTATATAGGCACCACACTCTGGAATGACTACCTCTTCCTCCTCAGTTACCACATCCCTATTCTGATCCAACTCGAGAGCATCTTATTGTGGGGAAGGGGACGGTGTCCTCTGTCTAGCCGATCCTCTGGCTATTCAAGATCCACCCCTAATAGGTGCCTCCCCTCTTCCTCTTCTAGTTGATCTGACCCTCACTTGAGGCCTACCCTTAACTGCAGCCCTAGCAGCTGGTGCTGGTGCTGCTGCTACTGCGACTGCTACTGCGCTGGTGGAATGAGTATTCACTATATGCAAAATAAGAATGAATGAGTTAGATACCAATTTGAGCATCAGATACCAATTAGAATTAAGTAATAGCACGAAAAGAAGAAAGAAAGGAATTTTGTTTCCTAAAGCCCAGTAGCCTCTCAAAGAAAAGTACAGACGTCTCTGTACCGTTTGGCAAGACACTACTAGACCTGTTCTTATACGAAGAGATTTATGAACCCAATGGTCTGATACAATCTTTTCTCATGACCCAAGTGGTCATGATTGGTACCTACCCTAACACTATGACTAGAGAACCATCTAACCCAACCCCTACCAGCCAAGTCTGACCTATTTTGTCATGATCAAAGTGGTCTTGATTGGAACCCACCCTTACACTATGGTGGGAGAACCATCTTACCAAGGTGGAAATATTGCTTTTGGAAATTGGAAGACTGGAGAAATTATTGGAACAAAAATAGTGGGGAAATCTACTTCCCATGCTATAAAAATTGTCTACGATGTGCTTGGTCTTAAACACAATCTACTGAGCACATCACAGATGTGTGACAAAGGAAATAATGTGTTGTTCACTACAACTAAATGTATTATACCTAACTAAATAAGTGGAAATCTAGTACTCAAGGGAAGGAGACACAAGAATATGTAAAAAGCAGATATCATGGATCCTTTGGAATCTGAACAACTCGCCTTAGTGCCATGACAAGCAGCTCATTACTATTTTCACAAAAAGTTGTGGCATGCAAGTTTCTCTATGATCAGTAAGCTGGTGTCAAAATATATGTTGTTAGGTTTGCCAAAGAACAAGGTGGATGAAACTATGGTATGTGATGCATGTGCTAAGTAAAAACATGTGAGATCTTCTTTCAATCCCAAAAGGATGGTGAGTACCACTAAACTTCTACAGTTGCTGCCCATAGATCAATGTGGTCCTATGAAAGTTCTCAGTAGGGGTGGAAAGAGGTATGTCTTTATTATTATTGATGATTACTCAAGGTTTACATGAACACTCTTCTTGAGCTCCAAGAATGAAACCTTTGATGTATTCCAAGTATTTGCTAAGCTTATTCAAAAGAAGTTGAACACTAAGTTGGTAGAAATAAGGTCTGACCATAGTACTGAATTTGAAAATGCAAATTTCTTAACCTTTTGTGCTTAAAATGGTATTAGTCATAACTTCTATGCACCAAGAACTCCTTAGGAAAATGGTGTGGTTGAAAGGAAGAACATATCTCTAGTGGATATGGCAAGAACCACGCTGATATCCCACATCTTCCTAAAAGTTTCTAGGCTGAAGCTGTAAACACAACCTGTTATCTCTTACATAGGTGTATGATCAGGACATTGCTAGATAAGACTCCATATGAGCTGCCCAAAGAAAGAAAGCCAAATCTCACTTATCTAAAGACATATGGCTGTAAGTATTTTGTTCACAACAATGGAAAGGAGGCTTTGGGAAAGTTTGATGCAAAAAGTGATGAACGTATATTTCTAGTATTTTCCTTACAAAGTAAAGCATACAAAGTTTTTAACAATAGAAAAAGTTGTGTGGAAGAGCATTATGTATTATTTGATGAAAAATACTATGAGAACAAGGAAGAAGACGCCTACGATGTTGAAGGGATTGGGTTGGTACATGATTCAGAAGATGAGCAAGATGGATGAATTCACAAAGATGTCTCCATAGCTTTCGAACAAGTTCCCATAGAACCAAAAGTGTTGATAACCTCAGGGGGAAGTGATCATGAAGGAAATACTTTCTATCATCTTGATTAACCAGACCCCTCATAACCTGTACTTGGTAGAAACTTAAAGCATATGAGTTCACATCCAGTTGAAAATATTATTTCTCCTATCGATTTAGGAGTGCATACTAGATCTGAGGTGAGAAACATGTTTGTCTTCTCTGCCTACTTATCACTAGTAGAGCCCAAACATATCAAGGAAGCTATGTTAGATGCAGATTGGATTATGGCAATGCAAGAAGAACTAAACCAATTTAAAAGAAAAAAAGTGTGGCATGCGGTTCCAAAGCCCGCAGACAGAACTATTATTAGGACTAGATGGGTTTTCAATAACAAGCAAAATGATCAAGGGATAGTTACTAGAAACAAGGCTAGACTTGTGGTACAATGATACAAATAAGAGAAAGGAATTAACTATGATGAGAATTTTGCTCAAGTAGCTAGAATGGAAGCAATAAGGATGATGATTGCCTTTCCTTCTCATATGGAATTCAAGTTTTTTTAGACGGATGTCAAGAGTGACTTATTTAATGGTTATCTAATGGAAGAAGTATATGTAAAGTAGCCCCCAACTTTGAATTTCCTAATCATGTTTATAAGATTGACAAGGCTCTCTATGGACTTCAGCAAGTACCAAGAGCCTGGTATGATATTTTGTCTTCCTTTTTTCTGGAGCATGGATACATAAGGCAGAAAAATTATAACACTCTATTTATAAGGAGAGAAGGAGTGAATATTTTCGTTGTGATGATGTGTTGTATAAAAAGTTTGCTTCTTTGATGAGCAGTGAATTTGAAATGAGTATGATGGGTGAATTAACCTTTTTCCTTGGCTTACAAATCAAATAGACTAAGGCTAAAACATCAATACATTAACAAAAGTATATCAAAGAACTACTTAGGAGGTTTGAAATGGAAATGGCCAAGACAGATAATACTCTCATTTCTACTCTCACTAAGCTTGATCAAGATGAATTAGGCTAATCAGTTGCTATGACCAGGTATAGAGAAATGATAGGCTTCTTGCTATACCTCACTATAAGTAGGCCTGATATTGTTTACAGTACAAGATTATGTACCATATTTCAACCTCACCTAAGGAATCCCATATCCTACTAGATCAAAAAATCTGCAGCAGGGCAGCAGAGAACCTAATGTTGAGTTCCCTTAAAATATCTTAGGTTAGGTTGAGGTTCTCAACATTAGGTTCTCTGTTGCCCTGCTGCAGAATTTTTGATCTAGTAGGATATGATGATACTGATTAAGATGGATACTTTATGGATAGGTTAATCACCTATAGAATGGCTCACTTTTTGTTACATTGCCTTGTCTCTTGAACAATAAAGAAACAAAATTTAGTGGCACTTTCAACTACTGTGGCTGTTGTTTCATGTTGTACTCAACTACTGTAGATAAAGTATCAACAGAGTGTGCATCTCAATCATATGTGATAATACTAGTGCAGTCAACATGTCAAAGAACCCAGTCTAGCACAAAAGAACAAAACATATCGATGTTAGGCATCACTTTTTTCGAGACTTATGTAGAGAAAAGCTTAATTGGAATGGTGCCATATGGAACTGATGAATAAATTGCTGAAATATTTACTAACGCTTTGGGAAAAGAACATTTTGAGTATTATAGATTAGCCCTTGGGTTGATCAACCAACTCTAACAAAAGTAAGCATGAAGTTTCCCTCAATGATTGACTAGAAGAAATTGAGGTATAGAAAGGTGTTTGTTGAATAATAGATATTGTAACTAACTAAATTTTTGTTCCTTTATAGTATCACAACCACATCTTGAGGGATCACCACTGGGATCTGATGATATTATCTTATTAATGATGTAAAGCAGTCTCTTACAAAGCAGGAAAAACATATAGGGACCTGGTCCCTGAGTCAGGTACGCATATCCTTTACAAAGCATTCACTAAATATACTCCTCAAATGGTATCATCATTCCCTTCATCTTCATCTTCAAAACCTATTCACTCTTTTTTTCACTCATTGTTGATTATTCCAATGATGAGGAACACTCCTCATTCACCAATGCACAAGCTCAGGGGGAATCTTGGTCTCAATTTTCATCACTAACTCTCCTTTTTTCTCCTCCAAGATCTCTATCTCCTATACTTCTATTCACACCAACCCCCTCATCTGCTTTATCTTAGAGACCATCATCCCGTCCCTTGAACTATTCTTGGACTTTTGATAAAGAAACTACTAATGCTCCCTCTTTCGAGATCCCTAAACCTTCTTCTCCTAACGAAGAAAAAGTTGACAATGATGGGGACAAAGTCATTACTGCAAAATACCCTATATCTATAATCTCTCCCATTCCTAGATATAATAAAAGGGCAATACAAGAACCCAAATCTACTCAAAAGTTAAAACCTCATCTTTTCTACCACCTAGAATCCCAAACACTAGAAAAATGACTATTAAAGTGAGAGCTGCTGCTAAAGCTAGCTAAAAGAAGAGGATATCCAAAAGAAAAAAGAAGAATAGGGAATATGATGAACCTACTGATTTAAAGAAGAAGAAGATGAGAAAAGTCAAGAAACTGCCCCCTCCATAAAGGAAAAGGTGAATAAGAATTATCAGAAGTTCCTGGCAATAGGAAAGGAATCTTACAATGGGTCAAAGATAGTATGAAAGGGAAGGGTGCTTGATGAAGAGGTATTTGACAATCCTTTTGTAAACATTTTACTCAATACACTTGCTTTTCAAGGATGGGAACATTTATGTAGATGATTAAATCTTGTAGTATATGAGAATGAGGTGGTAGAATTGTATGTTAATTTGAATGTTTTTGAAGGATGGGTACTTAGCTCTATTGTGGGTGAAGCTGAACTAGTATTTGATGCATTTAAACATTGCTAGATCTTGAAAGTTCCTTTTGAGGGACTAGAGGAGTATGTTTGGAAGACTGATGAAGGATGTTTTTTGACTAGGAAATTTTTTTAGGAGAGGTGTTGAAGGGAGAACTGAATCCTGCTCACAAGCTCTTATTTGAGATTGTGAACAAAGGAGTGTTGCCTAAAGATGGGAGAAGGCATGAGGTGTGCTTTAGAGATATTGTGATCATGAATTCCCTGGAGTTTGATGAAAAGGTAAACCTTTCTGCTCTAATGATCAAACACATAAACATGGTAGTATCTCCCATGGTTGGTACTTATGGTCTGGCTTATGGGTATACTATAGAGTTTAAGATCTTTGGTGTGCCTCTTAGAAATGGGGCAGTTGCTACACTAAGTGAAAGGATCACAGATAAAACCTTAGATGAATGTAACTGCTTCCTAGACAAGCCTACTGGGAAGAAAACCTCAAGCCCTATGACTCAACTATTGATGGACCTTGATGCCGCAAAGGAAGAAATTGTCAAGATGAGAGTGGAGATGGAAAAATTGAATGTAGATCTTTGTCACGCCTCAACTTCCAACGAGGCGTGATTGGCACCCGAAGCCGATATGGCTCGAGAGAACCAATCTTTGCTCATGTACGTTCGTATGCATGCCCTCGTATGAACCTTATTAAACCTTATGCAACTATGCGGAAAACATGAATCATGGAAACATGTGCTATATACATATTTGGAAACTTGGCCGTTGGAGCCATCAAGTCAAAACGAACATTTATCTTTCACATTCATAACTCACACATGTCTACAAAAGCCTCTAACAAATGCATTTACCAGACCAACTAACAGTCGGGATAAGTCCCCGCTTTATATAATATTTACAACATCAACACAACTGTACACCTATGACTCGAAAAGTCCCAAAGCAACTGGGGCTCACCAAAGATCCGCAATCAACTGTCAACCTACAATGGAGATCTACTAGTGCCTGCACCTGCAACATGTAAGGTAATTCCCCCGAGGGGTTCAGTACGAAAAATGTACTGAGTATGTAAGACTCATAAGAAATCACCATATATAATAACAACAATAATGGAATCAATATAAAAGAATTAATGAATGTAAATAACTCTCTTGCTTTATGTGGGGAGCCATGTATTTTAAGTTCTTTACTCCTCGTGTCTTCATATTTTATTCATCTTTATTGTTCTACCCATGCTAGGCTATTCTGTCGCCCCTGGGATGAGATTAACCCATGCTAAGGTTAACCCATGCTAGGTACTTTGACCCCTGGGATGTTATGTGAACACATGCTAGGCTTTCGTGTCGCCCCTGGGATGTCGTGAGATAACCCATGCTAGGCTTATCGCCCTTGGGATGTCATGTGAACCCATGCTAGGCTTTCGTGTCGCCCCTGGGATGTCGTGAGATAACCCATGCTAGGCTTATCTCCCCTGGGATGTATCAGGATCGACCCATGCTAGGTATTTTAACCCCTGGGATACCACCCATGATTACTTATTAATTATACAACTCTTATATTGTCATTTCCATTTTAAGAGTGATTGAGACATTGAGGATCATGACATGATTTGAAGCACACGTATATATATATTACTTCACTCCTTTACTTCATGAGATTGACATCTTCACTTATGAGAAATAGATATATTAACTTGCACATCACTTCTTATTACTCTTATAAGATCTTATGAGATTGGTACTTTTACTTGTGAAAGATTGATACAAAGATAATCATCATATTATTGGACTTTGGAACATGACATGATTGGTAACATGCTATTCAAGCTTAAATAGATTCTCTTGCATCATACTCTCTTGGGATAGTTCTTTTAAGAAAATATCACGTTATGATGTCTTAGGAATTTCAATCAATGACCAAGGTATAAGTGAATCATAATTTATCTAAGAATAGGGAACATATGAATAACACAATATACGTCACCCTGAATTGATGTACTTCAAGCCTCTCGGAATTGAAACAAGCCCAATGTCAATAGGAACAATATCTTGTAGAAGGATACGGAAAGAGTAACCTTACATACCTTGTATTATCAATACGAATATACAACCTTAGATGCGTATACAATAGTCCCTCTCCTCCTTTATGTGTCACTCTACAACACAAATACATAACGGAATTCATATTAACCTCCAACTACTTTACAAATGCATACAATGTCAATGAGTTACATGTTTGCCTTTAAACATGCCATTTCCCCCTCCCCCTTGACAATACCATTTATGAAGTCATCATACCAATAATCCCACAATATTCCATACATTGATCAACACATGATAACCAATAGCATGTCACACCAAGCTCATATTTTACACTTCTCCATCACCACCACATCACAATTATTCCATCAAATGACTTCAATACACCTCACAACAACAAATCGGCCAAAATCCCATAATTTAGACTTATAGGAAAATAACATGTTTAATAACAAATAAATCCATACACGTTCATATTTTATCCATACCATGATCTTTTATCAAAGGCACAAGTCATAATTCAAGCTTGAATCTCATGGATCACAAATCTCATACAAAACACCAAGTACCATGTCCAACATGTCCAAGCACAACCAACATGATATAATTACTCTTTCATGTATATAATATATTAATCCATGAGAATAAATACTTACCAAGGCTTGGAAAATGATAATCTTGCTCCAAGAGAAAGCTTAGGGTTTTGGGAGCCAAAGAGGCTTTCTTGAGAATTTTCTAGAAAAAGATAGAAAAAGCATGTGTATTTCTCTTGAATAAAATCAGACCTTTGCCCCTTTATATAGTACCTTAATTTCATCCTTAGCCACTCTTGACATTTAATGCAATGTGTTGCATTAGTCAATGGAAGAATGGGTCATTTGACCCATTCTTGGCCCATACCTTCTTTTACAATTTGGGCCCTTTTTGAGCCCAATTCACTAAACCCAATAAAATCAATAATTCCTCATGTTTAAATAATCTCATATGTGTTACAACAATATTCCCACTCATGCTATTCATATCCATAGCCTCAATCCCAAAAACAAGTGATTCTAGCCACTTATGGCCTATTTGGACCAAAAGGGTAAAACCGTCATTTTGATGCCAAATTCGTTCTCGAGTCATTTTATCATACCAATATAATATTTCATTCATTTCATGTATATACTCTTGGTTGTATAGGAAACGTGGTAAAAATTGGCTCGATACATCCCCGGGAACCCTTGGAACTTAAAAAATTTCCAACATTCGAAAATCTGAAAATTCCATCCTGGCACGCCATGGGGCGCGCCAGCTTGCTGCCTATGGGCACAAAATTTTGGCCCAGAGTGGCCTGGCATGGTCCCAAACGCGCCCCACCTTTAAATTTTTTGAAAATTTCATTTTTCGATTTTTCTTTGCGGGTTTGGTTAGATACTCCAAGTCCTATTCTTTAACTTACTTCTTAGTCTTAATATACTTTTTTTAGAGGTCCTCTTAGACTCATTTTGAACCCCACAAATTCTCCATGAAAATTTCAAAACACCTCTTATGAAGGGCTAATCTCATGTACGAAGCCAAATTTCAATTTTTCTCATTACTAACATTACAAAACACCTACTCATGGCACCTCGACACCTAAATAACCATTATTAAACGTCTTCACATAGGGTTAGGAAGGCACGGGGTGTTACAATCTTGTATCTTCCTAAGCACAAGTGCATACTTTGAAAGATGACATACTGAAATAGCAGAGCAAGCATCTTGAAAGCATCTAGTTCCTCATGGAGCTCATTCCCAAATCTAATCCTCCCTTCTCATCCTCTTAAGCCCATGTTAGCAAAAAAATATATTTCACTGACCTGTTCCTTCTTATTTGTGGTTCTTCTTAAAAAATAATGGTTATTTTTATTGTAACTAATTTTTTAATGCTTTTGTTTTGGGCCAATAGTTTGCTTGAATTTATGCTTATCATGCATATGATATTTTGTTGCTTGAGATGTTTAATGCATGAATGGCTAATATCCTCAAAATTTAACAATGGTGTCTTTTTTGCTTGGGGCTCTGTTGCCTCAATAGACATGAGTTATTGCAAATTTCACTCTATTGCATGTTACATCTTCTTGTTCTTATTAATTTTAATGATGTCAAAAAGGAGAATATATTCTGTACTCTTCTGTACTCTGTTTGGTTGTGGTTTGTTGTGGTAGTGCTATTATTATTGCTATGTATTCTTGTAGGTGGAGCCAATGGTATTCTAGCAGTATGTGTTGAAAAGACCAAGGATCAACTGCAAATGACTGAAAGACAAGCCACAAAATAGATAGGGGTTTTCCATCATCAAAGAGGGGAAATTGAAGAATCCTAAAGGGATTGAGCTTGAACTTATCATATTGTTTTGATGGTGATTGAACTTGAACTTATCATATCGTTTTGATGATAGAAGAATAAGCTTGTATGTCATATAATTCTAATTATGGTAAATATGTTTTTTTATGGAAAAATAGAATCACGCTAGGATTCTACATGGTGCATTTATGGTAAATATTATTATTTGTGTCCTTTTTAAATAAGGAATGAGGTTTTGAGGTCTTTCGATCCCTAGACGACTAGTAAATCATGGAGCATCTATATAAGAAAAGAGCAACATAGTTTTGGGACACCTAT
Source organism: Capsicum rhomboideum (assembly GCA_031232105.1). NCBI lineage: Eukaryota > Viridiplantae > Streptophyta > Magnoliopsida > Solanales > Solanaceae > Capsicum > Capsicum rhomboideum. The sequence goes on from CP124714.1 coordinate 49,302,645, forward strand.
TGAATACGCAGAGAAAGAATTATTCTCAAGTAGTAGGAGATCAAGGCAAGCAAACATTCATTTAAGGAAAATCATAGTTTAAGCTTTTTTTCTTAATCATTGTCAGTGTTAGAGTCTTGTAAGTAGTGCTAGAGTCTAGTTATTTTGTTATAAATATTCTATTGTGATGAGTTGTTGTGATTTAGTTGGTGGGGCTTGTAACAAGAAGTAGGTTTGGCTTCTTGGGAGAGTTGTTACTAGAAACAGTTATAGCCAACTGTTTGTTTCTTGGTACTAAAGTTAGTTTCTTTGATTATTAAGTTGTAATCACAAAACTTGTTTCAATTTTAGTGAATTTATGGTCGTGGTGGTTACTTCTTGAGTTAGGATATTTTTCGACGTAAATTGCTATGAATTTACTTATTTCTCAAATCTATCTGCTTAGGAACTTGGCCCCTGTGAAAAATATTTGACACTAGTTCTTTTCACCTATTCCCTTCAAGTTATCCTTTGACAACCATGACCCTTCTTATAACATTCAATGCAATCATGATATAAAAGTTGGATAACATGGAGCAACATGTACATATGCATATTGGAAACTAAGCATGATGAAAAACAACCAAGAAAATGTCATGATTGAAGATTGAATGTTATTAGAAGGTAAAGGTTGGAAAACACCAACTTGAAGGGAATAAATAGAGCGAAGGTGTTTCTGCTCCGCTATAGTTTAACCAATGACTAAGTTCTACTTTCAAAGTACAAAAGCTTCATATTCTTACGTATCATATGTTTGATGAGTAAGTTTAATGTTTTATTGATTTTCAAATTGTGAATAAGATTTTAAATGACTTTTGAAGCATAGAGGCTCTTTACAAATGTTGTCAACTGTTGTATTAATATAAAATATGGCAAAACATTGTAAAAAAATAATGGTACAGTTAATGGAATAGTGTTGCTAGCCATATTTTGCATATAACTTCACTTTTATGGAAACAAATTCCCTTCCCATGTTAAAAGTTTTTTGCCAGTTGGTATACTTGATGGTGTGCCAATAAAGTATGTCTCATGGTAAAGGGAGATGGGGTGGGTGGGGGGTGAGTTCTTATTCTTGAATTCTTCTTTCAGATTTTAGTTCTAAGTCTCTTTTTCATGCACAAAACTGTTAGAAGAGTTAATGACGAGAATGGTTACCTATGTGGCTGTAATAATTGTAAGCTGTCCAAGGCAAGATTTTATTTTACTGTTCTTGTTGGGTGTGCGAACAAAAGGCTCACATTGATATCTGAAGAGATTAGGAAGTTACATATAAGGTTTAGAATCTCTTAATGATGTGAGGACTTTTAGTAAAAATCGTGTGGGCTTTGCCCAAAGTGGACAATGTCACACTATGTAAGAGTGTCTTTGGGTTGATTGAGCCTAACAACTGGCATCAAACCCCAAGTTCAGTGGGATGAGTATGGAGATGTGGTGGAGTGATAGGGTGTGGGGATCGATTTCCTTATCCTTGCGATCTCAGAGATGCATATACAAGAAAAAGCTAGTTGCACGCTTTGGCCACCATAAATACTCAGATGATGTGGGTAGCATACAGTTTTGGCACTTTCATCTTGGTCATATAAGTGACAATGGATTGTCTTTGTTAGGCAAGAAAAATTTATTGGATGGGTATGAAAATCACGCTTTAAATTTTTGTGAGCATTGTGTGTTTAGTAAGCAAACAAGGGAAAACTTTAGCAAGAAGGAAGAGCACAAGACCATAGACAAGTTAGATTATATACATTCAGACTTATGAGGTCAAAATAGTGTTCTTTTCAAAAGAGAAGCCAAGTACTTTATTACTTTGATTGATGATTACTCAAAAATGGCATGGGTATATTTTTTGAAAATGAAAGATGAGACTTTTCTGACATTTATTAAGTGGAAGATGATAGTTGAGAGGCAGACCAAAATAAAAGTTAAGCATGTTTGAAAGTATAATATGTTGGAATTTTGCAACTTAGAGTTAATTGATTTATGCAGTAGAGAGGGCATAGTGAGACACCACCCTTGTGTCAGAACACCACAGTACAATGGTGTTGCAGAATATATGAACTAAGCACTTTGTGATAGGGCACGAAGAATACTTTCACACTCATATGTTGGCAATGATTTTTTAGGCTGAAAAAATCAATACAACTTGTTATTTTGATCGATAGAACTCCATCCACAACTATTATGATCGATTGAACTCCATCCACAACTATTAAGTTCAAAACTCCTTTTGAGATTTGATCTAGTTTGCCTGCTGATTATTCAAATTTAATAATATTTAGTTTTCTTACATATGCTCATGTGAGGGATAGAAAACTTGAGTCGAGGGTAAAGAAGTGACTATTTCTAAGGTATGCTAAGGGAATAAAAGGTAACAGGTTGTGGATCATATATCAAAAGACTCCAGGGTTAATTATTAGTAAGTATGTGACATTCAATGAATCTGCCTCACTGAACAGATAAAGGGGGAAGGCAAAACAAACTGTGGTGTCAGTAACTACATTGAGCTAGAAATTGAATCTCCACTAGCTCAGCCCAATAGTTCAGAAGTGAAGGAGGTGTAAAACATTAATGTTGATATACCTATGCAACAAAAACTATATAGAATTGAAACAGGTTGAGAGAAGAGAGTGACTAACTGACAAAAAGGTTTACAAACGTAGTTGATGAAAATCTTTTTGGATATGAAAATTTTGAGGAGTTTACTTTGTCAGTTGTAGAAAGCATTGACGTTCTTGATCCTAATATCTATAAAAAAATCTATTTCTAGTTCAGAAGATAATCGATGGGTTGGTGCTATGGATGAAGGGATTGAATCACTTCACAAGGATCGAACATGGATGTTTGGTTCATTGACAAAGGTACAAAAGGTGGAAGACTGTAAAAGGGTTGATGATGTGAAGAAAATTTCTATACATGATGATCCAGTAGATATGAAGACCAAGAGAGTCCCAACCAATAATTTTAGGCAATGTTGCCTAGACTTGATCAGGGGTAGCTCAACAAAATTGGTGTTCTAAAGACAAATCTTAATAAGAGGTTTCAAGTATATTCAATAAAATTAGTTTTATGTGTATCTCATGTACCACATACGTATTTCGTGTGACATACGTGCATCTCATGTGATATACGTGCATCTCGTGCTATGTAAGTGCATCTTGTGCAACTTACATGCATCTCGTGTAATATACATGCATCTTATGTGCATTTCATATGCCATACGTGCATCCCGTTGTCTATTAGTACGAATATTTAGAATCATATAGATATTACCGTTAAATATGTGTGTTAGTATACTATCATTGTAAACTATCTTTTAGCTTAATTTAATAATATTTTTAAGGAAAACAATCTAAACAACTAACTTTACTTTTAGTAACTATTGAAAATGGGCCCCCAAAAGTTATTTTTTCCACAAAATTTCTCTTGATATTTAACAATACAACATTTTTTTAAGAATAATATATATATAGAACATGTTTTTAGAAAAAATAGGGTGGTCCCAAGCCATTGATTTAGTGGCTTTATGGTTGAGCTGGCCATGGACTTGATTAGTGTATGAAGTACCCAGTGAGCCTTTTTGAGGGCTGAGGGAAAGGTAGATAGACTTTGTTCCTATTGATGAAGGAAATTCAAGGCAAGAAAAAGATTCTTTAATTATGTCTTGAATTTTTCCTTGTATATTTTAGGAAACTCGTAATCCCCATTGGTTTATGAAACTTTCTGTCCTAATGGATTTGGGAATAGAATATATTGTCCTTGTAGGATTGGAAGATCCTTTTATTTATAGGTTTGGGACTATTTGGGATCTATATAGGGGTGGTAGTTGCAGATTCTAAAAGCAAGCATTGTACACTTCTTCTTTTCTTTCATAGTAGAAAACTCTCTTTGGTTTTGCTTGGAGGATTAGGCATAGCAAAACCTCATTAAATCCTTGTGCTATTTTTCTTCTCTATCTTCTTTGTATGTTATTGTGTGCTAGTTAACCAACGATATCTCCACAATAGTTATGTTATATATTCTCAAAAATTTTATAAAAGTCGCACTTCATCAAAATTTCATGTCTTTTGTAGAATGTAAGTGCTTTGGAATCAAACAGTCATGCTGCTTGCAAGACCAGACACTCAAACAATCATATTTACTTCGAGGCCAGGAAGTCAATTTTTGTTGCAGTCCAAGAGTTGAAGAAGACTGATAGTTTGCACGACCTAGAGATTACTTTCTTTGAGTTAATAGTTTCCTATGTATGAAACAAGTTTCCTATCGTGTTCCAACATGCAGTAATAGCTATAGATAAAAACACAATGTTTTTATATGGAAAACACCTGGCTCACAAAAGGTGTAAAAAACCATGACCCATACCTTTACAATATTTTATGCCAACTTCACTAAATCACAATGAGCCTTTCAACAAAAGATTACAAGCCTATGTAACCTAAGGAATTATAAACTCTAATTCCTAAACAACTCACAAACATCCCAAGGTGTGTCACTTCACATCCCTGAGTTCCCCAACTTGAAGACAACAATCCTAAATTACTTTATCAATTTACTGAACTAAGATTACATCAACATTGCAACTCAATAACCAACTCCTAATACATGAACACTAAGACTCTTTAGCTAAATCTATACTAGGACCTGGTTCTTCTATATGTTTCTTAAGAATTCAAGTAGCACTCTGCTAAGTAAATTTTCCAATTGCCTTTTCTACTTTGTAAGTGCATAAGTCCCTTGAGTAACTGAATTTCTATTTAAATACAACTCCAACAGAAACTTTTATTGTATAAAGTTCTAATCCATATGAAAGTCCTTTTTCAATTCAACCTCTAGCCATTTTAGTGTTGTACTCAAACTCCAACACTTCAAATTAGCTTATGTTGATTCCGTTGAGTTTATCAGAAGTCATCATCATCTATTTATTGATTATAGCACACTTGTATTTATTTATTAGGATTCTTGTTATCATCTTTGGGTCCATGAATTAGTGTTTCTGTTGAACTAGCTTGACTCACATGTTTTATTCAACTTTGTCAATCATTAAGAGGAGAGTGGAGCAGATGAGATGATTTGTGTCAATCTATGAGTTGCTTATACATTCTCATCCATCTCATGATCAAGAGCAGCCTAAAGAGATGCAATCCTTGATTAAAGATCCTCTCTCTCTATATCATGATTAGCTACTTCACCTTCCAATTCAACAGTCTTCTCAGCTAGGGTATTCTTAGCCTTTTACAAAGTAGTGTTGGAAAGCTTCACAGAAATAGGTAATGTAGAGTGATTCACCCTTCCCAACACATCCTTTGTGGTTTGATATTTCCATACTAGAATAGGAACATCAAAGTCATCAAAGATTTAGGCCAACTAGAACCCATAAGCAAGAGAGGCTATTTTTATCCTGATGCAACACCCTATTCATTTTCTTAATGATTAAAATTGGAAAGTCAATTTTGACCTCAGTCTCTAGAAATTCCATAAGAGAAAAATTCAAGTAGTTAGCCTCAGTCCCCCACTCTTTCCTTTGAAGTATGATTTTGTGAACCATATCAAAGTACAACTGGTGTAACGGGGACATGTCCCTTTTTTCTACTCTACAATGGTGAAGGATATTTGGATGACCATAGAATTTCTTGGTTATTTCCAGTGTTGAGTCCATATTATCCAAAGGAGGTCATTCATATTTGACATAATGGCTTCATCTTCCAGAGGGTACATCAAATATTTTTGCAACATTATCACCAGTGATATGAATAGAAACACCATGCACAAAGGAAGAAAAACAGTCCCATTATATTTCCCATTGATGTAAAACCCACTAACTTCTTTATTAGCTAGCTTACACTGCTTATTGCCCTAAAGAAACAGAGAGGACCAGCCTTGGGCTATAATTTTCCTGAGCAAAATTGTCATCTCAGGGCCCCCAAACCCAGTCACAACTCTACCACATACCATAGACTACTTTTGAAATTTTATGATATGGTCAAGTGTGGGATTAGGGGTTTGCTCAGTGGAGACATGAAAAGATGAGTCAACAATAAGAGGAGCTGATAGGAGCTAACGGATGGAGCAGGTGGAGATACCTGTTTCTTTCTTGTAGATGATTAGGACTTGGAGGGGGGTTTGGATAAAGTGGCCAGAGATTTTTTGGATGTGCATTTGGATGGTAGAGGGGTCTTAGAAGGACAAAAAGATGAAGGCTTAATGATTGAGCTCTTAATTGACTTAGAACAAAGAACTGTGTGAAGAAGTAAGTCATCATCAGAAATTTCTTCTTGAGAGGTTATGGATCAGTTGAGGAATTTGATTTCTTGCTTTATTTCAGAGCTTTATGAAGAAATGCATCCTCTTGATGCTCCCGATTTCTGGTGTGAGGAGTTTTGGGTGGACCAAAGGGTGGAGGTGTTTCAATAATGAGTTCATCCTTTATACTAGGGATTGATGACATAGATTTCTTCCTCAAACAAGAATGAAACCTTTTGTGAATTAGATCTAAAATAGGGATATATTTAATATGAACAATTTGAAGAGGCGCGACATTTTGAACATGGGGTAGAGGATTTTGTGCAATGGAAGGAGAATTAGAGAAGGTAGAGAACTGATTCTTAAAGTTGTTCCAAGTATAAAAATTGTATAATCTGAACGAAAGGGGAGGAGGAATTTTTTGAATAGGAGCAAAACTTTCATGTACAATCAATGCTAAGGAATCAGGAGAGGATTCTTTAGAAACACTTGGAGGTTTTACAGGAGAAGAGAATGAGGATTCCATTGCATTAAAAAACTTAGGCTTGCAAGTAAGAATTTTTCACTAGAGTGAATGAAGAGAGGAAATAAACTGTGGAAAATTTTGGTGCCAATTTGTCTTGTTTATAAGAGTAAAGAAAGATGAAACGTGAGGGAATGCAATTGTTCCAATCAGTAGAGAACTAATTAGAATAGGAGATGTGAGTTGATGTGATCGTGGTGGCAGACATTTTGAAAAAGTGGGGAGACTTTTGTTCTTTAACGGTTCTTTTTAAAATGCAGATGTATTAGGAAAATTAATACAAGGAAGATGAGTGCTCAGTTGTTTCAATTTATGCAGTCTTAGCCATATTTTAGTATAGAGCATACCTTATAAGAAGCACCTGGTAGGCATTATTACTTGCTTGTACTTGTTTCTACGCATAGTCTATTACAAAATTATGTCAGAAAAATCAATAATTTGGAATTTGGACACACAAATAATTGTGCAAGACTGAATTGGATAATACTTTAGCAAAAATAATTAATAGGAACCAGATATTCTAGCCTATCATTGAAGGGAGTTCATGCAATCTTAATTATCCATAGGTCTAACTTGTTCTTTTCATAATATTCCCTACTTGGTACCTTGGTAAAAATGTCAGCAATTTGTTCCTTAGTAGAACAAAACATAAATGAGATATGACACTAGTATTGTCACAAAAAATATGAACACAACCTACATCCATACCAAAGTCCATTAATTGTTGTTTGATCCATAGTAATTGAGAACAACATGATCTAAAAGCTACATACTCAGTATCAGTAGTAGACAATGCCACAAATTTTGTTTCTTAGAGGACTAGGAGATCAAACATGATCCAACAAAGTGTGCCATACATGTGGTATTTTTTTGTCAACTAGATAATCCGAATAATTAGCATCTGTATAGCCCACAAGATTGAAATTGCTTCATTTAGGGTACCATAAACCCAAGTCAGTGGTTCCTTTGAGGTACCTTAGAACCCTCTTGACAGCCTTAAGATGATACTCCTTGGGATTTTCTTGAAACCTCGCATAAAGTCTAACACTAAAGACAATATCAGGTCTACTTGTAATGAGATACAAGAGAGAACCAATCATTCCTCTACACAATTTCTTCTCCACAAATGGATCTGTTTCATCAAGGTCTAACTTTGTGGGAGTGCCAATATCTTCATTTTGAATCTTTTGAGTAACTCCTTCACATACTTTGATTGATGAATCAAGGTTCCAATTGAAGTTTGGTTGATTTACAGACCTAGGAGGATATTTAATTCTCCCATCATACTCATCTCAAATTCTCCATTCATTAATTTTTCAAACTCATCAGTCATATTTTGATCAGTGGATCCAAATATGATATCAACTACATATACCTGAACAATCAACAGATCCTTGCCATTAGTTTTCAAAAAGAGAGTATTGTTAATTTTACCTCTTGTGTGCCCATGTTCCGATAGAAATTTTGAAAATATTTCATACCAAGCCCTTTGGGCTTGTTTAAAATTATACAAGGCTTTGTATAACTTGTAGACATGATTATGGAACTTGATTCTTTCAAATCCAGGGTTTGTTTGACATAAACTTCTTCTTTCAGGTTTCAATTCGAAAATGCACACTTTACATCCATTTGATAAAGATTAAATTCCTTGAAGGATGCAAAGGATATTAGTAGCCTAATTAATTCAAGCCTTACTACTGATGCAAAAGTCTCATTATAGTATATCCCTTCTTCTTGGTTGTATCCTTGGACCACCAATCTTGTCTTGTTCCTTCTAACTGTTTCATTCTCATCTAGCGTCTTTATGTACACCTATTTTGTTTCAATCATAGTTTTGTCTTTTGGTAGAGGAACCATGTGCCACATATTACTTCTTTTAAACTAATTAAGCTTATCTTGCATGGCTAGTATCCAATCTTCATCAAGAAGGGCCTCTTTCACCTTTTTAGGTTCAATCGTTGATAAGAAGGCTTTAAAGGCACATAGATTCTTCAAACTAGATCTAGTGGTGATTCCAGATGTTAAATCTGTAAGAACATTGTCAATAGGGTGAGATCCATAATACTTGTAGCTTATTAACACTAACCCTTGTGATATTCCAGCAACATTATTAGTGGATTGTGTTTGTGTTGTGAGTGAAGCATTTTCTTTTGATTTTCTATTCTGTAACACCCTTAGAGTTCATGATGTATTTTGAGGGTTTTCTATGTGTTTAGGGTCATAAAATGAGGTCATTTTACCTTTATGGAGGTGGGAAAAAGTCTGGGATGAGTTTGGGGTCAGAAAAGAACGTCTTAGACTAAAAAAGAAGATCAAGTGTCACACATAGGGACCTCAACTTTGGGCCCCGCATCATGGATCACTTTGAAATTGGCCAATAGATAGCTTGCTCTATTACTGATGCAGCACACAAGCCACCCTTATGCATTGGGAGGAGCGGCGCACTGCCTCCTCTTGTGTGTTCGGTGTGCAATGCACCCGACACCTCTGCGCCAATAATTTTCTCCATTTTTCTTTTAAAAATTAAGGGTAAGTTCATCCTTTCACCCGATGTAACTCCCCCAACCAATTTTTAATCACCTAAAATCATCTCAATTCACTCATAATCACTTTAAAACATAAAACCTTCTCTCTCCCAAAGTTTAAGATCACAAGAAAAGGGGTTTTTCAATTTCCAAGCTCCAAGGCTCCAAGAATCAAGCTTTCTTCAAGAATTCTCCAAATTCAGATATGTGGGGTTTCATAAATGGGTTCCTTTAACCCATTGATTCCCTAAATCAACATAATTTCCTTAATTAAATGTATTCTTCAGAGTTAGGGTTTTATGAAAATTATGGGATTTGATGTATTGCAGTTTCTTAGCAAGAATAATCCTTGAATGCATGTCTCCCTTAAAAATTTGTTATTGTCATAGAGTTATTAATGTGAACCCTCATTATGTGTATCAATTCGTGATTTTGGGATTGTTTTTATGAAAATTCATGTCTTATTTATATCATATACATTATCATGAGTAGATGTATTTTTCAGAGATGGCGGATTATGAACACCTAATGACCTAGGTACACATGCATTAATAAATAAACAACTATTCTTTCAGTGTCACATATTTTAGGATGCTTTCAGAGAAAGTGTCTATATTTCAGTCTCAAAATTCTGTATTTATGAGCTTACCAGTTATTCAGTATAATTTTCATTGGGAGTAGTACTTAGCAACGAGTGAATGTAGGGATGAAGTCTCTTTCGTTAGTTAGTTTGAGACCTTTAGTAAATTTCCCTAAGTCCCAGAACTATGTTGCCATCGTAGGTCTTAAAGGGTCTTCCTTCAGAGAGGTTGAGATCATAGTCCTTTGGACATCAGATTAGGATCCACGCCAGCTAGTGTTTGTACCCTTGGTAAGGTACCAAACACCCATCCAATTCATGTTTAGCTCAGATGGGGTATGTCGATTAACAATAGCTCCCACAGTTCAGTCTCAGTTATTGTATGACCCTGTATTCAGTTAATCAATACATTATTGTCAGTTACATGTTGTATTTAATCAGTCATTGCGTTAGTTATATTCTACAATTTTCATGCTCAGTTTATCCTTTCATGATAAGTATGTTTAGTTTCATATAACATAATGCATACCTCAGATGCTTGGTATATTCAAAGTACTGATCACTTATTTAGCATCCAGACCATGGTTAGCCCAATTTTGCAGTACCTCAACAGTAGAGTTTGGTGAGTCCTCATCATTTGTGGTCTAGTTTAATATTTTGTTTCATATTCTATTACAGTTTCAAACAGTTAGAGTTAGCTAGGGGTTTATCCCAATAACTCATCTTTGTAGACTCATGTTTTCAGATTTTGGTTGTGTTAAATATTTTTACCATATTAACTCAGTATTTGTTTTCATTTAACTATTATCATATGATTCAGACCTTTCATTTTCCACTCAGTATTACTCAGTTGTTATAATATCTTAGTGTCATGCAAGGCCAGGGGTCAGCTTGGGGTCCTTTGTAACTCTAAGCACTATGAAATGACTATGGGGTAGTCTCGATTGTAACAAACTTGGTATCAAAGCATCACATTTAAAGTGTCCTAGGTTGTTTAAAAACCACATTGAGTAGAGTCTTATTCATCAATGTGAAGTGCGCCACACTTCTGAATGAGAGGCTATGAAACATTTTAGGAAATATTTCACTTCCTTCATGTTCATGTCATGTGATAGAGTGTGAACACTATTTAACCTCTTTCTAACTCATGCTTTAAGCACTTATAGAAAATGCCACCCAAAAGAGCTAACGGAAGGAGAAATGGAAACAAAAATGGGAACCAACAAGCACCGCTAGCTCCAGCAGACCCTTTAAATGAGCAAGTCCTCCATGCTGAGTTCAGGGCTACCTTTCAGGTGCTAGATCAGACCATGTCTCCCCAATTGAATCAATAAGATGTTGTGTCAGTCAACACGAATGGTGGTACAACAACGACCCAAGTTTGAGATTACACTCGAATGGATCCTTCTGAGTTTCATGGTTCTAATGCTGTAGAGGATCCGCAGGAATTCCTTGATGATATTAGGAAAGTCACTGACATCATGGGTGTCACTCCAGTCAAGATTGCATATTTGGCTACTTATCAGTTGAATGGAGTGGCTCATATTTGGTGTAAGCAGTGGAAGGAAGAGAGGGGTGAGGATGCAGGTCTAGTGGAATGGGATAAGTTTGTAGCTACCTTTCTAGACATTTTCTTCCCACTGGAGTTGAGGGAAGCTAAGATTCAAGAGGTTTTTAATCTGAAGCAGGGTAACATAAACGTGAAGGAGTATTCTCTTAAGTTTACTAAGGTCTAAAAGTATGCTTCAGTGATGGTGGACGATTCCATGGCTCGCATGAGTAAGTTTGTATTTGGTGTTTCTAAGGATGTAGTTAAAGAGTGCAGAGCTGATATGTTGGTCAATAAGATGGACATATCTAGGTTGATGAATCATGCTCAACATATTTAGGAGGAAAAGATCAAAGAGAATGAAAGGGAGAATAAGAGAGCCAAGTCTGGTAGTTTTAACTTTTCTCAACAAAAATTAGATGGTGGTAATCACTCTCAGTTTTGTTATAAGTCTTCAGCCCCAACTCCATCCTATACCAGTGCTCCTGTACCTAAGATCAGATAAGAGTATCAGGATAAGGCACCAGGCTCTAAGTCCCAGGGTACTGTCACTAGTGGGTGTACTAATTCGATTTGCAAGAGGTGTGGTAAGAATCACTAAGAAGAGTGTATGGTCAGTAGTGGGAATTGTTTTAGTTGCGATAAGCTGGGACATCGATTAAGGAAGTGCCCAGTTGCCATCTGAAAGGGTGGAGATATTTGTCAATAGACTCAGTCCAACACTTCAGCAGCTTCATCAGGTCGTCTAACTTAGCAGGGCACCTCATCTAGTATAGGTGGTGGTCAACATTAGAATAAGTTCTATGCACTTCAGATTTGACAATACAAAGAGGATTCCCTTAACATAGTCACTGATACGTTAGAGGTCTTTCATGTAATTATTTATGCATTATTAGATCCCGATGCCACCCTGTCCTTCGTGACTTCTTATATCGAAGTAGATTTTAGTGTTAGTCCCAAAATCCTCTCAGACCCTTTCTCAGTCTCTACCCTTATTGGTGATTCAGTCATAGCTAGAACGGTATACAGAAATTGCCCTATCACAGTTTCTCAAAAAGTCACCTCAGTGGATCTTATAAAGTTAGATATGATTGATTTTGATGTCATTCTTGGCATGGATTGGCTACATTCTTGTTATACCTCAATCGATTGTAGAAACAAAGTAGTTCAATTTCAATTTCCAAATGAGCAAGTGTTTGTGTTGAAGGGTAGTACTTCAGCGCCTATAGGTCAATTTATCTCTTACCTTAGGGGCAAAAAAATAATTTCCAAAGGGTGAATCTATCATCATATTTGGGTAAAGGTTTCAATGTCCAAGACCCGACTCTTCAGTCAGTTCCTGTGGTTAATGAGTTTTAAGAAGTGTTCCCCAAAAATTTTCCTGGGATTCCTCCTGAAAAGGAAATTAACTTTGAAATAGATCTCCTTCCAGATACCCGACCTATTTTAATTCCACCTTATAGGATGGATTCATCCGTACATAATGAGTTAAAGGAATATTTGAAAGATCTTGTAATTATAGATGACATCCTCGTTTATTCTTAAAGTATGGATGAACATGCAGACTATTTGAGAATTGTCTGGCAGACTCTCAACGATCGTCGGTAATTCACAAATTTCAACAAATGTGAATTCTGGTTGAAGTTAGTAGCATTCCTTGGTCATATCATTTCGGGGGAGGGAATTCAAGTTGATCCTCAAAATACCAAAGCAGTTAGAAATTAGCCTAAACCCATCTCTCCATCTAATGTCAGAAGTTCTTGGATTTAGTCGGTCAATAAAGACAGTTTGTTGAAAGATTCTCATCTATTTCCTCTCCCATATCTAAACTGACTAAGAAGAAGGTCAAATTTCAATGGCCCAATGCTTGTGAGAAAAGTTTTTTTAGGTGTTTAAGACTCGACTTACATCCGTTCCAGTTTTGACTCTGCCATAGGGTTTAAATGGGTTTGTGGTTTATTGTGATGCCTCAAGAGTTAGCCTTGGTTGTGTGTTTATGCAGCATGGTAAATTTATAGTATATACCTCTATATAACTCAAGCCTCATGAGAAAAATTCCCTGACTCATAATCTTGAGTAGACAACTATTTTTTTTGCCTTAAATATTTGGAGGCATTATCTCTAAATGTTTCGTGTAGATGTGTTCAATGACTATAAGATCCTACAGTATGTGTTTATTCAGAAAGATCTAAGTCTTCGTTAGAGGAGATGGCTAGAGTTGTTAAAGGATTACGACATGAGTGTCCTATACCATCCGGGTAAAGCCAGTGTAGTGGCCGATGATCTTAGTAGGTTGCCTTAGGGAAGTGTTGTTCATGTGGAGGATGAAAAGAAAGAGTTGATTTGTGAGGTTCGCCAGCTTGCAAAATTGGGAGTTCGATTAGTTGACTCAACCGAAGTTAATATCTTGGTTAAGAATGGTTTAGAATCTTCTTTAGTAGTCTAGATGAAAGAAAAGCAAGATAGTGATCCTATTTTGCTTAAGTTGAAGGAAGCCTTCCAAAGTTAAAAATTTGAGATTTTTTCCCAAGGGGAAGATGGTGTTCTTCGATGTCAAGGTTGACTTTGCGTTCCAGAAGTGGATGACTTAAGATAGAAGATTCTAGTAGAAGATCATAGTTCTAGATATTCTATTCACCCAGGAGCCACTAAAATGTACCATAACCTACAGGAGGTCTATTGGTGGAATGGCATGAAGAAGGATATTGCAGAGTTTATGCTAAGTGTCTAAATTACCAGTAGGTTAAGATTGAGCACTAGAGGCCGGGTGGTATGACTCAAAATATTAGTATCCCTACTTGGAAGTGCAAAGTGGACTTCATTACAGGGTTGCCTCGTACTCGTCAACAACATTATTCTATTTAGGTTATAGGTGGTCGGATGATAAATTCAACAGACTTCCTACCAGTTAATACTTAAGATTCACCTGAGAATTATGCTAGACTTTACCTTATAGAGTTGGCAAAATTGCATGGAGTCCCTTTGACAATTATCTGAGATAGGGGTACTCAGTTTACCAGCTAGTTTGGGAAGTCATTTCAGAAGGGTCTTGATACCCAAATTCATCTCATTATAGATATCCATAGACAGATAGTAAAGTGGAGTGGATCATTCAGACCATAGAGAAAATGTTGAGGGCTAATGTGATCAATTTTAAGGGTAGTTGGGATGATCATGTGCCTTTAATCAAATTGGTTGGTGATGCTATATTGATAGGATCTAGTCCATGAGGCCATGCAAAAGGCTCAACTAATTAGGAAAAATTTGAAAACAACTCAGAGTCCCTAAAAATCCTATGCAAATATGAGGAGGAGAGAGCTGGAATTCACGATTAGTGATTTGGTTTACCTGAAGGTGTCACCCATGAAACGGGTGAAGAGTTTTGACAAAAAGGAGAAACTAAGTCCCCACTATGTTGGTCCTTATAAGATATTAAGGTTCTTTGGAAATGTGGCATACAAGTTAGATTTTCTTGCAGACTTAGCATTAGCGCTTCCAGTGTTTTACGTATCTCTGTTGAAGAAATTCATCGATGATCCAACTTCAAACGTGTCCTTAGACAGTATGGGCGTGAAAGATATTCTATCTTATTAAGAATTCCTAGTTGAGATTCTTAACCTCAAGTTCGTAGGTGATTCTTTTCGATAATGTGTCTATAGTACAATCTCAGAATTCAGTATTTATGAGCTTACCAGTTATGTAGTATAAATTCTGTTGGGAGTAGTACATAGCACCAAACGGATGTAGGGATGAAGTCTCTTCTGTCAGTTAGGTTGAGACCTTTAGTATAAGTCCCTAAGTCCCAGAACTACTTGCCACTGTAGGTCTTAAAGGGTCCTCCTTCAGATAGATTGACACCATAGTCCTTCCGATATCAGATTAGCTGATCCACTCCAGCCAGTGTTCGTACCTTGGCAATGCACCGAACACCCATCCAACTGAGGTTACTAGTTGGGCCCTGTTTAACTCAGATGGAGTCTGTCGATTAATAGTAGCTCCCACAGTTTAGTCTCAGTTCTTGAATGACCTCATATTCAGTAATTCAGTACATTATTGTCAGTTACATGTCGTATTTACTTGGTCATTGCATCAGTTAAATTCTTCAGTTTTCATGCCCAGTTCATCTTTTCATGATCAGTATGTTTAGTTTCATGAGCTTAATGCATACCTCACATGCTCAGTATATTCAAATACTGACCGCATACTTCTTTGCATTATATTGTATCATAATATGTGTTCAAACGTTCAGAATCCAGACCGTGGTTAGCCCAATTTTACGGTACTTTAGCAACAGAGTTTGGTGAGTCCTCATCACTCGAGGGATAGTTTAGTACTTTGTTTCATGTTCTATTACAGTTTCAGACAGTTAAAGTTAGTTGGGGGCTTATCCTAGTAGCTCATCATAGTAGAGGCTTTCAGACAAATAGAGTCATATTTCAAATTTTGGTTGCGTTATATGCTTTTCCTATATTAACTCAGTATTAGTTTTCATTTAACTATTATCAGATTATTTAGACCTTTCAGTTTCCACTCAATATTACTCAGTTGTTATAATATCTTAGAGTCATAACAGGCCATGTGTTAGCTTGGTATCCCTTGTGACTTTAAGCAACATGTTACGACTAGGGGGTAGTCTCGGGTCGTGACATGTTCCCCCTGTCATTATTCCCTTAGCCTGCTCAATAGTTAGACCAGGTGACACAACCTATTCATGTGAACGCTATTCGATTTCACATTCATCATGCATGTTAGTCTCAAGCACAGTACTAGATTCATCAAAAACAATATGCACACTTTCTTCAACACAGTTTGTTATTTTTCTTAATACCCTATATGGTTTACTATGTTGAGCATGTCCTAATAAGATTCCCTCATCACTCCTTGCATCAAACTTTCCCAAATTATCTTATCCATTATTGTGAATAAAATATTTGCAAAGGTCCTAAAATGAGCAATGTTAGTTTTTCTACCTTTGAGCATAGGGAGTCTTGTCTAATAGAGGCCTAGTCATGTATCTATTCACAATGTATTAGGCATTGCCTATGGCCTCAACCTAAAGATTTTTTTCAAGATTTCCTGCAATCATCATTATTCTATCTTCTAAAGACTTATTTATCCTTTCTACTACAACATTTTTCTGTGGTGTTTTAGGAGTAGATAAGTTATGATCTATTCCATTTTCTGAACAGAATTCTAAGAATTTTACATTTTCAATTTTTTTTCCATGGTTAGATCTGATGGAAATTAAGGAGGTACCTAGATTCTTTTCCATTTTCTTGACAAAAATAGAAAAGCTATCAAAGTCATCTTCTTTAGAAGCCAAAAACAATGTCTAGATAAACCTAGAATAATCATTAACAATTACATAAGCGTACCCTTTGCGTCCTTTACTTCTTACCCTCATTGGTCTACAAAGATCCATATGAACTAGGTGAAGGTACTTGGTTGTACCTACCTGATTCTATGTCTTGAAAGAGGATCTCACTTGCTTCCCCCTTACACAGGCACTACAAACTTAGTTATCTTTGAACTTAGTTCTAGGCAAGCCTATAACCATGTCCTTTGAAGCAAGTTTGTTCAAGTGTTTCAGACTTGCATGTCCAATTCTTTTATGCCATAGTATGGGGTCACAGTCAATTGCTTAAAACATGTCAAATTTTTACCAAGTATCCCCATAATATCAACCTTGTACATATTTTTATGTCTTTTGGCAGTTAAAACAATCTCTTTTGTGTCCATCTTATTAACCTTGCAACCTGAAAAAGTAAAGGTTACATTGTTTTTTGTTACAAAGCTGAGAGATGCAAATTAAATTGTGCTTCAATCCATCAACATGATATCCTTCTTCCAGTGCTTTTGTTTGAGATCTTCCAATCTTTCCAACTCCAGTAAGTATACCTTTTTACCATCTCCAAATGACACATTCCCCCCTTTAAATGAGGTGAGTGAAAGGAGTTTTTGTTTGTCTCCAGTCATGTGCCTTGAGTAAGCACTATCCATGTACCAATATCGCTTGCCTCCTTTTACATTCACCTACAAAACAATTTTAGGGGTTAGTCTTAGTAACCAGTCAAACTTAGGTCCTTTCTTATGATCAAAAAGATGAATCAGATTTGTTCTTGCCCATCCAAGCAGTTGGTTAGTGGACTTGTTTCTGTGCACAATTTTGACATTATTTCCTTTTTCTAGTTTTGTGTTCTTATATCTATAGACAACTATAACTAGGCACTCGGTAGTGGGATGTCTAAGTTATCCACAAACATAGTACAAATCATTAGTGACAATCATTTCCTTATGAAATCCTAGACCTGACTTTTCATTATGAGTTCTTACACTTAATTTGTTGACAATTCTAGAAGCATTAGTCTATCAATTTTCTCTTTCAAGGTCCAATTTTAATCTAGACACTTCTTGAGTCAATTTTCTCACCTTTTCTTTTTCACATAAAATATCATATTTGTTTTTCTTAAGGTCTGACTTAATCTTTTTTTAATCTTCACTCATTACTCTTTTACCTTTTTCAATGATTGTCATTTATAAAATTTCAGACTTATTCAAATTTGATAAACCAAGTTTTCTAACCTGGTCCTTTAGGGTACTGCTTTCCTTTTTAGTGGTAGTCTTTCAAGTTTCAAGATCAATATAATCAAACTTTAGGGTTTCAAGAGTACTGAACAACTCATCCCTATCAGAGGTTAGTTCTTGAAAATCATCAATGAAAGCATTCATTAAGGAAAATAGTTTTCTTTTAGAGAAAAGATTTTTTTTAACTCAAGAATACTTACCTCAGAGTTAGCTTCCTCTTCCTCCATATCTGAATCTCTAACAGACATAAATGCAATCTCATCTACATCTTCATCATCAGATTCTTCTAAGCCAGAGCCCCAAGCAGCCATCATGGCATATTCTTTTTTTTCCTTTTTCTTTGCCTTCTCATTCAGTTGTTTCTCAGCTCTTTCTTTCTTCCACTCAATTTCCCACATTGGACACTCCTTGATCATGTGATAAGTCTTTTTATATTTTAAAAATCCAATTTGTGATCTGTCATTGGATGGCTTCTTGTTACTGGTTCCTTTCCTATCAGATCCCTTCCCTTTCTTGAAAAACTTCTTGAAATTGTTGGCTAGAAATGCTACTTGTTCTTCATCAAGATCAGACTCTTCATTGTCAGATGCTTTCAGCACCAATGATTTTTCCTTAGTTACTTCCTCCTTTTTGTGATCTTCAATATTCATCTCATAGGTTTTCAAGTTTCCCACTAATTCATCAAGAGTCATATTGGTGAGATCCTTGGATTCTCTTATGGTTGTGACTTTCACGTCCCATTTGTCCTTTGGTAGAACTCTTAGAACCTTTTTAACCTCTTCCTCAGTGGTGAGATCCTTTCCCAATGATGACAACTCGTTGACTAAGGATGTTAGTCTAGTGATTATTTTCTGCAGTGACTCATTCTTTTTCATCTTAATAACTTCATATTCAGTGAACAATAATGGAATCCTGAATTTTCTTACTTGACTAGTTCCTTTATGAGCATTTTTCAAGGCATCCTATATCTTCTTGGCAATGGTGCAATTTGAAACCCTATTGTACTTATCTGGATCTAGGCCACACACAAGGATGTTCTTGGCCTTTGCATTCTTCTTCAGAGCAACAAGGTTTTCTAGAGCAAACTCACTCCTTACATTCTTAATCTGCTCTTCTTGAATTGTTTTCATGGGAATTGTTGGTCCATCAGTGTCTCTATCCCACAATTCATAGTCCTCACCTTGAATGTATATTTGCATACGTTCTTTCCACCAAATAATATAAGATCTATTGAAAAGAGAAGGTCGAGTTGTTGATTGTCCTTTACTGTGTCCAATAGGTTGTGTAGAGTTCATCATGATCTTATCTTAGGTGATAGACTTTGTAACATAACCTGACTCTAATACCAATTGATTGTTTGCTCAACCTAGAGATTACTTTCTTTGACTTAATAGTTTCCTATGTATCAAAACAAGTTTCCTAACATGTTCCAACAAACAACAAAAATAGTAGGTAAAAACACAATGTTTTACGTAAAAAACACCCGGCTTACAAAAGGTATAAAAAACTACGACCTGTACATCTACAGGATTTTACCCCAACTTCACTAAATCACAATGAGCCTTTCAACAAAAGATTACAAGCCTATGCAACCTATGGAATTATAAACTCTAATTCCTAAAAAACTCACCAACTTGAAAACAATAATCCTAAATCAGTTTATAACTTTACTGAACTACGATTACATAAACATTACAAATCAATATCCAACTCCTAATATATGAAGACTAAGATTCTTTATCTAACTCTATACTAGGATCTGGTTCTTCGATATGTTTCTTCAGAATTCAAGTAGCACTCTACTAAGTAAATTTGCGAATTTCCTTTTTGCTTTGTAAGTGATTAAGTACCTTGAGTGACTGACCTTGTATTTAAATATAACTCTTTAAAGAGTTGTTCTTCAAATCAAACTCCTCAGCAGTACGAACTCTTAATGTATAGGGTTCTACTCTATATGAAAGTCCTTCTTCAATTCAACCTCTTGTCTTTTTAGTGTTGTAATCAAACTCCAATACTTCAAATTAGCACATGTTGATTCCCTTGAGTTTACCAGAAGTTATCATCATTTATTCCTTGATTATAGCATTCTTATTTTTATTCATTAGGATTCTCGTTATTATCTTTGGGTCCATGAATTAGTGTGTCTTTTGAACCAGCTTGACTCACATGTTTCATTCAACTTTGTCAATCATCAAAAATGCATAGGCCCTAACAAAGACCCCTCCATAATTTCTCTCTGAAGCAATACAAAATGTCACTGGTTCTTCAATCAACCAAAACAATTTCCAAACCTAGAAAGGTGAATACATTATTTCTCCGTTAATTTTTGTTAACTATTTCACTCATTAACTCATTTTTCTACCCCCATTAATAATGTATCCTAACAAATGCATTCTTTGGTATCGTATCCAGTGTCCTTCCAAGCTGCTAATTGTGAAATTCATCATATATGTGCAAAAAATAAAGTGACAGAACCATTTTGATCTATTAATTCTTGTGCTCCTTGTCAAGGTAGGCTCAATGAAGTTGGTGGACTAAAGTAAAATAGTAACAAGAGGCCTTAAATATTATTATTAAGAATTTTCTCCATGATGGAGCGATTGTGCTCTAATTTTGAAACTAAATACCTGTTTTAATTTTATAGACAACCTTAGATAGATGATGTTATGTTTTTAATGGATTTTCATATTTGTGATAGCTAAACATGCTACGGTAAGCTCTTTTTTCTTTTATAAATCTTTGCATTTTGGTTTTGAACATTCTTTTAGAGATTCCTTATTTTGGTGTTATTAATTGTTTTGGCTATAAATGAGTGGAGACTAGGATAGTTAGTTTTGGATAGCATAGTAACAACTCGATAAGCTATGCATTTACATAGATATTTTATGTCTTAAAAGATCGATAAGATCTTAACCATGGAGATTGCATAAACAATAGCACTAGGTGACATTTCCCTAAAAATGATTTGAGAAAAGTTAGTGGGTATCTGTGTTGTGGGAGGTAGAAGGTACTGAATAGTTAATTGGTGGCCCGTGGCAAAATATATGTGATGAATAGTAGAGACACACACAAATTCAGTGAAATTGATCTGTTTGCTCAAGGTGGTATTATTTTAAAGGAGAATCCAATTAATTTTGGAGTGTATTAACTATATTAAGTACCCTTTGGGCTATCAACTTACGTAACGGATGCAAGAAAGCTCTTATTGCCAGGTAAAAACTATGCAAGCCTAACACTATAGGAGGCTTAAACATTATTGATATTGAGGTATGGACTAAATTAGTTGTCGCAAAGCTGCTAACCAAGATAAATCATAAGGAAGATAAGTTATGGGTGAGATGGGTACATAGGTACGATATAAAAGGGGATCAATATGGGATGCGGAGACAAAGCAGGCATGTCTAATAAAGAAGATTCTAAAAGGAAAATAGTATTCTGAAGTAGCTGGCTATTGCCAAACCATGGTTTTCCATTCAAAGATGCAATGCTTTTCCCTAAGTCCGCTTGGAGAAAGTTAGTATGCAAAAACTTTTGGGGCTCCTAAATGCCTCTTCATGTTTAGAGTAATAGCTTTAGGGATATTATTAGCCACAACAGAAAGACTTACAAGTTAGGGGATTGATACTACTCCAGAATGCCCACCCATTGTGTGCTACTGGATTGGAAAGAATAACTCATTCATACTTTGCATAAAGGAGAGACTTGGAGTAACTGGTAAAGTTATTTCCATATGACCATGAGTCACTGGTTCAAGCCATGAAAACAACCACTTGCACAAATGTAAGGTGAGGCTGCGTACATTAGATCCTTGTGGTCCAACCCTTCCCTAGACCCAGTGCATAGCCTAGCTTTAGTGAACTAGGATCACCTTTTATGCCCCAGTTCTACCTACATCTGGAGAATGGTGTTGAAGGGGAAGGGACTTAACCACCAACCTTGAAACTGACAACAATAACTAGACTGGATGAATACAAGAAGAGAAGCCTGATACAGTAATTTATTGAATGATTGAAGTCGATTGTGTATTTCATATATGGAAGGAAAAAAATCTAAGGGTGTTCTAAGGATGAGATAGATATGCAACACATATGTTTCTCAGACTCTTCAAAAATATCATGGGTTGTGTGTCGAATCCTTCAAAAGTAGTACATTTTTTAATGATCTAACATGGGTGGGGCAACAGTTTTGGAGAGTTCGAGCAACTTAGTGCAACTCCAGTGATCAAGCTTGTTGGTGTGATATACCATAGATTACAATAATTACAAAGTATATTTTTCTTGGATGAGGCGTGAATATCGCACTCTCTTTAAGGAGATTCAAGCCCACTGTGGCATATTCTACACTGATCCAAAAGTATCAATCTTGACATGTCCCCATCAGCATACAACAACCCATCATTATATACAACTCAAACAACTCCGGATTAGTTGAAGAATTCAAAGATTTACCAAAAAAACCCTTCCTTAATCAAATTATAAAACTCTCTTTTGTATAGTGAATATAGTAAGAGACTTAGACTATTTTCTTTGTCTCAACTCTCTGTTTCACTAACCTCAAAATATAAACACAATATGTTTCTTATTCTTGGAAAATAATGCAAGACCACCACTATTTATAGGTAAGGAACTCTTCCTTGTAATCAATAGGAAGAATAAGTGGGAAGATAAACGGTTTAGGGTTACAAGAGTTACAAGTCATAAAGTGGTAGAATATGGATAAATAAAGAGTTGGAGGTTACATGAATTTCAAGGAAAATGGTGGCAAAATTCAGCCACCACTAACCAAGAAGAAATAGCCTTTCAGAGATGTTATGTGAAGCAAAGTAACATCACATTCCTTAGATTTAAAAACCATAACTCCATTAGAATAATATAATGACACCATAGTGAATGGAGCATACAACAACAACGGAAGAAGTAATTGGCCAAAATTTAAGGTGTTGCACAATGTTATTTTGTAATATAAGACTAACTCCAAAATCAATAATTAGTCATGGCACAAATATACACTTTAATATAATATATATTATTATTAAAATGCTCAAAACCCGTTAAAGCTTATTATACTAAAGGTGTGCCAAAGAGAGGACCTAATGCAAATGTCGAAAAGAGACTGAGAGCTTTAAACTTCTATCCTGTGTAATAGCATAGAGAAGGGTACTTAGCTAGTATGGTAGTGAAGAACTGTTTGCTAATTGACTGAAGCTGGTTGTAGATTTGGTCTTTTTTTCATCCTATAATTACTACTGGTAATAAGTAAAATGTTTATTTACCAAAACAAACTTTCATAATGGAATTTTTTATTTAATTTTATACTTCCTTTCTCAAATCAACTTCTTGATTTGTATCTTTAAATTTTGGAAACATATAATAATAAGCTTTTAATTTTGTCAAACCTTGGTAAATGTACCATCAAACTCTTTCAAATTATAATTGATTGAAATACATCATAGAAACTCCATACAAATCTACGATAATCACAAATTAATGATTTCTGAAATTGTTAAAGTACTCCATACAAATCACAATTAAGAAAGGTGATATATGATAACTTTGTCTGAGCCTCTTCTTAGTTGGAAAAAAATGGGTCAGTTTACCACTTACCACAATGGCATAAGATACACAAGTAACAAAACACATTAACCATTGAACGAATGTATTAAGAAAGTTAAGACAGACAAGTACTTGTTCAAGAAACACCTTATAAGCTGAATCGTACATCTTTTGCATGTTAATATTTAGCATATACATGGGAGATATACTTTTCCTTCCATATCCCTTAATCAATTCATGGATAAGAATGGTATTGTCGTTAATTAATATTTCTAGGAGGGTTTAAAGTATATTATGATGGTTCTGGTATTGGTTTGGGTTGTGTTCTTATGCAACAGGTCCAAGTTATAGCATATTCTTAGAGAAAACTGAAGGTGCACGAGTGTAACTACCCTACTTATGACATGGAGATGGTAGTGGTAGTTTTTACTTAAGATTTATTGGCATTATCTTTATGGTGTTCACTGTGAGATATTCACCGATCACCATAGTCTTCAGTATATTCTGACTCAGAAGGATCATAATTCGAGATGGCACAGGTGGCTTGTGTTGTTGAAGGACTATGACCTCTCTATTATATACCATTCGGGCATGAAAAATATGGTAGTGCATTCCTTGAGCTGGATAGGGTGAGTATGGGGAGTTTGGCCTTCATTTCAGTTTTGGAGCAATTGTTGGCCTCAGACATCTAGTCTTTAGCCAACTCGTTGATTCAGCTTGATATCCAGTCCTTTTCTATAGCTGCCCCAAATCATTTATGACTTTTTAGTATTGATAGTTCGGTTCTAGAGCAGTTCAATTGGTGTTTATAGCCATTTTCTGGTTTTAGAGCTTTTGATTTTGAGAAAATGGTCTCGAGCGAAATCTCTAGGAAAACATCCTCAGATGAAAATTTTGACAGTTTTGTTAGCTCTAGAATAGTTATTTTAGGCTAAAGGGATCCTTGGTCTGGGTCTCGATGCTTCCAAGTTCGTTTTGGTGTATTGGGTGGATTTTGGTAAAAACGAAATATTGGGTGTGAGATCCACTTTTTATCTAAAACAACCTCTGTTTGAATTTTTATGCTTTTGTTGAGTTTAAAATGTCAAATTTTGTAGGGTGGCATAGTTTGTTTGCATGCACAGGGCTCCAAACCAATCTCAAACACCCAGTAGGGATATTTGGAGTTAGCTGAAAATATTTGGTGTAAAATTATCTAGTGCAGCTGCTTAAGATGCCCTTTTAGCACCATTAGGCACCACTTAAGTAGAACTATTACGATCCAATAACTCAATTCATAATGGCAACATTCGATGCATTATATGGTAGGTGGTGTCTATCTTCGATTGGCTAGTTTGAGACTTTAAAGGTTAGGACATAAGGTATTAATTTGCTTCGAGAGTCATTTGATAGGGTTTGGGTTATTCAAGATAGGCTATGGGCATCTCATAGTAGATAGAAGATTTATGATGACATTAGGCTTCGTACTTTGAGGTTTGAAGTTGGGGATCAAGTTTTTCTTTGAGTATCGGGACTTGATATTCTTTAAAGAGTTGGGGCGGTAGTTTATGAGTTACCTATGCCTCCAACCTTCTTAGAAATTCACCTAATTTTTCATGTGTTGATACTTTCATGCTATATTCCAAATGAGTCTCACGTGCTCAAGTGGGACTCGGATCAGTTGGAGGTTAGGTTGACCTTCGTGGAGGATCCAGTCAATATTCTAGTTAGTTATATTAGATGGCTGCATTCCAGAGAGATTCATATGGTTAAGGTTTAGTGGAGACACTGTCTAGTTAAGGAGGCTACTTTGGAGACTGAGCATGATATACAGACTCAGTATCCTTACAATTTTTAGCCTTTAGGTACTTCTTAACTCTTTACTTTTACAGACAAAAGTCCTTTTAGTAGTGAATGTTGTAATGACCATCCAGGTCATTTTCCACTTTTTCATGCATTTCCTGTATTTAGACCTTTCCTATAACTGCCCCAAGTCATTTATGACTTTATGGGACTGACAATTTGGTTCTCGGCAAGTTCGTTTGGTTTTATTGCCATTTCCCTATTTTAGAGCTTTTAAAGTTGAGAAAAGGGTCTCAGGCCAAAACATTTGGTAAACATCCATGAATAAAAATTTTGATAGTTCCTTAGCTCTGAAATTTTGATTTTGGCTCGGAGGACCCTTGGTCTGGGTCTCGAGGCTTTCGAGCTTATTTTGGGGTATTGGGTGGATTTTGGTAAAAATGAAACATTGGGTGTCGGACCCACTTTTTGTTGAATGACCTCTGTTGGAAATTTTATGGTGCCATTGAGTCCAAAATGTCTAATTTGGTAGGATAGTATAGTTTATTTGCATGCACAGGGTTCCAAATGAATCTTGAATACTAGGTCGGGATATTTAGAGTTAGCTAAAAATTTCTTGTGTAAAATTATCTGGTGCAGCTGATTAAGTGGCCCTTTTATCTCCATCAGGCACCGCTTAAGAAGAACTATCACTACCCAATAAATCAGGTCATGATAACACCATTTGAGATATTATCTAGTAGGTGGTGTCAATCTCTTATTTGTTGGTTTGAGATTTTAGAGACTAGGCCATGAGGTACTGATTTGCTTTGAGATTCGTTAGATAGGGTTTGGGTTATTCAGGATAGGCACGGGCATCTAAGAGCAGGTAAAAGATTTATGCTGAATATAGGCTTCGTGCTTTAAGGTTTGAAGTTGGTGATCAGGTTTTCCTTTTAGTGTTTTCTATGAAGGGCTTGTTGAGTTTCGAGAAGACGGTGAAGCTTAGCCCTAGGTATATCGGGCCTTTTGAGATTCTTTGAAGAGTTAGGTAGGTATCTTATAAGTTAGCCTTACCTCCAGCCTTCTCAGATATTCACTTAGTTTTTCATGTGTCGATGCTTCGGCGATACTTTCCAGATGAACCTCACGTGCTCTAGTGGGATTCAGTTCGGTTAGATGAAAGGTTGGTCTTCATAGAGGAGCTAGTCTCTATTCTAGCTAGAGATGTCAAACAGTTGCGTTCCAAAGAGATTCCTGTGCTTAAGGTTCAGCGGATACATCATCCAGTCAAGGAGGATACTTGGGAGACCGAGCATGATATGTGGATATAGTATCCTTACTTATTCGAGCCTTCAATTACTTCTTAACTCTTTACTTTTGCGGACACAAGTCCTTTTTAGTAGTGGATGTTGTAATGACCCTTCAGGTCAATTTCTAGTCTTTTGTGCATTTTCTATGTTTAGAACTTTCCTATAGATGCACCGAGTCTTTTATGACTTGGTGGGACTAACAGTTCTATTCTCAAGCAGATCATTTGGTTTTTATAGTCATTTCCCTGTTTTGGAAATTTTTGAGTTGAGAAAAGGGTCTCGGGACAAAACTTTAGGTAAACGACCTCAGATAACAATTATGATGGTTTTGTTAGCTCTGGAATATTGATTTTAGGCTAGGGACACCCTTGGTCTAGGTACCGAGGCTTCTGGGCTCGTTTTGGGCTATTGGATGGATTTCGGTAAAAATAGAACATTGGATGTGGGACCCAATTTTTATCGAAAGAACCTCTGTTGGAAATTTTGATGGTTCCATTTTTTTTCAGAATGTCGAATTAGGTTAGTTAGAATAATTTGTTTGTGTACACGAGATTTTGAACCTATCCCAAACACCCAGTTAGGATATTTGTCGTTAGCTAAAACTTTCTTGCGTAATATTATCTGGTGCAGCCTCTTAAGCAGCCCTTTTATTGCTTTAGCGAAGCCGGTTAAGCGGTGCTTGATGGAGTCAGCACTAGCCGCTTAAGCGACCCATTTTCTGCTTTAGTAAAGCCGCTTTAGCCAAACCAGCCGACATCACCTTACCTCTTAAGTGGTCACCCTTCTGATTTAGTTGTACAACTTAAGTGGTAAAAGTGCCTCTTTAGCAGAAAACACTGGTGGTATATATATTGTCTCTTTCACAATTTTTATCCCCAATGTTTCTAAGTGTTGACTCCATTATTGAGTGTGAGGGCTCAAAAATAGTGGGTAATAACCAATTGAAGTTGGGTTTAGTTTGGGAACATTAAAGTGATTGTCTTTCTATCATTTGCCTGTAAGTTCTCGGCCTAAATCTCCATTCAATTCTCCATTTTGTCCTTGATTCTGGACTATTGTTGGGGTTCCTTTTGGGACCCAATCAAGGAGCTAGTGGTTCACAACTTTTAAGCAAAAGATCATTGTTCCCCGAGGAAAGTTGTTGTGGATTCAATTTTTGGATTCCGCAAGCGGGGCCAACACATATTTTTAGCTCAATTTCTGACCCGAAGCGTAAATTTACAATATCAACATTGTTGTTCTCATCTTGATGCCTAGATTATTATTTTGATAGTATGACAGCTGTCGAAGGCCTCTCGGATGGGAAAAGCTCTTATATACAGGATTTTCGAGTGCTTTCGGCGGCGTCCAGGTAGGCTAGGCTTACCTTTCTTTGGACTTTTCTCTTTTATGGTTTTGATATGGTATTGTGCTAATTTTTCGTGGGTTATTATTGTTCGAAAAGTCATTTAGAAAATTCCTGATTATTTTAGCCGATTAAGGGGGTGTAGGATAGATTTCGGCCTTGAATTTCCTTAGGCTGGTAGTTACTTCTACTTTAGAACTTGACTTAGCATACTTAGGGCCTTGCGACTGGATTTAGAAGCCTTAGCGTAGGTTCGGGTAGATGTTTTCCTTAGGGTTAGATTCTCGGGACTTGTAGTTGGCCTTATCGTCCTTTTTAACATAGGTTGCTTTAAAATAATGCCCTCCTTTGACATAAATGATTATACGATTGCTTCGAGAGACCAGTTATTGGGATTGTCTCTGCTCAATCATTATATTATGCCTTTTAGCTTTGGTATCCTTTGCATGTTGGCATTTTAACCTTAAATCAAAGTTTTCAGCTTAATAAATGAAACCTTACACTCCTTTAATAAAAATGGCCTTCTAAAAAAAATCAAAAAAAGGACTAGATAGACTTAGAATGTATTAAAACATAGGATTATTACTACGTGTTCCATATTTATTAGTTTTGATTCGAATCCGACACCTGGTTTACTTTTTATTGCCTGTTAATTTCGATGAGTTCGGCATCTGGTATACTATTTATTATCCATTAGTTCTGGTTTGAGTCCGACATTTATTATTATTGATTTTTGGTTTGAAATCTAGTTGAGATCAGTAAGATTTTTGGTTATGACTGGAGGAAGAATATACGGTACGTTTATCGCACATCTTGGCTCCTTTTTACTTTCCTTACTGTCATACTTGGCTTTATGTTAGTAGTACTCCTTGCTTGCATGCACCGTACTTATGGGGGCTTATTTGGGTTTTATTTATTTTGTGTACCTTCTGAGCTTATAGGGGTCCAGTTAGATTGTAGCTAGGCATCTATTTTTGATTTTGAGTTCTTATATTCGACTCTCGCATTTGCTTAGCATAGCCTGTGATTTTACATTTTGACCCTCATTTATCGCCCTTTAGTGTAGATTCACAACTTATTTATGATTTAACTTTAATTAAGTTCAGTCGGCCTATGATGCCTACTAAGTACACCGTATTTTGGTATTGTTTCTGCCAAACGCACACGCAAGTGTACGCAGTCGTACAAGTAATATAGGATTTAGAGTCCATATATCGTAGCCAAAGAGACTGTCGATTAACTATTTTTTTAAATTAAACTAATCCTTATTATTTATTGAAGAAGTAAATCCCAAAAGATATATTTATGAATTAACTAAACTAAAAATAATTAATATATATATATATATATATATAATGAACAATTAACCAAAATGAAGAGCGGATTTTATGCAATCAATGAATGAATCGATCTAGGATTATAGATTCGCTAACAATCATGTCGAATATCAATTTCATCAACTTATTTGATTTTCTAATTGTTGATTTATGGGGTTGATTATATGATCATGATCTTCCGAACCTCTAATCGACTGTTTTGATTGACCTCACAAATACATCGTTGAGCAGAGATGTGATAACCCAATCCGAATGCATTTATATATCTTTTCGTTTTGTAACCAAGTAACGCAATCTAGATATATTCCTATCCTAGCCACAAATCAATTCTTTATTTTACTAAAGTAAAGATCTTACTCACTATATTCTTTGTTCTTTCTCATTGAATCTTCTTTCGAGTTCACAATAAGAATATAAATTTATTTTAATGGTAGACAAGCATTAAATTAGTAAGCACAATAATATAAGAACACCTATGATGATAATCAAATAAATCGAATCAAGAAATTACTAAACAATCATGTAGTTAGCTACCATAATCCTAGAACGAGAAGTTTAACTCCACATTGACATTGAGCAATTACAACAAATTATCCAAATAAATAATGTAAAAAATAAATAATAAAGGAGAAGAAAAGATGTCACCAATATTCTCCGGCCTCCACTGCGGCTCCTAGCTCTCCCTAGGTCAAACGCTGTATAAATACTGATTTTATGGAATATTTATTGGTGTAGAAAAATACACCAAATAAAATAACTGAGTCCAAAATAAACTGAAAAAAAATAATTTCAGAATACCTCTTTCGTGCCACGGCGATAACGTGGAGCAAAAGCTCTTTGTCACACCAAAAAGGTGGACAGTCACTGGATTGGAAACAGGAGAAATTTTCAATTCAAGGGTCACTTTTGATTATTTTAATAAATTTATTCTATTAATCTGCCTGCTTGATTTCCTTCCACAATCTTCCATCTTTAATTTATTTGGCTCCATATCTCATCGTTTTGACACCATTTTAATCCTACACATCAAAATTTAATATTAAGCACAATCCATAAAATTAATGCTCAAAAAGGACAAATAAAAATACTAAATTTTAGGCATATAATGACTAAAAATATATAGTTTTAGCCTCATATCACCACCCCACACTTAGACTCTTGCTTTTCCTCGAGTAAGCATTAAAGCTCATCTCAATAAATTAAGCTAGTACTACCACCACTTTTGTTGATACAAACAATTAGACCATTTATTAATTGAAAACATCAAGTACACTTCTCGATCATTATGTAAGAAATATAAACAAACAACTCTCTAACCTTCCAACCTCAAAGACGGACTCTAACTCATTAAATTTAAACTCGCTCACCTACTCTTGTCAAAGAAAGATAATAACATTACCTATCTATCATGAAACAAGTGCCCTCACAAGAAAAAATATGGTCCACACACTCAATTCAAAAGATTGAATATAAATTAAGGACTTAGCATCAAAGTACAACTCTGGCAATCACAAAGAATTCACATGTATGCACAAAGAATCATAGTCTTGCCCATTATGTACATCTACTAATTAAGCATACTTGAATAGAATCAAATAGGACTTTAACGGGTTGTAATAGGGCACCGGTAGGAAAACTATATAATAGTGACTTACACTTTCCTAAGCACTTTGCACTTGTATTTTCATAACCCATTATTTTCTTCTCTTTATTTTCAGCCCTCTCTTCAATAATTATTTTCATAAGTAATTTTCATCTTATCAAGAATGTTTCAATCAAGTTTTCTTCCAAACAATTTTTTTTTCTCTTTTTTGTTCATGTCACATTCTTTCAATGAGGGCCTTTTCATCACTTTGTAGCTATCATTGATCTCCCTTTACACTCAACCATCCCTTTTCTTTAGATTTAACAATTATAACAAATCTATGCTATAGTGATCAAGGAAGCAGGATGGAAAAAATAGGGATTTAACAAAAGAGTCAAGACAAAAATATGGCTACCAACAAAAGGCTACAGGCTCAAAAGGGATAACTAGTGGTATGATATCTGAAAAGGCTAACATTCTCAAGACAAATCAAAGAAAGCCTATTATCATCTTTTAAACAGAGCAATACTTTTTATTTTCCTTCAATAACATGCAGGGCAAGTTCTAGACTAAGATGCAAGACATGGAATATGCAAAAAAACCTCACCACACATGGCCCAAGTATCAATCAAGATAATCAATTTCACTTTTAAGATAGCAGGATCATAGTGAACTATAAAATAGGAAAAATTTATATACAGAGCCACAATCATGAGTTTAGGTGTCAGAAAGTCTGCTATTTTATTTACACTCAACCACTCACAGGAAAGTACTACTCAAGCTTAGGCCTAAATTTCTAGTATCACACAAGTAAAAAATATGATATTTTCCTTCTCTCCAAAAAATAAAAAATAAAATTTACTCCTAAAAATAAAATAAAAGATAATCGGTTCAACGGGACCTCCCTTGGAAAAGAACCGAAATGAAAAACCAAGGGATGGGTGAAGTATGATCTAATAAAGACTAAAGAGCTAAAAAGCTAAAAACCAACAAAAATTAATCTAATCTAAAGAATAAAATAAAAATCTTTTTGTATTTTTAAATGTTTTTATTTTTTTTTATTTTATGCGAGAAACTAAAAACAATGACTACATTCTATAGTATACTTCACCCTAAACAAATATTGGAAGACATCTCCCCCCACACTTAAAATCATGCTTTATCCTCAAAGCAATAAATAAAGTAAAATATGGGTTAACAATACTCCCCGAGGCCCTCTAGGGCCTAGCTAGAAGCATGTTTCCTCAATTTCCATCAAGGGTCGAGCACACCCCACACTTAAGCTCAAACGTGCTCCTTAGCTTCAAATTTTGAATGCTCGGACTTCCCCTAAATCTGTAAAAATAAAAACAACACAAAAAAGTGACTCTAAAAAATGAATAAAAATAAGAGCTACACTACTAATTGGGTTGCCTCCCAATAAGCATCTTATTTAATGTCATGGCATGACGACATTAAACTCACTACTTTTGCCTCCACTTTGAGGATATGAATTGCACTCCTAACTTTGCATCCAATTTTCGCTCCGCTCAAGGGGCGGTGGTATAAAAATGAACAAACCAAGAAATAGATGTAGCATTTTTTAGGTCTTGCCCTTTAAGTGAGGAATGTCGTTTTGTCTTTGTGGAATGGAAAATTTTAAAATGTAAGGGCCTTGTTCCTCATCTACACATTTCTCCACCAGTTTAGATGAATCAATTCTCATGTCATCATCTAAACATAATATAGAAAAATGATTCGAATGAGGTCTAGTACACCTCAACTCTAAAACAACATTATTTATGATATTCTCACTTTTGTACTCCTCCCCAACATCAGTACTAATGAATAGAACATATTTGAATGTTTGGAATTCCTTTTCTTGCTTCACTAGTTGGTTAGTATCCACAAGAATTGGTGATTGGGCATCAGTTCCCTCAACCTTTTTGTTCAAGTAAGCATCAAAGTCATTAATATCTGAGCCAAATTGGTCCATATCTTGCATGAGCTCAACCATCCCTTCTCTTATTTATGTTTCCATAATTGTAAGACTATCATGAAGAAACTCGTGAAATTTCATTTGTTGTGCTTGCTCCCTTAGCCAAGATTGGCTCGCTATGTCTACTTTCTCATAGCTTTCTCCAAGTAGAAACTTCTTTTCTTCTACTAGAGTTTTGTCATGTGTGTTGGCTAGGATCGTTACTTACTGATCAACATAAATTTTAGTCATAGCCTGCATCTCCGTGAGGTGGGAATGGATTCTTTCCACAGCTTTCTGCTATTTTGTTAGCTACCAATGTAGCAATGTTTGATGCTCCTATAGTTGTGCTAAGATTATGACAATCGTTATTCAAGTGGGTTCCTTCACAATATTGACAAGGATATCCATCGCGCAACAAAAATTTATTCCAATCTGTCATGTAAAGAAGGGTACCAAAATCTTGAAAGAAAAAGAAATATGTGTATAGAAAATAAAATATGTACAATAACTCAAATAAATAAAAAGAAAAAGTCTAATTTCGGTAAGAAATTAACTTCTAAGACCATAGCAACGACGCCAAAAACTTATTGCCGCCAAATACACATGCAAGTGTATGCGGTCGTACAAGTAATATAGGATTTAGAGTCCAGATATCATACCCACAGGGACTACCGATTAACTATTTTTCTAAATTAAACTAATCCTTATTATTTATTCAAGAAGTAAATCCAAAAAGATGTATTTATGAGTTAACTAAACTATAAAACAAATAATGAACAATTAACCAAGATGAAGAGCAGATTTTACACAATCAATAAAAGAATCGATCTAAGATTATAGATTCCCTAACAATCATGTTGAGTATCAATTTCATCAACTTATTTGATTTTCTAGTTGTTGATTTACGGGGTTGATTATATGATCATGGTCTTTCGAACCTCAAATCGTCAATTCTGATTGATCTCACAACTCTATCTTTGAGTAGGGATGCCATAACCCAATCCGCATGCATTTATATATCTTCCCATTTTTTTACCAAGTAAGACAATCTAGGTATATTCCTTTCCTAGACACAAATTAATTCTTTATTTTAATAAAGTAAAGATCTTACTCCCTAAATTCTTCATTTTACCTCATTGATTCTTCTTCCGAGTTCACAATAACAATACAGATTTATTATAATGGTAGCTAAGCATTAAAATGGTAAGCACAATAATATAAGAACATATATGATGATAATCAAATAAATCGAATCAAGAAATTACTAAACAATCATGTAGCTAACAACCATAATCCTAGAACTAGAATTTTAACTCCACATAGACATGGAGCAATTACAACAAATCATCCAAACAAATAATGTAAAATAAATAATAAAGAAGAAGAAAAGATGTAACAAACATTGGTAAGTTCCTAGCTCAATTCTAAATCATTTCGATCCTTACTCATTTTTTCTTGGGTTTTCAGCCATAGTGTCCTTTTCACTTGAGGATTATGATTTTCAATGGATTTTGGATTTTTTGTCGGTAAAGCATAAAAATAGTTTTTCTTTGATTCGAACCTCGTTTTAAGCCCATTTTTGCATGGGTTTTCAACCGTAGACTCCTATAATCGTGGAGAATGTGATTTTAAAATAAAATTCTAATTTTACCTCTTCGTTTTCAAAATCCATTTTAGACTAGACCCGTTTCAAAGATGGTCGATATGGATATCGATAGGTTTCTTTTGACTTATAGATGTCATTTTTAAAAAGATTTATAGCGTTTGGTGTTGATTCAAGGGTGTCGAGCTTCCGATTGAGGCTTTGGATAGTATTTGGGCTTGCGGTTCTTTTTTAAAGGCAAGTTAAGATGAACTTTGACTTTTATAAAAATATTTATGTGTTGTATGCTTGGATTTTTGTATTTTGTGATTCTTTTAGGATTGGGGGTCCCACTTATATGAAATGGCAAGTAACTCCACGGGTACCAGAGTCTGTTGGTAGATTGTAGTCAGATTATGGCCTTTCTTAGTAGTATTGTTGCTTGTAATTATCCTTACGTTAGAATGTAGATAGATAACTTAGTGATCTTGAAATATTAATATTGGATGACTCTTTAGAGCTAGAATCTTGTTTAATGGATTCTATTATAATGATCGAGGATTAATGACCTGTAGAGAATACTAAGAGCATAAATTGTCTTGTAATTGTGGATGAGACTTATCGTATGGAATAAGCTGGGTTGGGTAGTTCCACGATGTATTTATTTTAGGATTTTTGTTAATTTCATGTTTCCCATGTGGGGCTTATCTGATTTTTACTATGAACTTGAGTAATTATTTATAATCGTGTGCCTAGGTGGCGGCTTATATGCATATTGCTTTAAATTGAGGGGATATATTATTATGATGTATGAGTAGGGGCTTGACTTGATGTTATTGGTCATGTTTGTGCATTAAATGCCTTATCTATTATTGTGTCGCCCGAGTGGGGGCTTGACTTGTCATCATAGGCCTTATTTATGCATTAGAATATCGTATCTATTAATGTGTAGCCCAAATGGGGAGGGGGGCTTGACTTGACATTGTAGGCCTCATCTGAGCATTTAATTTGATATTCATCATAGTGATGCCTGAGAGAGGGGTTGGAAATGATAATATTGATGACTACATGACCACTTATTCTGTTGGTGCCAAGTCAAAATTGATATCATGAATTATTGATATATTGAGTTGATTCTGAGCTCACATATACATATATTGAATGAATTTTGATCTTCATACTGATTAGTTGTGAGCATTAAATCTTAATATCATGTATTCACATTCATGGGACACTCAAACAACTGAGACACACTGATTTTGTAAGAAAATGAGACATTTTATAAAATGCCTATATCGAGGGATGTGCCGGTAAGGTTGATTTGAGACATGAGATTGAGATTATATGAGTATAAGGGTTGAGAAATCCCCTGGGTCCTACCTGGTAGCTGCAAGCTTGGTGGGTGCATATAGAAAGTCAAGCGATGACTTTAACCATTCATCATCATCATCCCATCATCATCACTATATTATATTGCATCATTTATATTACATTGACGTTCCTTGATATGGTTTGGTATTGTGTTAGTATTTACTCTTGTATTGTATTACCGTTATAAAGCCTTGTATATGATACTGTGTTTGAGCATTCATTTCACTTTATTACATTATTTTATATCATCTTATATTTGTTGGGAGGTTGATGTATTGTGAGGCGTAGGGTATGGTTGTGTCTTGATCAGAGGGATATTTATGTAGCACCTTTGGTAGCACGAGATACACTCTTTTTATGTACACTCTCCCTGATTAGATCCCATAGTATTGATTAATTATCATTGATTAAGCCTGATTTATCATATTAGTGAGTCTTCTTCATAAATAACTTTCCTTATTTGTTGATCATGAAGTGGATAGTGTTGACTCACCTAGATTAATGTGCCTACCCTATATTTGGTAAATCTGTGGACTGATATATTGGGTTACCATGATAGGCTAAAATGTTGTATTTTGTTGGATATAGAACCTTTGGGGAAACCTTGGGTAGCTAGAGTGGTGGTTCTTGCCTTCGCTTTGGATTAGGGTCGGTTATCGATGATGCTTACTGAGTTCACGTGGTTTTATACTCACCCTTGCTTTTCTTTCCTTTTTCTTATTTTTTTATGCACTTTGTGAAGGAATTGGTTTGAGCGGTAGATTGTTGATCATGTTGCTTCTATATTGGAGTTATGGAGATCAAGGTAGTGGCTGACGGACTTTCAGGACTTCTTAAATTTCTCTACTTTTGTCTTTTGCATTTATTGCATTAAAGTTATTTTAGATGATTTCTTAATTTATATTAGAGGCTTGTATTAATGACAACCAGACCTAGGATGTATCTTGAGACTTGTGTCTCATACATATATATATATATATATATATATATTTTAGATTAATCTACTCTTTCTGCTTCTGCTTCTTCTTTCTTAAATTGCGTTCTTTGGGATGAGTTAGGCTTACTTGTCTGGAGGGTCTGACAAGTGCCATCACGTGCCTATTTTTGGGTCGTGTCAAATTGGTATTAGAGCCCCAGGTTTATTGGTCTTATTAGTACAAGCCGAGTTGAGTAGAGTCTTCCGGATTGGTGCAGAGACTTCTGTTATCTATCTTCGAGAGGCTACATGACTTTAGGATAAATCCATTTCTTCATTCTTTGTCGTGTATTCATGGCTTCGTATAACTCAAAATCTTCTTATTCACTCTCTCACAGATTGTGAGCATGCATTATTTTGTGGCTAGAAATTCAAAGATCGTGGCTTCAATGTAAGGCAGGAGTAGGGTTTGAGGCAGAGGTCGAATTGGGATGTCTAGACTAGCTAGAGGTTAGGTTAGATTTGCTTTTTCAGGTTCTGGGGTTGTTAGTGGTGGTAGGTCTAGTGAGTTAGAGTGGTTGAGGCAAGTGCAGACACCGCCCGTGACCATACCTATACTTAAGGACTATTTGGTTCAAGTGTTGGGTTTCTTACAGAGGTGCCTCATATTTTTCTTCAGCATTCCACTTAAGGGATTCAGATCCCAGATGCATCTGTGACTCCTACTACATTTGCTAGTATTGATGAGATATTGTCAGGGATTACTCCACATCCAGTGACCTTGCCCTTTATGTCCATGGAAGGAAAAATTAGATTTGTAGAGTTCATGAGGACATATCCACCTCGATTCGATGGAGATCCTTGGTTTGATACTTATATGTTCTTACTTGGTTACTATGAGAGGTTGCACAGGTTGGGTTTGGTGGATTCTAATAGAGTATACTTCACTTCCTTTTAGTTGTTTGAGCCAGTTAGGTAGTGGTAGAGGACCTTTGTAGAGAGTAGACTAGTTGGATCACCTCCTTTTTCATGGGATAAGTTTGCTTGAGTGTTTTTAAAGGAGTTTGTGTGGAGATATGAGTAGCTGGCCGGCCAGAGGGCCCAGGGATTTTATGATCATAACGATATGCATGATGGAGGTCGGGACCTTTATGGTCATGCTTGTAGTGGGTTAGATCAAGGTGGTTATTCAGGTTTTTTAGGCCTAGATTAACGAGCGCTCTGACATCTGTGGGTAGCTTCTTATATGGGGATCTTGGGCACTGTAGGAGGGATTGCCCACAGGTTAGATAGAAAAATGCTTCACCAGTTGCTCTAGTTGATAATGTGTCCCAGTATTATGTTTTACAAGATGGACTTGAGGCAGGAGCTTCAGGTATATTAACCACAGGTATGGCTCTTGGCGCGCCTTTGTTATGCATTAGCGATATTTGATTGTGGTTCTACATTCCCCTACGTGTTTATTTATTTGGCATCGAGTCTTGATATGATTTTGTGAGTTTTTTTGGAGCAATTGATATTTGCTACCCTATAGATGTTTCCTTAGTGGTGAATTGGGTTTGTCGATCCTATGTTGGGACTCGTTCAGAGTATATTGCTGGATTAATCTGATCTCTTTGAGTATCATGGATTTTTGTTTATTTGAGTATGATATTCTTGATGGTTATGTTGTGGAATAGTGGTGGATCGGTTTTAGATTTTGGTACACATTAAGATTGTAGAATGGATTGGTCTTGTGGTTTTGGCATTTTGGATTGTAGTATGCCTAGCGGTACTTATTAGCGGTAGGCCTTGGGACGACGTAGACTTGTGGTGTGATTGATTCGAAAGAATTGTAAGTAAATGGTTCTATTTGGATAAGGAAAGATTTTAGGCATTCAAACTTTATGATTTGTTACTTTTTTAGTGTTTAGCCTTTGTTTGAGTTATTAAACCAATTTGTATTGAGACATTCCTAGGTCAGATTTGAAGGATTTTAGCTCATGAGGATTTTTACCTTGGATTTGGAAAGATTTTTAAATGGAAAGGGATGCCTAGTTTTTGGAATTTGTTACTCTTGTAGCAAAGTGGCTTGGTGGAATATCCCTACTCATAAGCATTGTGTATGTGTTATTCTCCATGGATTTTGTGTTAAGGAATGTTGAATGAGAATTGAGCCCGTCTAAGTTGCACCTTATTAGTCCATGACTCTCGTGTTGAGGAATACTGAATGGGAATATGGTTAAGGAAAAAGAGAAAGATTTTTGAAGAGAAAGATTTTTGTGCATAGGGAAATTTGATACATTAAGAACTTATCTTTGAGTTGAGTTAGAAATTTGAAGTCTTGATAGTGTGGTTCATTGGTAGCTTGTATAGAGTCTAGCAGTGATTCTCCCGAGATTTGATTTGTGACTTGGGCATTCATCGGTGAGATATCATGATTGTTGCACTTCTTCTATGGGTTAATTTTCCTATTACGATAGGTTGCTTATGTGTGCAGGATCGAAAAAACTCTTTATTCTACCAAGTTATTGTGGACTTCGGGTAGTGTGATGGCTATTGGGTATTGAGGTTTGTATGGGTCATTATGATTAGTCACGTGAGAATTTGATGCCATTTCTGTGTTCATGTCTATGGTAAATAGAGTTTTATAGTGCTTTCAGTTTGCCTCAAAGGGGTTGAGCATGAGGGTGTGATGGTAGAGTAGAGTTTTGATGTGCTGAGTGTGACTTTTTGAGGTTTTATGTTGTTTTGTTACCAATTTTTAACCTAGTAGTTTTAGCCCAAGGCTATAAGGTAGTTTGATTTGATAGTGATAGTATCAACCTTAGGTAGGTAGATTCAGTGTTTTGGTGGGTAGTTATGTGACTTATGAGTTCTTTGGCTTTTTATGGGTTCGAAGGCAATTTTTGGTAATGTGGTGGTAGCAGTGTCTTGTGGTGTCATGGTCAGGTTTAGGTTATATGGGTGTATTTAGAACTTCTATTGTGTTTGACTCAGTTTATGGGTATAGAAGAAGTTAGGAAGTTAGTTGATATAAAAATTTGGCTTCATTGAAAATGGTGGCCTTTGAGGCTAGTGTTGTGACCTGGTGAGTTCGTATGTGATAGATTTCTGGTTCTAGGGTGAGACCAGTAGAACTATGGTTGTTACTCCACATTAGAGTGCTTGCTTGATGTTTTTTTAGGGTATTAGCCATCCCTTACCTGTGTTTATTTTTTTCTTGCTAGTATGTTCCAAGACGAACGTGAATCTTAATGGTGTATACTCTAATGAGCCACATATTGATTTTTAGAATTGTTTGTATTTTGACCATTTTGCCTTTTTTCATGGTTGCTTTGTCTCATTTTTGAGTTTTGGGGATGGTTGGCATAGTTCCCGAGGTGATCGAAAATGTTTTGATCGAGTTTGAGGTTGTTTTGAGGCTTTAAGAGCTAAATACTTACTTCGTTCAACATTTCTTGATCAGAGATTCGAAAGGTAATTTAGACTTCTCCAGTAGATCCAAAATGTCGATTTTGGATTAGCAGCGTGGTTGGTTTGGGTTCGGAACCTTTATATCTCATTTTGATCATTGGTTTGAAAAATAGTGAAATAGGGTCTCGGGGGTTAATTTATTGAAAACATTCTTTTTTTTTTTTTGAAAATCCAACGTCGTCATTGTGTCCGAAACATCGAAATTAGCCTAGTTGCATATAAGATTTATTTTTGTCGGGTCTCAAAGGAATCTAGAAGGCCCGTTTGTAAACTTGAAAAAAAATAACAAAAGTCTGGTCAGTAGTCAACGGTCAACAAGTCAACACTTTTTTGCTGAAAATAACCCAATTTCGGGATTTATCCCCTTTTTGCTCATTTTCATCATATTGGGAGCTTGGGAGGGATATTTTGCGGGCGATTTTTGCGTAATTTCTTGTGGGTAAGTTCCTAGCTCAATTCTAAATCATTTCCTACCAACTTTATCGTCTAAATTCTTTTAAATCAAATATTTCAAAAGAGGGTTTTTGGCCCAAATTGAAAAATTGGTATTTCTTTGATTTGAGCTTCGATTCTTACTCATTTTTTCTTGGATGTTCACTGATGTACCATGATTTCATGGCACTTTCAATGCTTAAAACAAAGAAAATATGCAATAACTTGGGTTTGTTTGGTAAATATGATGTGTTTTCTATTCTATCTTGCAAGAAAATAGGTTTTGGAGGCAAAATGGAGAAAACGGGAAGTAGCGTGCACTAGAAAGAAGTTTCTGAAGACAAAAGAGCGGAGTTGAATTTCACCAAGTGACCCACGGTCATGAATCAAGGACCGTAGATGGACCTATGGACCATATGTCAAGTCCATGAGTCAACTTCTGTAGTTGTGCATGGAGGCCTGATTCCTATGACCTGGACCAACGGTCCGTGGAAAGTTGCCAACTTTTTTTCCTACATGTTTTAGGATAGTATTCGTTTTGTATCTATAAATACTTCTATGTTGTCCTATGTTAGGGAGGCTACATTTACATTATTTGAGTTGTCTATTGCATTATTTTGATGTTCATAAACATATTGATCTTGTAATCTCAAACATCAATTCTAGGGTTTTGATTTATATTGAGATATCAGAGTTTTATTCTTCTTGTAAGTTCATAATTATATTTCATCATTGAATTCTTCTTGTGTTCTTGCAATCATGATTAGCTAAATCTCTCAACTAGGGTTATGTGAACCATGAGGAATTAA
This sequence comes from Capsicum rhomboideum, assembly GCA_031232105.1. NCBI lineage: Eukaryota > Viridiplantae > Streptophyta > Magnoliopsida > Solanales > Solanaceae > Capsicum > Capsicum rhomboideum. The sequence goes on from CP124714.1 coordinate 49,344,078, forward strand.
CAAAACAGGTTAAGTACGAAGCAATTCTGAATTGGTGTGACTGCATGCATTGGTATTTCCTTCTCTATAATTGATCTTCTAATGGTTGCAAATGTTAGAAACTAGCCTGTATTCTAAAATTGCTCGAGAGAGAGAGGTAGAGATTGGGAAAAAGGAATAACAACAGAGAATTCAAGCTATCAACCTTCATCTAATAACTTGATCCATAACAGGGATAGTTAATATGATATTAAGAACAAGGGTTAGTAGTGCGACACTGGGAGATCAAGAGGAGAAGAATGAAATTCATCTAACCAAGGTCGAGAGACGTTTAGATGAACCTATCTTGTTAGATTTTGCATGCAACACAGTGGGATAGTTTGCCCTCTCAAGTGCCCGGTGGAGTTAAGGAATCTTGGGGATCACAGTCCTAGTGCCTTTCTCGTATTTATCACAAATCCGACAATCAACAATTGTTACTATTACTATTTGTTTACCCCCCCCCCCTTTTTTTACTTACTTACAAATTATTTAGACAAATACTCTATAGAATTTTGTTCTATTCCCTGTGAGATCGACCCCAACCTAGTTGGGTTCTATATTTGATTCAACGACCGCGTTATACTTTTCTGGAGGTATAGTTCGGGCGACATCAAATTTTAGCTCTATTGCCGGGGAATACAGTTACGGAGTTTGTTGACTTTGATTAGTTTTACTTTTCTGTCTTTTTGAGGGCACACGCCGGTGTATGCCCAACACTAGGTGTCAAGGAAATCCCCTGATTCCACTTGATACGTAAATAGAAAGAATGCAATTTTATAATCAAAGAATGGTGAATACTGACGGAGTTCAGGACCCTACAGCTGGTGCGGATATTCATAACCAGCCGCAAATTCATCCAACTGGTCATGAAACTGCTGAGCAAATCACTGCTCGATTAACGGTTGAGGAGAATGTGAGACAAACAGCTCTTAGACAAGCAGATAGAGATAATCGAGGAATGCAAGAGGCAACATAACATTTTGCTGCACTTGAAGAGAGACAAAGAAGACTGAGGGTTCAACAACTACCACAAAGACCATATGTGCCGGTTTATGATAATTTTGAAGAAGAGGAGATGGCTTATTTGGAGCCAATTAAATGGCACTATTGTTCTACCAGCATTACCTCATGGCACTAAGTTTGACCAAGAGGCTATTCGGTTGAGATTATTTCCATTCTCCCATAGGGGAGAGGTGAATTTGTGGTTGGCTGAGTTACCACGAGGTTCTATCACTACTTGGCAAGAGTTGAGGAATTAGTTTCTAGAATGATTTTTTCCACCTTTCCGGATGTTGCAACTAAAGAATGAGATTTATACTTATAGAAATCTACATTATGAGGCACTTTAGGAGACTTGGCTAAGGTTCAAGAAGAAGTTGCAAAATATTCCAAACCATAGGATGAATGGTCGAAATTTACTTGAGATCTTCTACAGAGCATTAAAAGCCAATACCAAGGTTGTAGCATATACTATCACTGGCGGAACATTTATGAGTCTGAGATGGGAACAAGCTTCAGAGATTTTAGATCATATTACTAAAACTAACCGAGGTTGGCACACTCGATAAGTAGACAGACCAGCAGGAACTTATGTCATTAGAGCATCAGCAGAGCAAAGAGCGTTAGATAACGCTTTAGCTCAAGAAGTAGCGCAACTGAGAACTGATATCGGACTACTTGCTAAGTAAATCAAGGTAGGAGGAATGGAAAAGATTAATGCAGTAGGTTCACAAGGCAAAGCACCTAAGTATGAGGATTCAGATTCTAAGAAAGAAGCTAAGTATTTAGATAGAGAAGTGGTGGATTTCCAAGCCAAGGGCCAAGGGTCTAATAAAGACAATTGGAACTCAAGGCAAGGAAATCAAGGTCGGAACTATAACGATGATAATTACAACAAGTCGGGGTATAGAGATCGAGATAGAGATCGGGATGGTGATTGGAGGAAAAAAGATGACTACAAAGATAAAAGTGGCCTTTATGTCCCACCAGGGACCGTGATACTGAGTTTGGAAATTCAAGGATGAAAACCCTACATGTAAAACTTGTTAAGGGGTCAGAGAGTCAAGAAAATTATATGAAAGAGATCAAGGAAGACCTTTCAGGGATAAGTCAAAAAGTTAAGTCTCATGTGACCGCCATCAAACAACTGGAACAACAATTCAGGCAGATATCTTCAGCATTGAATCAACATCAACAAGGTACACTTCCAAGCAACACCATCTAGAACCTATAAAATAATGCTCATTATATGGCTATCATAACGAGGAGTGGGTAGACTCTTATTGAGGCACCCAAACAAGTTGAGGGTGTTCATGCCACACTGGAAGAGCAAATGAATGCCACAAAAAAGGTAAATAAAGCTCTAAAGAAGTATGTTCCATTCCCAAAACTTCCTCCACCTTTCCCTTAACGTCTAAAGAAAAAAGTGGATGAAAATAAAATTGTTAGTGGGGAGATCATAAAAAAAGTTGAAAAGCCTCAGATTGATGAAAATAAGGTGAATGCTGAAAATGAGAAAGAAAAGGAAGCCCCACAAATGCTAACCCCCATTCCTAAGCTGCCACCTCCATTGCCTCGATGCTTGAACAAAAAGAAAGAGGATGGAAAATTTCATAAGTTCATGTCCATATTGAAGTAATTTTCTATAGACATTCTATTGGTGGAGGTGATGGAACAAATGTCGGGATATACAAAGTTCATGAAAGAGTTGGTTACGAAGAAGAGAACTGTCAGTTATGAGTCTGTTTGTGATTTACACCATTATAGTGCAATTGCATCCCGTTCTTTTATGAAAAAGAGAGATGATCCCGGTGCCTTCATAATTCCATGCAAAATTGGGTCAGTTAACTTTGCCAGAGCTTTGTGTGACCTAGGTGTGAGCATTAACTTGATGCCGCTAGCAGTATTTTAGAATTAGGCTTGGGAACCCCTAATCCAACAAAGATGTGGTTATTAATGGTGGATCATACGATCAAGAAGCCTTTAGGCATATTATGCGATGTTTTGGTCAAGGTTGAAAACTTCCATCTTTCCTGCTGACTTTGTTGTCTTAGACTGTGAGATCGATTTTTGGATGCCCGTAATTTTGGGGATACCATTTTTAGCCACCGGTAGAGCATTGGTAGATATGAAGCTGGTTGAGCTGAAATTCAGGCTGAATAATAAGAAAGTCACATTCAATGTTTGCAGAACTAAGAAGCAGCCAAAGGACATGAGGGTGGTTTTGAAAATAAGTAGTTCAGATAACCCTAGAAGCCAACCCAAGGGATATCTTGATAAAGTTTGAGTAATTGAGACAACTGCATCGTGCCACGATGTTAAATCAGGTGCTGCTTGGGAGGCAACCCAAGGTGTCTACCTATTCCTACATTTGCTTTGACTTTTGTTATTTTGATCGACATTAGACCCATGCACCTAGGGTGCCATAGGTATGTTCCTAAATCCCTTGTTTTACTTCATTCTAATGCATTGGGGATAATACATGTTTTTTTGGTAGGGGCAAAGATGCTTGTGGGTTTATATTGTCACATCCCAAAATACCTCCTAAACGTGACTGGCACCCGCTAACACCACCTGTCGGGAGAACCAATCTTCCATACACTGACAATGTCCATAAGCACTAAGATAAAACATGTGCAACTCCAAAATAGTCATTAAAACAACAGTAATTATCCAACCAAATATCGTATATCGATTTAGGAAAACAAACATCGATTAAATGATAAATCTCTAGACCGAATCCCACACTAAGACCATGGAGCATCTAAATAGAGTTACATGAGTTCAACTTTTGGGCATGCAAACCCAACGAAAAGAAATATAATCTAAAAATAGCTAGAGCTGAAACGACAGCCTCCACGAATAATGCGAAGGCTCACCTCAGCAACAGAATATTCACGAACAGATCGTCAACCACTAGTCTCACCTCCCGCAACAGTATCTGTAAACATGAAAGTAAGGAGTGAGCTATATATAAATATAACCCAGTAAGATCCTCGACCCGCTACTTTAAATACTCCTGGGACAAGTGTTAGAAAATACAGCCACGCCAAGAACATAAAAATATTACACCAAGTACTTATCATAAATTGCACTTAAAATAATTGATCAACACCATGAGTTCTGGGCAACATACACAATGTGCCAAATATATCAAGAGTATACACAATACTCGGGGAAACATACACAATGTCCCATATTAAATCAAGAAGCATACACAATGCTCAAGGAAAGCATACACAATGCCCTGGTAGAATCAATAAGCATACACAATGTTCAGGGAAGCATACACAATGCTCAAGGGAAGCATACACAATGCCCCGGTGAAATCAATAAGCATACACAATGTTCAAGGAAGTATACACAATGCCCCAATCTCATAGTACACAATCATATCTCATAACAAAATAGTTTATAAAGGGAGTTTTAGTATTCTTGAACATAAAGTATATGCGGTTAGCCTCGAAGACCACCGATTCTGCCAATCACATGCTCGTCCCAACACATGGACCGGACAGACAAAAACACATTTTTAAAACAAATTTAAAAAGCAAGCATCCAAAGCTTAAAGTCTCACTTACCTCGTTAACGACAAATTTCCAACCTTGCAATGCGTAGAACACCAACCAATCAACCTCTAATGATTTCAATCTATCAAAAATATTAATCAACAAGATCAATTATACTAGTCGGTATCAAATTCCAATATCACTAACTTTTAAGCTTAGAGCTAACCCTTAATATCTCCACCTTAAACCATGAATTAACGGAAAAGATTATCTTAATATCACTGTTGAAACATAATAGTGGAAATTCTGTCCACATATATGCACTGTATCCTCAAACATAGTCAAAGTAATAACCAATAGTAGCATAAGTTAAAGCAAATAGTGGGCTAAAGTTACGCAGATCCTTTGATAGCCTACAATGGCTCTATAAATCTCAATTCTTAAAATATTCCAATTATTGGCTAATGATTACACCACCCATGAAAATAAAATTTAATACCAATATACCTGATGCTGACCACTAGAAACAGTAGCCTAAAGAATTGCTTAGAATTTCCTCCGTGTTTCTTGCTTTCTTTCAGAATAGGGTAATTAATTTGCCCTACTTTTCTATAACTTCAGCCACTAGAACGTGGCTTACAATCTGAAAAGTAAATGGGCTTGGCACACTTTTTTTTTTTCTTCTAATCCCCTTTATCATATTATATTGGTTAAATTACCAACTTACCTTTCATTAGCAATAATTAGGTTATTACATATATGTCCTCTTGGGGGTTTTTGTTGTCGTGTTAGTTTTCCCTCAAATGCTATCATAGTAGAACCAACATGTTTAGGTTGTTGTTTATGTCTCATTATGTGTTTTCATGTTTAGTTATGAGAAAAATAGGGGAACCTTAGTGCAGTCAATTTTGAACGAACTTTGAATGATAATGATGCTTTTTTATTATTTAAAGTACACCCCTCTTGAAAATTTGGTTTTGAACTTTGTGTGTAGCATGTTAGTTTTTGACAAATATTAGTCTTGTTATGGCTTTAGGATTATAGGCAGAATAACTGTACCTTAGCAATTCATGCACTGGATAGGTAGTAGTTGATAGTGTAACCCTGTGCTATGTGTATGTGAGGTCATTACCTAGTTCACTTTGTGTGTGCAATCTAGAACTTACTCAGTTAGTATTGCCTAGGTTGGAGGATAGTGGTTAGGAAAGAATCATAGGTCATTCTTGAATAAGTCCACTTTTAGCCTAAATGCTTGACCAAATGAAGTAAATATCCCTTGATCCCGATTTTGAGCCTTAACTGACCTATTTATTTCATTTGCCTATTCACCTTCCCATTTTGACTTAAAATAAACCTGTCTTGGCCCTGGTCCCTCCTTGGACATTATGTACCTCAACTCAAGCAAATCGTCTAAGTTGAGGCTGGCTATTATAGGGGTGGTGCGTAGTTTAACTTGGGTATGAAGAAGGGGTTAGTAAAAAAAAAAGAGAACAGAATTGGGTGTGAAGAATAAAAAAAAGTGAGTGAAATAAATAGAAATTGAAAAAAAAGAAAAAAAAAATGTGTTTTGAAAGTATGAAACAAAACCACACCCAAAATCTGAAAACAAATAAGGGAGAATAAAATGAGAATGGTTGGAGCCAAAAATAGTGTAGTGTCTAGGAGGTTTGAGTCGCCATATCCATATGTACCACACCACTCCCCAATCCTACATTACAAGACAATGAACGTCCTATAGTGATATTAGTCTGACTGTCTGAAAAAATAAGAAATAGAAAATAAGGGCAAGCCTATGGTATTTTATGCACACTATTTGAACTTCTTTGTGAGAGAGAGTGTTTTGATCCAGTCCCTATGGTGATATTCATTAGTATACTGTGAGTGTATGGGACTTCTTTGCTGTGAGAGTACATGGGTTGCATTGTTAGCTCCTATTTGTTTAGATAAGGCATTTGCATAGATTCTTAGTTAAGCATCGAATGTGTTGTTTTGTTTTGTTCGTCCGAGGACATGCAAACTTTTTAAGTGTAGGGTGTTGAAGTACCATGATTTCATGGCATTTTCGATGCTTAAAATAAGGAAAATATGCAATAACTTGGGTATGTTTGGTAGGTATGATGTGTTTTCTGTTCTATCTTGCAGGAAAATAGGGTTTGGAGGAAAAATGGAGAAGACAAGAAGTAACATACACTGGAATGAAGTTTTTGAAGACAAAAGAGCGGAGTTGAATTTCACCAAGTGACCCACGGTCATGACTCATGGATCATAGTGGACCAACGGACCATAGGTCAAGTTCGTGAGTCAACTTGTGCAGTTGTACATGGAGGCTTGATTCCTACGACCTAGACCCACGGTCCGTGGGTTGAGTCCAAGACCTCAAGTCACGGTCAGTGGAAAGTTGCCGACTTTTTTCCTGCATGTTTTAGAATAGGATTAGTATTGTATATATAAATACTCCTATGTTGTACTATGTTAGGGAGGCTATATTTATGTTATTTGAGTTGTCTATTACATTGTTTTGATGTTCATAAACACATTGATCTTGTAATCTCAATCATCGATTCTAGAGTTTTGATTTATATTGAGATTTCAGAGTTTTATTCATCTGGTGAGTGCATAATTATGTTCTCATCATTAAGTAATGTTGAATGAGATTTGAGACGGTCTAAGTTGTACCTTATTAGTCCATGACTCTCGTGTTGAGGAATGCTGAATAGTAATAGAGTTATGGAAAAAAGATAAGGATTTTTGTGCATAGGAAAATTTGATAAATTCAGAACTTATCTATGGGTTGAGCTAGAAATTTGAAGTCCTAATAGTGTGGTTTATTGGTAGCTTGTGTAGATTCTAGCAGTGATTTTCCCAAATTTTTTTTTGTGACTTGGGTATTCGTCAGTGAGATATTGTGATTGTTGCACTTCTTCTCTGGGTTGATTTTCCTATTACGACGGGTTGCTTATGTGTGCGGAATCGAAAAGACTTTTTGTTCTACCAGGTTGATGAAAACTTTGGGTTATGTGATGGCTTTTGGGTACTGAAGTTTGCATGGGTCATTGTGATGAGTCACGTGAGAATTTGATGCCATTTTTACCACAAAGGGGTTGAGCATGAGGGTGTGATGGTAGAGTAGAGTTTTGGTGTGCTGAGTGTGACTTTATGAGGTTTTGTATAGTTTTGTTACTGGTTTTTGTCCTAGTAGTTTTAGCCTGAGGCTATAGGGAGGTTTGATTTGATAGTGATAATATCGGCCTTAGGTAGGTTGATTCAGTATTTTGGTGGGTAGTTATGTTACTTATGAGTTCCTTGGCTTTTTGTGGGTTCGAGGGTGATTTTTTGTATTATGGTGGTAGCAGTGTCTTGTGGTGTCGTGGTCAGGTTTAGGTTAGACGGGTGTATTTAGAATTTCTATTGTGTTCGATTCAGTTAATGGGTTTAGAGGAAGTTCGTTGATATAAAAATTTGACTTCATCAAAAATTATGGCCTTTGATGCTAGTGTTGTGACTGGTGAATCATTATGTGATAGATTTCTGGGTTCTATGGTGAGACAGTAGTACTATGGTTGTGACTCTCCATTGGAGTGCTTGCTTGATGTTTTTCGAGGGTATTTTCCATCCTTTACCTATGTTGGTTTTTTTTTGTGCTTGTACGTTCGAGGACGAACGTTACTGTAATGACCCTCATATTGATTTTTAGACTTTTCTATATTTTGACCATTTTGCCCTTCCCCATTGTTGCTTTGTCTCATTTTTTACTTGTGGGGATGGTTTGCATGGTTTTCGAGGCGATCGAGAATATTTTGGTTAAGTTTGAGGTTGTTTTGAGGCTGTAAGAGCCAATAGTTGACTTAGGTCAATATTTCTTGATCCGAGTACCGAATAGCAATATGGACTATGCCAGCACATCCGAAATGTCGATTTTAGGTTAGTAGTGTGGTTGGTTCGAGTTTAGGACCTTTATATTTAATTTCGACCCTTGGTTTGAAAAATAGTGAAATAGGGTCTCGGGTAATAATATATAGAAAAAAATCTTTTTTTCGAAAAGTCAATGTCGCCATTGAGTCCGGAACGTCGAATTAGCCAAGTAGGATAGATGATTTATTTCTATTGGGTCCCAAACGAATCTCGAGGGTCCATTCAGAGACTTGAAAAAAATTACAAAAACCTGGTCAATGGGCAATGGTCAACCGTATGGTCAATGGGCAATGGTCAACAAGTCAACTCCTCTTTGCTGAAAACAGCCTAATTTCAGGATTTATCCCCTTTTTGTTCATTTTCACCATTTTTATTATATTAGGAGCTCAGGAAAAAGATTTTGAGGGAGACTTCTTGCGTAAGTTTGTGCAGGAAAGTTCTTAACTCAATTTTAAATAATTTGTACCAACTTTATCATCTAAATTCTTCTAAATCAAAGATTTCAAAAGAGGATTTTTGGGGTTTTACCCCCAAATTGAAAATTTGGTATTTATTTGATTTGAGCTTTGATTCTTACTCGTTTTTTCTAGGGTTATCACCCATAGAGTCCTTTTCACTTGAGGATTTTGATTTTCAAATAAGATTCCATTTTTTTTTACCCCTTTTCGAATTTTGATGGATTTTGGGATTTTTGCCAGTAAAGTTTAAAAATGGTTTTTCTTCTATTCGAACCTCATTTTGAGCCATTTTTGCATAGGTTTTCAACCGTAGACTCCTAAAATTGTGGGGAATGTGATTTTAAAATAAAATTTTAGTTTTATCCCTTTATTTTCAAAACCCATTTATGTGGTCCATTTTGGACCCGTTTCAAATATGGCTGATATGGGTATTGATAGCTTTGTTTTGACTTGTAGATGTCATTTTTTACTAGATTGATCATGTTTGGTGTTGATTCGAGAGAGTTGAGCTTCCGGATGTGGCTTTGGACAGTGTTTGGACTTGCAGTTCTTCTTTAAAGGCAAGTTTAGATGTACCTTGACTTTTTCCAAAGTGTTTATGTGTTGTATGCTTCGTTGCTTGTATTTTTTGATTTGTTTAGGAGTGGTGGTCCCTCTTAGGTGAAATGGCAAGCATCTCCATGGATACCAGAGTTTTTTGGTGGATTGTAATCAGATTATTGCCTTTCTTAGTAGTATTGTTGCTTGTAATTATCCTTAGGTTAGAATGTAGATAGATAACTTAGTGTTCTCAAAATATTAATATTAGATGCCTATTTTTGAGCTTGAATCTTGTTTACCTGAGTCTATTGTGATGATCGAGGATTAATGACCTTTAGAGAATACTTATAGCATAAATAAACTTGTAATAGTTGATGTTATGGAATAAGCTGGGTTGGGTAGTTTTGCGATGTATGGATTTTTGTATTGTTGTTAATGTTTTGTTGCTCCTGTGGGGCTTATGTGAACTTCACTATGTATTTGAGTAATTATTTATAATTGTGTGCCGGAGTCGGGGCTTATATGCATATTGCTTTGAATTAAGGGGATATATTATTGTGATGTTCGAGTGGGAGCTTGACTTGATGTTATTGGTCATGTTTGCGCATTAAATACCTTATCTATTATTGTGTCGCCCGAGTGGGGGCTTGAATTGTCATCATAGGTCATATCTGTGCATTAGAATGTCATATCTATTAATATGTCGCCCGAGTGGGGGGCTTGACTTGACATTGTAAACCTTATCTGAGCATTTAATTGGATAATCATCATAGTGATACCCGAGAGAGGGGTTGGAAATGTTAATATTGATGACTACATGACCACTTATTCTTTTGGTGCCAAGAGGAAATTGATATCATGAATTATTGATACATTGAGTTAATTCTGAGCTCACTTATACATGTATTGAATGGATTGTGATCCTCATACTGATTAGTTGTGAGCATTACATCCTCATATCATGTATGCATATTCATGAGACATTGGTACCAATGAGACACTCTGATTTTTTATGATAATGAGACATTTTATAAAATGCCTATACCGAGGGATGTGCCGGTAAGGTTGATTTGAGACATGATATTGAGATTATATGAGTATATGGGTTGCAAACCCCCTATGGGTCCTACCTAGTAGCTGTGAGCTGGGTGAGTTTATAGAGAAAGTCATACCATGAATTTCACCATTCATCATCCCATTATCATCATTACATTACATTGCATCATTTACATTGCATTGACATTTCTTGATATGGTTTGGTATTGTGTTAGTATTTACACTTGTATTGTATTACCGTGATAACACCGTGTTTGTGATATTGTGTTTGAGCATTCATTTCACTTCATTCCATTATCTTATATCATCTTATATTAGTTGGGAGGTTGAGGTATTGTGAGATGTGGGGTATGGTTGTGGCTTGATTAGAGGGATAGTTATATAGCCCCTTTGGCAGCACGAGATACACTCTTTATATGTACACTCTCCCTAATTATATCCCACAGCATAGATTGATTATCATTGATTAAGCCTGATTTATCGTATTAGTGAGTCTTCTTCCTAAATGACTTTCCTTATTTGTTGATCATGATGTGGATTGTGTTGACTCTCCTAGATTAATATGCCTATCCTGTATTTGGTAAATCTATGGACTAATATGTTAGGCTACCCTGATAGGAAGAGATGTTGTATTTTGTTGGATATAGAGCCTTTGGGCAAACCTTGGGTTGTTGGAGTGGTAGATCTCGCCATCACTTTGGATTAGGGTCAATTATCGACGATGTTTGCTGAGTACATGTAGTTTTGTACTCACCCTTGCTTTTTTTTTTTTCTTGTTTTTTTCTGCACCTTGTACATGTATTAGTTTGAGCGGTAGATTGTAGATCAAGTTGCTTCTGTATTGGCATTGCGGAGATCAAGGTAGTGGCTGAAGGACCTTTAGGATTTCTCGAATCTCTCTACTTTTGTTTTATGTGTTTATCGCATTTAAGATATTTTTGATTATTACTTATACGCTTAATCTGTATTAGAGGCTTTTATTAATGACAGCCAGACCTGGAATGTATCTTGAGACTTGTGTCTCGTATATATATATATATATATATATATATATATATATATATATATATATATATATATATATATATATTGGAATTAATCTCCTCTTTCTGCTTCCGCTTCTTCTTTCTTAAATTGCGTTCTTTGGGATAGGTTAGGCTTACTTGTCATGTGGATGTGACAAGTGTCATCACATGCCTATTTTTGGGTCGTGACACGTGTTAAGGTTGTACACCTCGGATCCAAATCTGCATAACACCTCACACTTGACCACATCATGGCAAATGTATAGTAAATTAATATAGTTGAACACATTGTATTTTTTTGTTAAATTGCTTGTTTCTTTCTTAAATTGAACACATTACACATTGCATTTTTTTTAAAGTGGTTGTATGTCTTTTTCTTAAATTGAACATATTACATTTTTCTTTAAAAGGGTAATAGTAAGATCTGAATTCAGCACAATATAATTGAATTGGGCAACCGTCTTTTGAAGTTTAAGTCGTTTATAAGGAAGAGACATTTCCATAATTATTTGATTCGTTCTCAAACATCATCATTTTCAGAAAATTGAATACTATACAAATTAAAGTAAAGAAATTTATTTCCTACAATATAAAATAATGAATTCATATTATCTATAACATATTAAAGGGAGGATAGTCAAATTTGATATTAAGTCAAGTGATATATGAGAACAAGCCACTTGGCACTATTAAGGAGTCTATTTGTTGGTTTCTATTAGTACTTAATTTGAAAATAAACTATTAATTATAGTTAAAATATTACCATAAGGAATAAAACTATATGACAAGAATATTCATATAATATTATTCTATATAGAGGTTAGAACATCTACGGTTAAAATATTACCATACAAGGAATTCTATTATATGATAAATAATATTAAAAATTATATTGTTTTTTATATAAAATTTTTAATGACCCTCCCGGTCATTTCCCTCATTTTCGTGAGTTTTCAGCATTTAGAGCTTTTCTATAACTGTCCCAAGTTATTTATGACATGATGTGACTGACAATTCGATTTTCGGACAGTTTGTTTGAGAATATTATTTATATCGAGCGTGTTGCAAAACATTTAAATTAAATTATAATTTGGTAAAATGATATAGTTAAGTAACTTTCGAAAGTGTTTTTGAAATTTATAAAATTCTTTAGTTATGATATATCTATACTACTTTATAATAGTTTTATAACCTATTAATAATTTAAGCGGAGATAGTGAATTTAGATATGTTGAAATAATATTTTTATTTTATAGAGGTTTAATTTGAAATAATTTTCTATTAATTAAAGTATATTCAAAATATGATATTTATTTTACCACGAACCTACGCAATACCCGAATATATATATAATGGGAGAAAAAAATTACACGATGTACCACCTCCACCACGTGGAAGTGAGGAGGTGCACATCATGGTCACCTGCCACTTGGCAAGTGGAAAGCTAGTGGTGGTGTTATATATATATATATTTTTATTCGGTGGATAAAATGTAAAATATTACATTTTGTCCACTTTTTCCAGTTACCTCTCACCATTATTGATTATTTAAGCTCAATATTGAGCTATTCTATTAAGGTTTGAGCTTAGGGGTTTATATATTGAGTCTGTGGACTCATTCTCATCGTTTCTATGGTACGTTTTCTCATTTTAACGGTAGCTATAGTTCATGCTAGTATTGTTGGGATCAGTGTTGATGATTGAGCTATATTTTGAGCTTAAATTAAGCGGTGCTAGTTGTGACTATTGGTCACGGGGTGATTTGGAATGCTGTGATGATTGCAGTTTTGCGATTTCGCAAGCGAGCCCCACGTGGAATGTTCAGACATTTTTCGAAATAATGCAATATGAGTATCAATATTCATAATTTGACATATAGTTTATTGTTTTGGTCGCCTGGCAGTATTCAGAGGCTTCTCGGAAGGGGAAGGCTCTTGTATAACTGGTTCTTTTGGCAGGCTTGCGGCGACGTCCAGATAGGCTAGGATACCTTTACACTTAGATTGGGCTTATGTGTGATATATGTAGGCTATTGTGCTGGTATTGTGGGCTGGTATTATGGGCTGGTATTATAGACTTGGTGGTGGGTTGCTGTGATTTAGACCTTCTAGGCCGGATAGGGCAATTAGGATACATTCCTGGCCCGTTATCCTCGTGGTACACAACAGATGACCTATTTGGGGTCGGATAGCATTATTGTTGTTATTGTTGGTTGGGGAGTGTTATTTTTGGACCTTAGTCCAGGATTAGACATACTTAGCCCAGATTTAGACAGGTATAACTAGACTTGGTTTCCAGGACCCGATAAAAGGCCCCGTTACCCTGTTTGTCGACTTGTCTGAACTTCAACGTATTTGGGCTTAGTTAAGCTCTAGTATGACCTGTTAGGCTTGTGATGGGATTGAGTCACCTCGATTATACCCGGTTGGCCTATTTAGCCTTTTAGTCCCTGATAGTACCGCACTTGATCAGGATTGCTGGCCTTGGCTCAAAATTGGGACCCTCCTTGCCATGAGCTACTCTAAATATCCAGAATGACTTAGATATTACATGATAGTAGACTATCAACCTAGGAGGACTTAGAGACTTACTTTGTAGCAGATGATAGGTTAGCTCCTTTACCTATACTTTGGCTTTGGCCTGGGACTAGCATGTTCCCCGTTTATTGGTTATGATGTCACATTTGGCTCTATTTTGGTTACTGGCTATGATGAGTTATGGTTTGAGTCCGGCTACTGATTCAGGTATGATGATTTCGATTATTAACTATTGGGTGTCCCGGTTCGAGTCTAGCCCCGCATTGTAGTACACTATGAGTTCTGGTACTGGGTACCGTGATTATGATATTGTTGTTATCTGAGTTACGGTTTTAGTATAGCAGATATGATATATATGTGGCCTATTGTTATTAACCACCATGTCTGGTTCGATTCCAGTGTTTGGCTTCTTATTATTATCCATTGGTACCGGTTCAAGCTCGGTACACCCTTGTTGGTTATTGTGGTTACTGGATACTCATACAGCTTCGAGACACTGGTGACTATACATTTATAATTCTTGTGTGTCTCTCTGGTTTATGGGGGTCAGACTGGGTTATTGTTTTCTTCCGTATGCCTAGCGGGTTTATGGGGGCCCATATAGGTTATGTTTGACTTGTGTGTTTACTTATGCACTTATTTACTTGTTACTCAGTATCGTATTTATTTATATCCTGAGCATATCTACACGCCTCGGCAGTAGTGTATTTGCTTATTATTTATCCCCTGGACTTAGCATGTGCCCTCGCAATTTAGCCTACTTAGATGTCGTCCATTGAAATTCAGAGTAAGTTATAGGGTCTTCTTACGAGTATCGCCCATTAAGGGCGTGATGCGGTTTGGTAGGAAGGGCAAGCTTAGCCCCAGATATATTGGACCATTTGAGATTCTGCGGATAGTTGGAGAGGTAGCTTATGCGTAAGCTTTACCCCTGGACTTTTTAGCTATTCACCCAGTATTTCATATTTCAATGCTGGGACAGTACATTTCGGATGAGTTGCATGTGCTTCAGTGGGACTCGGTTCAGTTAGATGAGAAGTTAGCATTTGTGGGGGAGCTTGTGTCTATTTTAGCCAAAGATGTCAGACGATTGCGCTCCCGAGACACTTTGTTGGTTAAGTTACAGTGGCATCATTGTCCGGTTGAGGAGGCAACTTGGGAACTTGAGCGCGATATATGAACCCAGTATCCCTACTTGTTCACGTCTTCAGGTATGCGCTTACTCTTGACTTTTGTGGACGAAATTCCTTTTAGTAGTGGATGTTGTAATGACCCTCCTGATCATTTCCTCATTTCATGAATTCTTGCATTTAGAGCTTTTCGATAACTATGCCAAGTTATTTATGACTTGTTGGGACTGACAGTTTGGTTTTCGGCCAGTTTGTTTGAGAATATTATTTATATCGAGCGTGTTGCGAAATATTTAAATTAAATTAGAATTTAGTAAAATGATATAGTTAAGTACCTTTCGAAAATGTTTTTAAAATTTATAAAATTCTTTAGTTATGATATATCTATGCTACTTTATAATAGTTTTATAACCTATTAATAATTTAAGTGGAGATAGTGAATTTAGATATGTTAAAATAATATTTTTATTTTATAGAGGTTTTATTCGAAATAATTTTCTGTTAATTATGGTATATTCAAAATATGATATTTATTTTAGCACGAATCTAAGCAATAACCGAATATATATATACAATGGGAGAAAAAAATTACACGATATGGCAACTCCACCACCACATGGAAGGTGAGGAGGTGCACATCATGGTCACCTGCCACTTGGCAAGCAAAAAGCTAGTGGTGGTGTTATATATATATATATATGTATTTGGTGGACTAAATGTAAAATATTACATTTTGTCCACTTTTTCAGGTTACCTCTCATCATTATTGATTATTTAAGCTCAATATTGAGCTATTCTATTAAGGTTTGAACTTAGGGGTTTATATATTGAGTCCGTGGACTCGTTCTCGTTGTTTCTACGATACGTTTTCTCATTTTTACGGTAGTTTTCATTTACGAAGGTATTGTTGGGATTGGTGTTGATGATTGATCTATATTTTGAGCTTAAATTGAGCGTTGCTAGTTGTGACTATTTGTAATGGGGTTATTTGGGATGCTATGACGGTTTTGATTTTACGATTCCATATGCGGCCCCTACGTGGACTGTTCGGACATTTTCCGAACTAATGCAATATGGGTATCAATAGTCATAATTTGACATGTAGTTTATTATTTTGGTAGCTGGGAAGCAATTAGAGGCTTCTCGAAAGGGGAAGGTTCCTGTATAGCTAGTTCTTTTGGTAGGCTTGCGGAGGCGTCCTGGTAGGCTAGGTTTCATTTACACTTAGATTGGGCTTATGTGTGATATATGTATGCTATTTTTTTTTGTGTTGTGGGCTAGTATTATCTATTTTGTATTGGGTTGTTGTGATTTAGGCTTCTAGGCCGGATAGGGCTATTCGGATACATTCCAGGCCCATTATCCTCGTGGAACACCACAGATGACCTATTTGGGGTCGGATAGTGTTATTGTTGTTGTTGCTGGTTGGGGAAGGTTATTGTTGGACCTTAGTCCAGGCTTAGACATACTTAGCCCAGACTTAGACAGGTATAACTAGACTTGGTTTTCGGTACCCAGTAAAGGGCCCCGTTACCCTTTTTGTCGACTTGTCTGAACTTCGACATAATTGGGCTTAGTTAAGCCCTAGTATTACCTGTTTGGCTTGGGACATGATTGAGTCACCCCGATTATACCCGATTGGCCTGTTTAGCATTTTAGTCCCTAATAGTACCATACTTGATTGGGACCCACCTTGCCATGATCTACTCTAGATACCCGGACTAACTTAGATATTGCATAATAGTAGACTATGGACCTAGGAGGACCCAAGGATTTACCTTATAGTAGATGATTGGTTAGATCCTTTACCTATACTTTGACTTCGGCCTGGGACTAACATGTTCCCCGTTTATTGGTTATGATGTGACATTTGGCTCTGATTTGGTTACTGGCTATGATGAATTTGAGTTCGAGTCCGGCCATTGATTCAGGTATAATGATTTTGGTTATTGACTATTAGGTGTCCCGATTCGAGTCCGGCCCCAGATTATAGTACACTATGAGTTCTGCTACTAGGTATCATGATTATGATACTGTTGTTCTCTGAGTTTTGGTTCGAGTATAGCAGATATGATATAAATGTGGCCTATTGTTATTACCCACTGTGTCCGATTCAATTTCGATGTCTGGCCTGTTATTATTATCCATTGGTGTCGGTTCAAGCCCGGTGCACCCTTGTTGGTTATTGTGGTTACTGTATACTGATACTGTCACGCCCCGAATCCTATCGGAACGGATTGGCACCCGTAGCCGACATGGCCCGAGAGAACCAAACTTTGTTTCTATTCAGTCATATGCATATAATAAGCAACACCACCATCAAGTAAGGACATGAAAGACGAATAACGTAAAAACATGGAACATGGGACATATATATATATATATATATACATATGCGAAACTTGGCCGTTGAGGCCATCAAGTCAAAATGACATAAACCATCTTACATCCATACACCCACAAACATCTACAAAAGCCTCTATCAGATGCATTGACCAAAACAAATTAAAAGTCGGGACAAGTCCCCGCTTTATACAACATGTACAACACCAAAACATATGTACAACTGTGACTCGGAGAAGCCCCGAACTAACTGGAGCTCACCAATGATCCGCTACATCTGGCAACCTACTATGGATGCCTACTAGTACCTGCGCCTGCAGCAAGTAAGGTAAATCCCCCAAGAGGGGTCAGTACGAAGAATGTACTGAGTATGTAAGGCCATATGAAACTTGTATGATATATAAAAATGTCAATGAACTCAAATACAAATGAATGAGCAATATGGATAAGTCACAATATAGATGAGTCATCATTCTGTGTTTTGGGAACCATGAATATTGCTTTCATTACTTTCTTTGCTTCTTTGATTCTATGATTATTTATCTTTGCCTGTGACCTGTGATACCCGGGCCCCGACTGAACAGTGGGTTTTAACATAACATAGCGTTATGTTGGGATCGGCTCGAGCTAGGCTTATGCCCCTAGAACTGCCACCCATGAATTAATAAATCGGGATCGGCTCGAGCTAGGTTATTACCCCTAGAGCTGCCACCCATACTAACATATCAGGTTCAGCTCGAGCTAGGTTATTACCCCTATAGCTGCCCCCTGTCAGTATCGGTCCGAGCTAGGCTTATGCCTCTAGGACTGCCCCCTGATCTAACAAATCTCGGGATCGGCTTAAACTAGGCATTTTCCCCCAAATCTACCACCCATACTTGATCATTGACCACATATTTGCATTACTTTGTTCATTACTTTGAGATTGACACAATGATAGTCATAACTTTATATGAAGCTTTAGATCATTAACCAATGAATGAGAGACATGAGAATAAACATTGTGAGAAACATAACATTATTAGCACCATAACACCATTGGAACAATTGGACAACAATCCATGAACAAGAGACATGAGTATAATCACTATTGGAACATTGGAACACAACCTTGTTGGGCTTTTGGAATATTATTCATGAATATGAGACATGGGATTCACAATTGATCAATGAGTAGGAACTATATGATAATGACCATTGATAATTGCATATAGGATACTTTAGCACATTTCGGGATGGGACAAGCATAATGTCAATGTGAATACTATTTGCTGCAGAAATATACAGACAAAGTAACCTTACATACCTGGTATTCTCAATACGAATATACAATCCTAGATGTGCATACAATAGTACCGCTCCTTCTTTATATGTCACTCTACAACACAAACATATAACGGAATTCACATTAACCACCAACTACCTTACAAATGCATATAACGTGTCACGCCCCGAATCCCAACGAGGCGTGATTGACACCCGTAGCCGATAAGGCTTGTGAGAACCAACCTTTGCCTATGTCCAATCATATGCATAACATAAGCATCACCACCATTACGTAAAAACTTGAAAGACGAATAGCAGAAAACATGGGACAATATATACATGTGAAACTTTGCCGTAGAGTCCATCCAGTCAAAACAACATATGCCTTTTACACTAATACACCCACATCCGTCAACAAAAGCCTATAACAAGAGCATTGACCAAAATTTACTGTAAGTCGGGACAAGGTACCGCTTTATACAACATGTACAAAATCAAAACACATGTACAATAGTGACTCGGAGAAGCCCCAAACTAACTGGAGCTCACCAAAGATCTGCAACACTGTCAATCTATTGTGGAGGCCTACTAGGACCTGCGCCTGCAGCAAGTAAGGTAAATTCCCCGAGATGGGTCAGTACGAAGAATGTACTGAGTATGTAAGGCTCAAATGAAACTGTAATATATGAAAATATGTCAAGAACTCAAGTTCAAATGCATAACCAATATAGATACATCTCAATGTAGATGAGTCACTATTTTGTACTTTTGGAAACCATGTACATTACGTTCTTTCTTTCTCTTGCCTTTACTTTACTTTTCTTTTACATCACTCATACACTTTCTGGGCCCACATCATGCAGGTGTTCTTTTCACCCCATGGATAACATATCATCGTCATGCAGGTATTCTTTCACCCCATGGATAAGATCATATCGTCATGCGGGTGTTCTTGCACCCTATGGATAAATGGCCATCATCACGCGGGCGTTTGCACCCCATTAATAAACTATCATCATCATGCAGGTATTTTTACCCCATGGATAACACCCATGAACACAATCAATATGCATTACTTCATTCTTACTTCATTTCTTTACCTTTGAGATTGATACCCTTACTTGTGAGAGATTGATACTTTTGCTTATGAGAGATCGATACAATGATAGTCACAACTTTATTTGAAGCTTTGGATCAATAAACAATGAGTGAGAGACATATGAATAACTTGACAATATAACATTCTTGGAAACATAGCCTTCATGGAAACATAATACTATTGGAACCATTGAACAATAATCAATGAACAAGATACATGAGTACAACCACTATTGGAACTTTGGAACACAACCTTATTTGAGCTTTTGGAACATTAACCATGATTATGAGACATTAGATTCACCAATGATCAATGAGTAGGAAATATATGGCAATTACCATGGATAACCGGATATAGAATACCTTAGCACATTTTGGGATAGGAATAGTGAAATGTCAATGTGAATACTATTTGCCGCAGAAAGATACGGACAAAGTAACCTTACATACCTGATTTTCCCAATGTAAGTACATAATCAAATATGTGAGCGCAACAATTCCGCTCCTTCTTTACGTTTCACTCTTCATCACAAGTACATAATGGAACCAACATTAACCACCAACTACCTTACAAATGCATACAATAACAATAAGTCACATGTTTGGCTTTAACATGTTGTTTCTTTCTCTACAATACCATTTACGACATGGTCATATTAATAATACCACAACATGCCCAACATTGACCAAAGTATCATAAACCACTAGTATGTCACACCAAGTTCATACTTTCCACTCTCCACCATCACAACATCATAATTATACCATCAATTACTTTACAAATTCATATAATATCAAGGAGTTACATGTTTGCTTTTAAACATGCCATTTCCCCTTGACAAAACCATTGATGAAATTATTATTCCAAAAATCCCCCAATATTCCATACATTGACCAATACATGAGAATAAATACATTTCACCACAACACTTCTCCTTTACACTTTCTTATCCATATCACATCACAAATAATCCATCAAATTATCTTAATACACCTCATAGCACATATCAACCAAAATCCCATAATTTACACTTTTAGAAAAAATAACCAGTTTAATAACAAAATTACACCATACATGTTAATATTTTATCCATACCATGCTCTTTCAATAAGACATCAAGTCTCTTTCCAAGTTCAATCACCAAGATAGCACATCTTGCACCAAAAGCAAAAATACACTATTCACCACCTTGACAACATAACTATCATGATATACATAATCTCCCATGCATATAATATGTGAATCCATGAAAATAAATACTTACCAAGTCTTGGAATAGTGATGATCTTCTCCAAAAGTTGACTTAAGGTTTTGAGAGCAAAAGAGGTTTTCTTGGAAATGTCTAGAAAAAAAGATAGAAATCATGTGTGTTTGTAATGAATAACAAATCAGATTTTTGTCCCTTTATATAAGCCCCCAAGTCCATCCTTAGCCACTCCTTTGCATTTAATACAATGTTTACTTGGTCAACCTTGGAAGAATGGGTCATTTCCTCTTTGGGCCCATGTATTTTTGTTAATTTTTGGGCCTCAAATTGGCCCATTAACACAACTTAACTTAGCCTACCCATTTTCATATATGACTCATCATATATCTCATGTTCAAATAATTCCATAATGTCACGACAATATTCTCTTACGAGATTCTCATTCGTCGTCTCGATCGCAAACATAGGAATTCTAGTCGCCCATGGCGTCATTAGACATTTTGGATCACTATTAATGTTTCATGATTTGATCATGTAGGAGTATGTAGGAGTGTATTGAAGTGTTTGAAGCTTTAACAATGCTCAAAGAACTCCAAAGAACCAAAAGAAACCATCTAAGAATCGTCGTAGAATTGCATTGCGAAACGAGTCCGGAAGGGCACATTGCGCCACTAGCTGTAAAGCAAGCTGTTGCGCAAGAACTGAACCCCCTCTGAATCAGGTGGCTTGCACTACACCCCCTGAAACAGGGAGTGGCGCAAGTTTCCATGTCTTGCTGAATTTTTCCGCAATTTTTTCAACACTTGCATATCGTCCAATATCTTATCCAAACACTATAAAATACTTACTTAGTGATCTTAATCATCAAGTAAACATGACTCCAATTCACCAAATGAGGTTAGAATGTGTATGGGGTATTACACAAATGCTCCACGAAATCACAAAACCCTTCCTATGAATGTACGTGGCCAAATTTTAATTTTCTCGTCATTAGCATTACCAAATACATACTTATATCTCTCGACACCTAATAAACCATTATTAAACATCATAAAGTAGGGTTGGGAAGGTACGGGGTGTTACATAACGTCAATGAGTTACATGTTTGCCTTTAAACATGTCATTTCCCCTTGACAAAACCATTGATGAAATTATTATTCCAAAAATCCCCCAATATTCCATACATTGACCAATACATGATAATCAATACATTTCACCACAACACTTCTCCTTTACACTTTCTTATCCACACCATATCGCAATTAATCCATCAATTCACCTTAATACACTTCATAGCACATATCGGCCAAAATTCCATAATTTACACTTATAGAAAAATAACAAGTTTAATAACAAAATCACACCATACATGTTCATATTTTATCCATACCATGCTCTTTCATCAAAGTCACAAGTCATAATTCAAGCTTGAATCTCATGGATCACAAATCTTTTATAAAAACACAAAGTACCATGTTCAACACTTCCAAGCATAACCAACATGATTTAAATACTCTCTCATGCATATAATATATTAATACATAACAATAATCACTTACCCAAGCTTGAAAAATAATGATCTTGCTTCAAAAGTTGGCTTTGAGTTCTTAGGGTTTGAGAGCAAATATCTTATCTTTTGGTCTAAAAAGGCATGAGACTTGTGAAGAATAAAAATCATATTTTTGGTCCCTTTTATAAGCCTTTAAGTCCATCCTTATCCACTCTTATAGCATTAAATGCTTGGTCTAGAAGGTTAAGGCAAGAATGGGTCATTTGACCCATTTTTGGCCTATGTCTTCTTTTCATTTTTGGGCCTTTTATTGAGCCCAATTAACTTAACCCAATAAAATCAATAATTTCTTGTGTTTAAATCATCTCATATGCGTTACGACGATATTCCCACTCATGAAATCCATATTCGTAGCCTCAATCCTAAAAACAAGTGATTCTAGCCACGTATGACTTATTTTGACCATAAGGGTAAAACCGTCATTTTGATGCCAAATTCGTTTTCGGGTAATTTTATAATACCAACATAATACTTTACTCATTTCATGTATATACTCATGGTTATATAAGAAACGTGGCAAAAATTGGCTCGGTACGACCCCGGCTACCCTTGGGACTTAGAAAATTTCCAACTTTTGAGAAAGTGGAAAAACCAGCCTGGCACGCCCTTGGGCGCACCAGCTTGCTGACTCTGGGCACAAAAATTTGGCTCAAAGTGGCGTGGCACGCCCTCTGGAATGTCCCAACCTTATTATTTTGAAAAATTTTGTTTTTTGACTTTTCTTCCCGGGTTTGGTTAGATACTTCAAGTCCTATTCTTTAACTTACTTCTTACCCTTAATATAATTTGTTTAGAGGTCCTCTTATCCTCATTTTGAACCACACAAATGCTCCACGAAAAATCACAAAACACCTCCTACGAAGGGTTAATCGCATGTACGAGGCCAAATTTCAATTTTCTCATCATTAACATTACCAAATACATGCTTATAGCTCTCAACACCTAAGTACACATTATTGAATGTCGTCAAGTAGGGTTAGGAAGGTAAGGGGTGTTACAGATACATCTTCAAGACACTGGTGACTATACATTTAGTATTCTTGTGTGTCCCGCCAGTTTATGGGGGTCAGGTTAGGTTACTGTTTTCTTCCGTGTGCCTATCGGGTTTATGGGGGAACAGATAGGTTATACTTGACTTGTGTGTTTACTTATGAATTTATTTACTCGGTACTCAAAATCACATTTATTTATATCTTGAGCATATCTACATGACTCAGCAGCAGTGCATTTACTTATTATTTAAGCCCCGGACTTCGCATGCACACTGGCATTTTAACCTACTTATATTACATTAAGCTCAGTCGGTCTATGATGCCTACTGAGTTCCCATTGCTCTGTACTTATACTGAACTTTTGCATCTTTTTCCCCGATGCAGATCAGGGAACTAGCCGATAGTTTTGACGTGACTCTCTTCTTAGCACTGATTCCGGAGAAGGGTGGGCTTACTGATGTCTGAGGCAGATCCTACTCCATTTTTACTGTATAGTCTTTTGGACTCGAAACTATTATACTTATTATATATATTTGGTTTCTATCTTGTGTTCTGGATATGTCTAGTAGTGGCTCTTGTATCAACCTTACCAGGTCTTAAGAGGGGTTCTTGACTTTATAGACTATCCTCTTCTTTCTCAGTCTTGGTATGTGTATATTTCGGTTCTGTTTGTTTTACATTTATAGAATGTTTATTACTACTGTTAGTTCCACTTCATCTCTGTTATTCTGAGATTCCTCCCATTTGTCCGTCGCTTGTCGCTTTGGGCTAGGGTTAGGCTTTCTTATTGGTGGATTACGGTAGGCACCATCATGACTCAGAAATTGGGTCGTGACAAAATTATATTATTTGCAGTGCAAATATTACCATATTAGGAATAATACAATATGAAAAGAAATATTCATATAATATTATTCTTTATATAGAAATTAGAATGTATGCAGTTAAAATATTATCATACCAGGAATACTATTAGCTGACAAATAATAATTATAATTATATTATTCCTTATTTGAAATTAGATTGTGTGTTTGGACTTTGGTATGAAGGAAAATGTTTTTCAATTTTTTCATGTTGGTTGGCTTAAATATTTGGAAAATGTTTATAAAATTAACTTATTTTCCTCAAATTCAAGGAAAATGACTTCCCTCCAAAAAGTAAGAAAACATTTTTTCAAAATTCTCTCTCAGCCTCAAACCCCAACTTTCCACCCTAACCCGAGTTTCTGGTACGATTATCAACATTAACTTGGGATTTGACTCCCGAACTCAATATAAAAGCCATCTCCCAAACCCAAAACCAACCTCCTAACCCAAGACATGACTTTCAATGCTGATCCATGTCACGCCTTAAATCCTATTGGGCAGACAGGCACCCGTAGCAGTAAAGGCCCGAGAGCACCAACCCATAACCTTGTACTTACCATGCATTGCCATGAACTTTTAAAGATGCTGCCAAATATGGATATTAAGATTTAATGAAAATAAACAACGTAGTCAAGCCCAAAACTATATATACATGACTTGGCTGTTGGGGCCACAATAACTGGAAGACAAGGCACAACCACACTTCACTTTACCTTCTACAAAGCCTCTAAAAGAGATATAAACTTCGTTAAGGTCGGGACAAGACCTCGCTATACACTTAGCTACTATACATTACCAAAACATATATAACAGACTCGAAAAGTGTCTAATCAACCTGGAGCTCACCAACAGCAGTGGAATATCTTGTACTCCAATTGGAGGGGTCTATTAGCTGAAGTACCTGTGTCTGCAGCATGAAATGCAGGTTCCCCCGTCAGGGACATCAGTACGAAAGAATGTACTGAATATGTAAGGCAAAGGGTAACTAATATGTAAAGTGAGAGCTCAAATGAAATCAAAATAAGTGTAAACCATAATAGACCACCTTTACCTATATCTATGGAATCATGTATATTACCTTTTTTTCTTCACTTTACCATTCTTACTTTATAATCTTCGTAAGCCATGTGATACAAAAGAAAACCTAATCAGTGGTAAACACATAAGTTGGGATCGACCCATGCTAGGCTTACACCCCTGAGCTACCACCCATATATATAAATGAATTGGGACCGGCCCATGCTAGGCTTACGCCCCTGAGCGGCCACCCATACATTACCAGATTTGCGTCTCTTAGTTTATTACCTTTTGAGATTATTACTTTGGTGATCATGACATTATTGAGCTTTGGGACAATAGTCCACCAGTAAAAGACATGAATAAACACATGATGCAGTAACAGTAAGGTAGGGAGAGGTTTGTATATAAATGAAATTCCTAGGAGCTAAAATAACACATGGATCTTATTTGACTATAATGTGAACTTGTGAAGCTTGCTACTGAATGTAGACATTCAGACTAGGTAATTAGCATATATTGAACAATTTTAACACATTAGGGAGTGGGAGCAAGGTCGTTAGCTACATGGGAGATCATACGCTGTCACTATGTATCATTTTCCATGGGTGAACTTTTGCAGCTCATTTTGTAACACAAATGTTGGATTTCATGCCAAAGAATACAAAATAGAGTTGCCTTACATACCTTGTTGTATAACTCCAACATTACCCCGAATTAACCTCCTTCCTTTTAGGTTACTTATCTTTAATGAAGTACGTGGTAAAACTAGTATTAGTTATTAATTAACAAATTCGGGCTATTCAACTTCACTCAAAACAGTAGTCGGGCAGCATGCCCATAATTCACCAAATCAAGGGTGTTCTTTCAACCCCTTCTCCTCTAATTACATTTGTACAACACATAGATTCATATAAGATTCTCCAAGACTCTTTTGGCTTCATAACATGTACAAAATAGTCCACAAAGTATAATAGGCAGCAAGCTTATACAACATCTAATTAAGTGGTGTATCATTACACCCTCCTTTTATATGTCAATACCAACAACTCACTTCTCTTTTTCAGATCAACCAAGTTGTCCCCAAATATAGACATAAAACAACCCCATAATCCTTTATCATAGCAAACCAATATTTAACTCATTATCCCTTGCATTCTTAATAACAATATATACATAATTCTCCAACAAGACATGTACATATAAAAGGGAAAAAATGGGTAGTAGCTTTACCTTAATTTCTTAAATTTATCCACTAAATAAGAACTTCTTTCAAGAGCTTGAATCATCCTTCAAAGTTAACCAACAAGAGAATAAGGCCTCTGAATAACCAAGGGACATGGGGAAGCTAACATGGAGGAAAGGCAGTCCCATACTTTTAAGCATAACCAACATGATTTCCTAGTTTCCAATAGAAGAATCAAGCTAAATCCATAAGTATTTTCACTTACCTTAGCTAGCAAAGGTGAGGGTTTCTTCAAGAACCCTAGGAGAAATATAGGGGCTTTTGTTTTAAGCCTTGAGACAAAAGTGAGAAAGATTAAGTTGAAGGCTGGAAATTGGTGTTAAAATGAGTAAAAAGACTAGCTATATTGGTCTTATATTGATCCCTCTAAAACCTCCTATTTTAACTCCATTTTCAGCCACAAATTGGTCCAAGTAGGTGATGTACCTACTTAAGGGTTCAAGCAGCTCAAAAGGTCAAAGTAGGTGATACACCTACTTGCTTTATCAATGTCTAAGATGGACCTTCAACTCATTAGGTTTTTGGGCAGATTTTAGGTGTTGGGCTGCCCATTCTCATCTCCTTTTATTTTACTTAGTTTGTCCCTTAAAAGAGTCCATTAATATAGGCCTTAATCTGATCTTTTAACTTAAGTAGGTAATGAACCTCTTTGGAACATTTAACTTGGCCCAAATCTGATCCATAACCTTGGGTCTATTAACTTGGTCCATATATCTCAAGCAGGTGATTCACCTACTAGCTTAATTAAGTCAAGCAAGCACCTCAATAGTTAATTTCATTTTCAGTTCTTAATCCCTTTAATTTAACTTACATCTTGTGTACACTTGGTCACTTTAAACTTTAGATTCAAATACCTACTAACGATCCCAAGTTTAAATAGTTGCATCGATGTTAACTTAGTCGTGTCACATTAAAGTGTATGGGCAGTTCCTTCCAACCCATCTTTTTGTCACTATTCATATAGGAAACCGAGTCCATTACCTATACTAAAAGGCTATATCAAGTGACATATAAGTAGAACTAGTACACGTAGGATATGGGGTGTTACATCCTTCCCCCCTTAGGAACATTTGTCCTCGAATGTTAGCATGATTATCCAACCTAAACAAGTTCAAGCCTAAGTTTAATCTTCCTGTTACAACATAATATTTATATATATTTACTTACTTATTATTGCTACAATTCAACATCTTGGACCTTCTTTTTGGATTCGAATAAATGAGGCTACTTAGATTTCATCACTTCCTCAGCTTTCCACGTGATCTTTTCTACTTGCTGGTTCCTCCAAAGTACCTTTACAGAAGCTACTTCTTTATTTCTTAACTTCTTAACTTGTCGATCAAGAATAACAATGGGTACTTCTTCATAAGTGAGATCTTCCACAACTTGTACATTTTCAGTAGGAGTGATACAAGATGGATCTCCTATGCACTTCCGGAGTATTGAAACATGAAATACCGGATGAACTATTGAGAGCTCTTGGGGTATCTCTAACTCATATATGACTTGTAAAAACCTTTGAATAATCTTATATGGCCCTATATAACGTGGACTTATTTTTTACTTTTTAGCAAACCTCATTACCCCTTTCATTGGTGATACCTTTAAGAATACCCAATCTCCTATAGAAAATTCTAGCCCTCTTCTTCTAATATCTACATATGATTTGTGTCGACTTTGAGATGTTTCTAGCCACTGTTGTATCACCTTAACTTTTTCCATAGCTTTATGAATAAGATCTTTCCCAAATAAGGCAGTTTCACCCGCTTCAAACCATCCAACTGGTGATTTACACTTCCTTCCATATAAAGCTTCATAAGGCGTCATTTTGATACTTGAATGATAGCTATTATTGTAGGCAAACTCAATAAGTGGTAAATGATCATCCCAACCACCTTTGAAGTCTAATATACAAGCGCGCAACATATCTTTAAGTGTTTGAATGGTAAGTTCTGCTTGTCCGTCCGTTTGAGGATGAAAAGTTGTACTTAAATTCACTTGCATTCCCAAACTCTTTTGAAATGACTTCCAAAAATTTGCAGTAAATTGAGCTCCCCTATCAGATGTAATAGAGATTGGGACTCCATGTAGCCGAACTATCTCTTTAATAAACAATTTTGCATACGCTTCAGTTGTATAAGTGGTCTCAACTGGCAAGAAGTGTGCTGATTTGGTAAGTCTATCAACTATTACCCATATGGAATCGAACTTTCGAATTGTACGAGGCAAACTAGTGACAAAATCTATGTTGATCATGTCCCACTTCCAAATTGAAAGATCCATACGTTGCATATAATCTCCGAGTTTTTGGTGCTCTACTTTAACTTGTTGACAACTTAGACATTGGGCTATAAATTCTGCAATGTTCTTCTTCATGTCACCCCACCAATACACTCCTTTCAAATCATGATACATTTTAGTTGATCTCGAATGGATGGAATACCTTGAATGATGTGCTTCCGTCATAATCCTCTTTCTTAGCCCATCTATAATAGGTACACACAATCTGTTTTGGCACCGAAGTACTCCCTCTTGTGTATGCTCAAATGCCTTTGTCATACCTTGTTGTACATTATCCTTAAGCTGTAATAAAATAAGGTCTGCATACTGCTTCTCTTTCACCTCAGCTACTAATGAAGATTCTGCCGCATTTTGCACAATAACTCCTTCGTCTAGAGATTCAAGAAGGCAAACTCCCAAGCTAGATAGTTGGTGTAGATCTTTAGTCATCCCTTGTCTTTCTATGAACTTCCCATAAGTGATCACCATTGCCTTAAGACTTAACGCATTAATTACTATGTTTGCTTTCCCCGGATGATACAAAATATCAATATCATAATCTTTTAATAGTTCAAGCCATATCCGTTGCCTCAAATTTAGGTCCCTTTGCTTAAGGATATATTGCGAACTCTTATGGTCGTTATATATGTCAACATGAAACCCATACAAGTAGTGGCAACATATCTTTAAAACAAATACAACAGCGGCTAACTCAAGATCATGTGTTGGGTAATTTTTCTCATGTGGCCGTAATTGTCTTGAGGCATAAGCTATTACTTTACCATGCTGCATCAATACAAATCCTAAGCCAACTCCTGAAGTATCACAATACACCACATACCCTTATGTACCCTCTGGAAGTACCAATACGGGTGTAGAAGTCAACCTATTCTTCAGCTCTTGGAAACTCCTTTCACATGTGTCATTCCATTGAAACTTGGCTGCTTTGTGTGTTAACTTTGTTACAGGTGCAGAAATAGAAGAAAACCCTTCAACAAACCTTCTATAATAACCTGCCAACCCAAGAAAACTATGAACCTCCGTAGCTGTTGTTGGTCTTGGCCAGTCCTTCACAGCTTCTATCTTTTGAGTATCAAACCTTATTCCTTCATCAGATACAATATGGCCCAAGAATGCTACAGGTTTTAACCAAAACTCATATTTAGAGAACTTTGCATATAACTTACTATCATGAAGAACCTGTAACACCTACCATAAATGATTAGCATGTTCCTCTTTTGATCTTGAATACACCAGAATATCATCAATAAATACTATCACGAACACATCTAAGAATGGCTTGAACACCCTATTCATCAAATTCATAAAGGCTGTTGGTGCATTTGTTAGCCCAAATGACATAACTAAAAACTCATAATGACCATACTGTGTTTGAAAAGCTGTCATGGGTATATATTTCTCTTTGACCCTCATTTGGTGGTAACCCGACCGCAAGTAAATCTTGGAGAAACACTTAGCACATTGTAACTGATCAAATAAATCATCAATTCTTGGAAGGGGATATTTGTTCTTAATAGTCACCTTATTCAGTTGTCGGTAGTCAATACACATTCTCAATATGCCATATTTCTTACATTCAAATAACACTGGTGCACCCCAAGGGGACAACTAGGCCTTATAATTCTTTTTTCTAGCAAGTCTTTCAATTGCTCTTTCAACTCCCTTAATTCTGCCGGAGCCATTCTATAAGGAGGAATAGAGATAGGTTGAGTATCTGGGATTACATCAATACCAAACTCTACTTCTTGTTCTGGAGGCAAACCTAGAAGATCTTCAGGAAATACATCAGGAAATTCATTTACCACTGGAACCGATTGAAGATTTGGTAGCTCCACATCTATATTTTTCACTCTCACTAGGTGAAATATGTACCCTTTAGACATCATTTTCTTTGCATTAAGATAAGAAATAAATTTACCTCTTGGCGCCCCAATATTACCCCTCCATTCAAGGACTACCTCTTTTAAAAAATAGAAATGCACCCTCTTAGTTCGGCAATCTACTGTGGCATAACAAGAAGCCAACCAATCCATACCCATTATAAAATCAAAGTCTATCATTTCTAGCTCAATAAGGTTGGCCAATGTGTCATGATCACAAATGGTTACTATGCAATTATGATAAACTCTTCTAGCTATAATAGACTCACCAATCGGTGTAGACACTTCAAATGGATTAACCAGTAATTTTGGTGTTCTTTTGAACTTTCCAGCAATCAATGGAGTGACATATGATAGTGTAGAACCTGTATCAATTAATGCATATACATTATGTGAAAATACGGACAATGTACCTGTAACCACATCACGAGAAGCCTCCAAATTTTGTCGACCCGCTAGAGCATATGTACGATTTTGAACTCGCTAGAACTAGCTGCTCCTTTAACACCTCTACCACAACCTGTAGGCTATATACCCCTACCCAAAGAAGGCACCGATGATGACGATACAATGGCTAATCCAGTAAGTTGTACCATACCACTCATGCCCCTTTATGGCCACTCTCTTATCATATGCCCCAACATACCACACCAAAATCAAGAATCTATCCCAAACTGGCATGCACCTAAATAAAGCTTTTTACATTGCCTACATGGCTGTCGAGGAGGTCTTGATTGGCTCATACTCTCTTGCTCTTGATACCCCGTTGTTCGTGAACCTTGGCTCTCACTTCTTTGCCCAAATTGATCGCCCCTAAACCCTTGGAATCCGGGTGGAGCACTTGCTGCAGAGTAGGAAGATGATGTCTTAAGTGGTCTGTTAGGAAACCGAGGTCTGAACTCACTTTGGGATGACATAAACTGCCCCGTAGGTTTGGCCCTCTTGGGATGCCCTCTTTCCAAATCTTGTGTTCTTTTCCTTTGCCTTTGATCCTCCATTTTTTGTGTAAAAGCTTGTATCCATTCTATATCTATATCTTTATTCAAAGCAGCAATAGTACAATCTCTAACCAAATACAGATCCAATCTATCCACATATCAATGAACTCTATCATCCATAGTAGCTACTACATTAGGAGCATACCTAGCCAAAGAGTTAAATCGAAGACTATACTCCCTCACGCTCATATTCCCTTGACGGAGATTTAAAAATTGATCTGCACGAGCCTCCCAAATTTCAAACGGAAGGTAATGATCAAGAAATGTCTCTTTGAACTCTTTCCAACTAGCTAAAGGTGCACCTGTACCCCTAGATCATTTCCAGTTTTCGTACCATAATATAGCCTCCCCTTTTAATCTATATGCTACTAGCTCAACTATCTATTTACCAGATATATGCATGACATCCAAGGCCCTTATTATTTGATCAATAAAGTCTTGTGAGTCTTCATTAAGATCTGACCTGGTAAATATGGGAGGATCTAATTTAATAAAATCCTATGTTCGTAGACTAGCTTCCCTATCCACACCACTAGTACCTGTAATATGACTAACTTGTCCTTGACCTTGTCCAGCAACTATACGAGTCAATAATTGCACCACATTCCTTAAATCTTGGTCATAAGCATTAATAGGTGATTCTGAGGGTACTCCTCTCCTTCTTAACTCTTCTGGAGATGGAGGAGTAGAAGAGGTCCATGATGCAAACTCATCTTGAGCCTCACTTTGATTAACTTGTCTAGGTGGTGACTTGTTGGTCCCTTTTTCGGCAGCCATATCTACTTGCTTAATTTTATTCCTACTTCTTCTTGTAATCGGTATCTCTACTATAATATGGAAAAAAAAATTCAATGGTTAAATATGACTCCACCTACAACCTTGGCTATATTGCACGATCTAAGATATGAAGAAAAAGATACAACTTCTAAATGTCCCATACCCTCTTTTCGATAGATATGGTGCACAACATATCCATAAGCAAAACTCTACATATATACGGCTTTTTAGACTCCATAGGATGACCTACTCCGATACCACTTTTGTCACGCCTCAAATCCTATTGGGGCGGACAATCGCCTGTAGCCGTAAAGGCCCGAGAGCACCAATCCATAACCTTGTACTTACCATGCATTGCCATGAACTTTTAAAAATGCTGCCAAATATGGATATTAAGATTTAATGAAAATAAACCACGTAGTCAAGCCCAAAACTATATATACATGACTTGGCCGTTGGGGACACAATGACTGGAAGACAAGGCACAACCACGCTTCACTTTACCGTCTACAAAGCCTTTAAAAGAGATATCAACTTAGTTAAGGTCGGGACAAGTCCCCGCCTTACAATTAGCTACTATATATTACCAAACCATATATAATAGACTCGAAAAGTCTTGAATCAACTTGGAGCTCACCAATAGCAGTTGGATGTCCTGTACTCCAATTGGAGGGGTCTACTAGCTGAAGTACCTGTGCCTGCAGCATGAAATGTAGGTTCCCCTGTGAGGGACATTAGTATGAAAGAATGTAATGAATATGTAAGGCAAAGAGTAACTAATATGTAAAGTGAGAGCTCAAGTGAAATCAAAATAAGTGTAAACCATAATAGACCACCTTTACCTATATCTGTGGAATCATGTACAATACATTCTTTTCTTCACTTTACCATTCTTACTTTATAATCTTAGTAAGCCATGTGATACAAATGAGCAACTGATCAATGGTAAATACAAAAGTTGGGATCGGCCCATGTTAGGCTTACACCCCTGAGCTGCCACCCATATATATAAACGAATTGGGATCGGCCTATGCTAGGCTTACGCCCCTGAGCTGCCACCCGTACATAACAAGATTTGCATTTCTTAGTTTATTACCTTTGAGATTGTTACTTTGGTTATCATGACATTATTGAGCTTTGGGACAGTAGTCCACCAGTAAAATACATGAATAAATACATGATACAGTAACAGTAAGGTAGGGAGAAGTTTGTATACAAATGAAATTCCTAGGAGCTAAAATAACACATGGATCTTATTTGACTATAATGTGAACTTGTGAAGCTTGCTATTGAATGTAGACATTCAGACTAAGTAATTAGCATATATTGAACTATTTTAACACATTAGGGAGTGGGAGCAAGGTCGTTAGCTACATGGGAGATCATATGCTGCCACTATGTATCATTTGCCATGGGAGAACTTTGGAAGCTCATTTTGTAACACAAGTGTTGGATTTCATGCCAAAGATTACGGAATAGGGTGGCCTTACATACCTTGTTGTATAACTTCGGTATTACCCCGAATTAACCTCCTTCCTTTCATGTTACTTATCTACAATGAAGTACGTGGTAAAACTAGTATTAGTAATTAATTAACAAATTCGGGCTATTCGACTTCACTCAAAATAGTAGTCGGGCAGCACGCCCATAATTCACCAAATCAAGGGTGTTCTTTCAACCCATTCTCCTCTAATTAAATGTACAACACATGGATTCATATAAGATTCCCGGAGACTCCTTTGGCTTCATAACATTTACAAAATAGTCCACAAAGTATAATAGGCAACAATCTTATACAACATCTAATTAAGTGGTGTATCATTTACACCCTCCTTTTATATGTCAATACCAACAAGTCACATCCCTTTTTCAGATAAACCAAGTTGTCCCCAAATATAGACATAAAACAACCCCTAAAACAGTGCCAAAATCCTTTATTATAGCAACCCAATATTGAACTCATTAATTCTTGCATTCTTAAAAACATTATATACATAATTCTCCACCAAGACATGTATATAGAAAAGGGAAAAAATGGGCAGTAACTTTACCTTAATTTCTTAAATTTATCCACTAAATTTGCACTTCTTTCAAGAGCTTGAATTATCCTTCAAAGTTAACCAATAAGAGAATAAAGCATCTTAATAACCTGTGGACATGGGGAAGCTAACATGGAGGAAAGGCAGTCCTATACATTTAAGCATAACCAACATGATTTCCTAGTTTCCAATATAAGAATCAAGCTAAATCCATAAGTATTTTCACTTACCTTAGCTAGCAAAGGTGAGGGTTTCTTCAAGAACCCTAGGAGAAATATAGGGGCTTTTGTTTTAAGCCTTGAGAGAAAAGTGAGAAAGCTGAAGTTAAAGGCTGGAAATTGGTGTTAAAAGTAAGTAAAATGACCAACTATATTGGTCTTATATTAATCTCTTTAGAACCTACTATTTTAACTTCATTTTCAGCCACAAATTGGTCCAAGTAGGTGATGCACCTACTTAAGGGTTCAAGCTGCTCAAAAGGTCAAAGTAGGTGATACACCTACTTGCTTTATCAATGTCTAAAATGGACCTTCAACTCATTAGGTTTTTGGGCAGATTTTAGGTGTTGGGCTGCCCATTCTCATCTCCTTTTATTTTACTTAGTTTGTCCCTTAAAAGAGTCCATTAATATAGGCCTTAACCTGATCCATTAACTTAAGTAGGTAATACACCTCTTTGGCATATTTAACATGGCCCAAATCTTATCCATAACCTTGGGTCCATGAACTTGGTCCATATATCTCAAGTAGGTGATTCACCTACTAGCTTAATTAAGTCAAGCAAACACCTCAATAGTTAATTCCATTTTCAGTTCTTAATCCCTTTAATTTAACTTATAGCTTGTGTACACTTGGTCACTTTAAACTTTAGATTCAAATACCTACTAACGATCCCAAGTTTGAATAGTTGCATCGATGTTAACTTAGTCGTGTCACATTAAAGTATATGGGTAGTTCCTTCCAACCCATCTTTTTATCACTATTCATATAGCAAACCGAGTCCATTACCCATACTAAAAGGCTATATCAAGTGACATATAAGTAGAACTAGTACGCGTAGGATACGGGGTGTTACAATCCAAGACACAAGACTCGAAATCTAACTTCGACTCAAGACTTGACTCCAAAACCAACCTGGATCTGAAATCCTAACCTCGACTAGGACCCCAAACTTGATTTGACCCTGAACTGGATCCAAGAGCAACTCTCGATAACAACTCGTAATCCAACCTCTAGACCATAATCTGGGTCTGGTCTTAACCCAAAGTGGAATCTCTAACTCAAACCTCGACCCTGGCTTGATACCCATTTTATATCCCTACCATAAAATAGGTCTTGAGTCAAAATTTAGGGTCAGGGTAGAATCTCGAGTTGGGTGCTCGGGTTGGTTCCCAGGTTTGGAGTTAGGGTCAGGTCACAAGTCTAGAGTCAGGGTTGTGTATCAGGGAAGATCTCTGGTCGGGTATCAGAGTTGGCTTTAGAGATCGAGTCTCGAGTAAAGAGTCAAGAGTCAGGGTCGAGCCTTGAGTTAGAAGTTAGGGTAGGGTCTCGGGTTGGGTCCCAAGTCGAGAGTAAATATCAATTCCCTGGTCAGGTGTCAGAGTTTAATGTTGAGGTTGTGTCCTAGTCTGGTGTCAGGATCGGGAGTTGAGTGTCTTGATTCAGGAGTCAAGGTTGGGGTTTGGGTTGGTTCGCAGGATGGGATTCGGGGTAAGTACCGAGTCAAGAGTTGTGAGTAAGGGTCGTGTCTCGAGTAAGGTGTCAGGTCATGTCCCGGGTTGAGTTCCGCATTTGTTTTCAGGGTTGTGTCCGATTTGGATATTGTCTTTAATAATTTTATTTCTTCTCTTTTTTTTTCTCATCTCACATTAGCTAAATGAATGTTAGGATGGCGACAACAAAGAAGGGGAAAGGACAAGGTGGTAGACCTCAAAAGCCAATTGTGGAAGGAAATACAAAGAACTTGAGTCGTTGATCCAAATCCCCAATCTTAGAAGCCAATGAAATAGTGACGTTAAGGTCGTCTGTGATGTACGGAGACAAACCAAATGATTGAGGCAGTACATTGTTGCTTCAGATGAGCACTACCCATTACCCTTTTTTGGTGCAATGGTATCGTCTGATCCTTTTTTTACATTGGATTAACCGCATATCCTATCAATTACTAAAACTGCTAACTTATGGATATTATTATGTCCAAGCTAAATGAAATTCTAATTCTACTGCATGGACATGATCACACTCACTCAAGCTCATGCTCATCTATGGTGCCATGAGTACATACAGTCAAGCTCTGACCATTGTCTACACATAAGGATATCGATCATGCTCATGTTGTGTGTTATGCTAACCCACATGATAATGTTTGCTAAGAATCTAAACTTAGATTACAAAGAAGTAGAAACAACAACTAGAAGCTAATTGAATAAAGCTTACTAAAATAGTTAAAAATCATATAATATCAAGAAATTTGATGAAAGTATCAAACTATACGAAATCACGTACTAGGAATGTCACAGTCTATTCTATATACTTCAAAACTAGCCAACATAGCTCATACATTTTTACATGCAAGAATTAGATGATTAAAATACATACAAGTAACACATATAATTTTATTTTCTTTAGAAAAAAACATGCAAATTAAGAGTTAAAGTCTTACTTGTCCAAAAATGGCAACCTTTACTTCACTAAAATGTTCGAACTTCTCCAGAAGACGTCTAATAGTCTACATCTATTCAAAATCATCTTAAAACAATCAAAACCTTAGAATACTAATTTTTGAATTTTCATAATCTAGGTCATTGTCAACTTTGACAGTTTAAGTTAAATTCTAGTCAACTAGCCCTAAATTTGTCTAAACATACTCCAAGAGAAATTATCCACTTGACAGTTGCCAATATATGCTCAAAGTAGAATATTGAATCCATATAAAGGTTTGAATTATTTTTCAATACTGATAACGTCACCATTCAGTTAATAATCTCAAAAATTTCAAAGATTCTTACACTAGGGAACATGTTTTTTTTTTCCAAGGAACTAAGGAAATTCAGGTTGGAGATAGGTCTTGGAATGCTGATTTTGCTTATGGTTGTCTATGTGGTAAAAATAGGTGGACCTTCTATCATGTTTACCAGTTCCCATTGATTCACCATTCTTTTCTCTTTACTTTTATGTCTGTACTTTAAAGTGTACTAGAGACTTGTTGGATCAAACTAATGCAAGATTTAATCAATAAAGGAGAAAGGCTAATTAAGCGGTGATTAAAGAAATAAGTTAAAAAGTCTCAAAGGGGCTAACACCCGAAACTCATCCAAAACTTTTAATTAGGATGTAAACCAATAGTACAAATAGATCATAAAATATATTATGAACCTGCTGAAATCATCAAATTACTCATTTGAGGTCGACTTGATTGCATGTTGACTATTGTCAACTCTAATCTTTTATAGATCTCAAAAATCCAATCAGACTTAAATCACTCTTGAACTCCTTGAAACTTGTACGTACCATCAAGTCCAGTTAAAAATTACCTTTTAACCTAATGGAATTGTTGAAATTTGAATTCAAACTTGTTATCAAAGAATATTGATTTTGATCAAATTTCTCAAGTTTTCAAAACTAAAAATCATACCTGATCCTCATTCGATCATCTTGGGAATTGTGACATCCATTCTAACAAGTCATAAACAGTATAGTGATGCTATGAAAATGTTCAAATTGGAGAAATGGTTTGAAAAGAACAAGAAATCATGTCGGTCATTATAATCTGCCTCGCATTGATTCTCCATTCGTTTTTTTCTACACCAATTCGCATTGATTCACCATTCTTTTCTATTTATTTTTAAGTCTTAACTTTAAAGTGAATTAGGGGATTTTTGGATCAAACTAATGTAAGGTGAAAAGTTGTACTCATATCCAAATGAGTGCCCAACTCTTGCTACATAGAACTCTAGATGTACGATGC
Source organism: Capsicum rhomboideum (assembly GCA_031232105.1). Taxonomy (NCBI): domain Eukaryota; kingdom Viridiplantae; phylum Streptophyta; class Magnoliopsida; order Solanales; family Solanaceae; genus Capsicum; species Capsicum rhomboideum. The sequence continues at coordinate 49,382,832 of CP124714.1, forward strand.
AAAATGAGTACCTCTATCTAGAATGATAGAAAGGGGCACACCATGTAGCCGAACCAGCTCCCGAATGTTGATCTGATACTAAATGAGCTAATTTGGTATAGTTATTCTAATTCACTTTAGGGAAAGCAGATTCAAACTTCCCCAAGGTCTGGGGTAAACTAACTACGAATTCCATAGTAATACGCTCCCACTTCCACTCAGGTATAAACATCCTTTGAGTCATACTACCTATCCTCTAGTGCTCACACTTCACCTACTTATAATTCAAAATTACCCATAAACTCCACAATGTCCCTCTTATACAATGACACCAATAATGCTGATTCAGGTCATGATACATCTTTACTGTAGCCAGATAAATCAAATACCTCAAGCTATGAGTTTTCTTCATGGTCAATATACTCAAGTGACCAACTCTAGGAACACAAATCCAACCCTTGATCCTCAAAACATTCTCCTAATCTAGAATCACATCCTAATCTTCACCTTTCAATACCTTGTCCCAAATGATACACAACTTTCCATCCTTAAACTATCTATCCTTAATCTGCTCCACCAACAAAGGCCATGCCTCAACGTAAGAAAGAACTCTTTCAGGTTTAATAATATCAAATCTTATTAAGCTATTGGTAAAACTCTGACTATGCATAGCCAAAGGTCGCTCCTCCACTATTAACACAGAAGGACTACCCATACTTATCGCCTTCCTACTTAAGGCATCCATCACTACATTAGCCTTGCCTGGGTGACAAAGAATAGTCATATTATAGTCCTTCAACAACACCAACCGCCTACGATGTCTTAAATTTATATACTTCTAGCTGAATATATAGTGTAGTCTACGATGATCACTGACCACCTCATAATGAACTCAATTCAAGTAATATTTCCAAAAATTCAAAATAAAAATTACCATTGTCAACTCCATGCGTTGAGTCGGGTAATTCTTATCATGGGTCTTCAACTACCTTAAAGCATAGGCTACAGCCTTCCCTATCTGCTTCAAAACACCCCAAGACCAACTACTGATGCATCATAATATACGATAAAACATTTACCCTTCATAAGTAAAATCAAGATAGGTGCTGAAGTCAATAATGTTTTGACCTTTTGAAGCTCACCTCACACTTATCGAACCACTGAAAACAATATTCTTTTGAGTCAATCTAGTCAACAGAGTTGCAATAGTAGAGAAGCACTACACAAACCTTCTGTATTAGCCAACCAAACCAACAAAACTCTAAATTTAGGTAAATAAGTAGGTCTAGACCAATCCAAAACCGCTTCTACCTTGGCTGGATTGACTATAAAACCCTTATTGGACACTACATGCCCTAAGAAAGCTATAAAACTAAACCAAAACTCACTCATTAAGGACTTAGTAAACAGCTTCTCATACCTCGACCTCTAATGCACGATCGTCAAATGCCAAACATGCTCCTTCTCGCTCTTACAAGAATCCAAGATATCATCAAGAAACACAATAAATAAGGAATCAAGATAAGGATGGACCACTCCATTTATCAACTCCATAAATCTTGTTGGGGCATTATTATGCCTAAATTACATAACTAAAAATTCATAATGGTCGTATCGGATTTATGAAAGCCATAGGGATATTCGATGTTCTAATTCTCAATTGATGCTACCTTGACCTCGAATCAATCATCTAAAACATAGAAGCATCCTGAAGCTGATCAAATAAATCCTCAATATGTAGAAGAGGATACTTTTTCTTGAAGGTCACCTTGTTCAGCCGACGATAATTAATACACATCTGCATAGACCCATCATTCTTCTTCATAAACAATATCGAAGCACCACAAAGAAAAGCACTAGGTCTAATGAATCCTTTACTTAAGAAATCCTACAACTGATCCTTCAACTTTGCTGGAGCCATCCTATAAGGAGGAAAATAAATGGGATTGGTGTTCAGCCCCAAATCAAAACCGAAATTGATATCTCTATCAGGTGGAACACCCAAAAGATTCATATGAATCTCATCCTAGAACACTACAACCACTCTCATTGAATTTAAATGAGATATGTCAGTGTTAGATTAACGAGCATAAGCCAAGTAAGTAAGACATCCTTTCTCAACAAAACATTGAACCTTAAGGAAAGAAATCACCCTCTTAGTATTTGAATTGTGGAAACCCTTCCACCTAAAAAATGTAGCCCTCTCGGTATGGAAATCAAACAAAACATAAAATAGAGAAAGCAAATACATGCCCAAAATCACATAAAAATCTACCATATCAAGAATAATCAAGTCTACCCAAGTATCATAGTCCAAAAGGGTCACCCTACATGATCGGTATATCCAATCCACCAATAAAGAATCACCTGCTGAGGTAGAAACACAAATAGACACGATAAAAGACTTACATATCATATTAAGACCTGATGCAAAATATGTAGACACATAAAAAAAAGTAGAGGCAAGATCAAATAACAAAGAAGCAGGTCAATGGTATACTATGACGATACGTGTAATAACTTCATCGAAAGACCCTAAATCAAGACTAACATGAAAGAATCTGTCACGACCCGACCTCCCATTCGGGCCAGACTGGCACTCAAAGCTGATATGGCCCGAGAGAACCAATCTTTTCTTATGAACACTCGTATGCCTCTCCTCGTATGGACCTTATAATGCCTCATGCAATTATGAGGAAGTCATGGATATCGAAACATATGCCATATGTATATATATATATATATCAAACTTGGCCATTGGGGCCATCAAACCAAAATGAGCATACATATCTTACAGTCTATTCCCACATAAGTCTACAAAAGCCTCTACAGATACATAGCTATGACAAACCTAGAGTCGGGACAACACCCCGCTCTATACTCATATACAATACCAAAATACATGTACATAGAAACTCAGAAAGCCCCGAACCAGCTGGAGCTCACCAAAAGTATGCAAAAGATCTGCAACCTACAGTGGAGGTCTACTAGTACCTGCGCCTGCAGCAAGTAAGGTAAGCCCCCAGGAGGGGTCAGTACGGATAATGTACTGAGTATGCAAGGCCATATGAAACTATCATAAATACATCAATAGAATCAAAATGTAAGAGGATAATCAATGTGAATAACCCATCGATTTGCATATGCAGAACCATGTAGCTTACATAAATTAAGTTCTTCTCTTTATGGTTTATTCCTCATCGCTCATATCATAACGTACCCGGGGCCCGACTAATCAGTGGGTCTTAACATAACATAACGTTATGTTGGGATCGACTCGAGCTAGGACTTTGCCTCTAGAGCTGCCACCCATAAATCAATATATATTGGGATCGGCTCGAGCTAGGCTTATGCCTCTAGAGCTTCCACCCATACCAACATAGCAGGTTCGGCTCGAGCTAGGTTATTACCCCTAGAGCTGCCCCCTGTCAGGATCAGTCCGAGCTAGGATTATGCCTCTAGGAATGCCCCCTGATCCAACAATCTCGGGATCGGCTTGAGCTAGGCTTCTTGCCCCCAAAGCTACCACCCATACTTGATCATTGACCACCAACAGATATGAATTATTAGATTTATTACTTTTGAGAGATTGATTCATCCACTTATGAGAGATTGATACAATCAGTTATGAGAGATTAACGTATATATACATAGCCACACCATTATTGGAAGCTTAAGAACACAACATTATTGGGACCTTTAGAGCATGTCCATAATTATGCAACTCATGCACAACCATGACTAATGAATGAAGAATATGTGACTTAATAATAGATAACATTATTGAAACCATTAGACACAAGTCAATGAACAAGAGGTATGTGTATAACCACTATTGGCACTTTGGAACATAACCATTTTGGGCTTTTGGAACATTGTCCAACGAATATGAGACATACAACTCCCAATTGATCAATGAGTAGGAAATATGTGATAATAAACATTGCTAACCGGATATAGAATACCTTAGTACATTTCGGGATGGTACAAATGAAATGCCAATGTGAATACTATTTGCCGCAGAAAGATACGAACAGAGTAACCTTACATACCTGGTCTTCTCAATACCAATACACAATCTTAAATACGCATACAATAGTCCTGCTCCTTCCTTATGTTTCACTCTACAAAACAAATACATAACGGAGCCAACATTAACCACCAACTACTTTACAAATGCATATAACATCAATGAGTTACATGTTTGCCTTTAAACATGTCATTTCCCTTTGAAAAACCATTGAAGAAATTATTATTCCAAAAATCCCACAATATTCCCAAAATTGACCAATACACGATATTCAATACATTTCACCACAACACTTCTCCTGTACACTTTCTTATCCACACCAAATCACAAATAATCCATCAACTTACCTTAATACACCTCATAACACATATTGACCAAAATCCCACAATTTACACTTATAGGAAAATAACAAGTTTAATATCAAAATAACACCATACATGTTCATATTTTATCCATACCATGCTCTTTCATCAAAGGCATAAGTCATATTTCAAGCTTGAACCTCATGGATCACAAATCTCATACAAAAACACGAAGTACCATGTCCAACATTTCCAAGCACAACCAACATGCTCCGCACACTATTTCATGCATATAATATATTAATCTATGAGAATAAATACTTACCAAGGCTTGAGAAATGATGATTTTGCTCCAAAAGTTGTCTTTGAGTCTTTAGGGTTTGGAGAAAATGTCTTGGATATTTGTCTAAAGGCATGAGACTTTGTAATCAATAAAAATCAGATTTTATTCCCTTTATATAGGCCCTCCAGTCCATCCTTAGACACTTCTTTAGCATTGATTGTTATTTCTAGAAGGTCTTTGAAAGAATGGGTCATTTGACCCATTTTGGGCCATGTGTTCTTTTCATTTTTGGGTCCTTTTTGGGCCCAATTCACTTAACCCTGTAAAATAAATAATTTCTCGTGTTTAAATCATCTCATAAGTGTTACAACAATATTAAAACTCATGCTATTCGTATCCGTAACCTCAATCCCCAAAACAAGTGATTCTAGCCACGTATGACCTATTTTGACCATAAGGGTAAAACCGTTATTTTGATGCCAAATTCATTCTCGAGTAATTTTATCACACCAATATAATACTTTACTCATTTCATGCATATGCTCATGGTTGTAGAAGAAACGGGGCAAAAATCGGCTCGGTACGACCCCGGATACCCTTGGGCGCGCAATATTGCTGCCTATGGGCACAAAAATTTGGCCCAAAGCGGCGTGGTACGCTCCCCAATGTGCCCCTCACTTAAATTTTCCAAAAATTTTGTTTTTCGACTCTTCTTCGCGAGTTTGGTTAGATACTTCAAGTCCCATTCTTTAACTTACTTCTTAACCTTAATATACTTTGTTTAGAGGTCCTCTTAGACTCGTTTTGAACCCCACAACTGCTCCACGAAAATCACAAAACACCTCCTATGAAAGGCTAAGCACATGTACGAGGCGAAATTTCAATTTTCTCATCATTAACATTACCAAATACATAATTATAGGTCTCGACACCTACGTAACCATTATTAAATGTCGTCAAGTAAGGTTGGGAAGGTACGGGGTGTTACAGAATCACACTAAGATATGTCACCACCTATCTGAGTAACTCTTCTACCACCTTCTTGCCCAGTCGACAACATACCTCTACCCTCCTAAGATCCACCATGACCCTTAGCTGAGGGAATAAATACCCTAAATATAGCTTGATAATCATGTGGTTAACCTCCATCCCTAAGTTTGGAATGATTCCTCTTAAGATTCTTAGGACTACAACACTCATAACAAAACCTAGAAACCATTATCTGCTGAGAGGACCCTGAATATCCCAAATGAACACCACAACCTGCGAAACTTTGGGAAGATCCATGAGAAGTCTATCCTAAAATGAAGGAGTCTCATCTGGAATATCCACCCTCAGATGCCTAGATATCCTTATGAACAGGTCTACTATGCTGAGAATGAAAACCACTTCTGAAAGCCCCTACCTTAGAAGAGGTACCATTGAACTAACCATAAATGAATGACCTCTTATTTTTCAAGTCTCAAAATTGCTCACAGTGCATGAGATCAAACACTTTGGTTGCCTTGACAGCTCTAGACTAAGCTTTAGGAAACATTTCCGCTCAAATCCTAAAGTTCAGACCCCTCAAAAATCTCAAGATCCTCTCAGTCTCATCTGGTATGATCCTTATAAAATATTGGGATAGTACATATAATTGAGTCCTATACTCAGTCACCAAAATTCAATTTTGGGTCAAGTTCTCTAATTAATTTCTACGCTCCTCCCTCAAGCTACAAGGAATAATACATCAAGGAAAGGTTGAGAAAAACCTCCCAAGAAATAGGAGGAGATACTATGGGTCTAGAGTCAACATAGAAACACCACCAGTGCTTGGTGGTGCCAGACATCTGTAGAAACGTATAATCAAACTCATCAGACTATACCAATCCCACACTCTAAAGTTTTCTATGGTAAGTTTCTATAAACCCACATGCATACTCACTCTGTTCTTCCAAACATTGAGTTGGATCTATACTCTAGAGCCTCTTAAATCTCTACTCCTCCTCATCTGATGTAACCAAACTAGCCAAACCCGTTGCTCCTACTCCTTGTAAGGGCATACACTGTATCTGGATGTTACAACTATTGGCTGATGCACTGGAACCTAAAATACTAGGATAAGCTGCTAATTTAGGGTTTGAGCCCTAACTTTAGTCTTTGAACCTTGTGGAGTACCCGTTAAGCCACCATTCTTAGCCATACACTCCAACACCCCCAATATATAAACTAAAGTGTCCTAGGGTATTGGGTATCTTCAACATCGAGTGGAGCCTGACCTAGGCCCACTTTCTTAATCAAAACTTGATCATCATCAATTACATTCTCACCCTTAGGAGGCATTACCATAGCTAGGACCCAATAAATTGTCTGACCTCTACCTCAACCTCTACCATGTCCCCTACAACATCTGTGAGTATCAACACAGGTACTGTAATAGGCTCCTAGTCTCTCTCTATGGTAGCACAAGTCCTCACCATCTGTGATAGCATAAAGCTAGAATTGCAGTACATGATGATATCAATTTCGCACGATGAAAAAAGAAAGATATTTCCTAAAGTCTTGTAGTCTCGGCATCGATCATAATACTCTACTAGACTCAGCTTGTACTTATATGACTAATGAATCTATCTCTTTAATACCAACTCATTACGACCAAAACTCGTGTCGTGATGGTACCTACCCTACCCTCGTAGGTAAAAAAAACCCCACAAGTACACACAAGATAAATTGAATAAATCAGTGGAAGAAATAAAGTAAAGGTAAATCTCTGTGTTGAATCATATAAAATAAAACATAAGGAAGTATGGTAGTAAAAAAACACCCCAAAATGTAGTAATCACATAGTACAAGCCTCTAAGAGTAAGAAAAGGAATACACATGAGAAAGTCTATAATAACTAAAAATAGGAAAAGCTAACAAAAAAACTGAAGAGATCCAGTATGCACTAGAGTCAATCATCCACTACCTCTAAATCTTGAGGGACCCTATGAACATAGACTCAAATTTAGTGTCCAAGGATAATTGAATCCACATCTGCACATAAAGTGCAGAATAAATAAGCGTAAGTACCAATCCTCATGTACTTAACAATATCATCGATTGACCCTAATCCAAAGTGATGGCAAGAACCACCTAAATACACTACTACCATTTATACCCTTGAACATCTGCCAATTAAAAAAACCACGCCTAGTCTAGTATATATACAAAAATGATAGGGAAATAGCACTGCACAAAAATGACTATTCAAACCAAAACAACATCAATAATACTATCACAACTCGAGCCTACATCTTGGACGTAACACGATGCTTAGAGCAACAAGTAACCCCAAGCTAACCCATGGTCTCGCATGACACTGAGAAGCCAACTGACATAATAACAATGTTCTTCAATGACTGAAATAATTACTAGTTCAAAAAACAAAGTAAGAGATGAAATAACTAACTGTCTGAAAGCCTTTACTAAAAGATGAGCTGTTGGGACAAGTCCCCAGCTAAATCTAACTGTCTAAAAACTAAAATAATAAAAATTAAAAGAATATTGAAGTCTCATCCTCAGATGATGAGGACTAACCAATAATCTATTGCTAAAGGGTACTGGATCATGCTAACCGTATGTCTGATGCAGGATGCTAGAACCTATATCATAATATGATACAACACAAAAAAGATATGCAGTCAGTACTTTAAATATTCTAAGCATGTGAATGCAATTTTAATAACTAAGCATGCTGGAAAGTACTGATAACTGAATTGAGATGCAATACCGAATGCATAAATTGAACTGAAGTACAATGACCCTACTATAAATGCATATAAAGTGATAAAGAATGACAAGTATGAAAATTCATAATTTAAAATAAGTAAAATCTACTGAGGGTCATGGACAAACACTACATCTGAATCTGCAATTGTGGGAGAGCCTGTTAACCAACATAAACCATATGTGCTAAACATGGAGTTTGATGTATACACCCCATCAAAATGGCCCAATATACCTTGCCAGGGTATAGAGGAATGGTTGGCATGTTCACTAAACTAATGTCCAACTTAGTGGATTAAATAAACCTATAGTGGCACGTAGTTCTGGGACTTGGGTGTGCTGATCCCAACTCCAACTAGGTGTTAAGTAAAACTCTCATACTTTTAATACTGATAGTTCAATAAACTGTTATACTAAAAATTGAGTAAAGAATATGCTTAATCTGAAAGTATTCTAAAAATCTGATTAATTGAGGTTATGTTATAAACTGAGGCTAAATTACTTATTTCATGTTATAATCAATAATTTACTAGTACTGATTTTTCATAACATGCAAAGCTTTATTACTGAAAAGCAATTCATATGAAAATACTGTGAAATCAAACTAGATATCCATTCATGAAATAGATGTGTTGTACATGATACCAAATATATGAAAAATACAAAATTATGCAATAGGGATCATAAGAGAACTGAAATCATAGGGAAATCATAAACTGAATGAAAATCCTAACTTTAATATATAAAGAACGTGAGAGACTCTGAGTTATTTGGTACTCAATGGATGAAAGGATACCCATTGATGAAACCCCACATACCTGAAAGGTGAGTTCTTTATAAGAACTTGGAGGATTTTGAAGTTGAAGTGGAACCCTAGCCTTTCTCTGTTTTGATAAGATTAAATATTTCATTTGTTTCTCTAAGTGTTTTGGTGAGAATGAGAATAAAGGATCGACGTATCCCTCTTAATCCTCTCAAAATACCCTTAAATAAAATTGTATAGGTATTATGAAAATACCCCTGGAGAAATTTATTTAAATTCTACTGAATCGCGACAGATGAGTCTCAAGATTACTCATTGTGACTTATAATGACTTATTTTTTGAGTCATTGTAAGGGTACTATTTTTGGACATTCTGACGACAGGTAGACATAATGAATCATTGTGACTTCTGATGACCCATTGTCAGAGCTCGTCATATCTGGGCAATATTTTCATCTTTCAGGACTTTCTCAAAAAGAAAGCTCATAATGATTCGTTATGAATGAAAACAACTCTTCATCAGCAATGAAAATTCCAGTCTTCAAGACTTTTTTTCTAACACTTAGGACGGCTCACCCAACAAGTCATTAGCATAGATGATGACTCATTGCTTGAGTCATTCTATGAATTATTTACTGGTTTCAACTGGTTTTCTATGCTATATATGAAATGGAGTCTTAGGAAGTTTAGGGTGTTACAATATCTCCCCCTTGGGAGCATTTATCCTCGAATGAAGACTAACTAGGCTGAAAAGATAGTGAAAGAGCTACATTCCTAAAATTGAGTTCTAAAAGCTGATTACTAACTTGCAAATTGAATTTCTGACTGAACATATGCTGAACTAAATTCTTGAAACATGCATGCATACTAATACATGAGAGCAACTGAGGGATATGAAACTGAGTGAAATACTAAAGAGAACTATTACCTCAAGCTGGAACTGAACTAGAAGGGAATAGGTGAGAGTACTTGTTCATCATATCTGTTTTTGCTTCCCAAGTAGCTAACTCAACTAGCTGATTCCTCCAAAGAAGTTTCACTAAAGTGACTTCCCTGTTTCTTTACTTATGAACCTGATGGTCCTGAATTTCAGCTGGACCTCTTCGTAAGGGAGGCTATCCTTCATGCCCATATTTTCTAAAGGCACAAATAAAGCAGGATCACCAGGGAATTTCTTCAGCAGAGACACATAGAAAATTGGAGCACTGATGCTAAATCTATAGGAAAATCTCAGTCATTGGCCATATTGTCAATGTGACTCAAAATCCTACAAGGACCAACATATCAGGGACTGAGTTTTCCTTTCTTGCCAAACCTCAGCACTGCTTTCATGGGTGAAATCTTAAAATAAACCCAATCATCAACTGCAAACTTAAGCTTTCTTCTTCTCACATCTGCATATGATTTTTGATGACTTTGAGTTGTTTTCAGCCTTTCTCGAATCAGTTGAACTTTATTCATAGGCTCATGAATTGAATCAGGACTTATAAAAGTATCTTCACCAACCTCAAACCAACTAATAAGATATCTACACCTCCTACCATAAAGCACCTAAAATACAACCATTTAAACACTGGAATAATAATTGTTGTTGTAAGAAAACTCAATGAGAGGCAGGTGATCATCCCAACTACCTTTAAAGTTGATCATGCATGCTCTCAAAATATATCTAAAGTTTTAATGGTCCACTCTGCCTAACCATTAGTCTGTGGGTGAAAAGCTATGCTGAGGTCAACCTGGGTACCTAGACCTTCTGGAAGGACTTCCAAAAAAATAAAGTGAACTGAGTACCCCTATCTGAAATGATAGTCAAAAGGACTCCATGCAACTTGACCAACTCTCTAATACAGAGTCTAGCATAATTCTCAGTTGAATTTGTAGGGTTAACTAGCAAAAAATATGCTAACTTGGTCATCTGGTCAATAATAATCTATATTGATCATGCTGCTAGTGAGTATAAGATAACCATGTATTAAAGTCCATATTCACATCTTCCCCTTTTCGAGTAGGACTATGGATATTCTGAGTTATACCACCTGGTATCGGGTTCTCAACCTTAACCTGCTGGCAATTTAGACACATAGCCATAAATTCTATGATATCCCATGTTACGACCCGAATTACAATGGGGCGGACAGGCACCCGAAGGCAATAAGGACCGAGAGAACCAATCTTCTTCCATGTCTATTCATATGCATGTCATTCAAGAAACATCACCACCACGTATAGAGATATAAGATACAATTAGAGGAAGTCAAGGAAACATGTAATATATATACATATATGAAACTTGGCCGTTAGGGACATCAAGTCAAAGTGGACACACATACCTTACATTCATATTCCCACATATGTCTACAAAGCCTCTAACAGATGCAGATACATAACCAACATAAAGTTGGGACAAGTCCCCGCTTTGTACAACATTACAGTACCAAAACAAATATACACATTTGACTCGAAAAGCCCCGAACCCACTAGAGCGAACCAAAGATCGGCAAATGATCTGTAACCTACTGTGGAGGTCTACTAGCACCTGTACCAATAGCAAGTAAGGTAAGTCCCCCAAGGGACGTCAGTACGAAGAATGTACTGAGTATATAAGGCTCATATGAAACTGTATGATATATAAGTACTTCCATAAAATCAAATATAAGAGAATAGTTGGTACAAATAAACCACTGGCCTGCATATGTAGAACCATGCACATTACGTCCTTTACTTCTTTTGCCTTTACATTTATTCATCGTTATCGTGCTACCTATGCTAGGCTTATTTCGCCACTGGGATGAGATTTTTCTACCCATGCTAGGCTTTTCTGTCGCCCCTGGGATGAGATTAACCCATGCTAGGTATTTTAACCCCTAGGATGTAATTAACCCATGCTAGGCTTTCATGTCGCCCCTGGGATGTAACTGTGATAACCCATGCTAGGCTTTTATACCACCCCTGGGATGTAACTGTGATAACCCATGCTAGGCTTTTATATCTCCCCTAGGATGTAACTATGATAACCCATGCTAGGCTTTTATATCGCCCCTGGGATGTTACTCAAGCATATAGAGACAATTATACATTACTTCATTTCTTTACTTCTATGATATTGATACATTGGTATTTATAATATTATTGGAACTTGGAAATGTTAGTCAATGAACAAGAGACATGTGAATCGCAATTGATCAATGAGTAAGGATCATGTAAGTAACAATAATTAATAACCCAAAATGGGATACCTTAGAACATTTCGGAATGGAACAAGTACAATAACAATGTGAACACTATGTGCTGCAGAATGATACAGAAAGAGTAACCTTACATACTTTATCTTCCCAATATGAATACACAATCCTATATGTGAATACAATAGTCCATATCCTTCCTTATGTTTCACACTACAACACAAGTACATAACGGAGCTTACGTTAACAACCAACTACCTTTCAAGTGCATACGACGACAATGAGGTACATGATTGCCTTAAAATGTCATTTCCCCCTTGATAATACCATTGATGAAATTATCATACCAACAATACCATAACATTCCATACATTGTCCAATATATCATAAACCAATAGCATGTCACACCAAGTTCATACTTTACACTTCTCCATCAACACAACATCACAATTACTCCATCAAGTCACCTCAATATACTTCATAACCACATATCGACAACAATCACACAAATTATACTTATAGAAAAATAAAAAGTCAAGGAACATAACCACACCATACATGTTGATATTTCATTTAAACCATTCACTTTCATCAAAAACTTAAGTCTTCTTTAAAGTTTACATCCCATAGATGACACATCTTTTAGCAAAAAGCAAAAATGCATTACTATCACTTTTAGACATAACCATCATGATCTACATACTGTCCCATGCATATAATATTTTAATCAATAAGAATAATCACTTACCCAAACTTGCAAATGAGTGATCTTGTCCAAAAAGATGGCTTAGGGTTTGAGAGCTTGAAGAAATATCTTGTAGAAATGTCTAGAATGGCATGTGTGCTTTGGGGAAATTAAATCTGATTTTTTCCACCTTATATATCCCCTCAAGTCATACTTATCCACTTCTTGCATTAAATGCCAAGTTTCCTTGGTCAAAGTGGAAGAATGGGTCATTTGACCATTTGGGCCATGCCTTTTAATCCATTTTGGGCCTTAAATTGAGCCCATTTACACATATTAACTTAGCCCACCAATTTCAATGTGTAATAATCCCTTTATATCATGCTTAAATAATTCCATAATGTCAATATAATATTCAACTCGCGAGATTCACATTCGTAGCCTCAATCCTCAAGAATACGCGATTTTTGCCACTCATGGCTTAATTTAACATAATTTGATAAAACACTTGTGACGAAGAATTAATCCCAACTCATATGCCAAACTTTGTCTATAGTAGTCCTACTATGATGTAATGCTGATACCATAACCCAAGAGTCCTCTTTATAGACTGATAATCGTAGAAGAAATTGGGCAAAAAGCACCCCGACACGCTCCCGGGCGCCCTAGAGACTTAGAAAAATTTTAGCTCTGGAAAGGTGGACAAGAGTGTCCTGGAACGCCCTTGGGAGCACCCCCTTGCTTCCTGTACCAAACAAAATTCATCCATAAGCGGCTTGGCACGCCACTTGCAGTGCCCCATGCTAAATTTTGGATTTCGACTTTTCTTTGCATATTTGGTTGGATATTTCAAGTCCCAACCTTTTGATTGCCTTTTATCTTTAAGATCATTTTCTTGTATTTCCCTTAAACCTCACTTTTCACCCCAAAAATTCTCCACAAAGTCACAAACACCTACTACAAAGGTCTAATCACATTTACTAGCACAATATCAAATGTTCAATCAATAACAATGCAAAATACGTACTTATTGCTCTCGAACCTAGGGTAAACATGGTTCAAGGTTGGAAAGTAGGGTCGGGAAGGTACGGGGTGTTACATTCTTCCCCCCTTAGAAACACTCATCCTCTAATGTTAATAACATCGTCTCATGTACATCAAATGCATCTCTACATTAACACATATATACATATACACATAGTGCTCGTAGATACTTACTTGTTATTGCTCCAATATCGCACCTTGAACTTTCTCTTCCATTTGAAATAGATGAGGGTACTTGGACTTCATCATTTCCTCGGCTTCCCAGGTGATCTCTTCTACTTGTTGATTTCGCCAAAGTAACTTTACGGAAGCTATGTCTTTATTCCTCAACCTCTTTACTTGTCGATCTAGAATAGCAATGGGTATCTCTTCATAAGTAAGATCCTCCGTAACTTGGACATCCTCAACAGGAACACTATAAGATGGATCCCCTATGCATTTTCGAAGCATCGAAACATGAAACACTGGATGGACTGAGGAGATTTCTTGGGGTAGTGCCAATTCATACGCAACTTGCCCAAATCTTTGGACAATTTCATATGGCCCTATATATCAGGGACTCAACTTCCCTTTCTTCCCAAATCGCATTACCCCTTTCATTGGTGACACCTTCAAGAATACCCAATCACCTATGGTGAATTCGAGCTCTCTTCTTCTAACATCAACATAGGACTTGTGTCGACTTTGGGCCGTTTGTAGCCACTGTTGGACCACTTTAACTTTCTCCATAGCTTGATGAACAAGATCTGGCCCAAGTAAAGCAGTTTCACCTGCTTCAAACCATCCAATTGGCGATCTACACTTTCTTCCATATAAAGCTTAATAAGGTGCCATTTTGATACTTGAATGATAGCTATTATTGTAGGCAAACTCAATAAGAGGAAAATGATCATCCCAACAGCCTTGAAAATCTAACGTACAAGCTCATAGCATATCTTCAATTGTTTGGATAGTATGTTCTACCTGTACATCAGTATGAGGATGGAAAACTGTACTCAGATTCACCTGTGTACCCAAACTCTACTGAAATGATCTCCAAATATGCGCAGTAAACTGAGCTCCTCTATCTGATATAATAGAGATCGGAATCCCATGTAATCGCACTATTTCTTTAACATACACCCTTGCATAATCTTCAGCTGTATAGGTGGTCTTAACTGGTAGGAAGTGCGCTGACTTGGTAAGCCTGTCAACTATGACCCATATGGAATCAAATTTCCGCAGTGTACGAGGCAAACCTGTGATGAAGTCCATATTAATCATGTCCCATTTCCAGAGTGGAAGATTGATACATTGCATGTAACCTCCAGGTTTCTGATGCTCTACTTTTACTTGTTGACAATTTGGGCATTGAGCAACAAATTCTGCAATGTTCTTCTTCATGTTTCCCCACCAATACACTTCTTTTAAATCCTGGTACATTTTTGTAGCTCTCGGATGAATAGAATATCGCGAATGATGCGCCTCAGTCATAATTCGTTTCCTCAGCTCGTCTACATCCGGTACACATAATCTACCTTGGCATTGAAGTACTCTTTCTTGAGTCAGATAAATGCCTTTGTTCAACCCTGTTATACACTCTCTTTTACCTGCAATATCATAGGATCTGCAAACTGCTTCTCTTTCACTTCAACTATTAATAAAGATTCTGCCGCATTTTGTACAATAACCCCTTCATCTGAGGATTCAAGAAGACAAACCCCCAAGCTGGCTAATTGATGTAAATCCTTAACTAAGTCTTTCTTTTTCGTCAATTGGCCACTAGTGCCTCCTATTGCCTTGCGGCTCAATGCATCAGCTACCACATTTGCTTTTCCTGGATGATAGAGAATATCAATATCATAATCTTTCAATAGCTCAAGCCACCTCCACTGCCTCAGATTCAAATCCTTCTGCTTCAAGATATATTGCAAACTTTTGTGATCAGTATAGATATCAACATGAACTCCATACAAATAATGACGCCATATCTTTAAAGCAAAAACCACCGCTGCTAACTCAAGATCATGTGTGGGATAGTTTCTCTTGTGTGGCAGCAACTGTCGTGAAGCATACACTATGAAATTACCGTGTTGCATCAATACACACCCTAGGCCAACTCCGAAAGCATCACAATATACTAGATAACCTTCGGTGCCTTCCGGAAGTACCAATACCAGTGTAGAATTCAATTTATCTTTCAGCTCTTGGAAACTTTTCTCACATGCATCCTTCCATTGAAATTTGACTATCTTGTGTGTAAGCTTAGTTAAAGGTGCATCAATAGAAGAAAACCCTTCAACAAACCTTCTATAATAACCGGCCAATCCCAAAAAACTATGAATTTTCGTGGGCGTCGTAGGCCTTGGCCAATTTTTCACCGCTTCGATCTTTTGTGTATCAACCTGAATTATTTCATCGGATACAATGTGACCCAAGAATGCTAAGGATTTCAACCAAAATTCACACTTAGAAAACTTTTCATACAACTTACTCTCACGAAGAATCTGTAACACCTGTCGTAAGTGATTAGCATGATCCTCTTGTGATCATGAATAAACCAGGATATCATCTATGAAATACCTTCACGAACATGTCTAGGAATGGATTAAAGACCCTATTCATCAAATCCATGAAAACAGCTACTGCATTTGTTAGTCCAAACGACATAACTAAAAATTTATAATGGACATACCGTGTTCGGAAAGTTGTCTTGGGTATGTCTTTTTCTCTTACTCTGACTTGATGATAACCCGATCTAAAGTCAATCTTTGAAAAACACTTGGTGCCCTGTAACTTATCAAACAAATCATCAATTCTAGAGGGGATATTTGTTCTTGATCGTTACTTTATTCAATTGCCGATAGTAAATGCACATTCTCAATGTGCCATCTTTCTTCCGTACAAATAATACCGGTGCACTGTAACACCCCGTAAACTTCCGAATGCATTCGACTACCTTAATATTGATGGAATTATTTAAACTTGCTAAAGTTGGTGCAAGACTCATAAATGTTAATGGAAAGACTCATAAATGTTAATGGACCAAATTTAATCTTGTGAGTGTGGGCTCAAATTAAGGCCCAAGTGAAACAAGAAAGGCATGGCCCAAAGGGGAATTTGACTCATTCTTTCTTGACCAAGAAAATCCTTTAATTATTGACTAATTGGTTGGCTAAATATGACCTTAAGGGGCTATAAAAGTGCAAGAAAAATCATATTTATATCACATAAGACACCTTGCCATTTCTTACATTCTCTAGACATTTCCAAGAGCCAAAAAGAAACCCTTTTCAAGCTTAAGGCAACCACACTTGTTTTGCCAAGATCATCACTTGGTAAGTGTTAGTAAGTATTAATTCTTGTGGTTTATTATATTATGTGCATGAAAGCTTATATGGATCATGATGGTTGTGTCAAGAAAGTGTTGATTAGTGCACTTTTGTTATGTGATACTAGAAATGTTATTTTGGTGATGTGAACTTGGAAGTGGCTTTGTGGTCTTGAAAGAAGTGATATTGATGGTTTTAACATCAACATGTATGATATGGTTATGCCCTAAGTTGATTTCTCTTTATGTGTCATTTTTGGAAATTGTTGTTATGGAAAAAGTGTACGGAATTGGTGACGTAATGAAAGGAAAATCTGATTTTTATTCAAAGGAATATACAACACATTTCTAGAAATTTCCCAAAATTTCTCTCAACTCTTTAAGAACCCTAAGCCAACTTTTGGAGCAAGATCAACATTTTTCAAGCTTAGGTAAGTGATTATTCTTATGGATTAATATATTATATGCATGGGAAAGTATGTAAATCATGTTGGTTATGCTTGGAAGGGTTGAATATGGCACTTTGTGTTTTTTTTAAAAGATGTGTTATCCATGGGATTTACACTTGAAATATGCCTTGTGATTTTGATGAAAGAGCATGGTATGGATGAAATATCAACATGTATGGTGTGATTATATTATTAAACTTGTCAATTTCATATAAGTGTAAATTATGGGATTTTGACCGATTTGTTGTTGTGGGTGTATTGAAGTAATTTGATGGAATAATTATGATGTTGTGGTGATGAAGAGTGGAAAGTATGAACTTGGTGTGACATGCTAATGGTTTATGATATTTTGGTCAATGTTGGGAATATTGTGGGATTATTAATATGATAATTTCATCAATGGTATTGTCAAGGGGGAAATGACAATTTTAAAGGCAAACATGTAATTCATTGACGTCATATGCATTTGTAAGATGGTTAGTGGTTAATGTAAATTCCGTTATGTATTTGTGTTGTAGAGTGAAACATAAGGAAGGAGCGGGACTATTGTGTTTACGTATAGGATTGAGTATTCATATTGAGAATACGAGGTATGTAAGGTTCCTCTTTCCATATCCTTCTGCAGCATATAGTGTACACCTTGTTATGGTACTTACTCATTCCCGAAGTGTCCTAAGGCATCTCATTTCATGTTATCATCTAGTGTTAATCACATATACCTTATTCTTGATTATTGTCATTCATGTATTACATAGTTATGGACATGGTTCCAAGTTCCAATAATGTTATGTTCCAAAGCTTCTAATAATGTTACAATTACAAAGTATCAATCTCATGAGCGTAAAGGCATGAAGCAAGCATCTACATGTTTCCAATAATGATATAATCATCGAATGAACTTTTCTCAAGATTAAAGAAGTAATGTTATAAAGAGAATTGATGTGTTCTTGGGTGGTATCCCATGGGGTTAAAATACCTCACATGGGTCGATCCCAATATCTATGGGTGGTATCCCATGGGGTTAACATACCTTGTCGATCCCGCTTCTACGGGTGGTATCCCAGAGGCAAAAGGAGAGCCTAGCATGGGTCAATCCCGAAAGCTGTTAAGTACCCACTGATCAGCTTGGGGCCCAGGCATTGTAAGAATGGAAGAATGAATTGTGAATGAAGGGGTGAACAATGAAGAGATGAATGAGCATAAAAGTAAAAGAAGCAATCCATCTAATGTACATATTTCCTTCCTATGCATCATATAGTTTATTACGGCCTTACATACTCAGTACATTCTTTGTACTGACCCCTTTGGGAAAATTTACCTTACTTGCTGTAGGCACAGGTACTAGTAGACCTCCACAGTAGGTTGCGGATCTTTTGCCGATCTTTGGTGAGCTCCAGTTGGTTCGGGGCTTCCCGGGTCACTTGTGTACATTTATTTTGGTACTGTAGCATTGTGTAAAGCGGGGACTTGTCCCAAATTTAAGATGTTTATGTGTGTACTCTTGTTAGAGGCTTTTATAGACCGATGTGGGTGTATGAACGAAGAGTTGTATGTCCACCTTAGCTTGATGGCCCTAACGGCCAAGTTTCTTAAATGTATATATATAATGCTTCATGATTTCCGCTCTTAGCATCTTATGTCTCTACGTGGTGGTAATGTTTCTTATGGCATGCATATGATTGGGTATGAGTAAAGATTGGTTCTATCGGGCCATATCGGCTTCGAGTGACAATCACGCCTTGTTGGAACTCGGGGTGTGACATGCACCCCACGGGGACATACTTGGCCTGATGAAGCCCTTGTCCAACAAGTCTTTCAATTGCTTCTTCAATTCACGCAATTCAGTTGGAGCCATTCTATATGGAGGAATAGAGATAGGCTGAGTGCCTGGACTCACATCAATGCCAAACTCTATTTCCCGTTCTGGGGGCAAACCTAGAAGATCATCCGAAAATACATCAAGATATTCATTGACCACTGGAATCGACTGAGGAGTTAGTGGTTCCACATCAACATCTTTCACTTGTACTAAGTGGCATATGTACCCCTTGGCCATCATTTTCCTTACTTTCATATAGGAAATAAATTTTCCTCTCGGTGCCCCCACATTACCCTGCCATTCAAGAACATTTTCTTGTGGAAAATGAAAATGTACTTTCTTAGCCTGGCAATCCATCATGGCGTAACAAGAATCCAACCAATCCATACCCATAATGACATCAAATCCACCATGTCAAGTTCAATAAGATCAGCCAGTGTATCATGACCACACACAGTTACCACACAATTATGATATACTCTTTTTGCAATAATATATTCACCGACTGGTGTAGATACTTCAATTGACTTAGTTAATAATTCAAGTGTTCTTTTAAATTTTGCAGCAATCAATGGAGTAACATATGACAATGTAGAACCCGGGTCAATCAGTGCATATACATGATACGAAAATATGGATAATGTACCTGTGACGACATCAGGAGAAGCCTCAAAATTCTGCCGGTCCACTAGAGCATAGGTACTATTCTAGGTTCCACTGGAACTGGCAGCTCCTCTGGCACCTCTACCATGACCCGCAGGTTGTATACCTCGTCCTAGGGAAGGAACCAATGATGATGATGCAACAGTTGATCCCATAGGTCGTGCTATACCACCCGTGCCCCTTTATGGGCATTCTCTCATTAGGTGCCCCGTCGTACCACACCAAAAACAAACATTTGTCCCCAACCGACATTCACCTAAATGATACCGTCTGCAGCGCTAACATGGAGGACGAGAAAATCCTGCTGCCTGTGATCCGTGAATTCCACTACTCTCCCCAGATTGACCGCCTCTAAACCCTCAAAATTGAGAGTGAGTGCCTGTTGTGGAATAGGAGAATGATGGTCTAGGCGATCTAGGAAACATCCGAGGCCTAGATTCTCCTTGGGACTCCATAGACTGTCCCATAGGTCTAGCTCTTTTGGATTGTCCTCTTTCAGATTCATGTACCCTTCTTCTATGTCTTTGGTCCTCCATTTTTTATGTGAAAGCCTTAATTCACGCTATATCCATATCTCTGTTCAAGGCAGCAATGGTGCAGTCCCTTACCAAATATGGCTCTAATCTGTCCATATATCGACGGACTCTGTTTATCATTCTGGCCACTACATTTGGAGCATATCAAACCAAAGAATTAAACTGCAAACTGTATTCTCTAACACTCAGATTCCCTAGACGGAGATTTTAGAACTGATCCGCACGAGCCTCTCGGATCTCATAGGGAAGATAGTTATCAAAGAATGCTGCTTTAAATTCTTTCCAATAAGGTGGATTTGCACCGATGCCACGAGATTTCTTCCAATCTTCATACCACAATATCGCCTTTCCTTTTAATCCATATGCCGCAAGTTCAACTGTTTCTACCCCAGTTGTCACGCCCCAAATTCCAACGGGACAGACTGGCACCCAAAGCAGTTAAGGCTCGAGAGAACCACTCTTCACTCATGTACTCTCATATGCGTTCTTACATATGAACATCATTCTATCCCATGTAACTAATAATTACCAATAGCGGAAGTCATGGAAAACATGTACAATATATGAAACTTGGCCGTGAGGGCCATCAAGTCAAAATGGACATGCATCTCTTACAATCATTCTCCTACATAAGTATACAAAGCCTTTAACAGATACATGTACATAACCAACCTATAGTCGGGACAAGTCCCCGCTTTATACAACATTTACCATGCCAAAACCAAAACCAAAACCAATATACACATGAGGCTTGGAAAGCCCCGAACCAACTGGAGCTCACCAATGACTGGAAAATGATCCGCAACCTACTGTGGAGGTCTACTAGCACCTGTGCCTGCAGCAAGTAAGGTAAGTCCCCCAAGGGGGTCAGTCCGAAGAATGTACTGAGTATGTAAGGCTATAAGAAACTACATCATACATAAGAATGTCAATGGAATAAAATATGAAAGAATAGACCATGTAGATAAACCATCGTTTTATATGTGGAAACATGTATATTGCTTCTGTTATTGTTATTTTACATCATTCATTCATATCCTTATCATCCATATAATATCTTTCATATACACCTTCATTCAAGAGAATTACCTTCACTCAAGAGACTTTCCTCCAAGAGATTTATCTTTATTCAAGAGATTCTTCTATTCAAGAGATTTCTTTCTTTGCTTTTACGCTTATCACTATTATTATTAGTCATCCACTATATCGGGGGTCATAATATAATACCGCTCATCCACCTTATCAGTGGGGCATAATATATATATATATATATATATATATATATATACTTCTTTATTCCTTATTTGTGAGAGATTGATACTTTTACTTGTGAGAGATTGCTATATTAAGGATCATGATATTATTGGAAACACATAGATGTATTACTTCATTCTTTTATGTTCATGAGATTGATATGTTGATAGTCACAACATTATTGGAGTTTTGGAACATCAATCCATGATTAAGAGACTTATGAATAACAACTAATCCACGAATAAATAACATGTGAATAACAATACATGACAATCTAAAATGAAATGTCTTAGAACATTTTGGAATTGAGTAAGTACAATAACAAGGTGAATACTACATGCTGCAGAAGGATAAGGAAAGAGTAACCTTACATACTTTATCTTCCCAATATGAATACACAATCCAATATGTGAGTACAACAA
Source organism: Capsicum rhomboideum (assembly GCA_031232105.1). Lineage (NCBI taxonomy): Eukaryota > Viridiplantae > Streptophyta > Magnoliopsida > Solanales > Solanaceae > Capsicum > Capsicum rhomboideum. The sequence goes on from CP124714.1 coordinate 49,405,300, forward strand.
TTCAGCTCCTTCCTTACGTTTCACTCTACATCACAAGTACATAACGGAACTTACGTTAACAACCAACTTCCTTACAAGAGCATAAGACAACAATGAGTTACATGTTTGCCTTATAACGTCATTTTACCCTTCACAATACCATTCACGGCATTGTTATACCAACAATACCACAACATTCTACTCATTGACCATAACATCATAAACCAATAGCATTTCTATACCAAGTTCCTCCTTTACAATTTCTCATTAAAACCACATCATAATCAATCCATCAAGTTACCTCAATATGTTTCATAACCAAAATTCCATAATTTACACATATAGAAAAATAACAAGTTAAGGACATAACCACACCATACATGTTGAGATCTCATCCACACCATTCACTTTCATCAAAACATCAAGTCCTCTTTCAAGTTCAAATCACATGGATGATGCAACTTTTATCAAAAAACAAAAGTGCACTATTCAAAACCTTGCCAACATAACCACCATGATATACATAATCTCTCATGCATATAATATATTAAATCACAAGAATAAACACTTACCCAATCTTGTAGAATGATGATCTTTCCCAAGGAGATGACTTAGGGTTTGAGAGTTTGAGAGAAAATATCTCTTTTTCCTTTCTTTGAAAAGTCTAGAATGGCATGTGCCTTGTTATGAATAAAATATGATTTTTGGGGACTTTATATAGGCCTCAAGTCATCGTTAGCCACACTTGGTCCAATAATAACATGTTTACTTGGTCAATGGAAAGAATGGGTCATTTTTCCCATTTGGGCCTTGCATTTTGGCTTCATTTTGGGCCTCTAATTGAGCCCATTGACACATGTGCATGTAGCCCACCAAATTCAATGCATGATTCATCATATATATCATGTTTAAGTAATTCCATAAGTTTCACGACAATACTCAACTCACGAGACTCATATTCGTAGCCTCAATCTCTAAATAAGAAATTCTAGCCACTTATGGCTTAATTGAACATAAAAGGGTAAAAACATAATTTGGATGCCAACATCATCCAAGCGTAGTCCTACCAAGATGGAATAATTATATAATATCCCAAGAATCACATTTATAGGCTCGTGGTTGGCGAAGAAATTCGGCAAAAAAGCGGCCCGGCACCCCCCCGGGTGCCCTTAGGACTTAGAAAAATTTCCAACTTTTGAAAGGTGTGCAGGGGCAGCCTGAAACATTGCCTGGCGCACCCCCTTGCTGCCTGTGGCACAAAAAAAACAGCCCAGAGCATCCAGGCAGGCCTGGCCATTCTTTTTGAAATTTTTCCTTTCTTCGATTTTTCTTTGCGGATTCGGTTAGATACTTCAAGTTCAACTCCTTGGCTTGCCTTTTAGATTTAATATCCTTTGGATGGGAGTCTTTCAAGCCTCACTTATCACTCCTAAAAATTTTCAGAAAGTTTCAAACTCCTCCTACAAGAGTCTAGTCATATTGACTAGTACGATATCAAATGTTCCATCCAAAACCAATGCGACACACGTACTTAGTGCTCTCGAAGCTAAGGTTTATAACTACACCCTAGGTCACCAATCCATCAAATTAGGGTCGGGGATGTACGAGGTGTTACACCAGTCACGTGCATAACCTCCAAATCCATTTGAATTTGGTCCACGAAATCCAGTGGATCTACTTTTGAATCTGACCCCGTGAATATGGGAGGGTCTAATTTCAGAAAATCCTGTGTCGACCGACTAGCTACTCTAGCCGCGTCATCCTCACTTGTCATTGGACCAGCTCTTCCCTGAGTTTGTGCCTCAACTAGTTGCGTCAACATATGCAGTGCATTTCTTAAATCCTGATCAGTAGCATTCATTGGCGGTTTTGCGGGTACTTCTCTACCTCTTGGCTCTTCCGGAGCTGGAAAAGTAGAAGTCGACCGGGATGCAATTTCAGCGTTAGCCCCACCTTGACTATCTTGGTCAGGTGGTGATTTACTCGTGCCTTCTCCGGCAGGCATATCTACCTGCTTCCCCTTACCCCTACCTCGTCTTGTCAACAACATTTTACTATACCAAAGAAAAATAATTACCATGGTCAGATATAATTCCACCTACAACATTGGCTCTATTGCACGATCTAGAAATGAAGAAAAGAAACAACTCCTAAATGTCTCGTAGCGTCCTACTTATAAATGTGGTGCACAACACATCCATAAGCAAGACTCTACTCAGACACGGCTTTTAGACACCGTTATGATGACCTGCTTTGATACCACTTTTGTCAGGACCCAAATTCCAATGGGGTGGACTGACACCCAAAGCCGATAAAGCCCGAGAGAACCAATCTTCATCCATGTCTATACATATGCATGTCATTCAAGAAACATCACCACCACGTATAGAGATATAAGATACCATTAGAGGAAGTCATGGAAACATGTAATATATATACATATATGAAACTTGGCCGTTAGGGCCATCAAGTCAAAGTGGACACACATCCCTTACATTCATATTCCCACATATGTCTACAAAGCCTCTAACAGATGCAGATACATAACCAACCTAAAGTTGGGACAAGCCCCACTTTTAACAACATTATAGTACCAAAATAAATATACACATGTGACTCGAAAAGCCCCAAACCAACTGGAGCTCACCAAAGATCAACAAATGATCCGCAACCTACTGTGGAGGTCTACTAGCACCTGTGCCTGCATCAAGTAAGGTAAGTCCCCCCAAGGGACGTCAGTACAAAGAATGTACTGAGTATGTAAGGCTCATATGAAATTGTATGATATATAAGTACTTCCATAAAATCAAATATAAGAGAATAGTTGGTACAAATAAACCACCGGTCTGCATATGTAGAACCATGTACATTACGTCCTTTACTTCTTTTGCCTTTACATTTATTCATCGCTATCGTGCAACCCATGCTAGGATTATTTTGCCCCTGGGATGAGATTTTCTACCCATGCTAGGCTTTTCTGTCGCCCCTGGGATGAGATTAACCCATGCTAGGTATTTTAACACCTGGGATGTAATTAACCCATGCTAGGCTTTCATGTCGCCCCTGGGATGTAACTGTGATAACCCATGCTAGGCTTTTATACCGCCCTGGGATGTAACTGTGATAATCCATGCTAGGCTTTTATATCGCCCCTGGGATGTAACTGTGATAACCCATTCTAGGATTTTATATCGCCCCTGGGATGTTACTCAAGCATATAGAAACAATTATACATTACTTCATTTCTTTACTTCTTTGAGATTGATACATTGGTAGTTATAACATTATTGGAACTTGGAAATGTTAGTCAATGAACAGGAGACATGTGAATCGCAATTGATCAATGAGTAAGTATCATGTGAGTACCGATAATTAATAACCCAGAATGGGATACCTTAGAACATTTTGAAATGGAACAAGTACAATAACAATGTGAACACTATGTGTTGCAGAAGGATCGAAAAGAGTAACCGTACATACCTTATCTTCCCAATATGAATATTCAATCCTATATGTGAATACAATAGTCCTTTTCCTTTCTTACGTTTCACTCTACAACACAAGTACATAACGGAGCTTACGTTAACAACCAACTACCTTTCAAGTGCATACGACGACAATGAGGTACATGATTGCCTTAAAATGTCATTTCCCCCTTGACAATACCATTGATGAAATTATCATACCAACAATACCACAACATTCCATACATTGACCAATATATCATAAACCAATAACATGTCACACCAAGCTCATACTTTACACTTCTCCATCAACACAACATCGCAATTACTCCATCAAGTCACCTCAATACACTTCATAACCACATATCGACAACAATCCCACAAAATATACTAATAGAAAAATAAAAAGTCAAGGAACATAAACACACCATACATGTTTATATTTCATTCACACCATTCACTTTCATCAAAACCTCAAGTCTCCTTTCAAGTTTAAATCCCATAGATGACACATCTTTTAGCAAAAAGCAAAAATGTATTACTTACACTTTTAGACATAACCATAATGATATACATACTTTGCCATGCATATAATATTTTAATCCATAATAATAATCACTTACCCAAACTTGCAAATGAGTGATCTGGTCCAAAAAGATGGCTTAGGGTTTGAGAGCTTAAAGAAATATCTTGTAGAAATGTCTAGAATGGCATGTGTGCTTTGTGGAAATAAAATCTGATTTTTGCAACCTTATATAACCCCTAAAGTCATACTTGGCCACTTTTTGCATTAAATCCCATGTTTCCTTGGTCAAAGTGGAAGAATGGGTCATTTGCCCCTTTTGGGCCATTCCTTTTAATCCATTTTGGGCCTTAAATTGAGCCCATTTACACATATTAACTTAGCCCACCAATTTCAATGTGTAATAATCCCATTATTTCGTGTTTAAATAATTCAATAATGTCAAGATAATATTCAACTCGCGAGATTCACATTCGTAGCCTCAATCCTCAAGAATACGCGATTTTTGCCACTCATGGCTTAATTTAACATAATTTGATAAAACACTTGTGACGAAAATTAATCCCAATTAAGAGGCCAAACTTACTCGAGATTAGTCCTACTATGATGGAATAATGATACCATAACCCAAGAGTCCTCTTTATAGACTAATAATCCTAGAAGAAATTGGGCAAAAAGCACCCCGGCACGCTCCCGGGCGCCCTAGAGACTTAGAAAAATTTCTGCTCTGGAAAGGTGGACAAGAGCGGCCTGGAATTCCCCCTTGCTGCCTGTACCAAACAAAATTCGGTCAGAAGCGTCCTGGCACGCCACCTGCAGCGCCCCATGCTAAATTTTTGATTTCGACTTTTCTTTGCGGATTTGGTTGGATCATTAAAGTCCCAACCTTTTGGTTGCCTCTTATCTTTAAGATCATATAACATCCCGTACATTTATGACCTTACTTTACAACCTTGAACCATGTTTACCCTAGGTTCGAGAGCAATAAGTATGTACCTTGTATGGATATTGGTGGAAGATTCGATAGTGTGCTAGTGAATGTGTTTAGACTTTTGTAGGAAGCGTTTGTGACTTTTGGGTGCCTTTTAGAAGTGATAAATGAGGCTTGAAGGACATACAAGCAAAGTATCTTAAAGTTAAAAGGCAAGCAAAAGGTTGGAACTTGAAAGATCCTACCAAAATCCACAAAGAAAAGTCGAAATCAAAAACTAAGTGTGGGGCGCTGCAGGTGGTGTGCCAGGCCGCTTTGGCCTAAATTTTTGTTGGCAAAGGCAGAAAGGGGGTGCACCCAGGGGATTTCCAGGCCGCCCCTGCACACCTTTCAAATGCTGGAATTTTTTGTAAGTGTCTAGAAGCGTGCCGGGGTGCTTTTTGCCTAATTTCTTCTACGATTATTAGTCTATAACGAGGACTCTTGGGTTATGGTATCATTATTCCATCATAGTAGGACTACTCTCGAGCAAGTTTGACATCCGAGTTGGGATTAATTCTTCGTCACAAGTATTTTATCAAATTATTTTAAATTAAGTCATAAGTGGCAAAAATCACGTATTCTTGAGGATTGAGGCTACGAATGTGAATCTCCCGAGTTGAATATTATCTTGACATTATGGAATTATTTAAACATGAGATAATGAGAGTATTACACATTGAAATTGGTGGGCTAAGTTAATATGTGTAAATGGGATCAATTTGAGGCCCAAAATGGAATAAAATGCATGGCCCAAAAGGGCAAAATGACCCATTCTTTCCATTGACCAAGTAAACATGTTATGATTGGACCAAGTGTGGATAAGGATGACTTGAGGTCTATATAAAGGCCCAAAAAATCTGATTTTATTCACTCAAACACACATGCCATATTCTAGAATTTTCAAGATAGCATTCTTATCTTCTCTTAAACCCTAAGCACTAAGCAACCAGTTGTTGGACAAGATCATCATCTCTCAAGCTTGGAGTGAAACATAAGGAAGGAGCTGGACTATTGTATTCACGTATAGGATTTTATATTCATACTGAGAAGATAATGTATGTAAGGTTCCTCTTTCCGTATCCTTCTACAACAGATATTGTTCACATTGTCATAGTAGTTGTTCCATTCCGAAATATTCTAAGGTATCTCATTCAGGTTTGATAGATATTGTTATCCACATGTTTCCTATTCATTGACCAATTGGAATTCATATGTCTCTTATCCATGGACTGAAGTTCCTAAGCTATCATAATGTTGTAATTACTAAAAGAACTATCTCAAGAAAAGTGATGATGTAAGGAGAATCTACTCATTCTTGAGTAGCATATCCAATAATGTTGCGACTATTAAGATATCACTCTCTCACAAGAAAATGTATCAATCTCACATGACCAAAGTATCAATCTCATGAAATTAAAGTGATGAAGTAATGTATGTATGTGTTCCAAGTTTCAAGAATGTTTCAATCACTAAGGTATCACTCTTAAAAGAAAGAATAATGAAAAAAGAAGTAATGTATAATTGATGAGTATTCTTGGGTGGTATCTCAGGGGTTAAATACCTAGCATGGGTCGATCCCAATATATTGGGTGGTATCCCAGGGGTAAAAAGAACACCTAGCATGGGTCGATCCCGCCACTACGGGTGGTATCCCAGGGGCACAAGAAAAGCCTAGCATGGGTCGATCCCGAAAACTTGATGACAACCCACCAAAAAGGTGGAAGACTACCCATGAAAAAGGTGGATGACTACCCACTAATAAAGTGGATGACTACCCACCAAAAAGGTGGAAGACTACCCACCAAAAAGGTGAATGACTACCCAATAATCAAGTGGATGACTACCCACCAATAGGGTGGAAGACCATAATAACCCACCAATAAGGTGGATGACTAATAATAATGATAATGAGCGTAAAAGCAAAGAAACAAATCTCTTGAATGGAAGAATCTCTTGAATAAAGGCAAATCTCTTGAATAAATGATCGGAAATGACAATAATAGAAGAAATGTACATGGTTCCACATATAAAGCGATGGTTTATCCACATTGACTATTCTCTTATATTTGACTCCATTGTTGTTATTATGTATGATGCAGTTTCATATGAGCCTTACATACTCAGTACATTCTTCGTACTGACCCCCCTTGGGGGACTTACCTTACTTGTTGTAGGCACAGGTGCTAGTAGATCTCTACTGTAGGCTACGAGTCATCCATGGATCATTGGTGAGCTCCAGTTGGTTCGGGGCTTTCCGAGTCATATGTGTTCATGGTTTTGGTATTGTAAATATTGTATAAAGCGGGGACTTTTCCCCACTGTAGGTTGGTTATGTACATGTATTAGTTAGAGGCTTTGTAGACATATGTGGGAAACTGAATGTAAATGTAAGAGATGTATGTCCAATTCGACTTGATGGCCCTAACGGCCACGTTTCATATATATAGCATATGTTGCCATGACTTCCGTCATTGGTATGTTATATTGTATAAGTTCCACGAGATAGAATGCCATTCATATAGAGACATGAATACGAAAGTATATGAGTAAAGATTGGTGCTCTCGGGCCTCAACAACTTCGAGTGCTAGTCCGTCCCGAATGGGATTCGGGTCGTGATAGATCCTTTGCTTGGATGTCCCTTAAACCTCACTTTTCACCCCACAAATGCTCCACAAAGTCACAAAAAAACATATTACAAAGGTCTAATCACATTTACTAGCAAAATATCAAATGTTCCATTAATTACAATGCAAAATATGTACTGATTGCTCTCGAACCTAGGTTAAACATGGTTCAAGGTTGGAAAGTAGGGTCGGGAAGGTACGGGGTGTTGCATCCCACTTCATGCCATTCCACCAATAGACTTCCTATATATCACATTACATCTTTGTGGCTCCTGGGTGAATAAAATACTGAGTAATGTGAGCTTCTGTCAGCATCTGCTATCTCAATTCATCATTATCTGGAACACATAATCTGAACTATCATATTTTGTTCAGCTGAATCAACTCACCAAACTTCTAATCTAGAAATTTTGTTGACCTCATGAACTGATTCTTTCTTTTCATCCTTTATATGAGCAACACTACCTACAAAAAGTTTGCTAAGAGCATTAGCCACAATATTGGCTTTACCCTGATGCTGTAAGATACTCATATCATAATCTTTCAACAACTCTAGTCATCTCCTCTGACAAAGATTTAGATATTTCGGACAAAACACATATTGAAGGCTCCTATTATTGGTGAACACATCCATATGAACTCCATAAAGATAGTGCCTCCAAATATTTAATGTAAAAGAACAACTACTGCCAACTAAAGATCGTGAGTCGGATAATTCTTGTAATGGGGTTTAAGCTATCTAAAGGCAATAAGCTAAGTCTTTTTCATGTTGCATCAACACATAACCGAGGCCAACTCTGGAAGCATCACAATAAATGACAAACCTATCTTGACCCTCTCGTAGAATCAAACTAGAGCAGAAGTGAGTCGAGTCTTCAACTCTTGAAAACTCTTCTCGCAGGAGGACCACTAAAATTTGACTTTCTTCTGAGTCAATCTAGACATAGGAGAAGAAAGAGATGAAAATCCCTTAATAAACAATTTGTAGTAACCGTCTAAACCTAAGAAACACCAAATATCTGATGGAGAGATACGTCTAGGACAGTTTTTGACTACTTCAGTCTTTTAAGGATCAACTGGAATTCCCTAACTAAAAATGATATGAACAAGAAATGCCACTTCTTTCAACCAAAATTCACACTTGCTGATATTGGCGAATAACTGGTGATTTTTGAGAGTCTACAAGATAATCCTCAAATAGACTGCATGCTCATCGTCATTCCAAGAACAAACGAAGATGTTATCTCTGAAGACAATGATGAACATGTCCAAGTACTACTTGAACACCCTGTTCATCAAGTCCATAAAAGTTGTAGGATCATTTGCTAGTGTAAAAGACATAATAACAAATTCATAGTGACCATACCGAGTTCTAAAGTTTCAGAATGTCACATTCTCTAACTCCGAGATGATGATAGCCGGATCTAAGGTCTATCATTGAGAAACAACTGGCACCCTGAGGCTTTTTGAACAAGTCATAAACCCTAGGAAGGGGGTAATTATTCTTGATTGTGACTTTGTTCAACTAACTGTAATTGATCCACATTCTGAGGGAACCATCTTTCTTACGTACGAAAAGAATTAGAGCACCCCACAGATAGATACTAGGTCTGATGAAATATTTATCTAAGAGGTCCTTTAGTTATTTCTTCAATTTGTTAAGCTTGACTGAAATCTTTTTGTAAGGAGGATTGGAGACAAGTTGGGCATCTAGAAGAAGGTCTATTCCAAAGTCTATCTCTCACTCCGTAGGGACTCTAGGGAGATCTTTCGAGAACGCTTTTGGTAATTTATTCATAACTGGAACTAACTAAAGAGTTGGGGTTTTGGATATGGAATCCTTGACTCAAAATAGATGGTAAATGCAGACCTTAGAGATTATCTTATTGGCTTTAAGGTAAGAGACAAATCGACCTATAGGTATTGAAGTACTACCTTTCCATTCTAGGACTAGTTTATTTTGAAACTAGAACTTAACGATTCTGGTTCTACAATCGACTAAGTCATAATAAGAATGTAACAAATCCATGCATTAAATGACATTAAAATAATACATTTCGAACTCTACTAGATCAACTATGGTGATTTTCTAGGTAATTAAGAAAGGGAAATTTTTGTATACCCATTTAACTACAGTTGAATCACCAATAAGAGTAGAGACTGAGAAGGGTTCTGAAAGGGTTTCAGGACTAACACTGAAATCTACTGCAATATAAGGAGTCACAAAGGAAACTGTGGCCCCAGGATCTATTACGACATAAACATTAATATAGACTACTTGTAATGTAAAAGTAACTTCATTAGGGGAACCCTCCCAATCCTGTAGACTTATAAGAGCATAGAACCTATTCTGGCACTACCCACCACTTGGATTAAATGAAGGACCCTGCTTAGTTGGGTAATCTATAGGGGTTGCTGAAGTAGTAGACTGAGCCTTATTACCCCAATTTCCACGACCAGTAGAAGGACACTATCTTAACCTATGGCCTATCTTACCACATCCAAAACAAACCTCCTTGTCATGATGGAATTCACCTGGACTATTCTTACCACACTTAGGGCATGCTAGAAAATTGTGGCTACCTAAAACACTGCCCTGAAACTTAGAGCCTGATGGTCTATTCTTCTGATCATGACAAGGCCTAGGTGATGGTACACTATCTCAAAAAGGTGCTGGAGCGGAATATCTCTGCTGAAATTGGGAATGCATACCACCACCTAACCTATGCTAAGAATAGTTAAAATTACCTATCCTAGCCCTTTTATTCTCCTTTTCCTTTTTCTTTATCTTCTATTCCTCAATTTTTTGAGCATGAGTCATAAGTCTAAAGATGTCCATAGCTCTGAAAAGCATAGTGGACCTACATTCCTTGAACACTGTCTATGAAACACCGACACAAACTTACTCATTTGAGCCCTTGGCTTAACAACCATCTCTGGAGCATACCTAGAGAGCTAGGTAAACTTTAAAGAGTATTCTTTCACTGTCATGTTGCCCTACTTTAGGTTGATGAACTCTTCCACCTTAGCTTCCCTCAACTAATGGGGAAACAACCTATCCAGAAAAATAGCCACAAACTCATCCCAATTAACTAGGTTTTCATCCACACGTCTACCATCTTTCCATTTCTTAAACCATGTCTGAGAAACTCCCTTAAACTGATAAGAGGCTAAGACTGCACTCTCAACTAAAGTAATACCCATAATCTGAGTGATCTTCTATACCTCATCAATGAAATCATGTGGATATTCCTCAAGCTTTGAACCATGGAAATTTGGAGGATTCATTCAAGTTAAGTCCCAAAATCTTAAGGCAGCTGTATTTCCATTCATGTTAGATGGTGCAACGGCCTGTAGATTGACCTTGTTGGTTATGTCTTGAGAAAGAACCTAAAAAAAGTAGCCTTGAAGTCAGCATGAGAAACTTGCTTATACAGGGGATCCGCTGAAGCTAGTGGGGCTTGCTGATTACCATTTTCGTTTCCATTCCTTCCTTAATTGGCTTTTCTAGAAGGAATTTTTTGTAAACACGTAGAGCAAGAATTAGTAGGAGATTAAATAGAGTTCACACTATATCACATGATATGAACATGAAAGAAGTGAAACTTTCCTAAAACATTTCATAGCCTCTCCCATAAGTGTGGCGCACTTCACACCCATGAGTGAGACTCTACTTAATGTGGCTTTCAGATACCCTATGACACTCTAAACCTGATCCTCTGGTACCAAGTTTGTCACAACCCGAGCCTACATGCTGAACGTAACATTATGCTTAAAGGCACAAGTGACTATAAGGTAACCCATTGTATGAAATGATACTAAGAATACTGAATATATATATAAATACCTAAGCTAACTGACTTAATAATCATATTTTTCAATGACTGAAATAATCAATAGTCCAAATAACAAACTACAAGCTAAAATAACTAACTATCTGAAAGCCTCTACTAAAGGATGAGCTACTGGGACAAGTCCCTAGCTAACTCTAACTGTCAGAAAACTGAAATAATATAAAATAATACCGAAGTCTCATCCTCGGATGATGAGGACTCACCATTAATCTGTTGCTAAAGGGTACTGGATTGTGCTAGCCGTGAGTTTGATACTGGGCACCGAAACCTATATCATAATATGATACATTACAAAAGAGGTATACAGTTAGTACTTTGAATGTAGTGAGCATGTAAGGTATTCAACTATAATAACTAACCATGTTGAAAAATACTGATAACTGAATGGAGGTGCAATACATAATGCATAAATTGAGCTGAAGTAGAATGACCCTACTATAAATGCATATAAACTAATAAAGAACGAAAAGTCTAAAAAGTTATAATTTAAAATAAATAAACTAAATTAAGGGTCATGTACAAATACTAAGTATGAATTTGCAACTATGGTAGAGCCTATTAACCGACATAAACCACATGAGCTAAACATGGAGTCCAATGTATACACCTCATCAGAAGGGCCCAATATACCTTGCCAGGGTATAGAGGTAGGGCTGGCGTAATCACTGAACTGATGTCCAACTGGGTGTGCTAAATAAACCTACAGTGGCATATACCTCTAGAATCTGGGTACGCCGAACCCCATTCCAACTCGGTGCTAAGAACTACTCCAATACTATTTATACCAATAGCTCAATAAACTGTTATACAGAAAACGAAGTCAAAATATGCTTTATCTAAAGTATTTTGAAAATCTAATTCACTTATGTTAGAAATTGAGGGTAAATTACTATTTTCATGCTATAATCAATACTTTACTGGTGTCATGTGTTCATAACACGCCAAACTTTATAAGTGAAAAACAATTCTTATGAGAATAAATGTAAAATAAAATCCATTCATGAAATCAATGGGTTGTGAGTAATGCCAAATTCATGGAAAATACATAATTATGCTATACGGATCATGAGAGAACTGAAATCATAGGGAAGTCATAAACATAATGAAAACCCTAACTTTAATCTATAAAGAAGAAACTGAGAGAGACTGAGTTATTTGGACTCAACGGGTGAAAGGGTGCCTATTGATGAAATCCCACATACCTGGAAGGTGAGTTCTTGCTAAGAACATGGAGGATTCTGAAGTTGAAGTGGATCTCTAGCCTTTCTCTGTTATGAGATAATAAAACATTTCTTTTTTTTTCTCTGAGTGTTTTAGGTGACAATAAGAATAAAGGATCGACTAATCCATCTCAAAATACCCTTAAAATGATGTAGTATAGGTCTAGGAAATAGGGAATGTACGAAAATACCCCAGGGGAAACGTATTTAAAAGCTGCTCAATGTGATGGATGAGTCTTTGGATGACTCATTGTCACTTGTAATGACTTTTCATCTGAGTCGTTGTGAGGGGACTGTTTTTGGGTAGTCTAACAACAGGTGGTCACAATGACTCGTCGTGACTTCTGATGACTCACCGTTAGAGCTCGTCATCACTGGGAAAAATTTTCATCTTTTAAGAATTTTTCAGAATGAAGCTCATGACGACTCATTGTGACTGACAACGACTTGGCATCATCAGTCATACTTAATGGGGAAAATTCCTGTCTTCTTGAATTCTTAGCTAACACTCAAGACGACTCACCCAAAGAGTCGTTGGCATTGACAATGACTCGTTTCTTGAGTTGTGAAGTGTAAATTTTTGCTAGTTCCAACTGGTTTTTTGTGCTAAGTCTGAAATGGAGTCTTAAGAATTCTTGGGGTGTTACAAATACACTAAATCACTATACACAGTAATAATAGAACTAATCCCATGTGGAATGATGAAATGAATGCAATATGATACGATCTATGCAACTATATGTACTCGTTGCCCTATATAGCTAGCTGGACCCATGGGTGACTCACAACGTCCATATGACCACCCGTAACAGTTTCTCATCAGGCAAGTAAATCATGAATCTACCTAGAACAATTTTCCATTGGGCCACCCGAAATATTTTTCCATCTGGAATGCAAGTCAAAATTAGTAGAAAACTACCTGAAACACTTTTCTCGTAATATTTGTTTAGCAATGCTATGGTATGAGTATGAGTGAGTATGCATGTTTTATAATAATAAGAAGTTCATAATATCTCAAACTGGGCACTCAAGACCAAACTCAACTCAAAAGCAACAGCTATACGCCTAAAATATCATAAAAAAATTTCATAATTAATCAAAGCACACTCATAAAAGGAGGTACAATAAATATCAACCACTATAAAGACCGATAGAATAGCTACTGTACTTTTCACGCAATAAGACATGTATCGATAACATGGAATAACAGTCCCATTAAGTCAATTATTAATTTTAACCCTTTATAAAAGTATCGGTTCCCACATAAATGCTTGTTATCTCATCTATAAGGGACCTCTATATCCCTATTGCTCCCCATACACACAACTAACACATGAACACTTTTAAAAAAGTGAAAGAAAGTCTCAACTTGCCTCCAAATACCCAAAGACTCAACTGTCACAAGTAAAAAAGTGACCTATAAATAGAATGTCAAAACTAAAAATACAAAACTATCTAAGAAGTAAAATAAGACTGAAGTAAAGGATAGAAGAATTTGGGACAATCTTCTAAACTATATAAGAAATCAAAATTATATATCTCCCAAATTACACCTCATGATAAACAATAATGTTGTCATTGATCAAATATAGAACTCAACCAAGGTTGGGGTCGATCTCAGATGGAATATGGCTAGAAGCTAGGTCAATATGATTATTTTAACTAATAACCATTTATTTCCAAAAGGGAGGGGGGGGTTTAGAAGAACAATTAACAGTTTGCAGAAGTTAGTACCAAGTAACACGTATCGAGAATTTGTTATGTTGTAATCAATCAACGAGAATGAACTAGGATTGTGTTCCCCATGATTTCATAAATCAATAAGCGTAGCATACTAGTAATCTATCATGGTGCTTAGTATGCAAAATTGGTAAGTTAAGTTCACCTAAGATGTTGGCCCGCTATCTAGAGAATATCAATACGCAACTTGGTCCCTCTACGAGTGTTTTCTTTATTAACCCTTACCCTTGATCTCAGATTATCTATCCCTATACAAGGCTTAAGCTATTAGATAAGGATTGACAGCCTCAAATCTATGTTGTTAATCCCCTTTCCCATTCGTTACCCCCTTGATCTGGCAAGTAAGAACAAGGTGAATTCTAACGTTGGCCACAGTTAAAAATCAATCAATATAAAGGAATGAATAATACATGCATAAACACCATTCAATAATAACTAAGTACTTTAACCTACTTTGTTAGTTCATTGTGGTTCCCCCAACCCTAGTTATGGATTTGGTACTCATGTCCATAAGATAATAATAAGAATTTGTAGAAGAACTCATAATCATAAACTTACGAATGAAGTAGCAGAAATCCAAAATGTTGAATAATGAATGAAAGCTCAATAATCAAGAATCAAAGCATGAATAATCTCAAAAACCCATGAACTAAACAATGTACTACATTTCTAAGGCATAAGAGTGTGTACGTTGTAAAACAAAATCCAGGAAAGGTATTTATAGATAATACAAAACCTATCCTAAAACAACAAAGAAAACAAAGTCGGCAACTCTTTACGTTCTGTGGTTTGATTCCACAACCATGATCTAGAATTGGGCCTCGTAGTTCATAGTTTACTTAAAGTTTCCACGTGTCAACTCTACTACTCCTAGAGTCTCTTCACAGACCGTCTTGTAACTCGTGGTATAAATCTCCAGAATTACTCTTTTAAGGTCTTCTTTATCACGACTGTAAGTATAGACATATCTAGTTCATGGACTTCTTTCCATGTCGTATTGTATGAGTCTGATTTTCAAACTTCTAGACTTCCACACTACTATGTAAACAGTGGTTTGTGGTAACATAGTATGGATCATACTAAGCAACTTTGAGCCAACTTTGTCTGATTCAGCCTATGCTTTCACTCTTTTATTTCGGGACCTATTTTCCTATACAAACACACAAATGCACATCAAATATATCAAAAAGTGCTTATAAACGTACACAAATCTCATGTTTTAAGTGTCAAAAGTTCCATAAAACCACGGTACATCACTAAAATTTGACATTACCAATTTATTGGAATTGTCAGAATTTTGAAGGGTGGTCATTATCAATGGATGTTGACCAAAGTCAACTCTAGGCCATAACTTTTCAAATATTCAACCAACTACTCAAAATTCATCCGAACTCCTCAAGGCACAAACCAAAAATACTACTAATTCAAAAATGACATTTCGGAGTTAACAAAACGGACAAAATTCCCAAACGACATCTAAATATCAACATTTTTGCCACAGTAAACCATTTTTACTCTTGGGCCTTCTAAAAAGAGAAATTCACTTAGATCTTAAAATCACCTCGAGAATCATACCACCCACTTTTGTGGACCATAAACACCATAATTCAACTACAAAAGGGGTAAAATAGTCAAAATGCACCAAAAGTCAAAACAATCACTCAGAGAGTTGTTACATCATCTACAACTAAAATACATGTTCGTACTCAAACATAGGAATAAGGAAGGTTCCTGAAGTATCTTAAAGTTGAGATATCTACTCTGCATATCTAACTCTATCTCTTTTGTATCCTCCTCAACTAGATGTGCTTTTACTGAACATTCACTGAATGAATACTCTTAGACCTCAACTTCCTAGAATGCCTACCAAAATGGTTATTAGTTCCTCCTCCAAAGTTAGATTATGATCCATGTCTACAGAATCACATGTAAACCATCTGAATGATTCTTCTTCAACATCAATCATGAAAAAAGAGATGCATAGTTAAAAGACTCAGAAGTAAAGCCAACTCATAAGCCACCTCCTAACATGCCAAAGGGTCCTAAAAGGGCTAATAAAGATCAGGCTAACCTTTCCCTTCTTACCAATCCTCATCACACCGTTCATAGGTGATACTTTCAACAAAACCCCTTACAAACCATGAACTTGAAGTCATCAATGCTACTATCAACATAACTCTTCAAAATAGGTGCAATATGAGAAGTTAGGATAATAGACCAAATAGGTGCAAGATGATAATGTAGATATGACTCTGTTCTATTGTTCACTCCTTAAGTCCTATCGATTCTCATGAATTTGATAGTTCATTAGAATATTCCCCAAGCTTAGATTCCTCTTCGATTAAATCTAAACTTAATTGAATAAACTAATTACACCTAATGAACGTAAATAAGCAAGAAAAATGCTTAGAGATTAGTCTTGAGAACTTCATCTTTCAAATGTTTTTCCTCTTCATTTAGTCAATAATTTTGGAAAAGCTCTTTCGATTACTAAAAACAAATCAAAATTCAAACCAAACATGCTAATGAGTATTTTTTTGCTAAAATATTTCTCTATCAAATAAATTAAATAGTGAACAAATTCTCAATTTGGTACTATTTTTAACTCAATTTTTTTAATTAAAAGGCCAAAGGTCTGATTTTTTTTATTAAAATAAAAATGTACAAAAAATGGGCTAAGACCCGACCATACAAAATAGGAAATAAAACAAAAGCTATAAATACAAGGGAAATCAGCAAAATCAAAACTAAAAACAAACAAGAATAATCTAGATATCTACAGTGGAACCCTATTCTCTTTCAAACGTCTATAATTTTTGAGAATTGCTGTTGCGTGAAGCTCAATGGTGGATAAATCTAAATGAAATTAAGGTGATGAGCATCAGATCTTGACATTCCATCCACTCTTTACTATTGTAAAGCTGAAATCATGCTTGATGCAGCTAAAAACCACATCTTGAAGCTGTAGAAATGTTTTGACTTCCCAACTGTAATGACGTAGAAGAATATGGTTCTTCATACTAATAGGGCTAAGCTTCCTTAGCATAGGTTGATGTAAGTGAAATCATTTATTTCCTATTATTTCTTCTATAAATTACAAATTGTTGTTCCATTAAAACATCACCACTGTATCAAATATGAGGAAATAATTTTCCTCCATTGTTTGGAACCAAAAATTCAATCTCAAGATCAAGATCTTGCCCCTTTTTCTAGATTCCGATAGGTTTAATCTCAAGAGAGATTGATACCACCATCTAAAAACTAGATTAAATAACAAACCCTCTAACTTAAGATGTAAACATCACTGTGAACTTGACGCAGGTTAAATGAGGAACATTATCAAGACAATATCATCTTACCAGATTTGCGCAACAAAGTCCTAGTTTAGCATTAATTGAACACCCTAGAGCTCTTACCATGTGCATGATACTATAACCAAACAAAATTCCTTCAGTCTTTGATGCTTGCAAGGCTAGTGAAATCACTACTATATCTTGTTAAATTCCTTTCATAAAATTAATCCTGTATTAAATGAAAAAATAACTTTCAATTAATGTAGGACTTAACACTTCTGAAGTAGAAAATCATCGTGGGAAAAAAATTCGTTCTTAACCCTATCTCTCACCACCGGCATGGCCGGTCCGGTAACTGGTCAGGTTAATGCGACTAGCCAAAAATATTTATTAACTTCCCTCATAAACTTTCCTGAAATATATTATCACCCCAATTCACCCAAAAAACCTACTTTACCTACAACACCACATCAACCTCCAAATTTGCTTATAGTAAATTTGCCTACTGAAGAAGTAGCTGGTAATGGAAAATCTGAAGATGATGAAACAACAAATAACAATAAAGTGAAATATGTGGATCTCATGAAACTAAACATAAATAAGCAACAAGGTATAAAACCCTTGGTTGAACCAATTTCTATGAAGCAAGTGGAATACAATAACGGAGTGCAACAAATTACATGGTCCAAGAAGGAAGTTTAAAGGATGAATGCAATGGAAGATCTTCAATTAGCTGTGATTGGAATGTTCTTGTATGGATGATCTTAGGCGTCAAATACCTAAACAGTGCAAAATCTGAGATTGAAGAATTGAATTACTCAGAAATAGACACATACTTATGAGATTTAACCTGATGGAAGAGTTTTTAAATATGATGTCGAAGAATATTTATTCTATCACAGTAAAGGATGGTGTGGCTTATCAAATGATACCTCTCATTTATGATGCTAACTTTAAGCCTAATGAAGAAACAACTCAAGCTATGGCATGGATTTCGTTTCTTGATTTACTCCTTACTTTCTTTGTAAAAGAATCACTGTTTTCATTAGCCTCTGCTATTGGAAAGAAAATCCACTTGGACATGGCCACAATCAACAAGAATCACCCTAATTGTGTGAGAGTTAAAGCCCAATGGACTTAGCGGCTAAACAACCTAATTTTGTTGAGTTAGAAGTGGTGAATGATAAGACAAAGGAAACAAGAGTTTGAAGAATTAAGATTTAATATGATGCCCAAATACTGCCACACCTTCTAGTCACAAGGTCATTCTGAAATTGAATGTAGGAGCTCAAATCCTAAATTACAAATACATATGGAGGAGGAGAAGCAAGCTAAGAAGATGAATAAAAAAGAGGATCAAAATGATATACCTGTGCAAAGGAGATTTATCAATAAAAAGGTTGTACTAGCTTAATAGAACCCTACAAGTAGGATGTTTAGGATGGAAAAGGCTACTAATAAGTTATTGAGTGAGGAGAAAGAAGAATCTGGTTGCACAAGTAAGGGAATCAAAACTGCAAATCCCTTTGCTTTATTAAAGAATGAGGAGGAGGATGACTGAGTAGAAGCCAATAAAGCCAATGATGAGTTAAATAACAAGAAGAACAATGATGGATCTAATTAGGATATCACATAAGCTAATAGACCACAAGTTACATAGCAAGTACCAAGGCAAAAAGGTGGGTCTGATATGATACTCCCACAACAAAGAGATGGTGATACATACAAGCTGAATTTCCAACATGTAGCAAAAACTGATAGAACTAAAGAAATAGCTGTAGATCAGGAGAATAGGTCATAACAGGAACAACAGGAAGCTTGTACTATAGTTACCACATATGCTAGTAGATCACATGATTCATCACAAATGTTAATACAAACAGGAGTGACTGATATGGTACAATCACAACAAAGAGATGGAGGAATAAATATGTAAAATTCTCAACCTAAAGTAGATGTTGAGGATAGTAAAGAAACAAATGCAGAAAAAGAGATGAATGTACAACAAGAACAAAAAATAAGATTAAGAGAAGCTGATATAGTTATAGTTGATAAGTCAAATACAGTGTTAGAAAATGCATCACATGGAGAAGTAGAGTCCAAGGAGGTGATGAAAGTTAGTGGGGAAATGGGGGAGCCTAAATTGGCCCTGAACATCAGCATTGAGAAGATCCAGCAATCACCTACCAACAGTCAGCAAAAAATAATGGAGATACGTACAAGTATGCAAGGTATTCAAAAGGAATTAGAAATGGCTACCTTTCATAAAACTTTATAGGTTGACAACTCAAATGCCTTTAATAAGGATGGAGTGTCAAGGGGTAGCTTTCAAAGATACCTTCAAATACCCATTTGCCAGACCAGCCACCAGGCAAAGCTATTACTGAGTATGAAAATGTCAGAGCCTATAAAAAAGATTCACCAGTTAATACTCTTCACAAAATAGTGTCCCATCAATTGGGACCAGTTGATGATCAACAACTAGGGGAACTTTAATTAGGGTTAATAGAGGATAAAAAAGAGGAATTCATTGATAAAAATGAGAGACAGATTCTAAACATGGATAGATTATCACCACAAATAGTCTATAAATCCAACAAAGGGAAAAGCAAGATGGAAAGCAAGCCTACTAGTGTAAATCCTAAGAGGAATGTTAAATCAAGTAGTAAATGAAGTTGAAAGCTTTGTTTTTGAATGTGAGGTCCATAAGGACTCAAAATTCATTCCATAGAATTCAAATGTTGCATAGATATCCTAAGTTTTCCATTATAGCTTTAATGTAACCTTTTAAAGCTGCCAGACAAATTCATAAATATAAAAGGAGGTTGGAAATTCAGTGTGCAAATTATAACCAGAATGGGAAGATTTGGATATTTATTAAAGATAATGTTCATGTTGGGGTATTTTATTATTCTGATCAATAGATTACGTTGCAGCTGAATTTTTAGGAAAATAATCAAACTATGATCATTACTGTGGTGTATGCAAAACTGTAATGCTCAGGAAAGACTTAGTCTTTAGGATGATATTTATAATCTCAGTATTAATAAGAGGTTGCCTTGGTAAGTTGGTGGTTTCTTCAATGTTATTCTGAGTAATGAAGAAAAGATTGGCGGACTTCCTGTATATCCTTAAGAATATGAGGACTTTGCTTTTTGTGTGAATTCTTGTGAACTCTTTGACATCAATTTCAAAGAAAGTCCATTTACATAGTATAATGGTAGAGCCGATAGTGAATGCATATTTAAGAGACTTGACAGGTTGTTGGTAAATCAATCTTTATTGGGATTAAATGTTCTTGTTGAAATGGAACATTTGGCTAGAACAAGTTCAGATCATGCCCCTATTCTTCTAATATGTGGTAATTAGACTGCTAATATGATAAAGCCATTTAAATTCTTGACGTTCTAGACTGAAAAAGATGATTTTCTTGATGTGGTTAGAGAAAACTGGATGCCAGATAAAGAATCACATATTTTCATTAATCTTAAGCAAAAGTTAAAGAAGACCAAATTAGCTCAAACTAGTTGGAGTAAAGAGATATTTGGAGATATATTTAAGAATCTTATTATTAGATAAAAGATTGTCAGGCTCAAGGAAAATTTATTTGAGGAATGGTGTTACAAAGGGCACAGGCTGAGCTAAAATAATATATTCATTCTGAGGAATAATTTTGGAGGAAAAAAGCAGGTATTCAATGGTTTACAGAAGGGAAAAAGAAAACTGGGTTTTTTTCATAGCCTTGTTAATGGAAGGAGGAAAAGATTGTGTTTGAGTAGGATTCTAAAATCATATGGATAGTGGGATGAAAATGAAGAACAGGCGGTTGCTAAAGCCATATTCTTTTATCAGAGTCAATTTTCTGGAAGTAACTTTGATGTGGAGCTATCCTTATTTCAACACATATCTCTATCAATTACTGAAGAGGTTAATATGGTTATTAATGATTTCCCTTCTAGGGAGGTAGTACAATAGGTGGTATTTGAATTAAAGGGTGATAGTGCTAGTGGTCCTGATGGATTTACTAGTCATTTCTTTTGAAGTTGTTGGAGTATTGTGGGAGAATATGTTTTTATGGTAGCGACTTCCTTCTTTGAAGGAAGAACTCTTTCTAAATCCATCACTCACACAAATTTGGTTTTACTTCCTAAAAAGAATAAAATTCAATCCTTTTCTAATATAAGACCGATCAGTTTCAGTAATTTATGAAAAGGTGATTTCTAGGGTGGTACATGATAGATTGGAAGAAGTATTACCTTCTCTTATATAAAAAATTAGTCAGGTTTTATCAAAGGAAGGAGCATCACTAACAATGTCCTATTGGCACAAGAGATTATTATTGATATTAGAATGAGGGGTAAGCCTGCAAATATGGTTATCAAGCTTTATATATCTAAGTCTTATGATAGAGTGAATTGGAAATTTTTGATAAAGGTGCTAGAGAAGATGGGATTTGATTCTGGTGTAGTTGTTAAAATCTGGAGATTAGTGGCAAATAATTAGTAATCTGTTATAATTAATGGACAAGCACATGGTTTTTTTTATTCTACTAGAGGTGTTAAGAAAGGGGATCCACTATCCCTAGCTCTTTTTATTATGGCTACTGAAGTACTTTCTAAAGCCCTAAACTCTTTATTTCATATTAATGAGTTTAAGAGTTTTGGCATGCCCAAGTGGAGTGATAATATCAATCACCTCTCATATGTTGATGCTATAATTATTTTTGTATCTAATGATAAAACATCTTTACAATTGGTGATGGATTTCCTTAGAGATTATAAGGCACAATTTGGACAATTGATTATCAAAGAGAAGAGCTCTTTTTTTGTTTATCATACGACTGGTAATGCTCGCATTAGGGAAGTGGGGGAGGTTACTGGTTTTAACAAATGTAAATTCCCCTTAATTTATTTAGGGTGTCCAATTAGACATGTAATAATAAGAAGACTCATTTCTCTGATTTGATGAAGAAGGTACACAACAAACTTCAAGAATGGAAAGGTAAGACGCTTACTTTTTGAGGTAAGGCAGTATTAATCAATAATGTTTTGAATAACATTCCTATCAATTTACTATCTACTATTAACCCTCCTAAGTGTGTGATTCATGATTTAGATAGATCTTTGCTAGATTTTTGTGGAATTTCAAGGAGGAAGGCAAAAATAAACATTAGGTGGCTTGGCCTAAAATATGCTTTCCTAAAAAAGGAGGTTTGGGTTTTAGATCCCTATTTTATATCTCTAAAACATTATTTTCCAAGATATGGTGGATAATTAGAACCTAGAAATCATGGTGGACCAATTACATATGGAACAAATATTGTAAAAAAGTCAGGCCTCAATTGGTTGAATAGAAAGCAGGCTCTTTGACATAGAAATACATAGGCTAGAGATAAATTTGATCAAGAGATATGGTGGGAGCCTAAATGTGGCCACTCTAGTGTATGGTTTTATAACTAGACACAATTAGGTTCCCTCTATTATTACTTGCCTATGAACAATGTCAATGCGAATCAATTGGAGGAAGTGCAGCAGTTATTCACAGAAGGTAGATGGAACCTTGAACTTTTGTGGGAAACTATCAATAAAATGGTTTATAATCATGATGTGAATAATGTGAATTTTGGAGAGGTTCCAAAAGAATGGGATAAACCATGGTGTATGCTAAATATCTCTGGAATATTCACTGTAAGGTCTTCTTGGGAAGTACCGAGAGAACAAGGAGAATAGCAACATAATTTCAAACAATTATGGATGAACGGAATGCCTTTTAAGGTGTCTTTTTTCTACTGGAGGTTATGGAAAAACAGAATACCAATTGGAGAGATTCTTGTCAGAAACAGGATATGTGATGATGTCATATATTGCTGCTGTGGAAGTAGTATGCAAGAAACCATTGGCCATTTATTCATGAATTATATATAGTCTAATTCTTTATGGTATAATTTTGCAGCTGCTGCGGGAATTGAAGGTCCATTCTTACAAGTTAAGGATAGTGTTTTCAAATGGAGGGAAACAGACAATGCGCCAAAGCTCAAGCCTATTTTCAAAGCTATTCCTATGTTTATTCTATGGAAAATATGGAAGAAGAGAAATACTATTAAACATGGAGGGAGAATATCATTGCATAGTATCAGACTGGAGATTATTAGGAATTTAGTCTACATGACTAATTTTATCTATCCATGGTTGATTAATATTCCTACATCTTGGCTTGACTTAGTGAAATTTTTGGAAGACTATTCTCCTAGGATTGGATGTGAAGTGATTTTCTGGAAAGTACCTGATTTGGGTTTTTACAAGTAAAATTCAGATGGTGCATCAAAAGGGAACCCTGGCCCTAGTTCAGGAGCCTTTTGCATAAGGAATGATTCAGGTATTTTTGTATATGTAGAGGGAAGAAGTTTTGAAGATAACACAAACATGGTGTCTGAAATTCTTGCTTTAAAAATGGGATTGGAATACTGTATTGATCAGCTTTATCTGCATGTTATCCTATCGACTGATTCCCTAATAGTCAAGAAGTTGTTGGAAGGAAATTGGGAGTTGCCCTGAAATGTTGCAGTGGAGATCAAGAAGATTAAATCTTTGATGGTGGAGGCAGATGTAGTGGTGCGACATGTATACAGAGAAGGCAACAAGCTAGCAGATTTTTTGGCTAGCCAAGTTTTCTTTTTTACAGGAACTAATCAAACAACGTACTCAGTAATGGACTATTTACCAAGAAAGGCTAAAACAATACTACATATGGATAGAAATCAAGTGTCGTACCTTAGAATTTCAAAATTCCAAAATGGAAATTTTTATATTAGGGGGAGGCAATAATAATAACCCAACATCACAAATATAGTCAACTAGGCATGGCATACTTCATAAGAAAATCACAGTAGGCAAGTAAAGATAAGGAACTTAGCAAGGAATAGAAGTTCATCATATCATCGAAGGAATGGACATAAATATGGCACAAAGAAGAGTTCAAAAAGGGAGTACATACCTGACACTGTGGATAGTAACATTCAACATTAGATGAGAGTAATCTGGTACAAAGGAATCAAAATTTGGTATTTAAAGTGAAGAAGAGTAAATGGTCATACTCATTGTCTTTAAAGCGTTGAACCATGCACAACTAGCCATGGCTGATTTCTTGGTTATCAAGAGGGGGGTGGGAGAGTTGAGGGGAGAGTTTGAAAATTATTCTTGTGTCCTACAAACCCATCATGTTCCTCCTTTTCTTTTTGACTCAAAGGATAAATTTGAAATTCGAAACTCATGAATTTGAAATCTTGGCTTCGCTTGGTCAGAGACTTGTATGTTAGTGAAACAATAGGTGTAAGGTATACAACACTCGAGCTTTGAGAACTCTGAACTTGCTGAAAAGACAAATTGTTTAGTATTATGGTGCTATAGAGTGAAATGGCTATAGAAGATTCATATATCATTCTATACTTAGTTTGGGATTGAGGTAGTGTTAGATTGATATATATTACATGTTTAACCATTGGTCACTCGTTATGACTAGAAGGCTTGCCCTGTTATGCTACATTTTTCTTCCATTGTTTGACTTTTTAGCTCGAGTATGTTGCTAAAATCATCCTTATTTAAGGAATTTGCAAGTAACAACAACCAATCTCTCCTAAATAAGATTTGTAAATTCTGTTGACGGAGGTTTCTGAGCCATATTTACTCACTCAGTGATTCCTGCATCATTATTTCTTTCTCCAAATTTGACAGGCTAATGTATCTATGAAAGCTTGTCCGATTGACTTTATTTTTTTTGTTTTTTTATGCAGCCAAGTGATGCGGCCAGTGGACCCCCTGAGTCTATGAATGCAAGAAGATCTTGCGGTGATAGTAATCCTAGTCATGGCAACTAGTGATTACATTTAGTTGTCTTAGCTAATTAATTATGACAATAAGATTTGTGTGGTTGGAGTGGATGTTAGAATCTTGGATTGACCGTTTTGTGTTTAAATTTAGTGTTTTAAGTTAGATGCTACTTAATCATGTTGACTATTTAGTTTTAAAGACTAATATTACTTTATGTAATATTTTTGAGATTATACAATATGTTATTGAATATCTCTATTAACCTTAAATATTTTTTTGGTTTGATTGTGATTTATAGCTTAATTAGTAATTTTATAATAATAAATGAATAAAAAATATTTAATGAATTATGGGGGTTATGAGACTGCCAGGATCTTTGAATATATGCTATAAAAAAATTAAAAAAATATTGTGGAGGTTTTAAACCCCTGTTATTTCTAATTAAAAAGAATTTAAAAAATCTAATATTTTAAATTTGATGGGGTCAAACGCCACAAAATAACCAACGCGAATTGATTGGGGCAGTCGAAAAAAAATTGTCGCTACTTGATTGCAACAACTCATTTTGTGGGAGTTTTGGCAACTGCCACAATACTATATTCTAGGGGTTTTAAACCTCCACAAACCTTAAAATTGACCCCCGCAATTCAAGCGTTTTTTAGTAGTGTCCTCTTCATTCAGGGACATAGTTTAGCTTTTTTCTTTTTTCTTATTTCAGACATGGTTTTCTTATGGGTAGCTGGGGGCCTTGTCTGGAAAGATTTCCTTTATTTAGTATTAAAGACATTTCATACACTAGTATTTTGATTTATATTATTCTTTAAGACTTTTAGTATTTTTTTCAATAAGATTTATTTAATATTTTAGACTTATATCATGATTTTAGTTCACAGCTTCCACTTTAGTTTCATATATTGTTCTTAGATATGCTATGCCAAGGGTTCGTTGGGGCTACTAGTGGCTTCAAGTGCCATGTCACGTCCAGGATGTAGGCTTGGGTGTGATAAACTTGGTATCAAAGCATTAGGTTTAAGAGACCTAGGATTTCTAAAAAGTCATGTTCAGTAGAGTCCTATTTATGGGTGAAAAGTACGCCACACTTATAATAGAGAGGCTACAGGATGTTTGGTAAATAATTACCCTTCTTTCATGCTCTAAGTTCATGCGATAGAGTTTAACTCTATGTATCTCTCCTAACTCAAACTTTACAAGCATTTCATATTATGCCACAAAGAAGAGCCGCCAGATTCCCAAGACAGGCTAATGATGAGGCAAATCCCACAGACCAGAATAAAAATCCTTAGGTGCCACCCATGCCAGTAGGGCCAAAGGGTCCTGATGCACCTGATGTTCTTCCA
Source organism: Capsicum rhomboideum (assembly GCA_031232105.1). Taxonomy (NCBI): domain Eukaryota; kingdom Viridiplantae; phylum Streptophyta; class Magnoliopsida; order Solanales; family Solanaceae; genus Capsicum; species Capsicum rhomboideum. The sequence goes on from CP124714.1 coordinate 49,432,155, forward strand.
CTGTCAGCCAATGTTACTAATGCAGAGTTTCATAATGCTATACAGATGCTTGCTCATGCTATGACAACCCAGGTCGATTGTCAGAGAGCAACCCATGTAGGTTTTTAAGGTATTCCAAACACTACCCAGAATCGTGAGTTTCTTAGAATAAACCTACCTGAGTTCACAGGGTTGAAGCTTGGTGAGGTTCCAGAGAACTTTATTAATGATATTCAGAGAATCGTTTGAGTGATGTATGTAAATGATGTCGAGAGTGTTGAGCTTCTAGTTTCGCAATATGTGAATATCCTTAAACCCAAACCAACTACCCTACTAATGCCCACTGTACTACCAAAATTGGTCGCCATGTCGCATGGAGAGCCAAACATCACTTGGAAGGCATCAGAAATTAGATCACTCATAATTTAGGAGAATTTACAATATGTTATAATTTTCAAGTTTTTGTATGGGAAGCCTGATATTAAGGAATTGAGGAATACAATTCCTGGATAATGCGAAATAATGCACATTTGGGGTCTTGTATTCTAGACATATTCTAATCGGGAATTTACAAGTTTTGAGGATTATCTACAATTGTTATCCATGAAAACTTTCTATGTTAAAGCGAAGGAGATGTATTGGCAGATCAGAACCCTTAAATAGGATCCATGGTTTGAACTTGACATTCAAACAACAATTGGAGTAGCATGGATATCATTGTCGGATCTACCACCAAAAAAATATACGATGGAGGAAATTTTCTCAATAGAATCTGTAGTGGGAAGAACACTCACAGTAGATATGTCAACAAGGAACCAATCAAGACTGAGTTATGTTTAAATTCAAAATTGAGATTGATTTGCTTGCAAAATTTCCACAAAGAGTTAGAATAAATGAAGAGGGTGATAACACGAGTTAAATCAAATCTAAGTGGATATAGATTAAATGTGATTATATGCCAAAATATTGTAAAGAATGTTGCTTACAAGGGTATGACAAGGAGAGTGGTTGGACCATTCATCCAGAATTATAAGAGTCAAAGCAAGAATAAGGGCAGAAAGAGAAAGTTGATGCAGAGTCAAAAAAGCAAATCATTAGCACAACAGAAAACCAGAGGAATGTTTTATCAAGTGGTAAAGTGGTTGGAAATAATCGCAACAAGTTAGAATGGATGTGTAGAAGGAGAAATAAGTATAAGAGGGACAAGTATGGGCATATTGAAGGAGAGAATGTATATCATGATGATAGTCCATTTAAGGCCCTAAGGGATGAGGAGGAGCATAACCAAGATAATAATGGAGAAAAAAAAATACAACAATCAAAGAAAAGACAAAGGATTGTGTGAATTAAAATTTTGGAAAGGGGGAGCAGAAATCACCAAACAAAGGGGATAGGAAACAAAAGGATGAGAATGATGCAAGCTTTAGTATATAGCAAAGTAATAACAATGAGTATGAGAAACCTCAAGAAAAACCAGTGCAGGAGAGTCAGCATAAGAAAATGGATGAAATTGTAGAGAAGGTGGATGACAAAGTATTGAGTGAAGAAGGAGCATTGATCATATCTGAAGTTGATAATAATGAGGCTCTACCAATAGCAGTTCAAGGAGAAGCACATGAGGATGTTTTTGCTCAGATAGGAGAGAGTATAGACAGGGAAGACTTAGAGAAAAACATTGGAAAAGATTCTAGAGATGGAGATTTTTCCCCAAAACAGATTGACAAAATGAAGGATAGTCATACAAAGAAAAATAAGAAAGGAATTGGAGAAAATTCTTCGTCCCAAACAATGTCGAGGCAAACAAGGAGAACAACAACTAAAAATAATAAATCTCAATGAATGTACTAATATGGAATATTAGACCTGTGAACACTTAAAAAGAGTTCACTAGACTAATTACTATGCATAAAAGATACCATTTCTATTTTGTAGGATTGATAGACCCATTTCAATATAGACAAGAACTAAAGGTGTATAGAAGAAAGTTGGGATTACAACACGTAATAGCTAATGTAAATGGGAAGATGTGTACATTTATGGATGAGGCTATTGATTTTGTGATCTTCATGGACGAAAAACATCAACTTACTCTAAAATTGCTTAATCAAGAACAGAGAGATGAGGTAATTATAACTCTGGTTTATGCAAAATGTACCCAAGGTGAAAGATTACAATTATGGGAATCTTTGTATGATTTGTAAAATACTATGCTAAAACCATGGCTAGTATGGGGAGACTTTAATGCTATTACTAATAAGGAAAAAAATCTTGGAGGTCAGCTAGTTACAAAGGATGACGTGAAAGAATTCAATCATTGTCTTAATATGAGCATGCTGGAAGATAAGGGGTTCAAAGAAATCAAGTACACGTGGTGGAATGAAAGAATAGATAAGGAGTGTATCTTTAAAAGACTTAATAAAATTTTGTGCAATGATCTAGTGAAAAGTGTTTTCCCAGTTTTGGAGGTGGAATATTTGGTGAGAAGTGGATCAGATCATGCACCTATACTAATTACACTCAGAACCAGTATTGAAAATATTGTTAAACCTTTTAGGTTTCTAAATTTTTGGATGAAAGGGGAGTCATTAATTGAGGTGGACAAATAACACTGGCAAGCAAATTTTGAAAGAAACCCTTTCAGTTTATTCCATTATAAATTGAAATGGGCTAAAAAGTCTCTTGCGTAGTAGAGTAAATCAACATTTAGAAACATATTTTAGGAGATTTCTACACTCGAGGAAGTCATTAAAGGGCAGGAGGTATAGTTTGAATTCGATCCATCAGGATCCAACAGAGAAAGACTTCACAAGGTACAAGCTAGCTTGAATAAGCATCTCCATCGGAAAGAAGAATTTTGGAAGCAGAAAGCTGGGATGGATTGGTTTAAGGATGGGGAGAGAAATACAAAGTTCTTTCACACTATAGTCAATTGAAGAAGAAATAGATTAAAAGTGAACATAATTCAAAATGAGGAAGGGGATTGGCTGGAACAACAAGATGATATAGCAGAAGCACTAGTTGATTTTATCAAAAAGCATTTCAGAAAACAGGCTGATAGTTTAGATTTTGAAATGTTAGAAGAACTACCAACTATGATTAACAGTAAGCAGAATGAGGAGTTGTATGGATTACCATTAAAGGAATAAGTCAAATGTGCGATCATGGGATTAAACAGGAACAGTGCAGGAGTCCCAGATGGTATGACCGGAGCTTTTTATCAAGGCACATAGGATATCGTCAGGGAAGATGTGTACAATATGGTAAGGGCTTTCTTTTGTGGTGCAGGGCTTCCTAGGCTTGTAACTTATACGAATCTTGTTCTGCTTCCTGATAACACTCAAACACATCCTCGAAATGAATGTACGCGGTTGTTAGCAATGTATTTTACCCAACAATTTAGTTGAGGTTGAATCCCCAAGGAATAAAGGCGATAGGTTCACCTTCGAGTGTTACAACTGATTACATGCTTGGTCGTAGTGCTAAAAATAATTAAACAAAGTAAAAGGGGGGGGGGTAATTCAAATATTGTTATGTTCAATTTATCAAATGTTCAATTGGTTTGCAAAAGTGAGTTCTAGAGTTTGTAATCAAGAGTTACAGATACTTAGGGTTGTGCTTTTATGAGAGTAAGCATATGTATGGGTAGTTTGATAATTACCTTAGTTCGATTAATATCTATGGGTAGGCTAGCTAGGTCCTAGAATTTAATTTCAACCTTTCAATAAAACATTAAACATCACTAATGGGTTCTTTCGAACACCTCAAGAATGGTACGTTATAACTAACCTACAACCTCGATTTAGTAGCCTTATGTCTAAGAAATACTATTAAATGATAGCTATCAAGTCATAGTTGACCACTACTCCTCGCTCTTATCCCTTTTGTCAAGGGTGATAAGAGATTAGGGTTAACTAGAGGTTGCAACCACCAATTATAAGTTAATAACACTGAGTAGAGGTCAAACCCATAACACTCAATCAATTAAAGAGTCTGATAAACAACACCCATACAATTATCACTACTCATTCATATGTAACCCCAAGATGGAAATTTAGCTACTAATGACAAAAGATAAGAGAAATATACCTATATCTTCATTTAAATCTACCATAGAATCCAAATAATATGAGAGAATACCAAATTCAAAGAAAGAATTTAAACACCAAAGCTAAGATCCACTTTACAGCTTCAGTTACAAACTCTCATATCTCAAAATTGACAAGAATCGAGTTTTCAGCTATCAAAAAGGCTTAAATAGCTTCAACAAAAATGGTTCGGCCTCAAAATTACATAAATTCCACAACATCCGAAGTGGCAGATGGATATCCCATCGCAAAACTACTCGGTGATGCAGCGAAGTGCTTGTGACTCACCGAATCGACATTAAACTTGAGCTTCAGGGGTTGGCTTCTGATGCTTTTAGAGATGGATCTTTGCTTTGCCGATCTATTCAGCGATACGCTGAACCACTCTTCTTTATCACCGAATCATTTTAATTGGACTTGGATTGAACTGTTAGAGTTAGCAATGGAATCCTACATTTTGTGATGCGCAAGTTTTTTGGGCGATACTCCAATTATCCTATGCAATGCTCTTTTGTATTGTTAGCTCTAATCTTTCGTAACTTTGTTTTTTCGCTCTTTCAACCTTCTTTATTCCTTAACGCTGAAAATAAACAAAATTAACATTAAAACTCATTCAAATTGGTATTGAGGACTGGATTTTCTACCATTTTAGGCCAAATGAGTCAAAATTTGCCGACTCATCAACATCCCCAACATAAATCTTTACTCGTCCTCGAGTAAATCAATACACAAATAACAAAATCAACAATGCTTATAAACAGTACTAGTTGGGAGCTTAGACAGATGATTCTTTTGTGAAAACACTTTGTCCTCATGGTTTTGAAAATAATGGCACAAGTCTCACCTATCAAACACTCAATTGTGAAATACACACCTCAAATGTTAACTAAATGCTAACAAACCACTCACATGCTCATAGACTCCAACTAATATTAAACAATGCTCAAGTATTGCAAACAAGTGTCTTCACACAATAAAGTCCCTTACCTCAAGAAACAATCAATAATAAAATGAGGGACTACTACGAATCACTCACACTCTCAAAGACGATCATGAACATGAGTACTACACCATAGGCTTGCCCATAAGCTCCACTTCACCACATTCAATCATGATACTTTGGAGATCACTAAGGTCTTACTTTGACTTGTAGCATAGGCAACAATTAAGGTACAAAAAGTTGAGGTTATAGCAACTCTACCTCCTCGAAGAATCTAGAGAGACCTCAATTATATTTCTTTCCCAAAACGTCCTTCTTATACACTTCCAAGGAACAATTCTCAAAATTTTTCAAGCTATATTCCTCTTCCTATCCTTTAAAACATTATACTACTTTGAATATTTACAAACTAGCACCACAACGACAACTTTTTTTTCATTTCTTTACAATCTTTTTTTTTTATTTTTTTTTATATATATATCTACAAAAGATACGAGGATAATTAGAAGTGGAAGTGAATGGTCCCTACATTATGAAATTCCAATCACAAAGCTAACCCCAAATGGCTCCTCCACCCCTAACTTAGGGTTTTTGCATAAGTTGGTTCACGGCCTCACTTAGATACTTCAAGAAGGGTTTGGTTCAAGAGAGGGAATTGTGGAAAAAAGGTTTCAGCTTGTAATGAGGTTGTTCACGAAAAAAGGTTCTAAAGCTCAAATTAGTGATAAAATTGGTTACTCAACTCATAATGGGATGGCTATTTTGGTCAAATTGGAGGTTCACTCTCGACCAATCGCCTAAGATCACTTCTCTAACATTGCACTTTTTGTTTTTGTTATAGAGAAAGCGGGCAAGTTCTAGGTGGACTCAATGAGAAAGATCGAGTCGAATACTCACCCACACCTGGCACTCAATCGCACACTCTATGCACCCTTCGTCAATTAATGTAACACATTCATAGCACATATCAGAGAAGGCACTCAACTAGTAAAAATGAGATGTGGGTTTTCAAAAATAATGAGCTCCTAACTAGTTGAACTAAACCAAAGAAATTTTTTGAAAAGGGGCACATTTTGAAAAATGGAAATTTCACAATGGTCTATCATTTTTAAGGGTTGTGCACGTGAAAAATATCCCCAAGAGTACCATTTGAGTCAAAGTGTTCTATTGCTAGTAAACTTTTCTCTTAAGTACGCATGCCAAAAAGAATTTTTATTTGCGCATGCCAAAAAGAATTTTTATTTGCAACTAAACTATAAACTACTAAGCTAAAAATTAAGGATATGAAAATCAAAAATCACACACCACACTCAAAGAAATACAAAGTACCACATCTAGAATATTACAACCTAAATAAAAATATCGAAACATCAGTCAAAATAAACACCAAAACAAAATAAAGTATCTAAAAGAGAATATCAAACTAGGCTAAAATATTATAGATCCAAAAACAAATACCCCACAAAACTGTAAAGTGTGCATTGTACATAATGCAATACGACTAAGATAAGTAATGGAGAATGAGAATGAGGGTCCCCCTGAACATGGCTAAGCCAGTGTCGATGACTGGCTCGCAGAAGCGACCTCTGTTCGGGCATCAGTGCCCAGCTCAGTCCCATGAATGGTCTGTGGGGGTGGATCTGGTATGGTGTCCACAGCAGCAGGTGAGCCAGAGGTCTAAATCTGGGTCATCTCTCTAGTCAACCTCTCTAAACTAGCCAAATAAATGGCATCCTCCATTTCCTGCCTATCAGCCATTACCTACTCCTTAAAGTAAGCATCAATCTGGGCCTCATCAATATCTTCACCATCTAAAGGGCAGTCCTCCTCGTCCTCCTTCTCTTCCTCAGCTACTGAAGCATCAACATGAATAGGTGGTGGGGCTGGTGACTGAGATCGAAATCCCCATAAATGTGACAAATCTGGGAATCAAAACTCATTCACATACTTCTAGAAGGAAGTGATCTCTGTCTGCATCTACTGCAACACACCATCTGGAACTGCTGGTTATGGAGTGCTGAACTTGTCTATCTTGGTACCATATATGTGCAAGGTCTCACGAATACCTCGTAACTAATCATGAACTGGTACCATGGCGGCTTTCACCACATCAACAATCATCTAAGGTATCTACTTCTCTAATCTAGATAACCGCGTATCACCTAAATAAGCCAACTGTCCTATCCATATAATGTTCGCATGAGTCAAAGGGGCCATCAAGGTGCTCGAAGTAGTAAATAGACGAGGGCCAGGAGTAGTGGGCCTGAGGTGCTGAGTGGATGGACTTGTGGAGGACCTAGAGGAGTAAAATTTGTAGTAGTAGTAGTAGGCTAGCTAGCACCACTATCAAGTGAATCAATGTAAATTATCGAGGAATCATCCACCCAAGCTTTCTTCTTTTTTATTTCTTGCACAATCTCAAGACGAGTAATATCAACAACTGAGGTTGGGGTATGCTTAAAGTCCTTCTTCTTATCAAATGGGACCTTAGCATGTCAACACAACTTGGTTATCAATCATGGGAAAGCAAGAGAGTTTTTCCTTTGTTAGGCCTGACAAGTAATGTCTGGGGCAATGATCATCACAACGTTGAACCTCTCTTTTGCAATAATTGTGCCTACTAGCACTTCCCGAGGGTGTACAAGGATTGTTTAGTTCTATGAAGGTAAAATATTGTTGCACACAAAGCTCAACCAATACCAAACTTCCAAATTTATATCCCCTTTTCAGATTTGAACCTCCAGTGTAAGTGACAGAGGTGGACTATCACTTAGCAAAGGGTCTAACCAACCCCGAACCTCATCAACCGGCTTCATTACTCAAGTGGAAAAGTAGTGAACATTTAGATTTTTGCATCCTAACACCATGTTTATAATGCTCTCATCTCACTGAACATTAACACCGTGAATCTTAACACGATCTCTAGTCTCTTGTCACCCCTTCTTTTTCTTGGCCTACAATAATTTCCCATAAGCCTCATAAAACTCCCACACTTAATTTTCAACATAAGGTTGTAAAGGCTAAGTGAATACCTTGAAGTTGTGGTATCTCATTGTGTCTAACACTCAAGGATTCTTGCCTTCAACCCCATTCAGACTTAACTTTTGCTTCTCAATAATTGTGTGTTAATTAGGCACTTTCAGGAGATTGAGAACTCACTGACCCCCGTGTGGGTGAGGGTTTATAGAAGCATGAGGAGTTTGTTCAACTCTTTTCTTCTTTGGTTGCATAAACCCGAGAGTGTTCAATGGTGCATGGATGAGGGTGGTGTTCCCTTCCACTGAAAAATTTATGTTGTCCCTCTTGGAGTTAGAACTGTACTCTAAGCTAAACTCCTCATTCGACGGTGCTATACCTCTTGTGTCCTCAACCCTTTTTCTTTTGTAGACTATTTTTTCTTGTGATTTTCCTATAATGTTAACCCTTTTTGAGATTCTAGAGGCATAAGGAGGAAAGCGGGATTGTTTTTTAGCCACATACTTGTTTCTAGGAATATTTCCAAATAAGAAAATCAATGCGTAGCAAAACACAGAGTAAAATTCCAAGGTATGCATTGCAAAACACCTTCGGCAAATTGCCAAAGGGTTTGGTGATGCACTACCCCCATTGCAAAAAGTAATGGTGAAGGAAGGCAGGATTGGCCAAGGAAAGTTGGGATTCAGTGATATTTCAAAGGGTTCGGCGATATTCCCTGAGTATCGCCAAACCAATAAGGCATTACCAAATTACACCTTAGATAGCCGGTCCCACTGTTTGTTTCGGTGATTTAGGGAGTGCTTCAGCTATCCGCCATGAGGTTTACCACATAGCCAAAGCACTCAACCTATTTGCCGAAGGTGATCTTCTCAAAACTTTGACTGATTTGTGTTTATTTGAATCTTTTAAAGCAATTTTCATGGCGATTTCAGGTCCCAATGACCATGTGAATTCAGACTTCCCGAAGCTTCAATAAAAAAATAATAAATTGATGATTTTGCCCTTAAGAACTAAGTCACACAATATATCATTGGGTAAAATCATTTGATTCGTAGAACCAATTCAAACCCATACAAATTTGACCCAATACACATAGAACTTTAACCCAAATAGCAAGCATGAACAAGATTAAGCACCAAATCCCCCAATTTCAATAGTGTAACTTTAATTTCATAAAACCCCAAATTTGGAACCCTAAAATTCACATCACTCAGGTAAACCTATTGGAATATTATGAATGAGAGCAAATTGCACGCTAGAAACAAGATAAATTACCATTAAGAGAAGCAAAGTAAGATTCAAACCCAAAATCAAACTCTAACCTTCAAATCTTGAGAGAAATCAATAGGAAGAAGAATAGGATATGGTGGTGCATGCATAGGAATGTCCAACTCTGGAAAGTGAATGACGGCGGCGTTGATGAGTACTCATATAGATATGAAAGTAAGAGAGATTTGAGAGTGTGTATGTGTGTTTGTGGAGTGGGTGATAGAATATAGGGAAATGGGGAATAAAAAAGGGTTTGAATAATACCAAGGGTCAAAAAAAAATTGAAAAGTCAAGGGTTAAATAAAGTCAAACCATCATTATTTAGCATGCAACCCTTTTTGTGATATGCATAGCATCACTAAAGCATTCAGCGATACACTGAATTGTAATCTCATCACTGATTCTAACAGTGTGTACACCTTGTACTTCCTTTGAGGAAAACCAATTTGGTTTGGTCCATCACTAATTTCATTGGCAATAAACCAAAAGCTGAAGTGCATTGCCAAAATGCATAGTTGATCAACCATGGGAGATCGATTTTGACTAAGGGCTTCGGCAATAAGCCTGATGGGATCGGTGATTTGGATAAGCCTCTTACTTGGAGATTTGGTCAATATCTTCCATATTTTTCTACTCTAATTTGTTGTGTGCCATGTTTTCTACATTCCAACTCTATCACACACCTGCACCATTCAACAAACATTATTCAAAACAATAAAAATAAAACTTGGGTTGCTTCCCAAGAAGTGCCCTAGTTATCATCGTTGCATGACGATTTTCTTCATCAAGAAATAACTTTGAAATGCAGCGCCTCCAATTTCGAAGCTCCGGGCTCACCAACATAAAAATGCTTCGACCTTTGACCTTTCACCGTGAACTTTCTTTTCTTATGGTCTTCTAATTCAATTGCACCACTAGGATACATATTTACCACCATGAAAGGTCCTGACCACTTAAACTTGAGTTTTCTTGTGAAGAGTTTCAACCATGAATTGATAAGTAACACCTCATCTCCCGAACGAAACTCTCTATTAAATATCTTGGCATCATGCCACCTTTTTATTCACTCTTTGTATAGAATCGATCTCTCATACTTCCGAAGATAAATTTCTTCAACTCTTGTAATTTTTCCACTCTAGAATTGGAGGCCTCTTCCCAATCCATATTAATCTTATTTAAAGCCCAAAGAGCTCGGGTTCTAACTACACCAGTAAGTAACAAGCTTTCCCAAACACAAGTTGATAGGGAGACGTACCAATACGCATTTTAAAAGATATTTTGTATGCCTAAAGAGCGTCGTCCAATTGCCTAGCCCAATTAGTACATCCAACATTCATGATTTTCTCAAAGATTTCTTTGATTTCTAAATTTGAAACTTCTACTTGGCCACTTGATTGGGGATTATATGGGGTAGACATGTTATGCTTCACCCCATACTTATCAAGTAAACCACCAAACACCCGATTACAAAAGTGAGAGCCTCTTTTACAAAGAATTGCCTGGGGAGTCCCGAACCTTGTAAATATATGTTTCTTTAAGAAGAACATGATGCTCTTGCTCTCATTGTTTGGAAAATCAATTGCTTCCACCCATTTTAACACATAATCCATGGCCACCAATATGTATTTGTTCCCATACAAACTCACAAAGTCCCTCATAAATTCAATCCCCCACATATCGAACAACTCTACCTCGAGATTAGGCTTCAGAGGCATCACATGCCTCCTTAAAATACCTCATTGAATTTGGCATTGAGTATAAGTTCTAACCAAGTCATGAGAATATTTATAAAGTGTGGGACAATAAACCCTACTTTGAAGGACTTTGGAGGTCATTCTCACACCACCATGGTGACTACCAAATGGGGATGAATGGAAAGCCTCAAAATGGACTGCATCTTTGAATCCATCACACATCTATGGATCACACCATCTGCACACTGCCTAAATAAATAGTTATCATACCAATAGTACTTCTTCACATCATGGAGGAATCTTTTCTTTTGATAATGATTGATGTCATTAGGGAGCAAACCACATACCACATAATTTGCATAATCTAAATAACATGGTTCTATACTCTTTGAGAGTGCCATGATTAGCTCATCGAGAAAGGATTCATCAATCTTGATTTCACCCAACTTCTCCTTATTGGAATCAAGGCGGGATAGATGATTTCTTAACATTAAAATCAAACTCTTGAAGTAGCAAGATCCACCGAATCAACTGAGGCTTAACCTCTTTTTTATCCATCAAATACCGAATAGTTGCATGGTCGGTATGAATAATAACCTTCATACCCGACAAATAAGCATGGAATTTTTCAAAAGCATAGACTACAAAAAATAACTCTTGCTCTGTAATTGTATAACTTCATTGTGCATCATTCAAGGACTTGCTAGCATAATATATCGGATGAAAAAGATTGTCCTTCCTTTGGCCTAATACCACACCCAACACCAATCCACTTTCATCACACATCAATTCAAAAGGAAATGTCAAATTTGGGGCCACAATGATGGGGGCTGACACAAGTTTCTATTTGAGGCAATTGAACACCCTCACACAATCACCATTAAAATCAAATTTTGCTTTCTTTTCAAGAAGTTTGCACATTGGTTGAGTGATCTTGGAGAAATATTTGATGAAACTTTAATAGAAGTTTACATGACCAAGAAGGTTTTGAACACCTTTCATAGAGATTAGAGGGGGTATCTTCGCAATAACTTCCACTTTAGCTTGGTCAACTTAAATATCTTAACCCGAGATCTTATTCCCAATTACAATGCCCTCCTTTACCATAAAATGACACTTCTTCCAATTCAACACAAGATTTGTTTCAACACATCATTCAAGTACCTTGCCTAATTGTTTAAGACATGATTCAAAGGTGTCACCCACAACAAAAAAATCATCCATAAAGACCTCAATAGTATCCTCCGCCATATTCAAAAATATTGATAGCATGTACTTTTGGAAAGTGGTGAGTGCATTGCATAACCCAAAGGGCATGCACTTCAAAGCAAAAGTACCATATGGGTATTTGAAGGTAGTCTTCTCTTGGTCGGTGCAATGAAAATTTGGTTATAACCGTAGCAACCATATAAGAAACATACCAACCCCTCCCAACCAAACGATCAAGCATTTAATCCATGAACGGCATGGAGAAGTGATTCTTTTTGGTCCATGAGTTAAGCTTCCAATAATCTATGAACACACTCCAACTTGTAACTGCTCTCATGGGGATAAGCTCATTGCTTTCATTCGGAACCACTGTGATTTCTCCTTTTTTGGGGATATATTCAACCGGGCTTAGCTATGTAATATTCGAGATCGGATACACGATGCACATATCTAACCTCTTGATTATCTCTTTTTTACAACATCCTTAATTGGAGGATTTAACCTCTATTGATGCTCAATACTCGGTACATATTCGGGCTCTAACTTTATCCTGTGAGTACAAATACTGGGAGCAATCCCGATAATATTGGTAATAGTCAAACCAATGGACCGAATAAATTTTCTCACAACCGACATCAACACATCTACTTGTCATGGAAACAAATCTCCGGTAATAATAATGGGTAAGGTATTACCTTTCCCCAAAAATACATAGCGAAGGTGCGATGGTAATGGTTTAAGCTCTAGTTATGGTGGCTCCTCAATTGAAGGCTTAGTGGGAGGACTCTCCCGATTTTTCAAATCAAGGTCTAATTTTCTTGGGTTCTTGGTGTAGGAAGCCAGAACCATCGAGGAAGTGACAACCTTATCATGCTCTTCCATCTCTTTGCTTTCATGAACCATCCATTCATGTCAATCCTGGATATCACTTGTAAGTCCTTTGGTTGCTTCATCGACTTGCACACATTGAATGTCTCCTCTTTGTTATTCACTTTAAATTTCATTTTACCACATTCCATATCTTCTTATGCCCTATCGGTAGCAAGGAATGACCTATTGAGAATGATTGAACTTTTGTAGTCTAGCTCATAATCTAGGATCACAAATTTAGTTGGAAATATAAATTTGTCGACCCGAACAAGAACATCATATAGAATTCCCACCGGTCATTTAATAGACCGATTTGTCATTAGGAGTTTCATGGTCATGGACTTTGGACCTCCCAATCCCAACTTCTAGAATATAGCTAGAGGCATCAAGTTAATACTTGCTCATAAGTCGCACAAAGCTTTGCTAAATTGATACACCCAAATGGTGTAAGGGATAGTAAATGCACCAGGGTCTTCTTTCTTGACCACCATATTATTCGACATAATAGCATTGTAACAATGTGATATCTCAACCATATAAAAGTCCATGGTTCTTTTATTTATCACCAAGTCCTTTATGAACTTGGCATACCCAGGCATCTATCTATATATAATAGGAGAGGCAAAACTGCCACATGCTTGCACCACAAAAAAATAATATTTATCGTTAAAATTAAAATTAAAATACATGGTAACCTAAACATTAGGGAGAAAAACTGAAATGTACAGTTTATATTATTAACTAAAATGAAAAGCCAAAAACTAATAAAGAAAAAACTGCTCTCTCTATCTTCCCTTCGATTTTCACAGCACTTTTAATTACACTCCATTTCCCTGCACATACAAATTCATATCTCCACATAATTATTGAACAAGTACCTTTTCTATGAAGGATATGTGTGGGCAATTTCCATAGACTCAATGATGCTCTTGCATCTATGGTTGCCGAATTCTTCCCCTCACAGGTAATTTCATCATACAATAGGTAATTTCATCACCCAACAAGCTCAAATTGAGAATTTTATAATATGTAGGATTACCTATGAAATAAATTTATCCTTAATCTTTTTGGATAATTAAATTATGTTATTGGTACTTATGGTGATGCGGTTTTAGGCTACGCCTGTAACTTCTCCACACAATCATCTTCTTCTACACCTGTTCAAGATTTAATTTGTATTGGTTATTTTCATAATTTTTTCTAATGGATTGAGTGGTTGTGTTTTTGTTTTTAATTATTTTGAAGGTTTAGAGTATATTTTTCGAGTAATTTATCTTCTGGTTTCTCCGTTTTTTATTTGAACGAGTTTGTATTCTTTGTTTTACTGTTTTTTATAGATTCAATTATTATAGTGTATTTTTCAAATTTATGATAATGGGTTGATTGTTTGTGTTCTCTATTTGCATTTTGAATGCAACATTTAGTATAAAGATTAATCACGTCTTCTATATGTTCTTATAGTGCTGATGAGGTCTAAAATGGATAGACAAAGTTGGGTTTGGTGGGATGGAACTCTACTGCTAGCAGCAAGATTGAAATGGATGAGAAGTACATAAAATACAAAGACTCCAAACAACCAGTTGGCGTTATAGTTAAAGATCTACTTGGTCGAATGACCCTTGAAGTAACGATAAGTCGGATGATTTGATTGATAGGTTTTAAATTTAAAGGTTCATGAGCAGTATTTTTAACATCTTGTGTGGTTTTTATCATCTATTAATTTTAGAGTTAGGTTTGATGTTTTTTAGAAAAGGATTGATGGATTTGTTTTTTTCTTATAGATGAAGAGTTGTTGAAAACTTGAGTGAAAAGTTTGGAGAAGAGTGAATATTAGCTTGATGAATCAGAAATAGTTAATACCTTTTGTTTTATGATGATGTTGCTTATTTAGGTATAGGTGAAAAAAATTAAGATCTGTTTTTTTTTCTAAAATATGCATCCCGGTGCACTAAAGCTCCCGCTATGCGCGGATTTCAGGGAAAGGCCGAACTACAAGGGTTTATTGTACCCAGCCTCACCTTACATTTTTAATCTACCATATTTCCTACAAATAAAAACATATTTTCGGGAGACGTTTCTCCCCTGTAATGCTTATTTCTAAGTTTATTTTGCAGGGTATGCAAGCAATATCTTGAAATCCAATAGTAAGTTAATACCTTCTTATCTTTTTTCAGATGATGTAGTAAGTATTATGCAGTGATCAGCACTTAGAGAATGCTGAATTTGATGTGCAAAGGAAACAAAGTGTATCACTCAACTAAACTTGATAGGACTTAATGAAACCAAAAGAAGAAGAAGATATTGTGTAGCTCAAATTATTGTATTAGCTACTACTACTTATAGGTAATGAATAAGCTTAGTACATTAACTTCCAGAATATATTCTCACAGAGTATGAATAAGTTTTGATTTCAGTGCTCACTTTTTTTCGATTGAAGAAAGACTGCTATCAATGTACTTTTTTGAGTTTTCACTTTCATTTGTCTATTGCGACTGAAGGTGTTTGAGGTAAAATATATGCCGATAATTAATATTAAGTATGACAGCCAAATATTTCATAGTTACTCCCTATATGTTTTTTTCTTAAAAACTTAATGCAATAATACTAAGTCTTTACATTATTAATATAGGCTCACCTTTCATATTAATTATTTCATAGTTTCTGATCATTTCTTGCAAAATGTAGCCTCTGATAAGTTGCTAATTGAACATGGAGAAGAAAATATATCTGGACAGTCTCAGAGTTATTTAGGAAACAATACTTGGAGATACAACTAGCAGTACTACCTCCATTTGAAGGTAAGCAATTGCCAGCTAGACTTGCGCTCAAAGTATGATTATTAACCTACTAAAAGTATCACAGTATAGTTAATCACTCAAGAGTAATCTGGTGGCAGAGGTTTGATTCATATGCATGTTCTTTATATTGGTATTATGTTTCATGTTAGAATATTTTAATCTTTTTTTTAGTTGGAGCTACTCTTTGCATGGGTAGTTATGAATCAGATGAAATGGAAAACTTCATCGGTTAATTACAAAAATAATGAATTTGGATGTAATATTTTGGTAAGTCTAAATTACGATCTGAATATCTACATATAGTATTTCATTTATTGAATTTGAGTAAGCCTTTTAGCCTAATCTAACTCCTTTTTCTTATCAACAAACCAACTCAAGTAAGAGACAACATGTTTCTTTATTTTATTATACTAATGATGATGCTTGGCAATACTGTTACCTGTTCTTTTTCAAACATTAAATTACCACCTTAAACTTTAGGTAAAATTCTATAATATGGATAACATTAACAAACTCATTTTCTGCTATTGTTGTAATTTTTCAATTTTATCTTACTTTATTTGCTTTATTAGACCAATGCATAAAACTTTTGGTGAACTTGATAGTTATTTTATTTCAAAATTTTCTATAATTACTGATACATCAGGACATGAAAGTTCTTTATGGAGAGGAATTTTGTAAACTTCTGTGAATATTTTTACTCTAGTTGCACCAAAAGGGATGTATTTTATAAAATAAAAATAGTAATTGCAACAACTTTTTGTAATAACGTGAACATTGTTTTATTCTATGAATTGATTGGTTTCTCCATCCAAATTTAAGCCTTCTGTTGTTCATATATATATATTAATCTATTTTTCTGGATAATTTATTAGTTTCTTATCTCTAGGTTTGTTTCTGTTGTTTGTTCCTGATAAGAGAACAATCCATGTCGATTTTACTTATCTTTTCAGTAAATGAATATAATATAGTAGCCAAGGTCTTTCCGAAACAACCTCTCTATCTACACAAGGTGGGGATAATGTGTACGTACAATCTACCTTTTCTAGACACTCTTTTATGAGATTTCACTGGATATGTTGTTAGTGTTGTTGTTGAACATCATAATGCTGGGAATTAGGTGAGTTTGTGCAAAAATATAATAATTAGATTGAGCAACACTTCTTTGTTACTTACTTTTTCCTAAATTGGCTTCCTTTTTTTCCAGATGGGATACTGCATACCAAGAATGGTGTAACACCCTGTACCTTCCCGACCCTGCTTGACAACCTTGAACCATGTTTACCCTAGGTTTGAGAGCAATAAGTATGCATTTTGCAATGTTATTGAGGGAACATTTGACATTGTGCTAGTAAATGTGCTTAGACCTTTGTAGTAGGTGGTTTTTGTGACTTTGTGGAGCATTTGTGGGGTGAAAAACGAGGTTTAAAGGACATCCAAGCAAAGGATCTTAAAGATAAGAGGCAAGCAAAAGGTTGGGACTTGAAAGATCCAACCAAATCCGCAAAGAAAAGTCGAAATCGAAAAGTAAGTGTGGGGCGCTATAGGTGGCGTGCCAGGCCACTTCTGGCCAAACTTTTTGTGGCAAAGGCAGCAAGGGGACGCGCCCAAGGGCGTACCAGGCTTCCCCTGCACACCTTTCAAATGCTGAAATTTTCTCTAAGTCTTTGGGGCGCCCGGGAGCGTGTCGGGGTGCTTTTTGTCTGATTTCTTCTACGATTATTAGTATATAAAGAGGACTCTTGGGTTATGGTGTCATTATTTCATCATAGTAGGACTACTCCTGAGTAAGTTTCACATCCTAGTTGGGGTTAAGTCGTCGTCATAATTATTTTATCAAATTATGTTCAATTAAGCCATGAGTGGCTAGAATTGCTTGTTCTTGGGATTGAGGCTACGAACATGAATCTCGTGAGTTGAATATTGTCGTGAAATTTATGGAATTATTTAAACATGATATATATGGTGAATCATGCATTGAATTTGGTGTGCTAAGTTGACATGTGTAAATGGGCTCAATTTGAGGCCCAAAATGAAGCCAAAATGCAAGGCCCAAAGGAGAAAATGACCCATTCTTCAAATTTGACCAAGTAAACATAGCATTAAATGCCAAGAATTGGCTATGGATTACTACAAGGACTATATAAAGGAAAATAAATCAGATTTGTTTTCCAAAACTCACACATGCCTTTCTAGACATTTCTCTATTTTCCAAACCCTAAAGCAACCATTTTTCTTTGGACACTTTGGACAAGATCATCACTTTGCAAGCTTGGGTAAGTGTTTATTCTTGTGATTTAATATATTCTATACATGAGATATGGTGTATATCATGATGGTTATGTTGGCAAGGTTGAATAGGGCACTTTTGCTTTTTGCTAAAAGATGTGCCATCTTTGTGATTTAAACTTGAAAGGAGACATGGGGTTTTGATGAAAGTTCATGGTATGGATGAAATATCAACATGTGTGGTGTGGTTATGTTACTTAACTTGTTATTTTTCTATCAGTATAAATTGTGAGATTGTTGTCGATATGTTGTTATGAAGTGTATTAAGGTGACTTGATGGAGTAATTGTGATGTTATGTTGATGGAGAAGTGTAAAGTATGAACTTGGTGTGACATGCTATTGGTTTATGATGTATTAGTCAATGTATGGAATGTTGTGGTATTGATGGTATGATAATTTCATAAATGGTATTGTCAAGGGGGAAATGACGTTATAAGGCAATTATGTAACTCGTTGTCGTTTTATGCACTTGTAAGGTAGTTGGTTGTTAACCTAAGATCCATTATGTACTTGTGTTGTAGAGTGAACCATAAGTAAGGAGATGGACTATTGTGTTCACATTTAGGATTGTATATTCATATTGGGAAGATAAGGTATGTAAGGTTACTCTTTCCGTATCCTTCTGCAGCATGTAGTATTCACCTTGTTATTGTACTTACTCATTTCCAAAATGTCCTAAAGCATCTAATTTCAGGTTATCATCTATTGTTAATCATATATACCTTATTCTTGATCTATTGTTATTCATGTGTCACCTAATTGTGGACATGGCTCCAAAATTCCAATAATGTTCTATTCAAAATTTCCAATAATGACTTGATCATCGAATGAACTATTTCAAAGACTAAGAAGTGAGGTAATGAAGTCTCTATTCTTGGGTGGTATCCTAGGGGTTAAAATACCTAGCATGGGTCGATCCCAATATCTCGGGTGGTATCCCAGGGGTGAAAAGAACACCTAGCATGGGTCAATCCCGCTACCACGGGTGGTATCCCAGGGGCAAAAGAAAAGCCCAGCATGGGTCGATCCCGAAAACTGTTGATTAACAACTGATCATCTTGGGGCCCGAGCATTGTAAGAATGGAAGGATGAGTAGTGAATGAAGAAGTGAGTGATGAACGAATGAATGAGCGTAAAAGTAAAGAAAGTAATCCATGTAATGTACATATTTCCATACAAAATGGTGACTTATCCATATTGACTATTCTTTTATATTTTATTCCATTGACGTTCTTATATATTGACGCAATTTCTTATGGCCTTACATACTCAGTACATTCTTTGTACTGACGTCCCTTGTGGGACTTACCTTACTTGCTGCAGGCACAGGTACTAGTAGACCTCCACAATAAGATGCGGGTCATCTACTGATCTTTGGTGAGCTCCAGTTGGTTTGGGGATTTCCGAGTCACAGTTGTACATTGGTTTTGGTATTGTAAATGTTGTATAAAGTGGGGATTTATCCCTACTTTAGGATGGTTATGTATGTGCATCTGTTAGAGGCTTTTGTAGATATATGTGGGTATATGAATGTAAGAGGTGTATGTCCATTTTGACTTGATGGCCCTGACGGCCAAGTTTTGCGTATGTATGTATTACATGTCCCATGATTTCCGCTATTAGCATTTTATGTCCCTACGTGGTGGTGATATTTCTTATGGCATGCATATGAATGGACATGAGTAAATATTGGTTTTCTCGGGCCTTATCGGCTTCGGGTGCCAGTCTGCCCCGTTGGAATTCGGGGTGTGACAAAAGTGGTATCAGAGCAGGTTATCCTAAGGGTGTCTACAAAGCCGTGTATGAGTAGAGTCTTGCTTATGAATGTGTTGTGCACCACATTTATAAGTGGGAGGCTGCGGGACATTTAGGAGTTGTTTCTGTTCTTCAATTCTTAGATCGTGCATTAGAGCCAATATTGTAGTGGGATCATATCTAACCATTGGAATTGGTTTTCTTTTGTATAGTAAAATGTTGATTACAAGACGAGGTAGATGTAAAGGTAAGCAAGTAGATATACTTACCGGAGAAGGATCGAGCAGATCACCACCTGACCATGCTAGTCAAGGTGGAGCTGACATTGAATTTGCATCGCGGGCTCCTTCTACCGTTCCAGCTCCAGAAGAGTCGAGAAGGAGAGAAGTATCTTTGAAACTGTCCGTTAATACTATTGAGCAAGATTTAATGAGTGCGGTGCAAATATTGACCCGTGTAGTTGCTTCACAAGCTAGAAGACAAGCTCTTGTGCAGTAAAAGGAGGGACAGAGGCAGAGGAGGAGGATGCAAGAATTGGAAGGAGGATCGTCAAAAAGAGCTAAACCCATGGGACAGGTCATGGAATCCTAAGGGGGATTTGGGCCTCGGATTTTTCACAAACCGTCTAGGCCTTCATTTTCTCATTCTACAGCAAATGCTCCCTCCCTATTCCAGGGGTTTAGAAGTAACCAGTATGGGCAAAGAAGTGAGACTCGGGATTTACGAACAGTGGGGTATCAATCACAAGGAGGTGTGAACCACTCGAGGTATTTTCGTTAACTGTGCTAGCGTTATGGGAAGTTTCATGCAGGTGAATGCCGGGTTAGAATGAATGTTTGCTATTTTTGTGGCATGTCAGGGCACATGGTAAGAGGGTGTCCACGATGGAATACGGGAGGCATGGCCCGACCTACGGGACCAACCGTCGCATTGACGTTATTGGTTCCTCCTCTAGGTAGCAGTGCATAACCTACTGACCATGGCTGAGGTGTTAGATGAGTAGCTAGTTCGAGTGGAATTCAGGGTCGTACCTATGCCGTAGCTGATCCGCAGGATTCAGAGGTTTTTCCTGATGAAGTGACAGGTATATTATCTGTCTGTCTTTTCACATAATGTATTTGCATTGATTGATCCAGTTTTTTACCCTATCATATGTTACTCTATTGATTGTTGGAAAAAAAAATTGTGAAAGGACACTAGAATTTTTAGGTAACCCATTTGAGGTATCTATACCAAAAGGTGAATCTATGGTAGCTAATAGAGTGTATCATAAACGTGTGATAACTGTGTATGGCCATGATACACTGGTTGATCTTATTGAGTAGGACATGGTGGATTTTGATGTCATAATAGGCATGGATTGGTTGACTTCTTGTTATGCCACGATAGATTGCCAAGCTAAGAAGGTACATTTTGTGTTTTCCACAAAAGGATGTTTTTAAATGGAAGGGTAATGGGGGATAACTGAAGAAAATTTATTTCCTATAATAAGGTGAAGGAAATAATATCCAAGGGGGATATACGTCACCTAGTAAAAGTATGGGATGCCGATGCGAAAGCACCAACACTTCAATCGGTTCCAATAGTAAATGAATTTCTGGATGTGGTTCCTGAAACGAAAAGTAGAGTTTGATATTGATGTGATTCCAGACATTTCGCCTATCTCTACTCCTTCGTATATCATGGCTCTAGCAGAAATACGGAAATTAAAAAGAGTACTTAAAAGGTTTGTTGGACAAGGGGTTCATAAGGTCTAGTATATCCCCGTGGGGAGCACAAGTAGTATTTGTACGGAAGAAAGATGACACATTGAGAATGTGCATTCACTATCGGCAAGTGAATCAGGTAACGATCAAGAACAAATATCCCCTCCCCAGGAATTATGATTTGTTTGATTAGTTATAGGGTTCCAAATGTTTCTCAAGGATTAACTTAAGATCGAATTTTCATCGAGCAAGGGTTAGAGAAAAAAATATACCTACGACAGCTTTCCGAACACGATATGGTCACTATGAATGTCTTGTTAGGTCATTTGGACTAACAGATGCACCAACAATTTTTATGGATTTGGTAAATAGGGTGTTCAAGCCATTGTTAGATATGTTCGAGACCATGTTTAGAGATGAGATTCAAGGTCACAAGAGATCTATGTTAATCATTTCTAATAGGTGTTATGGATTTTTTTTTTCGTGACCATAAGATATATGCAAAGTTCTCTAAATGTGAATTTTGGTTAAGACCCATTGCATTCTTGGGTCATATTGTATCAGATGAAGGAATTCGAGTTGATACATAGAAGATTGAAGCGGTCAAAAGTTGGTCAAGGCCTACGACGCCTACAGAGATTCATAGTTTTCTTGGATGGGCCGAATATTACAGAAGATTTGTCGAAGGGTTTTCTTCTATTTCTGTACCATTGACAAATCTAACCCACAAAGCAACTAAATTTCAGTGGAATGACGCATGCGAAAGGAGCTTCCAAGAGCTGAAGGATAAATTGACTTCTACACCTGTATTAGTACTCTCGGAGGGTACAGAAGGGTATGCAGTCTATTATGATGCTTTAAAAGTTGTTTTAGTATGTGTATTGATGCAGCACGGTAACGTGATAGCCTATGCTTCAAGACAATTACGTCCACATGAGAAGAACTATCCCACAAATGATCTTGAGTTAGCAGCTGTAGTATTTGCTTTAAAGATATGGCGTCATTATTTGTATGGAGTTCATGTTGATATTTGTACTGATCACAAAAGTTTGCAATATATATTTAAGCAGAAGGATTTGAATTTGAGGCAACGAAGGTAGCTAGAGCTCTTAAAAGACGATGATATCTATATTCTCTATCATCCAGGAAATGCAAATGTGGTAGCGGATGCAATAAGTTGCAAGCAATAGGAAGCACTAGTAGCCAATTAACGGAAAAGCAAGACTTAGTTAAAGATATACATCAATTAGCCAGTTTGGTTCGTCTTCTTGAATCCTCAGATGAAGGGGTTATTGTACAAAATGTGGCAGAATCTTTATTAATTGCTAAAAGGAAAGAGAAGTAGTTTACAAATCCTATTTTATTTCAGTTGAAAAAGAATGTACAGCGAAGTTCAGCAAATGGGAAATATGAAGAAGAACATTGCAGAATTTGTCCCTCAATGCCCGAATTGTCAACAAGTAAAGGTAGAGCATCAGAAACTAGGAGGTTACATACAATATATCAATCTTCCAGTCTAGAAATGGGACATGATTAATATGGATTTTATCACAAGTTTGCTTTGTACATTTCAAAAATTTGATTCCATGTGGATGATAGCTGATAGACTTACCAAGTAGCACACTTTTTACCTGTCAGGACCACTTGTACAGCTGGAAATTCTACAAGGGTGTATGTTAAAGAGATAGTACAATTACATGGGATTCCCATTTCTGTTATATCAGACAGAGGAGCTCAATTTACTGCTCATGTGTAAAAATCATTTCAGAAAATCTTGTTCACCAAGCTATAAAGAAAGTCAAGGTGATGCAACAGCGGCTACAAACAGCCCAAAGTCGACACAAGTTATATACCGATAGTAGAAAAAGAGAATTAGAATTGGTCATAGGTGATTAGGTAGTTTTGACAATGTCACCAATGAAAGGGGTAATGAGAGTTGGAGAGAAATGAAGGTTGGCCCTATATAACGTGCCATATGAGATTACCCGAAGATTTGGGTAAGTTGCATACAAAATAACACTACCCCAAGAACTCTCCACATTTTATTTAGTGTTTCGTGTTTCAATGCTTCGAAAATACATGAGAGAGATGTACAAGTTACGGAGGATATCACATATGGAGAAGTACCTACTATTATTCTTGATCGGTAAGTGAAAGGATTAACAAATAAAGAAGTAGTTTTCAAATGGAAGAGGAAGTTCAAGCTACGAAAATGGAGGAATAACAGGTAAGTGTCTTCAAGCATTGTGTGTATATGATAATTAACATGAAGAAGTAAGTCTCTCCAATTATTGTGGGTATATGATAACATGACGAAGTAAGTATCTATAAAGCATTATGTATCTATATGATCACATGAGGAATGATCCATCTGTGTAAATTGGACAATGGTACTAACATTCGAGGACGAATGTTTCTAAGAGGGAAGAATGTAACACCTTGTACCTTCCCCACCCTGATTAACAACCTTGAATCATGTTTACCCTAGGTTTGAGAGCAATAAGTATGTATTTTTCATTGTTATTGATGGAACATTTGATATTGTGCTAGTAAATGTGCTTAGACCTTTGTAGTAGGTGGTGTTTGTGACTTTGTGGAGAATTTTTGGGGTGAAAAATGAGGTTTAAAGGACATCCAAGCAAAGGATCTTAAATATAAGAGGCAAGCAAAAGGTTGGGACTTGAAAGATCCAACCAAATCTGTAAAGAAAAGTCGAAATCAAAAAGTAAGTGTGGGGCGCTGCATGTGGCGTGCCAGGCCGCGTCTGGCCAAAATTTTTGTGGCACAGGCAGCAAGGGGGAGCGCCCAAGGGCGTTCCAGGCCGCCCCTGTACACCTTTCAAATGCTAAAATTTTCTCCAAGTCTTTGGGGTGCTCGGGAGCGTGCCGGGGTGCTTTTTGCCCGATTTCTTCTACGATTATTAGTCTATAAAGAGGACTCTTGGGTTATGGTGTCATTATTTCATCGTAGTAGGAATACTCCTGAGTAAGTTTCACATCCGAGTTGGGGTTAAGTTGTCGTCATAACCCTCTCTTTACTTTTTTTGGTTTGTCAACATTCGATTAATTTGGAATAGGGACTTCATTATTGGACTTATCAAGCCTTTTTCTATTTCCACTCACTTACTATTCACCTCCCCTCTCATTGAGGTCTTCATCAAGATTCACAATATCATTTCAGAGAGTCCTACCACTCCTAGTGAAAATTGTCATGCAAGGAGCATCATTTTTCAAATTTGCCAAAGTGTCATTAGGGACACCCCCTTTTACCTTGTGTTCAAGTGAGACAAGATATGGCCCAATTGAGTTTCAATTTCTTAATTGAGGTTGAATGCAAGGTGAACATTTGATTGTGTTGTAAAAAGTCACTCTTCATCTTTTATAGAATTTTTTCACTCCCTTCAACCTCCATAAGGATACAAGTAAGCACATCTTCTTTCCTATAACTTTCCAGATCAATAGTGGTTTCTTCTTTACCTTTTTGCCTATCATGTGGAGGGATGTAACTATCATGGCCATGCTCTTTTTTTCTCTAATTTCAATCCATATCTCTATCCTTATCCCTCCAGTCTCTATCACAATCACGGTCCCTGTAATCTCGATCCCTTTTTTTCCAACCTTGATTCCCGCCTTGCCTTTGATAGGTAGGTCAAGAACCCCCCATTTGGTTTGAAAAGACCCAAATTTATTCATCAAATGACTCTGCATCATCATCTTTATATGCTTTAGTTCCCTTTGAGGCTATGATATTGATCGCTTTTGGAGTTGTACCCATGACTTGTTTTGTGAGTAGATCTAATTGTGTCATTACTTTGGCCATGTTTTTGTCTCTCTCCTCATCTTTGTTCCTTTTTTCTTGGCTCACATAAGACACGGAGGGAGCCCTCACGACCACCTCAGCATTCGTGTGTGCCATGCTCTACTTTGCTTGGTAAATTGGTCCAACAATCCTGAGGCAACTCCAAAAGTTTGATCGATTAACTACTCGCCGAAGGCTTTATCTTCCACCGTCTTGTTCAATTGGTCCAATGACCTAAAAAATATTTGAAGAAACATTTTATCTATCACTTTATGATTGGACATGTATCATTTTATTCTTGAACCTCAACCATGCTTCATTCAATGTCTTACCACTCGTTTGCCAAAAGTTTTTTTTATCTCATCTCTCAATTGAAGCATGTGAGATGGAGGGAAGAATCGATCTAGGATGGCCTCCAAGATGTTACAGAGCCTTCGGGAAACTCTCACAACTACAACACCACTTCATCCGCCAAAAAAAAATGAGAATAACCTCAAATAGATGGACTCTTGTGGAATATTAGCAATGTCGAATCGGTTGCAAACGTCTATAAAATTTTTCAAATGGATGTTTGCATGTTTGTGAGTTTGTCCTCTGAATAGTCCTTTCATTTGGAGTAAGTGGAGCATCACGCTAGTGATGTAGAAGACCGCATTTCCCACTGTAGGTGGTATGTGAATTGCACTTGCCCGTCCGACATCACCCAAGTGATCTTCATCCTCAAGTTGCCCATCAAAGGTAGAGGTGTCGCTACTATGTTGACTCATAGTGTCTTGTTAGTCTATGTTATCACCTACACAAGAAAAAATTACAAAGAAAGTTAAGTTTATACAACTTCTTACAAAAGTAACTTATAACACTACAATGAATGAACCCTATGTTTCATTCCCCGGCAATGGTACCTTTTTGATAATGCTCAAATACACCCTAGAAATGAATGTACATGGCTGTTAGCAATATATTTTACCCAACAATAGAGCCGGGGTCGAATCCACGAGTAATGAAGGTGATAGGTTCACCTTCAAGTGTCACAAATTACTGTATGCTTGCTCGTAATTTTTAAAACAATGAAATAAAGTAAAATGGGGGAGTAATTCTAACATTGTGATGTTCAATTTATCAAATGTTCAATTTGTTTGCAAAAGTGAGTTCCAGAGTTTTTAATCTAAAGTTAAACATACTTGATGTTATGCTTTCAAGAGAGTGAGTACATGTGTGGGTAATTGGCTATTTTCCTAAGTTCAATTAATAGCTATGAGTAGTCTAGGTCCTAGATTCTAATGTCAACATTTCAATAAAACATTAAACATCACTAATGGGTTCTTTCAAACACCTCATGAGTGGTACATTATAACAAACCTACAACCTCGATTTAGTAGCCTTATGTCTAAGAACTACTATTAAATGATAGATATCAAGTCATAGTTGACCACTACTCCTCACCCTTATCCCTTTTGTCAAGGATGACAAGAGGTCTACGGTTAACTAGAGTTTGCAATCTCTAATTATAAGTTATTAACACATTGTAGAGGTCAAATCCATAACACTTCATCAACTAAAAGGGCAAATAAACAACACCCATACAATGATCACTACTCATTCATACATAACCCCAAGATGGAAATTTAGCTACTCATGACAAAAGATAAGAGAAATATACCTATATCTTCATTTACATCTGTTATTGAATCCAAATAATTTGAGAGAATACCAAATTCAAAGCAATAATTTAAACACCAATAGCTAAGATCCACTCTAGGGTTTCAATTAAAAACTCTGAGATCTCAAAATTGGCAAGAATTAAATAGCTTCAGCGAAAATTGGCCTCAAAATGATAGGAATGCCACTGCGTCCAAATCGACGTGTAGATAGCCCATCGCAGAACCACTCAGTGATGTGCCAGAGTGATTATGACTTGCTGAATAAGCATTAACTTGAGCTTCCAGGGTTTGTTTTATGCTTTTGGTTATAAGTCTTGGCTTCGCCGATCCATTCGGCAATACGCTGAACCACTCTTCTTCATCTCTGAATCATTTGAATTGAACTTGGGTCAAACTTTTAGAGTTGGCAAAGGAATCCTACATCAAGCGATGGACAGGTTGTTTTGGCGATTCGCCAATCATCCATGTGATGCTCTTTTGCACTTTTAGCTCCAATCTTTCGTCATTTTGCTTCTTTTTGCTCTTTAGACCTCTTCTTGGACTTAACCCTAAAAATAAACCAAATTAAAATTAAAACAAATTTAAATTGGCTTTGAGTATATGATTTTCTACCATTTTTAGGCCAAAAGAGTCAAAATTTGTCAACTCATCACTTCCCAAGAAGGTTGTGGTAAATAATTTTTCAGACTTGAGGGCCATATCTTTAATAGCCTATTTGGCCAAGCTTCTAAAATAAGCTTATTTTCAGAAGTGCTTTTCTCAAAAGTACTTTTCAAAAAAGTATGTTTTGTGAGAAGAAGTTTGTGTTTGGCCAATAAAATTAAAAAATCACTTTTGAGCAGCAATTAGTATTTGGTCAAGCTTTTAAAAATGTTTTTAGGTGTATTTTTCTCATAATTGCTTTTTTCAAAAGTGCTTTTGAAGAGAAGCTACTTTTTTTAGCTTATAAAAAACTATTTTTTTTTACTCCTCAGAAGTATTTATTTTCTTCCATAAGCTTGACCAAACGCCTCAATTTTTTAAAATAAGCACTTTTGAGGAAAAATAAGAACTTTTAGGAAAAAATAAGCTTGGCCAAACGGGCTATAAGTAATTTTATGAAAAAAAAAATTCTCAAGAATAATTCATGAGAGAATAAAGTCCGTATTGCCAAAGAACATTTCTCTTGAACAAGCTGGTTTTGTGTAAAGGAGAAGTATACTAAGACTGTTTTGCTTATGTAGGAGATCATTATTGAAATAAGAAAAAGTGGCAAACCCCTAATCTGGTCATAAAATTGGATATGATGAAAGCTTATAACAGAGTAGAGTGATTGTATCTAACTAAAGTGTTGAGAAAGTTAGGTTTTGGCAAGAGAATCATTAATATGGTGTATAGGTTGGTAGGAAATAATTAGTACTCTGTACTATTGAATGGCCAGCCTAAGGATTTCTTTAACTCTTCAAGAGGGATTAAACAAGGACATCCACTGTCTCCTACATTATTTATCTTAGCTTCTAAAGTTATGTCCAGGGCTCTAAATGCTCTAATAGATAAAAGAGAGTTTAAAAGATTTGGGATGACAAGAGAAAGTCCCAAAATAAATCACTTGGCCTTTGCATATGATATGATCATTTTGTGTAAGGTAGATGTTAGAACTATGCAAATGATATCTAAGACTTTGGAAGAATATGAAAGGGTGTCAGGACAGAAAGTCAACAAGGAGAAGAGTGCTACATATATTCATCATAGTGTGCCAGGTGGTGATGCTATTGTACCAGAGGTGGCAACTCGAATCCTAAGGAAGGAGTTTCCTGACACTTATCTATGATGTCCTATCTCTTATAAGAGGAAGCAAAAATCCTACTATTAATAAGTGATACAAAGGATTAGCTCTAAATTACAGGCATGGAAAGGGAAGTTACTTTCTTATTGTGGAAGAGCAATTTTAATTAAACATATGCTACAAAGTATTCCTATTCACTGTCTGTCAATGATGAATCCTCTAAGCAATGTGCTCAATCAAATTCAAAAAATGATGGCAAAATACAGGATGTTTCAATGGCTTTTTTATAAACACTGGTGGAATTTCAGGACTAAGCCCTCCGTATGGAGTTCTTTTGTGAGTAACAAATACAGCAAAAATAAGAATCATAACCTGGTGGTATGGAAAACTGGTTGTGGTGGATCACATGAGCAGAAGAAATTTTGTAAGCAAGGGACCTTATTGAACAAAAAATCTGGTGGCAATCAAAGATGGGTTCAACTTTATTATTGCATGAAAATTGGATTGGACTGGATGATTTATATACTATCATAGGTAAGGACTTTGAATGGTATAATACTTATCAAAATTTCATTGAATTGACTAAGGAGGGAGAATGCGATGCAGAGGTAATAAGGGATATTCTCCCCCAGAAGCTAGTAGATCATATTCTGATTCATATCAAACCACCTAGAGCTAGTGATGAGATGGATAAGCCTTGGTAGATAGATGTTGGACACAATAGGGTAGTTAAACCATCCTGACAGTATATCATGCATAAAAATCAACCCAATAAGATCTACAAAGGGATATTGGTTAAAGTTTTGCCTTATAAGATTGCCTTTTTCATGTGGAGACTCTAGAGATTTAAAATTCCAGTGGATGAGATTGTGATAAGATGGGGTGTTGAAGGACCATATAGATGTTGGTGTTGTTAAAATTCAAATCAGAAGATAATGGCACATGTGTTCCTAAGAACATCTACTACTAACAAGACTTGGTCTTACGTTGTTTCTTTACAAAATTAAATATTAAAGGACTCTATCTAAGAGAAGTGATAATGCTTTGGTGGGGAGATGAGGTTAAGAAAGGCTTAAAGCCATACTCTAAAGCTTTGCCAGGCATTATAGTATAGGAGACATGAAAAAGAAGGAACCTCAGTAAGCATGAAGGAAAGAGCATCTCTACTAAAAGGATCATACACAATATGGTTAGAACTATGCATATGCTACTAAGAGTAAGGAAGCGAAGTAGGAGATTCTCAAGAAATTGGCCAGGAATGCTAAAGAAGTTGGAGGAATACTGTCCCAGAGTAAAAGTTACTAAAGTAATTCAAAAATTTCCTCCTGAAGGATGGGTTAAATATAATACGGATGGAGCATCAAGAGGTAATCTGGGGTTAGGTTTATATGATTTCTACATAAGGGATGCAAATGGTGATATAGTATATGCAGAAAGAGCTAACATGGACAACACCACAAACACACTAGCAGAAGCAAGGGAAATTTTAGAAGCAAGTAGACATTGAAAGCATACATAACACAATCAAATGATCATGCAAACTAATTCTTTATTTTTAAAAAAGGTTTAGAGGGAGAATGGACATGCCTATGGAATATAGCAGAAACAATTTCAGAAATCAAATCATGCCTTCGAGGTAAGCAATATAAGTTCCAACATATATTAAAAGAAGGAAATTAGCTAGCAAATTATCTAGAAAATATATCAAAAAATAAAGGTAATTACAGGTATTCAAATTTTTAAAGCATGGAATCAACAGGTAGAAGGATACTTAACAGTGACAAGATAAAATGCCCATATTTAAAAGTATCTCCAATCAAGGGATGATGGGTTTGGGAAGGCTAAAGCATAAATTTTTTCACAAAGAGAATATTTACAAAGGCCACTTGGGAAAAAAATTGTGAAATGCTATCTAGCCTATACTACTTCAGCCAACAAAAAGGACTCGGTAAAATGGGAGGGTTTTTTGTCATATCAGGGTGATGGAACTTGTTTGTTGTGCTTATCACTAGGAGGTGGCTATGGATTAGGGCTTCCTATGCACTCAGTTCCAGCTTCACTTGCATAAGAAAAGATATCAGACCTCACACAAAGAAAACCAAAAGGCAAGCTACAGATACTTACCAAGTGATTAAGCACAACACCAGGAGACGAGTTCCCTCAGCAAGACACAACGAGCTTATCCCATCCACCAAAGGGCACAGCTAGAAAGGATGAACTAGTTAGAAACAATGGGATAAGGAATGGAAAGGAGCTAAGAAGGATGAATACTTATTATTGAAAGTTGATCTATCAGCACATAAGAAGAATCGGGCCAGAGTGTTGATGACCCAGAGCATGACAAGGTGATTATCATTATTGCTTCATGGTTGTAGCATACTTTAAGTGTGTAAGGGGTTTGTAAATAAAAGTATAAAGGATGTAATATAAAAACCTAACCAATTTATAAGTGTAATAAGATAGGTGGGCTCTAACTTGGTTTGATATGGGCTAATGGATTTTTACTTTCTTTTTTCCTTTTTTGTTTAGGTTTTAGACTTGGGCCATTGGCTCATTTGTATTTTGTTTATTGTGTTTTCATAATTAAACAATAAAAGCCCAAAAAATTTAATGAAACTAAATTTGAAGAAGCATTATTGGGCCTTTTTTTTTCTCCAAAGGTTGAGAGATGCAAGGACTTGAGAGTTCTTCAGCCTAGAGTATCGTTCTATGAATGTAAGGGAGTATAAACCTAAATTCACTTAGCTATCTCATTATGCTCTAGATATAGTATATAATATGAGGAACAAAATGAGTATGTTTGTTTCTGGACTTTCCCATCTTTTGGTTAAGGAGGGTAGAGCATCAATATTGATTGGGGATAGGGAAATTACTAGACTTATGATCCATGTGAAGCAGGTTGAGGAGTATAAGTTGAAAGAGAGGGAAGAGTTCTATAATAATAGGTCCAAAACATCAAGTAATGAGTTTAGCCAACAGAGGACTAATAATGAAAATTCGTCATCCTTTTAGAAGAAGTCATCTGGACCAGCTCCATCTTCATCCAGTGTACCCGTATCCAAGCCCAAATATGATTAGAAAGTTACAAAGTTGGGGTCGTGATCTCAACATAGTGTTGCAGGTTGGTTCGCAACCTACCCTACTTGTAACAACTATGGAAAGAGTCATCCTGGTGAATGTCTTTATAGTAGAGAAGGTTGCTACAGGTGTGATGTCATAAGTCAAATGCTTAAGGATTGTCCCTATTCTAGGTAGGGTAATAGGGGTAACAGAACCCAAGTAACTACATCATCAGCTCCAGTAGGCCAAAATATTCAATAAGGCACCACTTTAGGTGCAAGCAGTATCTAGAATTACTTATATGACTTATCTTCCATTAGGATCAGGAAAGTTTCCCTGATGTCATTTTTGGTGTGTTAAAGGTATTCTCTCCTGATGTTTATGCCCTGTTAGAACCTGGGACCACTTTGTCTTTTTTCACTCCTTATGTAGCTATAAATTTCAGAATTAGTACCAAACAACTCCTAGATCCGTTGTTTGTTTCCACTCCAATTGGAGAATCTGTTATAGCTAGAAAAATCTATAGAAGTGGTCTTGTTTCCATCCATAATAAGGACACCACAACTAATCTTGTAGAATTAGATATGGTAGACTTTGATAAATATTCAACCAACTTAGTTACCATGACTCATAACAGACAACTCAACCTTGTCACAATTACCACTTCAATAAACTTCAACAGTATCAACTTAGTTCAAGTATATCAATAACCCGAACCACTCATGGATTCAATATAAAATAAAATGCAACCCAGTTAATTAAAGGAACCAAAATAGCAACAACAATATAACCCGGTCCATCCATAGAACCATTAAACTCTCCAATACGTTGTACACACATGCTATGAGTCTTATTAATTCCCACTAGCCATGAATTGTATTAGACGAGCTCAATCCACGTACCAATAACCCAGACAACTAATGTCTTCAACCCTTATCCCAAGCTAGTGTTATACCACCCTTATTCCAATGTCCCGACCCGTATCCTTCTTGAAATCTACCAATTCTGTGATGATCAACTTTTATCAATCATATCACAATATCAATCTATGTCATAACATGCGCAATCACATAATGAGATGATTCAATAACACTTGCACTTAAAAACAAGCCTTTTTATATAATCTCATTCAGGTAATCAAACAACTTGAAAATTATTCAAAAGGTTAATCATTCAATAGTATGAATTACAACAAGTAAACAAATAGACAGTTAACATGCACACATAAACCAGATTGAGTCTTAACTACAATTCAACCATCACCTACCTCAATCCAAGCTCCACAGTGCTCTAACAAACTTGAACTTTTCCTTTTCATGCAACCTCGGCTTGATTGTGGTCTAAATACAACAATATACATGCTAATCCACAATGTTCTAACAATTTCAAGGATTCCAACTTAATCCAATAACCCCAAGGTCAAAATCATAATTATTCCCTTGTTCTAGGGTTTTCTACTATTTATTCCATCCAAAACTTCTAAACTTTATGATTAAAAGGTCAAATCCTAGTTTAGAATTCTTAATTTAATGGCTAGGATGTGTGGTTCGAGATTCGAGTGTTAGGACCCCGAGCCCGTAGTGAGAGCTCTAGTTAGGGGCTGAGGTCGACCTAGAGGTCGGGAGCAAGACCTACTAGCAGCCCCAGGCCAAGATCAGACAAGGTATCCATTAACTGGTCTCATTATAGCTCTAGAGCCTGATATAGCCCCGGGTGTTCCACCACCACAGCAGGAGGTGGTCCAAGGAGAAGCCCAGGCCCCACCCAAGTTTATAGCCACATCCGTTCTTTGGGATACTTTGGCACAGTTGTTGGGATTAGTTGGAGGTCCACCAGCTAAGGGAGCTCAGCCAGAGGTGTAGCTAGTTGGTGTTAGGGCACAGCCTATAGTTGCAGCACCCAGAGCTGAGGTTCCGCCGTTGCCGATAGTTTCACAACCAAAAGTAGCCCTGCCAATTATGTCTGTCGAAGAGCAGAAGATGCTTAAATTTTTTTTTAGATTTACGGGTACTCTGGGAAAGGATGCCTATGAGTTTCTATCTAGTTGTGAAGAGAAGCTTAGGAATTTTTGATTAGTTGAGACTTGCGATATAGGCTTTATTGCATATTAGTTTGACACAGCAGCGAGGTAATGGTGGAGGGGTTATCTTACTTCTAGGCCAACTGGATCTCCATCGGTTACTTGGGTATAGTTCTCTGAGGCATTCTTGGCAAAGTTTATGCCTCGCAGTATGTGCGAGCGGCTTTGAGATGAGTTTTCTGTGTTGATACAGGGGTCGATATCAGTAGTTGAGTATGTGGTGATATTTCATGAGTTATCTATACATGCTACTATGATCCTAACTGAAAAGTATGAGAGGATCTAATATTTTGTCAAAGGATTGTAGGATTGCGGTTTTCACTTCATAGATCCACACAGAGTTTGGTGACTTTAGAGAAGTCTTTTGCTGAGATTTTTTAGCATATATATTCTCTTCAGGAGATGGATCGCGATGTCCAAAGGGATAGCGATAAGAGACCTCGTGTTTATGGCAGTTTTAGTGGAGCCACAACGACTCATAGTTCAGAGGTCGTGGGTTTCAAGGTAGGTACCCCCAGTAGCAATAGACTTCATAGTATAAGGGTCAACCTAGTAGGCCTGATCAGTCAGTATTACAGACATTAAATGGTAGTCAAATGGATAGCCATCCTCAGAGGGGTAGTCAATCCACTTCGTTGAGAAGAGGTGGTCATACCGGATCAGTCGAACCTTCCAGATAGAGTAGAGTTCCATAGACATGTTATGAGTGTGGGGTTGTGGGTCACTTTGCCCGTGAGTGTCCCCGGCAAGGGATGATTGAGCCTTCTATTTAGACTGCATAGCCTGTTGGAGCAGTACCACCTCCAGTTAGGGGTGGTACACAGGGTCGTCAGGGTAGTCCCCAGGGTTTTTAGAGGTGTTGTGTAGGGAGGTAGGACGACAGGTCGGGTCAGTGATCATTCTAGTAGCAGACAACATCAATTGTTATCGTATCATCTAGGTTGGAGGTTGAGGATTTGGATGTTGTTATTATAGGTATGATTTATGTATGCCATCAGCCAGCTTCTGCATTATTTAATCCCTGATCCATGTTTTCTTATGTATATGCTTATTATGCATGATGATTGGGATTGTGTTCGGAGTTTTTATTTGTGTCTTTGCGTGTAGCTACCCCCGTGGGTGATTCTTTAGCAGTGGATTGGTTATATAGATCCTGTCTGGTGACCATTCAAGATTTTGATACTCAAGTTTATCTTATCGTGTTGGACATGGTGGATTTTGATTTGATTCTAGGTGTGGACTGGTTGTCCCCTTATCACACGGTCTTAGATCGCTTTACCAAGGCTGTTACCTTAGCCATGCCTGAAGTACCCCCGATTGTATGGTAGGGATCTATTAGTCGTGCACCGATGGGGATTATTTCATATGTTTGGGCTCATAGGATGATATCGATGGGATGTGATTCATTTCCTTCTTATGTGCGGGATGCTAGTGTTGAGAGTTCATCACTTGACTCTGTCCCTATTGTTTGTGAATTTTTTGATGTATTCTCGACTGACCTACCTAGCCTTTCTTCTGAGCGTGATATAGAGTTTATTAGTGAGCTCGAGTCGGGCACTCAATCTATTTCTATGACTCCTTATCGTAAGGCTCCCACTAAGCTAAAGGAGTTGAGTAACCAGCTTTAGGATCTTCTGGGTAAGAGTTTTTACCAGACCAAATGTGTCACTGTGTGGTGCTCCAGCTCAATTTGAAAAGATGAAAGATGTCTCCATGCGTATGTGTATCTATTACACGCAGCTGAATAAGGTCACAGTGAAGAATAAATATCTTATGCCTCGTATCGATGACCTGTTTGATCAGTTTCAGGGTGCAACAGTGTTTTCAAAGATAGTTTTAAGGTGTGGTTACCATCAGTTGAGAGTTAGGGCAGCGGACATCCCTAAGATAGCCTTAGGACTCGTTATAGCCATTATGAGTTCCTGGTGATGTATTTTAGGTTGACCAATGCTCTGACAGCATTTATGTATTTGATGAACCATGTATCCAGGCCTTATTTGGACTCCTTCTTGATTGTGTTTATCAATGACATCTTGGTTTAATCAAGGAGCAGGGAGAAGTATGAGCAGAATCTAAGGATTGTTCTTCACACTTTGAGAGATCATCAGCTTTATGCCAAGTTCTCAAAGTGCAAGTTCTGGCTTGAGTCTATAGCATTCTTGGGACAAATTGTGTCCAAGGAGGGTATCATGATAGACCCAGCAAAGATTAAGGCTATTCGTGGTTGGGCTAGGACCACGTCACCAACCGAGGTTTGTAGTTTTGTTGGGTTAGCACGTTATTACAGACATTTTATTGAGGATTTCTTGTCTATTGCAGATCTTATGACTAGATTGATCAGGAAGGAGGTTCTATTTCAGTGGTTCGAGGGTTGTGAGGTGTGCTTCCTGAAAATCGGCTTACTTCTGCCCCTATGTTGACTCTTCAAGTCAAGGGTGAGGGTTTCACTGTATACTGTGATGGATCTGGTATCGGTTTGGTGTGTGTTATAAAGCAACAAGGTCGTGTTATTGCATATGCATTAAGGCAGCTGAAGGTGCATGAGCACAACTACCCTACTCATGACTTGGAGTTGGCAGCGGTAATGTTTGCACTAAGGATTAGAAAGAATTACCTATATGGTGTTCGATGTGAGAATTTTATAGACCACCCTAGTATTCAGTATATTATGACCTATAGGGAGCTTAATTTGAGGTAACGTAGGTGGATTGAGTTACTAAAGGACTATGATATCTTTATTCTCTACCTTTTAGGTAAGGTGAATATAGTAGCGGATGCCTTGAGACAGAAGGCGGTGAGTATGGGTAGCTTATCCTTCCTTTCAGTTTCTCAACGGCCGTTGGCTTTGGACATTCAGTCCTTATCTAAATCGATGGTTTGGTTAGATATTTCTAACCTCAAGAGGATTATTGCTTGCATTGAGGCAAGATCTACTTTGTTGGAGAAGATTCGGGGTTGTCAGTTTAAGGATCACAACCTTCGTATCATCCGAGATCAGGTATGTAGAGGTGAGTCCATGAGGTCTACGTTGG
This sequence comes from Capsicum rhomboideum, assembly GCA_031232105.1. Classification (NCBI taxonomy): domain Eukaryota; kingdom Viridiplantae; phylum Streptophyta; class Magnoliopsida; order Solanales; family Solanaceae; genus Capsicum; species Capsicum rhomboideum. The sequence goes on from CP124714.1 coordinate 49,469,122, forward strand.
ATTTTGATGGTGCTCTAATATTTGACGGTCGCATGTGTGTTCTGAGGGTTGGAGATTTGATTTAGTTGATTCTGCGTAAGGTACATAGTTCTAGGTATTTTATACACCCCGAGATAACCAAAATGTATAGAGATTTGAGGCAGCACAACTGGTGGAGTGGTATACGAAGAGATATAAAAAAGTTTGTGGCTCGATCCCTTTGTTTCCAGCAGGTAAATATTGAGAACTAGAGGCCTGGGGGATTGCTTCAGTAGTTGTCCATTCCCGAGTGGAAGTGGGACTGAGTTACTATGGATTTTATAGGTAGTTCGCCTTGCACTTCCCGTGGTTTCGAAAGTATTTGGGTTATTGTGAACCGGTTGATTAAGTCAACACATTTCATCCTTGTTCGGGTCTCCTACAGTACCGATATGTTGGCTCATATGTATATTCAGGAGGTGGTTCGCCTATATGGGGTACCTGTGTCTATTATTTTAGATCAAAGCTCCCAGATTACTTTCAGCTTCTGACAGACTTTTCAAGAAGAGCTGAAAACCAAGGTGGTCCTTAGCACCGCATTTCACCCCAGACTGATGGGCAGTTAGAGCTAAATATTTAGGTGTTAGAGGATATGCTCCGCGCTTGTGTGTTGGATTTTAGGGGTCAGTGGAACCAGTTTCTACCTTTGGCAGAGTTTGTGTATAGTAATAACTTTTATTCAAGCATTCAGATGGCTCTGTTTGAGGCTTTTTATGGTAGAGGATGTCGATCTCCTGTTGGTTGGTTTGAGACTTCAGAGTTTATGCCTCGTGGTATAGATCTGCTCCATGAATCATTGGATTTGGTATGGGTGATTCCGGACAAGCGGTTTGCTCAGAGTAGGCAGAGGAATTATGCCGACCGTAGGTGTCATCCATTGAAATTCAGAGTTGGTGACAGAGTCTTCTACGAGTATCGCCCATGAAGGGTGTGATGCGGTTTGCTAGGAGGGGCAAGCTTATCCCCAAACACACTAGATCCTTTGAGATCCTACAGACAGCTGGGATGTAGCATAGGTATTGGCTTTACCTACGACCTTTTTAGCTATTCACCCAGTATTCTCTGTCTCTTTGCTACGAAAGTACATTCTAGAGGAGTCGCATATGCTTCGGTGGGACTCGATTCAGTATGACGAGAAGTTGGCATTTGTAGAGGAGCCTGTGTCCATTTTGGCTAGAGATATTAGGCTATTACGCTCCAGGGACATTCCAGTAGTTAAGGTTTAGTAGAAGAGGCCACTTGGGAGACCGAGCACGATATACAAGCCCAATATTCCTACTTGTTTGTGTCCTCAAGTACTCCCTTATTCTTTATTTTTGCGGACGAAAGTCCTTTTAGTAGTGGTGCTGTAATGACCCTTTCGGTCATTTACCCTCATTTTTGTATGTTCTCGGCATTTAGAGCTTTCCTATAACTGTCCCAAGTTATTTATGACTTGTTGGGACTGACAGCTGGGTTTTTGAGCAGTTCGTTTGAAAATTTTATTAACACCGAGCGTGTTGTGAAATGTTTGAATTAAATTAGAATTTGGTAAAAAGATATAGTTAATTACCTTTCTAAAATGTTTCTGATATTTATAAAATTCTTTAGTTATGATATTTTTATATTACTTTATACTAGTTTTGAAACCAATTAATATTTCAATCGAAGATAGTAAATCTAGATATGTTAAGATAATATTATTATTTTATAGAGGTTTTATCCGAACTAATTTTTTGTTAATTATGGTATATTCAAAATTTGATATTTATTTTACCATGAGCCTATGCAATACTGAAGTATATATGTAATGGGATTAGATTGATAATATATATATATATATATATATATATGTATGTATGTATGTATATGTACGTGGCATGTTTACTTATCAATTGCAAAAGTGGCATTTTCCGTGTTACATATGTAACACAAGTGTCAAATATAATGGCCAAGTATAAAACTAAAGTGTTAAGTCATCCTTAAGTGGATTAATCTATAGGTAATAGTGAACTTATCATACTAAGTGTCGTTCAATATCACCTAGTGTATATGACATATAGATATTTGATCCACTCCTCATTTCCATTCACTTTTACGCTTAACAAAGACATCCTACATATATATATTTGTACATATATATTAGAGAGGGTTTTTTGAAAGATATCAATTTAACGTTATACCTGGTCATTGAGAAAGAAAATTAATTATCTACATCAAGTTATTCAAGCTTGGGAATCGAGTTGTTGATAGAATAGCGTTTTTGTATCATAAGTTTTTTGTTCAATTTTAGCTTAAAGTCGCGTAGTTGAATTGTTATTTGGCGAGGTTGATGTTGGTGCTATTTAAAGCTATATTGAGCTCGAATTAGGGTATATCTCTTCTGACTATTGGTCACTGAGCTATTTACGATGCTGTGACAATTTGAATTTTGCAATTTCGCAAGCGGGCCCTATGTGGGATTTTTGGTCATTTTTGAACATGGGCAATATGGGTATCAATCTTCAAGTTCTAAGATGTAGTTTATTGTTTTGACGTGGCAGAAGTTAGAGGCCTCTCGAAAGGGGAAGGCTCCTTTTTAGCAGGCTTCGGTAGGTACTCGGTGGCGTCCAGGTAGGCTAGGTTTACATTATACTTAGACTGAGTTTACTAATAGTATTTGCATGTTATTATGCTAGTATTTGGGCTGGTAGTTTTAGTTTGTCGTTGGTTTGCTATGATTAGGCCTTTTGGGCCGAGTAGGGCCCTGTTTGGGTATGTTTTGGGCGCCGTTATCCTTCTGGTATGCCATAAATGCCTTTCTTGATTAGTTAATATTGCGACTGCTGTTAGTTAGGGACTGAGAAACATTAGTCTAGAATCGTATATGCTTAGCTCAAACTTGGTTTTAGGACCCTGTAACGGGCCTTGCGACCCTTCACAGTCGGTATAGTTAACTTTAAAATTATTAGGCTTAGTTAAGCCCTGAGATGATCTTTTAGGATAAAACTTATGTTGGTTTACCCCAGTTATTCTCCTTTATCCTGTACTTATATTTTGGGTTAGGTGTGGGGCCTGCATGTCCCCGTTTACTTGTATTTTTGTGGATTCTTACACTATTATGTACTTGATTATGATGACTCCAAAAGTCTGGTTATTGGTTATTATGTGTTACAGTTTGAGTCCGGCCACTAATTAAGATATAATGACTACTAAAATTTATGAGTTTTGGTTTGAGTCCGACTACTGATTATGTTACGATCTGAGAGTTCTGGTACTGGGTACTATAGTTCTGATATTATGATTCACTGAGTTTCGGTTCGAGTCCGACATATGATTACGAGTCCTGTGATATATTATATGTTTGGCCTTTCGTTATTACCCACTATGTCCGATTCGACCCCGACGTCTGGCCTCTTGTAATTACCCATTAGTGTCGGTCCTCTTGTTATTACCCATTAGTGTCGGTTCAATCCCGGTACATTTCTACACAATTACTATGATGACTGCATACTGGTTCATCCACAAGTTATGGACGGTTCTGTATTTACTTTTCTTGTGTATCCCACTGGCTTATGGGGGCACGAATAGGTTATTATTTTCTTCAGTGTGCCTTTTGGACTTATGGGGTCCCAGCTAGGTTATGTGTGACTTGTCTATTTATTTTTACTTTTACTTATTGTTCAGCATCACCTTTACTTATTTTCTTATCGCATCTGTACAGTTCGGCAGTTATCTCTCTTTTTATCATTTTTACTCCGGACTTAGCATGCAACCTAGCATTTTAGCTTACTTATGCTATATTAAACTCAGGCCGATGATCCCTATTGAGTACCCATTGCCCGGTACTCATAGGGGACTTTTGCATCTTTTTCCCCGATGTAGATTTGAGCACCAGCCGACAGCAGTGACGTAATTATCCTTCCTCAGCACTGATCCAGAGCAGGGTGAGCTTGTTGTCGTCCGATGTTGATCCTACTTCATCTACTCATATAAATACTTTTGCACTCAAGACTATTGTATATATTGTTTATATTTGGTTTCTGTCTAGTACTCTGGTAGTGTTAGTTGTGGCTCTAGTACCGACCTTACTAGGTCTTAGGAGGGGTTTATCTGTACACACTGTACTCTTCCTCTTCTGTCTCTATATGTATGTTAAACTTTAGTTCCTTTACTTTCTGTTTTTATTTATTATTTTTATTGTGTCTTCTTCATTTACTTTCTTTTGGTTTCTTCCTGTTAGCCCATCGCTTGCCGTCCCAGGCTACGTCTTGGCTAGCCTATTGATAGGTTATGGTAGGTGCCATCATGACTCAAAAAATTAGGTCGTGATATTTTGGTATGAGAGCCTAGATTTTAGTGGTATTTTTGGTAAATGAGCCGTTGTTTAGAAGAGTCCCACAGATCGGTGCAGAGACGTCTGTAATCTATCTTCGAGTGGCTGCAGAGCATATTTAGGAAAAAGCTCATTTCTTTGATTTGCTTCTGTGCGTCGGTGTCTATGTTTGTTTCTGATATCTATTTGGTTCACTCTTTAAGCGGATGGCTATGATGCGTGGTATGAGAGCCAGGGATCGAGACCCTGAGCTTGCAGCGAGTGCTCCAGTAAGAGGTTGGGTTATACCTAGATATCAGGGACAGGACCGAGCAGTAGCCCTTGATCGAGATCAGACCAGGGATCTAGTACCTGATCCCGTTATAGTTTTAGAGGCTGATATAGCCCCAAGTGTTCTACCACCACAACAGAAGGTGGGCCAGGGAATAGCCTTGGCCCCACCTCAATTTATAGCCACATCCGTTCTCTGGGATACTTTGGTACATTTGTTGGGATTAGTTGGAGGTTCGCCAGCTGAGGTAGCTCAGCCAGCAGTGCAGAGAGTTGGTGTTTGGGCACAGTTTGCAGCTGCGGCACCCATAGCTGAGGTTCTGCCGGTGCCAATAGTAGCCCAACCAGTTATGTCTATCGAGGAGTAGAAGATTTTGAACCATTTTCTGTGATTGACTCCACCCAGATTTGTGGGTACTTCAGGAGAGGATGCCTATGAGTTTCTATCCAGCTGTGAGGAGAAGCTGAGGAATTTGGAATTAGTTGAGACTCGCGGTGTACACTTTGTTCCATATAAGTTTGACATAGCAGTAAGGCAATGGTGAAGGGGTTATCTTGATTCTAGGCCACCTGGATCTCCACCGATTACTTATGTACAGTTCTCTAAGGCATTCTTGGGGAATTATATGCCTAGCAGAATGCACGAACGGCTCAGAGATCAATTTTTGGGTTGAGACAGGGTTCGATGTCAGTATCCCAGTATGAGGCTGGATTCCATGACTTAGCCAGACATTCTACTACGGTCCTACCTGACGAGTATGAGAGGATCATATGTTTTGTTAGAGGATTTTTGTTGTCACTTCATAGATCCACACATAGTTTAGTGACTTAGTGAAGTCTTTTACTGAGCTTACTGAGCAAGTAAATTCTATGAAGAAGATGGATCGTGAGGCCTAAGGGGCCAGGGATAAGAGACCTCATGTTCAAGGCAGTTTCAGTGGGAGCCATAGCGGTTCACAGTTTAGAGGTCGTAGGTTTCAAGGTAGTACCCCCTGCAACATCATCATCATCAGTCTTCTCAGCATTAGGGTAAGCCTAGTAGGCCTGTTAAGTCATCATTGCAGACATCAAATGGTAGTCAGAAAGGTAGCCAGCTTCAGAGGGGTAGTCAGTCTGGTTCGTCGAGCAGAGGTGGTCATATCAGATCAGTCGAACCTTCCCGACAGAGTAGAGTACCAAAGGCATGTTATGAGTGTGGGGTTTTGGGTCACTTTACCTATGAGTGTCCCCGACGAAGACTGATTGAGCCTTCTATTCAGACTGTACAACCTATCAGAGCAATACCACCTCTAGCTAGGGTAGTACAAAGGGTTATTGGGGTGGTCACCAGGGTTCCAGAGTTGGGTCGGTTCTCTATCTAGTAGTGGACAACGTCAGTTGTATGTTGTACCAGCTAGGTCAGAGGCTGAGGCTTTGGATGTTGTGACTACAGGTATGATTTTTGTATGTCCTCAACCAGCTTCTGTATTATTTGATCCTGGATCCATATTTTCTTATATGTCTACTTATTATGCACCACGGTTGGGTTTGTTTTCGCAGTCTTTATCCGTACCTTTGCTTGTAGCTACCCTCATGGGTGATTCTTTAGTAGTAGATCAGTATATAGATCTTGTCTAGTGACCATTCAGGATATTGATATTCGGGTTGATCTTATCATATTATACATGGTAGATTTTGATTTGATTGTGGGCATGGACTTGTTGTCCCCTTATCACGCGATATTAGATTCTTTACCAAGACCATTACCTCAGCCATGCTTGGTGTACCCCCGATTTTGTGGCAGGGTTCTGTTAGTTGTGCACCGACGGGGATTATTTCTTATGTTTGGGAACATAGGATGATATCGAAGGGATGTAATTCATTCCTTACTTATGTTAGGGATGCTAGTGTTGAGAGTCCATCGCTTGACTTCGTACCTATTTTTCATAAATTTTCTGATGTATTCCTGACCTACCTAGCCTTTCTCTTAAGCGTGATATAGAGTTTATTATTGACCTCAAGCCAGGCACCCGACCTATTTCTATGGATCTTTATTATATTGCTCCTGCTGAGCTAAAGGAGTTGAGTAACCAGCTTTAGGATCTTCTGGGTAAGAGTTTTACCAGACCAAGTGTGTCGCTGTGTTGCGCTCCAGCTCTATTTGTAAAGATGAAAGATGGCTCCATGCGTATGTGTATCTATTACAAGCAGCTGAATAAGGTCACAGTGAAGAATAAATATCTTATGCCTCGTATCGATGACCTGTTTGATCAGTTTCAGGGTGCAGCAGTGTTCTCAAAGATAGTTTTAAGGTGTGGTTACACTCAGTTGAGAGTTAGGGATGTGGAAATCCCTAAGATAGCCTCAGGACTCGTTATGTCCATTATGAGTTCCTAGTGATGTCTTTTAGGTTGACCAATGCTCCGACAACATTTATTTATTTGATGAACCGTGTATCCAGGCCTTATTTGGACTCCTTCTTGATTGTGTTTATCAATGACATCTTGGTTTATTCAAGTAGCAGGGAGGAGCACGAGCAGAATCTATGGACTAGGCTCCACACTTTGAGAGATCATCGACTTTATGCCAAGTTCTCAAAGTGCAAGTTCTGGCTTGAGTCTGTAGCATTGTTTGGACACGTCATGTCCAAGGATGGTATCATGGTGGACCCAACAAAGATTGAGGCTATTAATGGTTGGGCTAGTCCTACATCACCTATCGAGGTTCACAGTTTTATTGGGTTGACAGGTTATTATAGATGGTTCATTGAGGATATCCCATCTATTGCAGCTCTTATGACTAGATTGACCAGGAAGGAGGTTCTATTTTAGTGGTCTGAGGGTTGTGAGGTGAGCTTTCTGAAGCTCAAGGATAGCCTTACTTTCGCCCCTGTGTTGACTTTTCCAATCGAGGTGAGGGTTTCACCTTCTATTGTGATGCTTCTGGTGTTGGTTTGGGGTATGTTCTGATGCAGTGAGGTCTTGTTATTGCATATGTATCAAGGCAGCTGAAGGTTCATGAGCTCAACTACCCTACTCATGATTTGGAGTTGGCTACGGTAGTGTTTTCATTAATAATTTGGAGGCATTATCTATATGGTGTTCAATGTGAGATTTTTACAGACCACCACAGTCTTAAGTATATTATGACTCTAAGGGAGCTTAATTTGAGGAAGCACAGGTGGATTGAGTTATTGCAGGATTATGATATCTCTATTCTCTACCATCCGAGAAAGGTGAATCTAGTAGTGGACTCCTTGAGCCAAAAGGCAGTGAGTATGGGTAGCTTGGCCTTCCTTACAATTTCTCAGTGGCCTTTGGCTTTGGACGTCCACTCCTTAGCTAACTCAATAGTTCGGTTGGATATTTCTGAGCCTAGGAGGATTGTTGCTTGCATTGAGGACAGATCTATTTTGTTGTAGTAGTTTCTGAGTCGCCTGTTTAAGGATCATAGCCTTAGTGTCATCTGGGATCAGATATATAGAGGTGAGTCCAAAAGGGCTATCGTGGATTCTGATGGTGTTCTGAGATTTGATGGTCGCGTGTGTGTTCCGCGAGTTGGAGATTTGATTCAATTTATTCTGTGTGAGGTACACAGTTCTAGGTATTTCATTCACCCCGAGATAGCTAAAATGTATAGAGATTTCAGATAGCACTACTGGTAGAGTGGTATGCCGAGAGATGTTGCAGAGTTTGTGGCTCGATACCTTTATTGCCAATAGGTAAATATCGAACACCAGAGGCCTGGGGTATTGCTTCAGCAGTTGCCCATTCCCGAGTGGAAGTGGGAGCGGGTTACTACGCATTTTGTAGGTGGTTTACCTCGCACCTCCCATGGTTTCAACAGTATTTGGGTTATTGTGAACCGGTTGACTAAGTAAGCACATTTCATCCTTGTTCGGGTCTCCTACAGTGCCGAAAGGTTGGCTCATATGTATATTCAGGAGGTGGTTCGCCTACATGGGGTACCTGTGTCTATTATTTTAGATCAAAGTTCCCAGATTACTTCCAGCTTCTGACAGACTTTTCAAGAGGATCTAAGAACCAAGGTGGTCCTTAGCACCGCATTTCACCCCAGACTAATGGACAGTGAGAGCAGACTATTCAGGTGTAAGAGGATATGTTTTATTCAGAGGATATGTTTTATTCTTGTGTGTTGGATTTTAGGGGTCAGTGGGACTAGTTACTGCCTTTGGAAGAGTTTGCGTATAATAATAGCTTCCATTTAAGCATTCAGATGGGTCCATTTGAGGATTTGTATGGTAGAAGTTATCGATCTCTTATTGGTTAGTTTGAGACTTCAGAGATTAGGCCTCGTGGTACAGATCTTCTCTTTGAATCATTTGATAGGGTACGGGTGATTCAGGATAGGCTACGGGCAGCTCAGAGTAGGCAAAGGAGTTACGCTGACCATAGGCGTTGTCCGTTGAAATTCAGAGTTGGTGACAGAGTCTTTCTGTGTGTATCACCCATGAAGGGAGTGACGTAGTTTGGTAGGAGGGTCAAGCTTAGCCCCAGGTACATTGGACCCTTTGAGATCGTGTCGATAATTGGGGATGTACAATATGTGTTAGCGTTACCTCCTACCTTTTTAGCTATTCACCCGATATTCCATGTCTCTATGCTGCGATAGTACATTCCAGATGAGTCGCATGTGCTTTGGTGGGACTCGATTCTGTCGGACGTGAAATTGGCATTTGTAGATGAGCTTGTGTCCATTTTGGCTAGAGATGTCAGGCGGTTATGCTCAGGGACATTCCAGTAGTTAAGGTTCAGTGGCATCACCGTCTAGTAGAGGATGCCACTTGGGAGACCGAAGGCGGTATGTAAGCCCAGTATCCCTCCTTGTTTGTGTGCTCAGGTGCTCCTTTGTTCTTTATTTTCGCGGACGAAAGTCCTTTTAGTAGTGGATGTTGTAATGACCCTTCCGGTCATTTTCACTCGTTTTAGTACGTTCTCAGAGATTAGAGTTTTCCTATAACTGCCCCAAGTTATTTGTCACTTACTTCGACTGACAGTTTGGTTTTTGGGCAGTTCGTTTGAGAATTTTATTAACACCGAGCGTATTGTGAAATATTGAAATTAAATTAGAATTTAGTAAAAAGATAAATTTAATTACCTTTCTAAAATGTTTTTGATATTTATAAAATTCTTTAGTTATTATATATTTATATTACTTTGTATTAGTTCTGTAACATATTAATATTTCAAGCAGAGATAGTAAATCTAGATATGTTAAGATAACATTATTATTTTATAGAGGTTTTATCCGAAATAATTTTCTATTAATTATGGTATATTCAAAATATGATAGTTATTTTACCACGAGCCTATGCAATACCCAAGTATATACGTAATGGGATTAGATTTATATAGTATATATATATATATATATATATAAGTATATGTACGTGGCATGTTTTCTTATTAATTGCAAAAAAGTGGCATTTTCCTTTTACATATGTAACAGAAGTGTCAAATATAATGGCCAAGTGTCAAACTAATGTGTTATTCCATGCTTAAGTGGATTAATCCTTAGGTATTAGCGAACTTATCACACTAAGTATCGGTCAATAGCACCTAGTGTGTATGACATACAAATATTTGTTCCACTCCTTATTTCCATTCATTTTTACTCTTAACAAAGACATCCTACATATATATATATATTTACATATATATTAGAGATGGTTTTGTGAAAGATATCCATTTGACTTTATAGTTGGTCATTGAGAGAGAAAATTAATTATCTACATCAAGTTATTCAAGCTCGGGAATCGCGTGGTTTATAGTATAACGTCTTTATATTGTAAGTTTTTTTGGTCAATTTTACCTTAAAGTCGCGTATTTGGATTGTTATTTGGCGAGGTTGATGTTGGTGTTGTTTAGAGCTATTTTGAGCACGGATTTGGGTATATCTCTTGTGACTATCGGTTACTGATCTATTTGAAATGATGTGACAGTTTCGATTTTGCGATTTCGTAAGCGGGCCCCATGTGGGATTTTTCGTCATTTTTTGACCTGAGAAATATGAGTATCAATTTTCATGTTTAGAGATGTTGTTTATTAATTTTATAGCGGGGCAGCAGTCGGAGGCCTCTCGAAAGTGGAAGGCACTTGTCTAGTAGGCTTTGGCAGGCATTTAATGGCATTCAGTTAGGCGATGTCTACCTTATACTTAGACTGACTTTACTTATAGTATTTGCATGCTAATGTGCTAGTGTTTGGGTTGGTAGTTGTAGTTTGTTGTTGGCTTACTATGATTAGGCCTTTCGGGCCGGTAAATGCCTTGTTTGGGTATATTTTGGGCCCGTTATCCTTATGGTATGCCATAAATGCTTTTCTGAATTAGTTAATTTTTTGACTGCTATTGGTTAGGGATTGGGGAACCTTAGTCCAGACTCAGATATGTTAGCCTAGACTTGGTATCGGGACCCTGTAGCGGGCCCCGCTAACCTTCACAGTCGGTATAGTTAACTTTAAACATTGTTAGGCTTAGTTAAGCCCTGAAATGATCTTTTAGGTAAAATTTGGGTTGGTTTTCCCCAGTTATTCTCCTTCAGCCTGTACTTATATTTTGGGTTTGGTCTAGGCCTGTATATCCCCATTTACTTGTATTTATGTGGATTCTAACACTATTTTGGAACTTGTTTATGATCACTCCGAAAGACTGGTTATAGGTTGTTATGAGTTCTGGTTCGCATCCAGCCACTGATTCAAATATGATGACTACTGATATTTATGAGTTTTAGTTTGAGTCTGGCAACTGATTTTGTTACGATCAGAGAGTTCGGGTACTGGGTACCGTGGTTCTGATATTACGATTCACTGAGTTCCATTTCGAGTCTGGCATCAGAGTCCTGAGATATATTATATGTGTCCGGTTCAACTCCAGTGTCTGGCCTCTTGTTATTACCCATTGGTGTCGGTTCAAGCCCGGTACATCCCTACACAGTTACTATGATGACTGGATACTGGTTCAGCCACAGGTTACGAACTGTTCTGTACTTACTTTTCTTGTGTGTCCCACCGGCTTATGGGGATACGGTTGGGTTATTATTTTCTTCAGTGTGAATTTGGGCTTATGGGGGCCCAGTTCGGTTATGTGGGACTTGTCTATTTATTTTTGCTTTTACTTATGTTCACCATTACCTTTTATTTTCTTATCGCATTTGTACAGTTTAACAGTTATCTATCTTTTTATCATTTTTACCCCGGACTTAGCATGCACCCTCTCATTTTATCTTACTTATGCTATATTGAGCGGAGTCGGCTGATGATGCCTACTGAGTACAGAATACCTGGTACTCATATTGCACTTCTGCATCTCTTTCCCTAATGCAGTTCTGGGCACCAGCCGACGACAGTGACGTGATCCTCCTTTCTCAGTACTAATCAGGAGCAGGGTGAGCTTGTTTTCATTCGAGGCTGATCCTACTTCATCTACTCCTGTATAGTCTTTTGCAGTCAAGACTGTTATATATATTGTATATATTTGGTTCTTGTCTAGTACTCTGGTTATGTTAGCTGTGGCTTTAGTACCGTCCTTACTAGGTCTTGGGAGGGGTTCATTTGTATACACTGTCCTCTTCCTCTTCTTTCTCAGTATGTATGTTATACTTTAGTTCCTTTGCTTTCTGTCTTTATTTTTTATTGTTGTTGTGTCTTCTTTATCTCCTTTCTTCTAGTTTTTGCATGTTAGCCCATCGTTTGCCTCCCCGAGCTACAGTGTGGCTTTCCTATTGGTGGGTTACAGTAGGCGCCATCATGACTCAAAAAATTGGGTCGTGACAGAAGAACTACCTGACTCATGACCTTGAGTAAGAAGTTGTAGTGCTTGCCTTGAAAATTTGGTTCCATTATCTCTATGGAGTCCATGTTGATGTTTTTATGGATCATGAGAGCTTGCAGTATGTCTTCACTTAGAGGGAGTTAAATCTTTGTTATAGAAGATAGCTTGAGCTCCTCAAAGATTATGATAAGAGTGTGCTATACCATTCAGGTAAGGCCAATTAATATGGTTTCTGATGCTCTTAGCAGGTTGTATATGGGGAGTGTTACTCAGGTAGAAGAGGGTAAGAAAAACTTGTGAAAGATATTCATAGAATAGCCATTTGGGAGTCAATCTTACGTATTCCGATGGTGGTGGTGTGATAGTGCAGAATAGTTCAGAGTCCTTGTTGGTAATTGAAGTGAAAAAGAAGCAAGTTAGTGATCCTGCATTTCTCTAGTTGAAAGATGAAGTATATAAGTAGAAGGTTGAGGTTTTATCTTTGAAAGAAAGTGGTATTCTTAGGTACCAATATAGTTTAGTGTTCTCAACATGGATGGGTTGAGACGATAGATTTTGTCACAAGCTCATAATTCTAGATATTGTATTCATCCAGGTTCCACAAAGATGTACCATAACTTGAGGGAAGTCTTTTGGTGGAGTGGTATGAAAATAGATATTGCAAACTTTGTATAAAAATGTAACACCCCCAAATATTCAAATTAATATTATACCTCCAATAGACCATTACTATAGAATATGAACACCTTCTATTTGATGCTTCATTTACCCAACTGTTGCGATCTTTGAAAATTTACTTACTTAAAATTATAGAGGTATTTTAATCAATTGCCTTGGAATATTTATGTAAATTACCATGACTATAATCTTTCTATATATAATATTAAAGAGTTGAGATATTTTTTTAAAAAAATTGGGCAGCTTACTTTTAAAATTTGGGTAGACACCCTTCTAGGGTGTTCCTGGGGTATTTAAATATATCCTATGCCCGAAGATTTGCACCTCCTCTCATATTATCGGTTCCCTTAACTCTAAGAAACCTCCTAAACTCCATCTTCATCAAATTATCACATACAATCATTAGAGAATCTTCTTCCTTTGGGGTGAAATCAAAGACATATCCTACCTTGTGGTAAGTTCTTGAAACTTGTTTTTGAATTGTGCAATGTTTAGTATTTTTACCAGCTCTCATTGGTTAGAGATCCATTTTAAGTAAAAACTATGCTTTCAAAAGCTAACACATAGCTCCACAACATTTAGCCTTGGAAAAAAAGCTGATTTGAATGTTACAAATTCGACATAGGGGCCGCAATTGAGGACAAGTTCTGTTTAGTTTTCTGATTTGGAAATCCCCTATATGCTACTGTTAGTATTTTTGTGATATCCTTTTTGTACAAACAATATATTTTGGTGATTATGTATTCTTTGCAATGCAAATACATATACATAAAACTTTTTTGAAGGCTATAAGGGTTGATTTTACTGTTTACCTATTCAAAACTAAGTTACAACTCAAAATAGTGGGGCTGTACGGATTTACTACTTTGATGATTAGGTGTAATTTGCACAAACTATGCTTAATTTTGATGCTAATATTGGTTCATATAAACATGATGGAGTTACTAGAAATTAAAAAGGATACTTAATTGTATGTTCAAGGTTGTGTATACTCATGTACAAGCTAAGGAACTTGATACATTGTTTGGTCTGGGACATAGACTCTTGAAGTGTGGTTGGACTGCGTAAATACTAAAAGGATAAGGTTTGTGTATAATTTTGAACTCATACTCTTGTTAACTACTGAATTATTTGAAATATTATCTTGTTACCTTGGTTACCTTCTTGTCACCTTGTATTGTCGTTTTCGTATCCTCGGAGTCTTGCAAGACATTTGTTTAACTCTCCCACTGGTACAGATTGCTTGAACACTTGGGTTCCTTGTTGGGACTTTGTCCTTCTTGTGGCTATGACTTTGTCACTATCTGCGTGCCATTTTAATATGGATTTTTTTGTTCGTTTTAGTTATGGAAGTTGTCCATTTTAAGTACGAACTAGAAAGCCATTATTAATATGGTTCTTGATTCTCTTGGTTATTGGGTTTTGACCTTCTTGATATAGGGCTCTGACACTTCTTGACATAGGACTTCGGTCCTTCTTGATATTTGAGTATGCCTAGTGTGATGGCAAGATGTACATATTGGGCAAAGCTTGTTATTTGACCTCTTGTGATCTAGTTTTTGGGCTTTCTTGATACTTGAGCCTTTAAATCTCAAGTTGATACTTTTGATACATTTGTTTTCTTTATTTATTTATATATGTTTCAATTAAACCGTCGATTACTTAGGAGTCAATGTTTATACACCACTAGGCTTTATGTTTAACGATTGTTGTTTCTACCGTAGCGGATCTTCGGGGGGATGCTTGAAAATGTCCATTGGAAATAGGATTTTTGGAGATTTAATGAAGATCACATTTGCAAATAGGCATCTATACTTTGTAGAATTTTTTGGTACTTGTATATGATCCATATGATACACATATATATGTAATTTTGAAGTTGGGTTGTGACTTAAATTTGGTAATTGTGTTGGCTACTTTAGGGTGTCTAAACACGAGTTTTGTAATGTACTAAATTTATATTTGGTTTTGTAATTATGTATGAAGGGTAAACCTACCATCTTTTGATACTCGAGAGTTTGGTAATCATTCATAACGTGGGTCTATAGTAGTGTGAAATGATAAATAGAATCTCGTAAGGAACTTGTTGTTTTGTTTTGAAAGGTTCCTCCGCCATAAATTGAAACACATACTTTGTTTAAAATTGGATAATATGAATTACTAAATAGCAAGCCTTTGTACCTTTAAATCTTTTTAACGGGCCTAATATGCCACTAGATTATGCTTAATATGTTTAGGTTAAGATCTTTTAAATTCCTCTAGTATCATATTAGATTTTATTTTAGAAGTAGCATCCTCCCGAGAGGGTCACTACAATCTTTCGTACTAGAGCAAGGTCATGTCCTAGGTAGAGGCCTACAAGCCATGTCTAGTAGAGTCTTGCTTATAGATGTGTTGTGCACCACACTTATAATCAGGAGGCTACATGGTATTTAGGATTGTTTACCATTTGTGGTTCTAGGACTTTTTGTTGTGAATTGCTAGTATACTGGTTTCTCTTTAAAAAAGGCTTTTACTATAATATTTACTTGATTACATGGCTAATATTTTTATTGCATCTAGTGTGCATATGCATCATGTACATGTCCTTAATACAATGTGATCTTTCATCTTGAAGGAACTAAGTTATGGCCTCTTCCTCTAATAGACCTATGGAAGCAACTCGTGAAGGTTCGAGCGACTCTAATGGCCAACCTCATGCAGAAGAAAGAATGGGGGAACGTTTTTCTAATCTTAATTTCCCATGTACCAATAGATCAGAAGTTTGGAATAATTGGGGTGTAAGAGAAGGACAACATCCTCAAATAAGCTAACGTACTCATGTTATGAACCCTCATTTTCAACATATGGATGAATTCCTCCACCACTTGGCTGAAACGATGCATGATCCAAATGGTTAAACTTTGAGAAAATGAGAAAGATGTGTCACGCCCCAAATCCCAACGAGGCGTGATTGACACTCGTAACCAATAAGGCCTGAGAGAACCAAGCTTTGCTTCTATTTGTTCATATGCATGTCATAAGAAACACCATTACCAAGTAAGGACTTTAAAATTCTAATAACGGAACTCATGGGATATGTGATATATATACATATATACATATGTGAAACTTGGCCGTTGAGGCCATCAAGTCAAGACATCATGTGTCACCTTACATCCATACACCCACATACGTCTACAAAAGCCTCTAACAAATGCATTGACCAAATGAACTAAAAGTCGGGACAATTCCCCGCTTTATACAACATGTACAACACCAAAACATATGTACAACTGTGACTCGGAGAAGCCCCGAACTAACTGGAACTCACCAAAGATCTGCAACACTGGCAATCTACTGTGGAGGCCTACTAGTACCTGCGCCTGCAGCAAGTAAGGTAAATCCCCCAAGAGGGGTCAGCACGAAGAAAGTACTGAGTATGTAAGGCTCAAATGAAACTATATAAATATGAACTCAAATGCAAATGAATAATCAATATGAATAAGTCAACGTTCTGCACTTTAGGAACCATGTGTATTGCTTTCTTTACTTTCTTTGCTTCTTTACCTCAATGCTTATGCTTATGCTTAATCATCTTTGACTGTTCTATACTGTACCCGGGCCCCAACTAATCAGTGGGCCTTTGCATAACATAACGTTATGTTGGGATCGGCTCGAGCTAGGCTTATGCCCCTAGAGCTGCCACCCTATGAATCAATATATCGGGATCGGCTCGAGCTAGGATTATGCCTCCAGAGCTGCCACCCATTCCAACATATCAGGTTCGGCTCGAGCTAGGTTATTACCTCTAGAGCTGCCCCCTGTCAGGATTGGTCCGAGCTAGGCTTATGCCTCTAGGACTGCCCCCTGATCCAACAATCTCGGGATAGGCTTGAGCTAGGCATTTTGCCCCCAAAGCTGCCACCCATACTTGATCATTAACCACATTTGCATTACTTTGTTCTTTACTTTGAGATTGATATCTTTACTTGTGAGAGATTGGTACATTCACTTGTACATTACTTCTTTCATTACTTTTGAGAGATTGATACTATTATAGGCATAACTTTATATGAAACTTTGGATCAATAATCAATGAGTGAGAGACATACGAATAGACATTGTTGGAACATAGCCTTATTGGAAACATAACACCATTAGAACCATTAATCAATAACCAATGAACGAGACACATGAGTATAACCACTATTGAAACTTTGGAACACAATCTTATTGGACTTTTGGAACATTAGTCAATGAATATAAGACATGTGATTCACCATTGACCAATGAGTAGGAAACATGTGCTAATGACAATTGATAATCGGGTCATTAGTATATTTCGGGATGGGACAAGCATAATGTCAATGTGAATACTATTTGCCGTAGAAAGATACGGACAGAGTAACCTTACATACCTTGTATTCTCAATACGAATATACAATCCTAAAGGTGAATACAATAGTCCCGCTCCTTCTTTATGTGTCACTCTACATCACAAATATATAACGGGATTCCCATTAACCATCAACTACTTTACAAATGCATATAACATCAATGAGTTCCATGTTTGCCTTTAAACATGCCATTTCCCTTGACAAAACCATTGATGAAATTATTATTCCAAAAATCCCCCAATATTCCATACATTGACCAATACATGATAATCAATACATTTCAACGCAACACTTCTCCTTTACACTTTCTTATCCACACCACATCACAAATAATCCATCAAATTACCTTAATACACCTCATAGCACATATCGGCCAAAATCCTACAATTTACACTTTTAGAAAAATAACAAGTTTAATAACAAAATCACACCATACATGCTCATATTTTATCCATACCATGCTCTTCCATCAAAGTCACAAGTCATAATTCAAGCTTGAATCTCATGGATCACAAATCTTATATAAAAACACAAAGTACCATGTCCACCATTTCCAAGCATAACCAACATGATATACATAATCTCTCATGCATATAATATGTTAAACCATAATAATAAACACTTAACCAAGCTTAAAAAATGATGATCTTCTCCAAAAGTTGACTTAGGGTTCTTAGGGTTTGAGAGAACCAAAAGGAAATGTCTTGTAAATTCTCAAAATGTGTTGTGTGTGTTTAGGAATAAAAATCAGATTTTTGGGACCCTTATATAGTGCTCAAGTCATCCTTATCCATTTTCTTGCATTAAATGCAATGGTCCCTTGGTCAATATTGAAGAATGGATCATTTTGCCCTTTGGGCCATGTCTTTTATTCCATTTTGGGCCCAATTGCACATGTAGCTTAGCCCATCAACTTTCATGTATAATTCACCATATATCTCATGTTTAAATAATTCCATAATGTCATGACAATATTCTCTTACGATATTCTCATTCGTAGTCTCAATCGTAAAAATAAAAATTCTAGTCGCCCATGGCTTCATTGAACATTTTGGATAACTATTTATATTTCATGATTTGATCATGTAGGAGTATGTAGGAGTGTATTGAAGTATTTGAAGCTTTAACAGTGCTCAAATAACTCCAAAGAACCAAAAGAAACCATATAAGAATCGACGTAGAATTGTGTTACAAAACGAGCGCGGAAGGGTACAATTTGTTGTGCCATGTGCCACTGCTGCAAAGCAAGGCAGTGGCGCAAGATTTCCTTGCCATCTGAACCTGAAGGCTTGCGCCATACCCCCTGAAACAGGGTAGTGGTGCAAGTTTTCATGCTTTGCTGAATTTTTCGGCCATTTTTCCAACACTTGCATAGCGTCCAATACCTTATCAAAACACTACAAAATACTTACTTAGTGATCTTAATCATCAAGTAAACATGACTCCAAGTCACCAAATGATGTTAGAATGTGTACGGATTATTACCCAAATGCTCCACGAAATCACAAAACATCTCTTACGAAGGTCTAATCGCACATAGTAGGTCTGATATCAAATGTTTCACCAATGACACTATAAAACACATACTCATGGAATCTCAACACCTAAGTAGATATGACCCCAAGGTATCAAGTGAGGTTAGAAAAGTACGGGGTGTTACATTCTTCCCCCTTTAGAAACAATCGTCCTCGAATGTTAACAACATCGTCTTATATACAACAAATACAGCTCTATATTAACATACATATACATATCCACATAATGCTCTTAGATACTTACTTAGTCTTTCTCCACTTTCGCACTTTGCATTGGTGACAGTTTCAAGAGTATTTACTCAGCTATGACCACAACATCTTTTATACCATTACGATGTGTTCTTTTCACTGTACTAATCTCACCGACAAGTGGAAATATTTCCATTAACATAACTTATAACCCTAATGTACTATTAAATTCACGGTAGTCGATGGAATAACATACGATAGGGTAAAGCTCGAATCAACCAATACCTAAAAATATGGTAATATACCTGTATCCTCATTAGGAGTCTCCTCTTCATTCTGCCGGTCTACTAGAGCATAGGTACGATTTTGGGCTCCACTGGAACTAGCTGCCCCTCTAAAATCTCTACCACGACCAATAGACTGACCGTCTCTGCCTGGGGAAAGAACTGATACTAATTATGCAACAGTTGACCCCGTAGGTCGTGATATACCACTCGCACCCCTTTGTGGGCATTCTCTCATCCTTTGCCCCGCTGCGCCACACCAGGAACAAGTATTTGTCCCTACTCGGCATATACCTGCATGAACACGCCCGCAGTGCTGACACTGCTGACGAGGAAATCCTACTGCCTGTGAGCCTTGCTCTCCACTACCCTATCCAGATGGACTACCTCTAGACCCTTGGAATTGAGAGTGAGCACCTAAGTATGAGGGTCTAGGCAGTAACATTCGAGATTTGGATTCTCCTGGGGACACCATAGATTGCCCCATAGATCTTGCCCTTTTTGATGGCCCTTCCTCAGATTCCTATGTCCTTTTTCTCTGTCTTTGATCTTCCATTTTCTGGGCGAAGGCTTGTATTCTAGCTATGTCCATGTCCTTGTTCAAGGCCGCAATGGTGCAATCCCTTACCAAATATGGCTCTAGTCTGTCCACATATCTATGGACCCTGTCTATCATCGTAGCCACAACATTTGGCGCATATCGAGCCAAGGAATTAAACTGAAGACTGTATTCCCAAACACTCATGTTCCCTTGGCGTAAATTCAGAAACTAATCTGCACGTGCCTCCC
Source organism: Capsicum rhomboideum (assembly GCA_031232105.1). Taxonomy (NCBI): domain Eukaryota; kingdom Viridiplantae; phylum Streptophyta; class Magnoliopsida; order Solanales; family Solanaceae; genus Capsicum; species Capsicum rhomboideum. The sequence continues at coordinate 49,489,328 of CP124714.1, forward strand.
GAATTTCATAGGAGAGGTAATGATCAAGGAATGTTGTTTTAAATTATTCCCAACCAGCTGGGAGTGCGTCAATACCCCTTGATCTTTTCCAGTCCTCATACCACAATATTGCTTTGCCTTTCAGTCTATAGGCCGCAAGTTCCACCGTTTCAACCCCAGTCACGTGCATAACTTCTAGAGCCCTCTGGATTTGATCCACGAAGTCCTGTGGATCTGCTTCTAAGTCTGACCCAGTGAATATAGGAGGGTCCAGTTTCAAGAAATCATGTGTTCTGCGACTTGCAACTCTAGCCGCATCATCATCATTTAGCATTGGACCAGCTCGTCCTTGACTTTATGCTGCCACTAACTGTGTCAACATATGAATTGCATTTCTAAGATCCTGATCCGTGGCATTCATTGGTGGTCCTGCAGGTACCTCTCTACCTCTTGGCTCTTCTGGTGCTGGAAAAGTAGAGGAGGACTGCGATGCAATTTCAGCATTTGCTCTACCTTGACTAGCTTGGTCAGGTGGTAGTCTACCCATTCCTTCTTCAGCAGGCATATCCACCTGCTTTCCTTTACCTCTGCCTATACTCGTGTTTGGTATTTTACTATACCAAAGAAAAAACAATTACCATGGTCAGATATATTTTAATTTACAACACTTGCTCTATTGCACGATCTAGAAGTGAAGAAAAGAACAACATTCTAAATGTCTCGTAGCCTCCAACTTATAAATGTGGTGCACAACACAGCAATAAGTAAGACTCTACTCAGACACGGCTTTGTAGACACCCTTAGAACGACCTGCTCTGATACCACTTTTGTCACGCCCGGAATCCCAACGAGGCATGATTGGCACTCATAACCGATAAGTCCCGAGAGAACCAAGCTTTGCTTCTATTCGTTCATATGCATGTCATAAGAAACACCATTACCAAGTAAGGACTTTAAAATGCTAATAAAGGAACTCATGGGATATGTGATATATATATATATATATATATATACATATGTGAAACTTGGCCGTTGAGGCCATCAAGTCAAGACATCATGTGTCACCTTACATCCATACACCCACATACGTCTACAAAAGCCTCTAACAAATGCATTGACCAGATGAACTAAAAGTCGGGACAATTCCCCGCTTTATACAACATGTACAACACCAAAACATATGTACAACTGTGACTCGGAGAAGCCCCGAACTAACTAGTGCTCACCAAAGATCTGCAACACTGGCAATCTAATGTGGAGGCCTACTAGTACCTGCGCCTGCAGCAAGTAAGGTAAATCCCCCAAGAGGGGTCAGTACGAAGAAAGTACTGAGTATGTAAGGCTCAAATAAAACTGTATAAATATGAAACCAAATGCAAATAAATAATCAGTATGAATAAGTCAACGTTCTGCACTTTGGGAACCATGTGTATTGCTTTCTTTACTTTCTTTGCTTCTTTACCTCAATGCTTATGCTTATGCTTAATCATCTTTGACTGTGTTATACTGTACACGGGCCCCAACTGATCAGTGGGTCTTTACATAACATAACGTTATGTTGGGATCATCTCGAGCTAGGCTTATGCCCCTAGAGCTGTCGGGATCGGCTCGAGATAGGATTATGCCTCCAGAGCTGCCACCCATTCCAACATATCAGGTTCGGCTTGAGCTAGGTTATTACCTCTAGAGCTTCCCCCTGTCAGGATCGGTCCGAGCTAGGCTTATGCCTTTAGGACTGCCCCCTGATCCAACAATCTCGGGATCGGCTTGAGCTAGGCATTTTGCCCCCAAAGCTGCCATCCATACTTGATCATTAACCACATATGGATTACTTTGTTCTTTACTTTGAGATTGATATCTTTACTTGTGAGAGATTGGTACATTTACTTGTACATTACTTCTTTCATTACTTTTGAGAGATTGATACTATGATAGGCATAACTTTATATGAAACTTTGGATCAATAATCAATGAGTGAGAGACATACGAATAGACATTGTTGGAACATAGCCTTATTGGAAACATAACACTATTGGAACCATTAATCAATAACCAATGAACGAGACACATAAGTATAACCACTATTGGAACTTTGGAACACAATCTTATTGGACTTTTGGAACATTAGTCAATGAATATAAGACATGTGATTCACCATTGACCAATGAGTAGGAAACATGTGCTAATGACAATTGATAATCGGGTCCTTAGCATATTTCGGGATGGGACAAGCATAATGTCAATGTGAATACTATTTGCCGCAGAAAGGTACGGACAGAGTAACCTTATATACCTTGTATTCTCAATACGAATATACAATCCTAGAGGTGCATACAATAGTTCCGCTCCTTCTTTATGTGTCACTCTACATCAAAAATATATAACGGGATTCACATTAACCATCAACTACTTTACAAATGCATATAACATCAATGAGTTACATGTTTGCCTTTAAACATGCCATTTCCCTTGACAAAACCATTGATGAAATTATTATTCCAAAAATCCCCCAATATTCCATACATCGACCAATACATGATAATCAATACATTTCACCACAACACTTCTCCTTTACACTTTCTTATCCACACCACATCACAAATAATCCATCAAATTACCTTAATACACCTCATAGCACATATCGGCCAAAATCCTACAATTTACACTTTTAGAAAAATAACAAGTTTAATAACAAAATCACACCATACATGCTCATATTTTATCCATACCATGCTCTTCCATCAAAGTCACAAGTCATAATTCAAGCTTGAATCTCATGGATCACAAATCTTATATAAAAACACAAAGTACCATGTCCACCATTTCCAAGCATAACCAACATGATATACATAATCTCCCATGCATATAATATGTTAAACCATAATAATAAACACTTAACCAAGCTTTAAAAATGATGATCTTCTCCAAAAGTTGACTTAGGGTTCTTAGGGTTTGAGAGAACCAAAAGGAAATGTCTTGTAAATTCTCAAAATGTGTTGTGTGTGTTTAGGAATAAAAATCAGATTTTTGGGACCCTTATATAGTTCTAAAGTCATCCTTAGCCATTTTCTTGCATTAAATGCAATGGTCCCTTGGTCAATGTGGAAGAATGGATTATTTTGCCCTTTGGGCCATGTCTTTTATTCCATTTTGGGCCCAATTGCACATGTAGCTTAGCCCATCAGCTTTCATGTATAATTCACCATATATCTCATTTTTAAATAATTCTATAATGTCACGACAATATTCTCTTACGATATTCTCATTCGTAGTCTCAATTGCAAAATAGAAATTCTAGTCGCCCATGGCTTCATTGAACATTTTGGATAACTTTTTATATTTCATGATTTGATCATGTAGGAGTATGTAGGAGTGTATTGAAGTATTTCACGCTTTAACAATGCTCAAAGAACTCCAAATAACCAAAATAAACCATATAAGAATCGACGTAGAATTGCGTTACAAAACTAGCGCGAAAGGGCACAATTTGTTGTGCCTTGCGCCACTGCTGAAAAGCAAGGCAGTGGCGCAAGATTTCCTTGCCCTCTGAACCTAAAGGCTTTCACCACACCCCCTGAAAAGCAAGGCAGTGGCGCAAGTTTTCATGCTTTGCTGAATTTTTCGGCCATTTCTCCAACACTTGCATATCGTCTAATACCTTATCAAAACACTACAAAATACTTACTTAGTGATCTTAATCATCAAGTAAACATGACTCCAAGTCACCAAATGAGGTTAGAATGTGTACGGGGTATTACCCAAATGCTCCACAAAATCACAAAACATCTCCTACGAAGGTCTAATCGCATATAGTAGGTCCGATATCAAATGCTTCACCAATGACACTATAAAACACATACTCATGGAATCTCAACACCTAAGTAGATATGACCCCAAGGTTTCAAGTGAGGTTAGAAAAGTACAGGGTGTTACAAGATGGGTGTAGTTGAGTTGAAGGGACTATTGATCCTACCGATGCTAAACAATAGCTTGTGCACATGGAGAGTGTGTTCGAGCAATTGAAGTGTTCAAATGCTTCCAAATTTAAGTATGACATATTATTGTTACAAAAGGATGCTTAGGAATGGTGGGTAACTATACCGAATGCTAAGGCAAAACCTCCCATTCTTACTTGGGATGATTTTGTTAAGGAATTCCATATGAAGTATGTCCCACCTGTTTATTGTGATGCAAAAAAAAAGGAGTTTCTGAATTTAATGCAACGAGTCATGTCAATTGTTGAGTATCAACAAAAGTTTCTCAGACTTTCTTGCTATGCTGGAGGTATTATTAATGAGGAAAAAGATAAGTACAGGAGATATTAAGACGGTTTGAATAATTCCATCATAAAGAATGTTGCAGTACTGCAACATGAGAATTTTTGCAAGTTAGTTTCTGCTTCTTTTACTTGTGAAAGACTTGATAAGGAAAAAACTTGTAGAAATGAAAACAAAATTCAGAAAACCTAAATTAGATTATAGAGGTCCATCCAAAAAGGGAAGATTTGATAATTCCAAGGTGGGTAGTGTTCACAGGCCATCTCAACATATGCGAAGCAAATTAAATTTATCTACTGCTAGCACTCCAAAGTATGGCCAAGGAAAGACTCGCAAACCTACTTGTGCACAATGTGAAAAGAATCATTATGGTACTTGTAGGAGGGCTTCTGGTGCATGTTTTAATTGTGGTAGCTTTAATCATAAGGTTAAGGATTGTCCTAATCCTAATCATGTTTCTCCCTTGCGCATGAAATGCTCAGTTTATAAGCCTACTACTAATCCTCCTCAAGTCGATAGAGGTGCATGATCTAAAAACACATAAGCAATAACTTCGAAGATTAATGTCACGCCTCGAATTCCAACGGGGCGGACTGACACCCCAAGCCGGTAAGGCCCGAGAGAACCAATCTTCTTTCATGTACATTCGTATGCATGTCTCCAAGTGAACAACATTCTATCTCATTTAATTACAAGATACCAATGGCGGTTGTCATGGAGAACATATGACATATATTAAACTTGGCCGTTAGGGACATCAAGTGAGTATTCGATATGGATAAACCTCCGTTCTGTATATGTGGAGCCATGTACATTGCTTTCGTTATTTTCATTTTTGATCAATCATTTATATCATTATCATTTATATAATATCATTCATATATACTTTCATTCAAGTGATATACTTTCTTTGCTTTTACGTTCATCATTATTACCATTCATCCAGCTGATCAGTGGGCCATATACCATTCATCCAACTGATCAGTGGGCCATAGTACAATCATCCACCTTATTAGTGGGCCATAACATAATATAAAGTAACCATAAAGTAACCATAAAGTAACCATAAAGTAACCAGATATGCATTACTTCTTTCATTTACTTTTGTGAGGTTGATACCTTTACTTGTGTGAGATTGATACATTGGTGGTTATGACATCATTATTGGAGCTTCGGAACATTAGTCAATGAATAAAAGACATGTGAATCACAATTGGTTAATGAATAAGAAACATGTGAATAACAATATATGTCAAACCTGAATGAGATACTTTGGAACATTTCGAAATAGAAACAAGTGCAATGACAATGTGAACAATAGGTGCTGCAGAAGGATACAGAAAGAATAACCTTACATACCTTATCTTCTCAATATGAATATAAAGTCCTATATGTGATTACAATAATTTAGCTCCTTCCTTACGTTTTACTCTACAATACAAGCACATAACAAAACTCACGTTAACAACTAACTACATTACAAGTGCATAAGCCGAAAATGAGTTACATGACTGCCATACAACGTCATTTCACCTTTTACAATACCATTTACTGCATTACCATACAAAAAACACCACAACATGCCACACATTAACCAAGACATCATAAACCAATAGCATTTCACACCAAATTTATACTTTACACTTCCTCATTAACACCACGTCGCATTTACTCCATCAAGTCATCTCCATAGCTTTCACAATAACACATTAAAGACAATCCATAATTGATACCATTCAAAATATCTTCGGGCCACTCCCTTAAAGTAATTTAAAAGGTACCACAAGTTGATAATCACATCCAAGAAGGGTATAGGGGCCTTGGGGGGTCAAAGAGAAGCAAAAACAATCAAAACGGAGTTCTGGGTTGACCTGCGAAGCCACCTGAGCCCCCAGGTGGGTGAGGTGCATCCGCAGGTGACCATTGACCTGGTCCAGGGCCACTTGAATCGGTATCTGCGCCTGCAAGTGCCCTGCCTGTGAGGGCGGGTGCCCGTTTCAGCCTCTAGGGGTCATTTTTGGGTCCTTTTTCGCAATGAATGGTCCATGGTCATAATTAAGCTTCTCTTTTCATATTTTAAGTTATCTTGGATGCCAACGAACAGCCATGGTTTCACAACGCACATAAACATCACCAAACTACATTCTTCTTTCAATACATCACCAATTCCATGTTTCACAACAACAATTCCAAATGCTATACACAAAGATATCTCCAGTAGGAGTACAGGACATCTAAAGGCTATTGGTGAGCTCCAGGTTGATTCGGGGCTTTTCAAGTCCGTTGTATATATTTTTGGTATTGCGTAGTAGTTAGGTGTAAGGCGAGGACCTGTCCCGACCTTAACTAAGTCTATGTAGAGGCTTTGTAAACATTGTAAAGTCAAGCATGGTAGTGTCTTGTCTCTTAGAAGTTGCGGCCCCAATGGCCAAGTCCTGTATATCTATTTTGTACTTACCCACCTGGTTTATTTTATCGATACATCATGTCCATACAATGCAACACATTTGTTAGCTCAATTACATGCATAAGAAGTATATGATCATAGGTTGGTTCTCTCGGGCATTTACGGCTATGGGTGCCTGTCAACCCTAATGGGATTTGAGGCATGAAAAAAGTGGTATTAGACCAGGTTGTCCTAGGGTGTCTACAAAGTTGTGCCTGAGTAGAATCTTTCTTATGGATGTGTTATGCACTACATCTATACGTAGGAGGCTACGGGACATTTAGGAGTCGTCTCTTTTCTTCATTTCCTAGATCGTACAATAGATCCAAAGTTTTAGGCGGAGTCATATTTAACCACTGAAATTTTTTTATGTTTTTTTGTTTCCTCAGTATAGCAAAATGTCGTTTAAAAGTAGAAAAAAAGGGTAAAAGTAAGAAGGTAGACATGATTGCCGGAGAAGGGACCTGTAAATCACCACCTAAACAAGCTAATGAAGGTGAGGCTGAAGACGATTTTGCATTGCAGGCTTCTTCTACTCTTCCACCTCTAGGAGATCCAAGAAGGAGAGGAGTACCCCCAGAATCACCTGTTAGTGCTACTGAGTAGGATTTAAGGAATACGGTTGTTGCAACCCAGCTATACACGCAAGTGTACGTGATCGTGCAAGTAATAAAGTGGCTCCTTTTAGAGAGCCGGATATTGAACCCAAGGGACTTTCGTCAACAGAACCCAACTCTCGACGTCAAACTATAATTAAAAACTAGTGTTGCGAAAACGACAAGAGATTTGGTGCTGAAAATTAAATGATTGCGGACTATGAACTCCTATCTTCTCTACCGTAACTTTGGTTTTTGCAAATATGCTTGAAAAATCAATAAAAAGTGAATTCCTAGGGCTAAGGCACCCCAAATGTCATCTCTTGAGCATAATTGTTATTGGTTTAAGCACTTTGAGTTGTTTATCATGGTTATTTATCCGAGGTTGATTTTATAACTATATTTGTCTCCAAAATATAATATTCTACTAGAACTTAGAAACCTACCTACATCCGTGAGTGGTGATAAGCTTAACCAGTTCTAGAGCATTCAAGTTTTCTTATCGTAATTGACCAAGTGTGGTGGATTAGTACCTCTCGGTCCTAACCACATGTCAATCCCGTAGAATTACTTCCCCGAGAAAGACCACACTTCATATATTCAAGTTCTATCTCTTAGTTTCTCTCTCGAGCTCACTTCGAGACAAGGAATATATTCCAATGGTGATCAAGCATCAAAATAATGAAATTTAGAATATATGAATAACCAATTTATGATAAACTCCAGCAAAAACCAATACAATTAACCCAATAGAATCATGTTCTTGGCCTTAACCCCAAGAATGAGGGATTTTAGCCACTCATAATGTCAATCAACATCCAAAAGTAAATAAATACCATAAAAATACTTAAAAACTGAAAAGAAGAGGAATGGAACCTAATTGAGATGCCCAAAAACGCCCAAAATATTCTAAGGATGATGGAATGTGATACAATAACTCAAAAGCCCTATTTATAGACCCAAGTCGAGGCAAAAAGCGGCCAAAAAGCGGCCCGGCACACCCTTGGGCGCGCCTAGCACTTAGGCAGATTTGGCCTCAGCAAAAAGGGTGCTCCAAGGCAGCGTGGCACGCCCCTGGGCGCGCCCCAAGTCTGCCTAGGAAAATAAAAATTTCACCAAAAGCGGCCTGGCATGCTGCCTAGCGCACCAGGCCCTTTTTTTGTGATTTTTTTGCTTTCGTCGACTTCTCTTCGCGGATTTTGTTGGATTTTTCAAGATCAACTCTTTGGCTTGCCTCTTATCTTCAATATTCTTCACTTGTAGCTCCTCCAAGACTCACTTTACATGCCAAACATGCTCCAAAAAGTCGTAAATTCCACCTACAAGAGTCTAATCATATTGGTTAGCACAATATCCCATATTCCATCAAAAACTTATATAATACACAAGTATTGTTATCAAAACTAAGGTAATCATGGGTTAAAGTCGCTACTAAGGCATATAAATACGCCTTAGATCACCACCCCACACATAAACCTTTGTTTGTCCTCGAACAATAACCACACTCAAATCTGGGAGACTTTAGACAATTGACACAAAATGGGCATTCTTGCACAACTTACACAACCACATTTATCAACTTATGCACCAACATACTAGGATATCAACCAAATAAATAACAAATTGAAACAACCTATCCTCACAAAACAACTTACTCGTTGCAAATTCATGCGTGACATGTTATTAGTAGATCACCAACTTCACTAACCATGCGCCCTCACCACAAGAGAATCACCCCACATTTCTACAAAGTAATTACTAACTGGGTGCATGAATGAAAGTCACTCATTCTCCAAAAGAATTCACATGCAACACAAAGATGAACCATAGGCTTGCCCTTAGTGTAATACTTTACTAATGTTAAAATGTTAAAGCTCAAGATCAATTAGGGCTTTTTAAGTGTTGTAATGTAGGCACTTGGACGGGTAGGAACTATTTGGTCAAGAATAGTGACTATATTTCCTGAGCGCTTTAATACACTACAAATTACATTCAGAGCACCTTCAACCGACCTATTTTTCACCACTTTTATCTTCCCAACTTTTCTTTGTTTTGCCCCATAACTTTAAGCTAGCTTCAGCATATTGGATAAGGAATACTGTTATCACTTATTAATTACAAAAAACAATTTTTTTTTTGTATATTATTTTTTTTTTCTTCCTCTTTTCTTTCTTTAACATATTCCCCACCAACATGCACAAACTTTTTCACACACCCATAGGAAATATGCTTGGGGCTTTAACTTAACTCTTTCCTTCTTCTAAACTCTTGTACTCCTTCACCTCTTGATTTCCTAATTAAAGCGCTTAGGAGTTTTGGATCAAATTCTGGTTCATTGAAAGAAGAGGATTGAGATGCATGTAAAGCTACCAAGGAAAAGGCTAAAGGCTCAACGGGGCTAACTAGGATTATGCAAAGAGGGTAGATAAAGTAGGTCTAAAATATGGATATCAAAGAAATGCCTATATCATCTCCTAAACTTAACATCTCTTATTTCGCTTTGTACACACCCCGGGTAAGTTCTAGACATCATTATGCACATGGAATATCATAAAAAACCTTACTCACACATGGCACATGTTCAGCTCAGCAGGTTCACCATAAAACCTCCGAAATCATGCATAAATTCAACATTAAGCAACTTAGCGAGTCAACTAAGTGAGAATTAGGCGTCTCAACACTTGCTATTATATATCTGGGAATGTTTCACACGTGTATGCACAATTGTATAGCAAGAAAGAACACCCGACACGACACTACATGACTAATTTGCTCTTAAGACGGTCATCATCCATCCATCATAGAGCAAATCCCTTCGTCCTCTGACTAAGGCGACTCAAAAGTAATAAACACCCAAAACAACACAAAATAACATCAAAAATCCAAAATTTAGCAAATTTTTTTTGTACGGTTCAAAGGGACTCTCCTTAGTAAAAGAACCGAAAACAAACGCTAAGGAACCCAAAATAAAAGCATACAGCAGCACACATATACATACATACAAGGAAAGTCCATCACACCCCACCGCACACTTAAAAGATTAGCACTGTCCCCAATGCTACCAAAACAAACAAAGCAAGAGTAGGATGTAAGGAGGTCCCTGGTCAGTCGAGGTAGTCGTCGTCCTCTGGCCCACGGACCTCTAACGGTGGATCATCCGCCTCAGCCTCCTCATCCTCAGAATTGCTCTGGAGGTCATTTTCATATGTGGAGACATCATCATCCATAGACTCCACAAAATCAGGACCAATCCTCAATAAGGCCATGGCATGCTCATTGCGAGGATAATCCCTCTCTACCTGGCTTAGCTCATCCACCGTAGAGGGCCTAGCCCCAGTCTTATGTCGCAGCATCTCCAACCCATACATACGGGCTAAAATCCCGTCATCTCGAGCATGACTCTCTGCTAATGTCAAAGTGGGGCCGAGTGAATCCGACGCCTTAGTCTGGGTGACATCCACAGGCGTCGTCACCAAAGGAGGATGATAGTCAAAATTTTCTTCGGGCACTTCGAATGCTCGCATTAATTTAGTCAATAGTCCACCGAAAGCATATCGAAGACCTCCATGGAGGCGAGCTTGGTTCATAGCCGACAACAACACAGAACCTACACCAATCTCTGTATCAGTCATGAGAGCATATACCAGACAGACACGACCCCTTGTAACCTCAGTCATGTGGCTCCCCGGAATTAAACAACAACACACAATCTTTAGCCAAATCCTTGCCTCTTTGTTGAGATGGGAAAAGGGTTGACTCTTGTGATACCCTCTTTTGTGATGGCGAAGCCACCTCACTGTTGAATGTGGGTCGCATAGAATGTTTCGAATTTCAGCATATGGAGGCCTAGCATTTAGCCTGAGTATGTCTTGGGGACTAGCCCGAGTGGAAACTCCCAATAATCCAGTCAAGCTCAAGGATTCAAGTATCACATCCGAACCTCGTACCACTACGGAGCATGTAGGTGCGTCCGGGTTCCAATTTACGTACAATTCCCTCACCAGATGGAGGTTGCAATCTGTAGGTCTGTTTAAAACAAAGCCCATCCTAACTTGCTCAAGCCGAGCCAATATTCTTGGGTAAGCCCGAGCTAGGCTTGCCCTATCAATACACTCATTGGAAAAATATTTAGCTTTCGGGTGGCTTTTGTACCAACTTTTCCCCGCACTGGAGACCGCGTGTATCCCATACTTCCATTTTTGCCGTTTTGGGACTGGGGGAGCTGAGGGCACCTTATTACCCGAACGACGTCTCTTGTGAGAGCTGGAGGCTCCTATATTAGAATCAGACATAGTACCTGTAGCATAGATCCACAAACATGTCAATTACCCATGTAAAAATAGCTAACCAACTTAATGCGCGGTGACGTTGAGGGCCACCCCACACCTAGTCGCTTAGCACCAAGTCAAAATAAATATGGGCGGAGGGTACTCAGACTTCCCCCCATCACGTAATGCCCAAAACCAAGTCCCAACCATAGATAAATGCACATTCCCACACAAGGTTAGCAATCTTATAAATAGCATTAGAATGACATGCTCGTTTTACTCAAGAAGTCCAACAAGAGTCATACATATTCAACACATATGAGTTGTATTCAGTGCTTGCCACCACCAATTTGCTCAATTTTCACCAATAAAGATAAACCCACTTCCAATTTTTCACTAAAATAAGATTATTACCCACAAGTTCACATGCCTTCCAAGTTCATTGTAATACCACCCCATAAACCCCAACCATATGATAAGAAGCAAGTCAACAAACCAAGAACATATCTGGAAATTACAAATGAAATCCAAGGAAACTCCAAAATCGCATCATCCCCATAGCAAACTAGAGAGAGAAAGCTAAGGAAACATACCTTGAGAGCTTTGAATGGAGACTTGGAGACAATCCCAAGAGTAGAAGGCATGAATTCGAGCTATGTGTGGGCACGAATAAAGAAATATAAGCAAAAATTTTGAGATGCTTTGGGAGGAAACTTGTGTGTTTGGGTATGGAGTTGGGAATGATGGTGAAAAATAAGGAAAATTAGGGATTTAAAAGAAAAGGGAAGGGGGTGGGTCATTTATTAATAGTAAAAGACTTAAAAAAATTTTGCCCAAAAAATATCGGGGGGTAGCGGCGTGGCACGCTGCCTAGTGCGCTACCCCACTGCCTCCTTGAGAAAAATTTTGGGCACAGGCGGTGTGGAATGCTGGCCAGTGCGCCTGTGCACTGCCTTCGCGTGCCAAATTTTTGGGGAAGGCAGCGTGGAAAACTGGCCAGCGCGCCTCCCCTCTACCTCAAAAATTTTTTTTTAGCTTTTTCATCCTGGCACGCTGGGTAGCGCGCCCAACACTTATCCTCATACCTGAGCAATTTTTCACATTTTTCACATAATCTTGGGGCTTTTACAAGTCCCAAGACTCGAAGCTTTGCTCCAAAACATGTCCTACCTGCCCGGCACCTTCAAATAATCATCCATCCGCCAAATTTACCTTTTTCTTGTGGATTATCATACCAACATGCTCCGTGCTTCTGCATAAACACAAGATCCTAGCACTACGTTAGAAAACAAAAACTGTAAAAGAGATGGGTTGCCTCCCATCAAGCGCCTTAGTTTTGGTCGGGTCACGACTCTTCTTTTTGTATTTTTACTTTATAAATCCTAACTATTACAACACATGCATGGGTTGCCTCCCATGTAGCGCCTGGTTTAATGTCGCGGCTCGACCATACTTATCTCAGTTCTCAACAAGGTAAAGCACGTCTTCCTTCTGCTTCTCTTCTTCACCAAAATAATGCTTCCATCTCTGGCCATTTACCATGAACCTTGTACCATCCGCTTTGTTCAAAATTTCCACCACACCATTAGGTGTCGAGCGACTTACCTCAAAAGGGCCACTCCACTTAGATCTTAGCTTGCCCGAAAACAACCTAAGTCTTGAGTTAAACAAAAGTACCAACTGGCCTGGCTCAAAAGTGCGGAGGAGAATATGCTTGTCATGCCATCGCTTCGTTTTCTCCTTGTAGAGCTTAGCATTTTCATATGCCTGGGCACGAAATTCTTCCAACTCATGGAGTTGTAACAACCTCCTATTACTAGCCAACCCCGGATCTAGATTCAACTTCTTTACCGCCCAATATGCTCGGTGCTCAAGCTCAACTGAGAGGTGACAAGCTTTCCCAAAGACCAAATGATAGGGAGAAGTCCCTATAGGAGTCTTATACGCCGTCCGATAAGCCCAAAGAGCATCATCCAGCTTGAGTGACCAGTCTTTCCTCTGATTATTCACCGTCTTTTGCAAGATTTGCTTTATCTCGCGATTAGACACTTCCACTTTGCCACTTGTTTGGGGGTGACACGCTGTGGAGACCTTGTATTTCACTCCATACTTCGCCAATACACTCTTCACCCAATAATTAATGAAGTGTGACCCTCCATCGCTAATAATAACTCTTGGAGTTCCGAACCTAGTGAAGATGTGTTTTTGAAGAAACTTTACCACAACTTTGGAGTCATTCGTAGGAAGAGCTGCAACCTCTACCCATTTAGATACATAATACACTGCTACGAGTATGTATAGATTGCCATTCGACTTTGGGAAAGGCCCCATAAAATCAATCCCCCATACATCAAAAATTTCAACTTCTAGGATGTTGTTAAGAGGCATCTCATGTCGCTTGGAAATCGTCCCCATACGTTGACATTGATCATAGTTCTTCACAAAGGCATGAGCATCTTTAAATATAGAAGGCCAGAAGAAACCTGATTGCAATATTTTTCGAGCTGTGCGTTCACCACCATGATGTCCACCATAAGGTGATGCGTGGCATCTCTCTAACACTTACTTTACTTCCGGAATACATCTTCGTACTATTTGATCAGTCCTTTGCTTGAATAAATACGGCTTATCCCATATATAAGAGTGTGCCTCATATGCCAGTTCCTTCTTCTGTTGAGGACTCGAATCAGGAGGAAATAACCCACTTACCAATAGATTCACAATGTCTGAATACCATGGCAACTCATCGACGTCCAACACCAACAACTGCTCGTTTGGAAATTCTTCACAAATACACTCATCATCCACTACATGTGTCAAGCTCTCAAGTCTAGAAAGATGGTCAACAATTTGATTTTCTGTCCCTTTTCTATCTTTAATCTCTAAGCCAAACTCCTGTAGCAATAAGATCCATCTAATCAAGCGCGGCTTAGCATCCTTTTTATTGAACAAATACTGTATTGCCGCATGATCCGTGTATATAATGACGCTCGTGCCCACCAAGTACGATCTGAATTTATCAAATGCATACACTAAAGCTAACATCTCTTTTTCAGTCACCGTGTAATTCACTTGGGCTGTATCAAGTGTCTTGCTTGCATAATAAATACAGTGAAATACCTTACTTTTCCGTTGACCGAGAACCGCACCTACTGCAACATCACTTGCGTCACACATTAGCTCAAATGGCAAAGCCCAGTCAGGAGCAATAAGGATAGGTGCCTCTACCAACTTCTCTTTCAAAACCTTGAATGCCTTCACACATGATTCACAAAATACAAATTTCTTATCTTTTTCCAAGAGTGCACACATGGGGCGTGCAATTTTGGAAAAATCTTGAATAAACCTTTTATAAAATCCAGCATGACCCAAAAAACTTCGCACCCCTTTTACCGATACAGGTGGAGGGAGTTTTTCAATAACTTCAATCTTTGCCCTATCAACTTCCAGCCCTTGCTTTGACACTTTATGCCCAAGAACTATACCTTCCGTTACAAGGAAATGACACTTCTCCCAATTGAGAACAAGATTAGTTTCTTCACACCGAGCAAGGACTTTATCAAGGTTTTGCAAACATACCTCGAAAGAGTTACCAAAGACTGAAAAATCATCGATAAAAATCTTTACGAACTCCTCCACCATGTCATAGAAAATAGCCATCATGCAACGGTGAAAGGTAGCCTGTGCATTACATAATCCAAATGGCATATGCTTGAAAGCGTATGTGCCGTAAGGACATGTGAATGTAGTCTTCTCCTGATCTTGAGGATCTATAGCAATTTGATTGTAACCGGAATACCCATCAAGAAAGAAATAATACTCCTGCTCGGCTAACCGATCCAACATCTGATCAATAAAAGGAATTGGATAATGGTCTTTCCTCGTAGCATCATTAAGTTTCCGGTAATCCATGAAAATACGCCATCCAGTTACAGTTCTTGTAGGAATCAATTCATTATTGTCATTTGTGATCACCGTCATACCACCCTTTTTTGGAACGCATTGTACTGGGCTCACCCACGTACTATCAGAGATAGGATAAACAATGCCAGAATCTAACCACTTAATTACCTCCTTCCTTACTACTTCTTTCATCACCATATTCAAGCGTCGTTGGTGTTGTACACTCGGCTTGTGCCCTTCTTCCATGTAAATTTTATGCATGCATAAACCCGGATTAATACCATGGATGTCAGACATCTGCCAACCAATAGCCTTCTTCCTTCGTTTTAGTATCAACTTGTTCCTGTGAAAAATCTGCTGCCAGAATAATAGGAAGAGTCTCATTGTCAACAAGGAAAGCATATTGAAGGTGAGATGGTTGTTCCTTCAATTCAAGCTTCGGTGTCTCCTCAATTGAGGGCTTAGTTGGAGGACCGAGTGGATGATTTAAAGGTTCCCATCTACCCTCTTTAGCATAGATGCCCATAAGATCAAGAACTTGCACCATTTCACTAGCTTCTGCATTCCCAAAAATATCTTGCCCCATTAACACTTTTTCCAGCGGATCTGTAGACAAAGTGTGGATGCTTTCAACCGCCAAATCTATAGTTGTAATAGCTGACAAATTCTCATAAATCTCTGGTAGCTTCAAAGCCCTATAATCATCAAAGACCTCCACTTTATCATGAGCTCGCGTAGTTAGTTTCTCGGCTGCTACATCAATGATTGCACCTCCTATAGCCAGGAACGGACGCCTCAAAATAAATAGGACTTCGGGGTCAGGCTAAAAATTCAGCACCACAAAATCAACGGGAAAGATTAATGACCCCACTTGAACCAGAACATCCTCAACAATACCATCAGGTCTAGTCACAGATCGGTTTGCCAGCTGCAAAATAATAGTAGTAGGCTTAGGACGACCCAAACCCAACTCCTTGAAAATCGAAGTGGGCATCAGATTTATACTAGCCCCCAAATCACACAATCCACGAGCGCAGACACGATCTTCCAGAGTAATCTTCACAGTGAAGATTCTAAGATCCTTCAGCTTAGTAGGTAACCGATTCTGAATGCGAGAACTAACCTCCTCAGTCAATGCAACAGTGGCATATTTTGTCAATCTACTCTTGTTTGCTACAATATCTTTCACGAACTTGGCATACTTTGGAATACCCTGCAAGATATCCACAAGAGGCAAATTAATGTGCACTTGTTTAAGTAGTTCAATGAACTTACCAAAGCATTCAACCTCCTTCTTCTTCTTGAACTTCTGAGGGAAAGGAGGAGGCAACTTCACACTATGTATCACTTTATCATCTTTGGAGCTTTTGGTAGACTCCACTTGTTCGTCTTCAATAACCACTACTTTTGGCTCTAATTCTTTCGTTGGTGCAACCGTATCCTCTAACTGCTTACCACTACGGGTAACTATAACATTCACCTGCCTGGGATTTGGCTCAGTATCACCTGGAAGACCTCCTTGGGGCCTTGTATTCTGTGTGTTAGCTAACTGGCCAATTTGCTTCTCCAAATTCTGAGTAGCCAACTGATTGTTCCTCACATCTGCTGCCAGCTTAGCTTGTTCAGCCATAATCTATTTTAACATATCTTCCACGCTCATCTCTCCAGGCTTAGCACCCACTTGATTTCCTTGACCTTGCTGTTGGTTGTACTGTGGTGCATATCCTTGAGGCCTATATTGATTTTGATTTCCTCCCCAAGATAAGTTCGGGTGGTTTTTCCATCCAGCATTATAAGTATTTTCGTAGTTCTGGGCTCTACCTCCCCTTTGTGCATTACCAATAAAATTTATGGAATCTGGATTAGCACTACACAAATTGCTGGTATGATCCCCATTTCCACATACACTACACATCACAGAGACCTGTTGTGGTACTGCATTCACGGGAGCTGGTTGTTGCCCCAAATTTAAACTACTGAAGTAATTGTTCATTATGTTTTGCATAGCTGAAATTTGGGTAGATAATGCTGTGAATGCATCCACATCTAGTTTCCCAGCAACCTTCTTTGTAGAATTCCTTGAATTATCACTATGCCAGTCTGGATTTCCCTGCGAAATATGATTCAACAGAGCATATAATTCATCATACGTCTTCTCTAAAGCCTGTCCACCTGTAGCTGAATCAAGTAGAATTTTGGTATTGGGGTCGAGAGACTCTATAAAAGTATGCACCAACACTTCATTAGCTTGGTGGTGGTGAGGACAATCCCTCAACATGGATTTGAATCTATTCCAAGATTGGTACAAATTCTCATCATCTCTCTGTCTGAAACTTAGTATCTCACTCCTCAGCTTTGCTGTCTTTCTCGATGGAAAGAACCTTATCAAGAATTTCCGAGCAAGATCATCCCAAGTAGTGATAGAATTAGCCGGCTTTGCATCTAACCACCTCCTTGCTTCCCCCAACAGGGAAAAGGGAAACAAAGTAAGTCTGACATAATCTGAAGACACACCTGCAGGAATATATGTGTCACTGATCTCCAGAAAATTATGGATATGCCTCTGCGGGTCCTCATGAGCAAGACCTGTAAACTGTCCACTTGAGTGCAAGAGTTGCACCATATTCTGTTTAAGCTCAAATCTGCCTCCAGCCGTCGGTTTGAGAATACTGGAGGTCACATTAGTGGCGAGTGGGATTGCCACATCGCGAACTGTTCTAGATGACATTACTTATGGTTTACGTCCCTCTGCAGCTGGTTTTTCAATTCTTATGGGATTACCCCGTATTCCTTCGCCAGCCAGTTTGACTTGTGGGATTGGGTAGTCTGCAGCCTGTCTCCTCAATCTATTGAAATATATTTCAGGTTCAGACTGCGGGGCTACCAAATATTTGTTCCTTGCCAGTGTTCCGATGAAGTAAGCCTGCAAAATAGAACAGCTAAGATCAAGTTGTCAACACGTAGCTGAAAATTAAAGTACAAACGTCAATAATTGAAATCTATCTATTTGAAAAGTCCCCGGCAACGGCGTCAAAAATTATTGCGACCCACCTATACACGCAAGTGTACATGATCGTGCAAGTAATAAAGTGACTCCTTTTAGAGAGCCGTATATCGAACCCAAGGAACTTTCGTCAACAGAACCCAACTCTGGACGTCAAACTATAATTAAAAACTAGTGTTGCAAAAATGACAAGAGATTTGGTGCTGATAATTAAATAATTGTGGACTATGAACTCCTATCTTTGCTACCGTAACTTTGGTTTTCGCAAATATGCTTGAAAAATCAATAAAAAGTGAATTCCCAGGGCTAAGGCACCCTGATAGTCATCTCTTGAGCATAATTGTTATTGGTTTAAGCACTTTGAGTTGTTTATCGTGGTTATTTATCCGAGGTTGATTTTATAACTATATTTGTCTCCAAAATATAATCTTCTACTAGAACTTAGAAACCTACCTACATCCGTGAGTGGTGATAAGCTTAACCAGTTCTAGAGCATTCAAGTTTTCTTCTCGTAATTGACCAAGTGTGGTGGATTAGGTACCTCTCGGTCCTAACCACATGTCAATCCCGTAGAATTACTTCCCCTAGAAAGACCACACTTCATATATTCAAGTTCTATCTCTTAGTTTCTCTCTCGAGCTCACTTCGAGACAAGGAATATATTCCAATGGTGATCAAGCATCAAAATAATGAAATTTAGAATATATGAATAACCAATTTATGATAAACTCCAGCAAAAACCAATACAATTAACCCAATAGATTCATGTTCTTGGCCTTAACCCCAAGAATGAGGGATTTTAGCCACTCATAATGTCAATCAACATCCAAAAGTAAATAAATACCATAAAAATACTTAAAAACTGAAAAGAAGAGGAATGGAACCTAATTGAGATGCCCAAAAATGCCCAAAATATTCTAAGGATGATGGAATGTGATACAATAACTCAAAATCTCTATTTATAGACCCAAGTCGAAGTAAAAATCGGCCAAAAAGCAGCCCGACACGCCCTTGGGCCTGCCTAGCACTTAGGCAGATTGTGCCTCAGCAAAAAGGGTGCTCCCAGGCGGCGTGGCACGCCCCTGGGCGCGCCCCAAGTCTGCCTAGGCAAGTAAAAATTTCACCAAAAGCGGCCTGGCATGCTGCCTAGCGCGCCAGGCCCTTTTTTTTGTGATTTTTTTGCTTTTGTCGACTTGTCTTCGCGGATTTGGTTGGATTCTTCAAGATCAACTCTTTGGCTTGCCTCTTATCTTCAATATTCTTCACTTGTAGCTCCTCCAAGCCTCACTTTCCATGCCAAACATGCTCTAAAAAGTCGCAAATTCCACCTACAAGAGTCTAATCATATTGGTTAGCACAATATCCCATATTGCATCAAAAACTTATATAATACACAAGTATTGTTCTCAAAACTAAGGTAATCATGGGTTAAAGTCTCTACTAAGGCATATAAATACGCCTTAGATCAGCGGTGCAATTGTTGACTCGTATTGTTGCTGCACAAGGTCAAGGGAAAACTGGTCCAACTACAGGTACCACTAGTGCAGATAGGGCAGCTAGTCTTCGGACACAGTATTTTCTTAAATTAGATCCTCCCGCATTTATCGGATCAGATCTTAATTAAGACCTGCAAGATTTTATGGATCAAATAAAAAAGGCTTTGGATGTCATGTATGTATTGATGTAGAGATAGTTGAACTTGCAGCGTATAGATTAAAAGGAGAGGCTATTTTATGGTATAAAGATTGGAAAAGATCTAGAGGTATCGGTGCATCTTCAGCTAGTAGGAAAGAGTTTAAAATGGCATTCTTTGATCATTACCTTCCATTTGAGATCTGAGAGGCTCGTGTAGATCAGTTCTTAGATCTTCACCAAGGTAATATGAGTGTGAGGGAGTACAGTCTTCGGTTTAACTCGTTGGCCAGGTATGCTCCTAATGTAGTAACTACTATGGATGATAGAGTTCATCGATATGTGGATAGACTTGATCCACATTTGGTTAGAGATTATACTATTTATGCTTTGAATAAAGACATGCATATAGCAAGGATACAAGCTTTTGCACAAAAAATGGAGGATCAGAGGCAAAGGAGAAGAACACAAGAATTTGAAAAAGGACCTTCTAAGAGGGCTAAACCTATGGGGCAGTTCATGGCGTCCCAAGGAGAGTTTAGGCCTTCGGATTTTAGTAGACCGCCAAGACCATCATTTTCTTACTCTACAACAAATGCTCCACCCCGATTCCAAGGGTTTAGAGGGAACCAATTTGGGCAAAGAAGTGAGACTCAGGGTTCACAGACAGCGGGGTATCAAGCACAAGGAAGTATAAGCCAATCCAGACCTCCTCGTCAGCCATGAAAGCAATGCATAAAACTTTATTTAGGTGCATGTCATCTTGGGATGGATGCTTGCTTTTGGTATGGTATGTCGGGGCACATGATGAGAGAGTGCCCACAAAATGGCACGGGTAGTATGGCGCGACCTACTGGATCATCTGCTGCATCATCATCATCGAGTGTACAGCCTACTGGGCATGGTAGAGGTGTTCAAGGAGCAGCTAATTCTAGTGGAGTCCAGAATCTTACCTATGCTTTAGCAGATCGACACAATTCAGAGGCTTCTCCTAATGTGGTTATAGGTACATTATCCATATTTTCACATAATGTATATGGATCAATTGATCTGGGCTCTACCCTATAATATGTCACTCCATTGGTTGCTGGAAAATTCAAAAGAATACCAGAATTATTAGTTAATCCATTTGAAGTATCTACACCAGTTGGCGCGTCTATTGTAGCTAAGAGAGTCTATCGTAATTGCATAGTGACTATTTGTGATCATGATAGATTGGCTGATCTTGTTGAGCTAGAGATGGTAGATTTTGATGTTATGATAGGTATGGATTAGTTGGCTTCCTATTATGCCAGAGTAGATTGTCGAGCCAAGAGGGTACATTTTTATTTTCCACAAAAGACTGTCCTTAAATGGAGGGGTAATGTTGGAGCACCAAGAGGTAAGTTTATTTCTTATCTTAAGTCAAAGAAAATGATATCTAAGGGGTACACATGTCATCTAGTAAGGGTGAAAGATATAGATGTGGAGACACCAACTCTTCTATCTATTCCAGTGGTGAATGAATTCCTTGATGTATTTCCTGAAGAACTTCCAGGTTTGCCTCCAGAAAGAGAAGTAGAGTTTGGTATTGATGTGGTCCCAGGTACTCAACCTATCTTTATTCCTTCATATAGAATGGCCCCGATAAAATTATGGTAACTGAAGGAGCAATTAAAAGGCTTACTAGAAAAGGGATGCATAAGGCCTAGTATGTCCCCGTGGGGTGCACCAGTGTTATTTGTAATCAAGAAAGATGGTATGTTGAGAATGTGTATCGATTACCGGCAATTAAATAAGGTGACAATTAAGAACAAATATCCCCTCCCTAGAATTGATGATTTGTTTTATCAATTACAAGGTGTTAAATGTTTCTCAAAGATTGACTTGAGGTTGGGATACCACCAAGTAAGGGTTAGAGAGAAAGATATACCCAAGATAGCTTTTCAAACATGGTATGGTCATTATGAGTTTTTAGTTATGTCATTTGGGTTAACTAATGCCCCAACGGTTTTTATGGATTTGATGAATAACGTGTTCAAGTTGTTCTTAGATGTGTTTGTAACAGTGTTTATAGATAATATTCTAGTTTATTCAAGATCAAAAGAGTACCATGCTAATCACTTTTGGCAGTTGTTACAGATTCTTTGTGATCATAAGTTATATGCAAAGTTCTCTAAATGTGAATTTTGGTTAAAATCTGTAGCATTCTTGGGTCATATTGTGTCGGATGAAGGAATAAGGGTTGATACTCAAAAGATAGAAGTTGTTAAGAACTGGCCAAGAGCTACAACGCCTACAAAGATTCATAGTTTTCTCGAGTTGGCAGGGTATTATAGAAGGTTTGTTGAAGGGTTTTCTTCCATTTCTGTACCCTTAATAAAGCTAACACACAAGGCAACCAAATTTCAGTGGGATGATGCATGTGAAAAGAGTTTCCAAGATCTGAAGAATAAATTGACTTCTACACCCGTATTGGTACTTCCAGAAGGTACAAAAGGGTATGCGGTGTATTGGGATGCTTCAGGAGTTGGTTTGGGATTTGTATTGATGCAGCCTGGTAAAGTGGTAGCTTATGCCTCAAGACAATTGCGGCCACATGAGAAAAATTATCCAACACATGATCTTGATCTAGCAGCAGTAATATTTGCTTTAAAGATATGGTGCCACTATTTGTATGGGGCTCATGTTGACATATATACCAACCATAAGAATTTGCAATATATCTTTAAGTAGAAGGACCTAAATCTGAGGCAGCGAAGGTGGCTTGAACTATTAAAAGATTATGACATTGATATTTTATATCATCCGGGGAAAGAAAATGTGGTTGCTGATGCATTAAGTCGTTAGCCAATGGGGAGCACTCATGGCCAGTCCACAGAAAGACAAGGGATAATCAAAGATCTACATCAACTAGCTAGCTTAGGGGTTTGCCTTCTTGAAACTCCAAATGAAGGAGTTATTGTGTAAAATGCAGCAGAATCCTCGTTAGTAACTGAAGTAAAAGAAAAGAAATATGCGGATCCTATTTTATTACAGCTTAAGGAGAATGTGCAACAAGGTCTGACAAAGGCATTTGATCTTACGCAAGAGGGAGTACTTCAGTGCCAAAATAGGATGTGCGTACCTAATGTAGATGAGCTGAGGAAAAGGATTATGAAAGAGGCACATCATGCAAGGTATTCTGCTCACTCGGGATCAACCAAAATGTACCATGATTTTAAAGGAGTGTATTAGTGGGGTAACATGAAAAAGAACATTGCAAAATTCATAGCCCAATGTCCAAATTGTCAACAAGTAAAAGTAGAGCATCAGAAGCCTGGAGGTTATATGCAATGTATGGATCTTCCAGTTTAGAAGTGGGACATGATTAACATGGATTTCATTACTGGTTTGCCTCATACATTTCAGAAATTTGATTCCATATGGGTGGTAGTTGACAGACTTACCAAATCAACACATTTCTTATCGGTTAAGACTATATACACAGCTGAAGAGTATGCGAGATTGTATATTAAAGAGATAGTTTGATTGTACGGAATTCCAATGTCACGACCCAAAATCCCATTCGGGGCGGACTGGCACCCGAAGCCGATATGGCCTGAGAGAACCAATCTTTGCTCATGAACATTCGTATGCGTAACCTCGTATGAATCTTATTATACCTCATGCGACTATGCGGAATACATGAATCATGGAAACATATGCTATATAAATATACATTTAGGAAACTTGGCCTTTGGGGCCATCAAGTCAAACGGACATTCGTCTTTTACATATTCGTCTCTTATATTCATATTCCCACATATGTCTACAAAATCCTCTAACAGATGCATCAACAAGATCAACTTAAAGTCGGGACAAGTCCCCGCTTTATACTATATTTACAATATCAAAACAAATATACAACTATGACCCAGAAAGCTCCGAACAGAGTAGAGCTCACCAAAACTCTGCAAATGATCCCCAGTCTACAGAGGAGGTCTACTAATGCTTGCACCTACAACATGTAAGGTAAGTCCCCCAAGGGGGTCAGTACGAAGAATGTACTGAGTATGTAAGGCTCATAAGAAATCATCATACATCATAATGGAATCAAATATAAAAGAATTAATGAACGTGAATAAAATCTCTTTCTGTAAGTGGCGAACCATGTATATTACGTTCTTTACTCCTCTTGTCTTAACATGCTTTCATCTTATTTGTTCTACCCATGCTAGGTTGTTCTGTCGCCCCTGGGATGAGATTAACCCATGCTAGGTACTTTGACCCCTGGGATGTTATGTGAACCCATGCTAGGCTTTCGTGTCGCCCCTGGGATGTCATTAACCCATGGTAGGTACTGTGACCCCTGGGATGTTATCGTAACCCATGCTAGGTTTTCGTGACTCCCCTGGGATGTACCGTCATAACCCATGCTAGGCTTTTCTATTGCCCCTGGGATACCACCCGTGTTATTGGGATCGACCTATGCTAGGTATTTTTACCCTTGGGATACCACCCATGTTATTTATTAATTATACATCACTTCTTTCTCTTGTTATTCTTACTTCCATTCTTAAGAGTGATTGAGATATTGAGGATCATAACCTTATTTGAAGCACACTCATATACACATTTCACTGCACTCCTCTACTTCATGAGATTGACATCTTCACTTATGACAAATAGATATATTAACTTGCACATCACCTCTCTTATTACTCTTATGAGATTGGTACTTTTACTTGTGCAAGATTGGTACACGGATAACCATCCTATTATAGGACATTGGAACATGACATGATTGGAAAAATACTTTTCAAGGATAAATAGATTCTCTTATGTTATTACTCACTTGAGATAGTCCCTTTTAGGAATTACCACGTTATGACATCTTAGGAAATACAATCAATGAATAAGGGATGAGTAAATCATAAGTCATCTAAGAATAGGACACATATGGATACAATATACATCAACCTGAATTGCTATACTTCAAGCCTCTCGGAATTGAAACAAGTCCAATGTCAATAGGAATAATATGTTGTAGAAGGATACGGAAAGAGTAACCTTACATACCTTGTTTTCGCACGACAATTCTACAATCTTAAGTGTGCATACAATAGTACCGCTCATCCTTATGTTTCACTCTACAACACAAGTATATAACGTAACCAACATTAACCACTAATTGCCTTACAACGCCATACAATAACAATAAGTCACATGTTTGGCTTTAACATGTCATTTCCCCCTTGACAATACCATTTATGAAATTATTGTCCCTATAATCCCACAATATTCCACATATTTACCAATACATGATAACCAATAGCATGTCACACCAAGTTCATACTTTCCACTCTCCATTATCACAACATCACAATTATGCTATCAATTTACTTCAATACACCTCACAACAACAAATCGGCCAAAATCCCATAATTTACACATATAGAAAAATAACAAGTTTAGGACCATAATAACACCATACATGTTGTTATTTCATCCATACCATGCTCTTTCATCAAGACAACAAGTCATTTTTCAAGTTTAAATTCCATAGATGACACATCTTTTACAAAAATACAAAGTGCCTTGTCCAACACTTCCAAGCATAACCAACATGATTTACATACTATCCCATGCATATAATATATTAATCCATAATAGTAATCACTTAACCAAGCTTGAAAAATTATGATCTTGCTCCAAAGATGACTTAGGGTTTGAGAGCCCAAAAGGGTGTTCTTGAGAGTTCTAGAAAAAAAAAAGATAGAAAAGCATGTGTGTTTGTGGATTAAAAATCTGATTTTTTAGCCCCTTTTATAGACCTTTGAAGTCATACTTAGCCACTCTTTGCATTTAATGCAATGTATTGGCTTAGTCAATGGAAGAATGGGTCATTTGACCCATTTTTGGCCCATGTTTTCTTTCACATTTTGGGCCCTTTTTGAGTCCAATTCACTTAACCCAATAAAATCAATAATTTCTCATGTTTATTTCATATGTTTTACTAAAATATTCCCACTCACGCAATTCATACTCATAGCCTCAATTCCAAAAACGAGCAATTCTAGCCACATATGGCTTATTTTGACCATAAGGGTAAAATCATCATTTATGCCAAATTTGTTCTCGAGTAATTTTACGATACCAATATAATACTTCACTCATTTCATTTATATACTTATGGTTGTATAAGAAACGTGGCAAAAATCAGCTCGGTACGTCCCCGGGCACCCTTGGGACTTACGAAAATTTCCAACTTTGAAAAGTGGCCGAAACCAGCCTGGCACGCCAACTTGCTGCCTATGTACTAAATATTTTAGCCCAGAGAGGCGTGGAACGCCCTCTGGCATGCCCCACCCTTAAAATTTTTGAAAATTTTGTTTTTCGACTTTTCTTCGCGGGTTTGGTTAGATACTTCAAGTCCTATTATTTAACTTACTTATTACCCTTAATATCCTTTGTTTGGAGTTCCTCTTAGACTCATTTTGAACCCCAAAAATTCTCCATGAAAATCGCAAAACACCTCCTACGCAAGGTTAATCACATGTACAAGGCCAAATTTCAATTTTTCTCATCACTAACATTACAAATTACATACTCATGGCATCTCGACACCTAAGTAACCATTGTTCATCTTCGTCACATTGGGTTGGGAGTATATGGTGTGTTACATTCTCCCCCCCTTAAAAACATTCGTCCTCAAATGTTAACGATGTCGCTTCAATTACAACAAATACATCTCTATATTAGCATATGTACGCATAAACACTTAAGGCTCATGGATATTTACTTGTTGTAGGTCTACTTCCACATTTTGGCTATCTTTTCGACTTGTTGATTTCTCCAAGACCTCTTACAAAATTAAGTCTTTACTTATTAGCCTTTTTCACTTGTCGGTCTAGAATAACCATAAGTAATTCAATGGGAACAATATGAAATGAAACTCTTATGCGCCTCCGGCAAATTTCACATCCTTTCTTTCAAAATCCCCTTACCCTTTTTATTGGTGACACGTTCAAGACTACTTACTCATCTATGATCACAACATCTACTATACCATTACGATATGTTCTTTTCACTATACTAAACTCACCGACAGGTGGAGATATTTCTATTAACTTAAGTAATAACCCAAGTGTACTATTAAATTCATGGTAGTCGATGGAGTAACATACGATAGAGTCGAGCTCGGATCAGTCAATACATACACATCATGTAAAATATGGTAATATACCTAAATACCTATACCGTCATCAGGAAATTCTTCCTCATTCTGCCGGTCTACTACACCATAAGTGCAATTTTGGGCCCCACTGGAACTAGCTGCTTCTCTTATATCTCTACCACGACCAATAGGCTGAACGCCTCTACCTGGGGAAGGAATCGATGCTGATGATACAACGGTTGATCCCGTAGGTCATGCTATACCACTCGTACCCCTTTGTGGGCATTCTCTCATTATGTGCCCCTCTGTGCCACACCAAAAACAAGCATTTGTCCCCAATCGGCATTCACCTAAGTGGTACCTTCCGCAACGCTGACACGGAGGACGAGAAAATCCTGCTGTCTGTGAGCCTTGCACTCTGCTACTCTGTCCAGATGGACTACCTATAGACCCTCAGAATTGTGAGTGAGCACCTGCTGTGGAATAAGAAAATGAGGGCCTAGGCGGTAACATTCGAGATCTAGATTCTCCTGGGGACACCATAGACTGCCCCATAGGTCTTGCCCTTTTTACTGGCCCTTCCTCAGATTCCTATGTCTTTCTTCTTTGTCGTTGGTCCTCCATTTTCTGCACAAAGGCCTGGATTCTAGCTATATCCATATCTCGATTTAAGGCAGCAATAGTGCAGTCTCGTACCAAATAAGGCTCCAATCTGTCCACATATCGATGTACTCTATCTTCCATTGTGGACACCACATTTGGATCATATCGTGCAAAGGAATTAAATTGCAAACTGTATTCTCTAACACTCATATTCCCTTGACGTAAGTTTAAAAATTGATCCGCACGAGCTTCACAGATCTCATAGGGAAGATAGTATCAAGGAACGCTGCTTTGAATTCTTCCCAATTTGGTGGCGTTGCGCTAATACCACGAGACTTCTTCCAATCTTCATACCATAATATCGCCTCTCCTTTCAATCTATAGGCCGCCAACTCAACTGTTTCCACCCCGGACACATGCATAACCTCAAAAGCTCTCTGGATTTGATCCACCAAGTCCTGTGGATCTGCTTTCAAGTCTGATCCAGTGAATATAGGAGGGTCCAATTTTAGGAAGTCCTGTGTACGCCGACTAACTGTTCTAGCCGCGTCATCTTCATTTACCATTGGACCAGTTCGTCCTTGTGCTTGTGCAGCCACTAACTGAGTTAACATATGGACTGCATTTCTTAGGTCCTGATCTGTGGTATTCATTGGCGGTTCTGCGGGTCCTTCTCTACCTCTTGGCTCTTCTGGAGCTGGAAAAGTAGAGAAAGACTGCAATGTAATTTCGCTGTCAGCTCTACCTTGACTAGCTTGGTCAGGTGGTAATCTACTCATTCCCTCTTCAGAAGGCACATCCACCTGCTTCCCTTTATCTCTACCTCTTCTCGTGATCGACATTTTAACTATACCAAAGAAAACAATCACCGTGGTCAGATACAATTCAACTTACAACACTGGCTCTATTGCACGATCTAGAAGTGAAGAAAAGAAACAACATCCTAAATGTCCCGTAGCCTTCTACTTATAAATATGGCGCGCAACACATCCATAAGCAAGAATCTACTCAGACACAACTTTGTAGACACCCGTAGAATGACCTGCTCTGATACCACTTTTGTCACGACCCAAAATCCCATTCGAGTCGGACTGGCACTCGAAGCCGATATGGCCCTAGAGAACCAATCTTTGCTTATGAACATTCATATGCGTAACCTCGTATGAATATTATTATACCTCATGCGACTATACGGAAGACATGAATCATGGAAACATATGCTATATAAATATACATTTAGGAAACTTGGCCTTTGGGGCCATCAAGTCAAACGGACATTCGTCTTTTACATATTCGTCTCTTACATCCATATACCCACATATGTCTATAAAATCCTCTAATAGATGCATCAACAATATCAACTTAAAGTCGGGACAAGTCCCCGCTTTATACTATATTTATAATATCAAAACAAATATACAACTATCACCCAGAAAGCTCCGAACCGAGTGGAGCTCACCAAAACTCTGCAAATGATCCCAGTCTACAGAGGAGGTCTACAAATGACTACACCTTCAACATGTAAGGTAAGTCCCCAGAGGCGGTCAGTACGAAGAATGTACCGAGTATGTAGGGCTCATAAGAAATCATCATACATCATAATGGAATCAAATATATAAGAATTAATGAAAGTGAATAAACTCTCTTTCTGTATGTGGGGAACCATGTATATTACGTTCTTTACTCCTCTTGTCTTTACATGCTTTCATATTATTTGTTCTACCCATGCTAGGCTGTTCTGTCACCCCTGGGATGAGATTAACCCATGCTAGGTACTTTGACCCCTGGGATGTTATGTGAACCCATGCTAGGCTTTCGTGTCGCCCCTGGGATGTCATTAACCCATGGTAGGTACTATGACGCCTGGGATGTTATCGTAACCCATGCTAGGCTTTCGTGTCTCCCCTGGGATGTACCGTCATAACCCATGCTAGGCTTTTCTATCGCCCCTGGGATGTATCGGGATCGACCCATGCTAGGCTTTTATATCGCCCCTGGGATACCACCCGTGTTATTGGGATCGACCCATCCTAGGTATTTTAACCCCTGGGATACCACCCATGTTATTTATTAATTATACATCACTTCTTTTTCTTGTTATTCTTACTTCCATTCTTAAGAGTGATTGAGATACTGAGGATCATATCCTTATTTGAAGCACACTCATATACACATTTCACTGCACTCCTCTACTTCATGAGATTGACATCTTCACGTATGAGAAATAGATATATTAACTTGCACATCACCTCTCTTATTACTCTTAAGAGATCATAAGAGATTGGTACTTTTAATTGTAAATTATTGGTACACAGATAATCATCCTATTATAGGACTTTCGAACATGACATGATTGGAAAAATGCTTTTCAAGTATAAATAGATTCTCTTATGTTATTACTCTCTTGAGATAGTCCCTTTTAGCAATTACCACGTTATGACATCTTAGGAACTTCAATCAATGAATAAGAGATGAGTGAATTATAAGTTATCTAAGAATAGGACACATATGGATACAATATATGTCAACCTGAATTGCCATACTTCAAGCCTCTCGGAATTGAAACAAGTCCAATATCAATAGGAACAATATGTTGTAGAAGGATACGGAAAGAGTAACCTTACATACGTTGTATTTGCAATACAATTATACAATCTTAAGTGTGCATACAATAGTCTCACTCCATCCTTATGTTTCACTCTACAACACAAGTATATAACGTAACCAAAATTAACCACTAATTACCTTACAACAGCATACAATAACAATAAGTCACATGTTTGGCTTTAACATGTCATTTCCCCCTTGACAATACCATTTATGAAATTATTGTACCAATAATCCCACAATATTCCATACATTGACCAATACATGATAACTAATAGCGTGTCACACCAAGTTCATACTTTCCACTCTCCATTATCACAACATCACAATTATGCTATCAATTTACTTCAATACACCTCATAACAACAAATCGGCCAAAATCCCATAATTTACACATATAGATAAATAAAAAGTTTAGGACCATAATAACACCATACATGTTTTTATTTCATCCATACCATGCTCTTTCATCAAGACAGCAAGTCATTTTTCAAGTTTAAATTTCATAGATGACACATCTTTTACAAAAATACAAAGTGCCATGTCCAACGTTTCCAAGTATAACCAACATGATTTACATACTCTCCCATGCATATAATATATTAATCCATAAGAATAATCACTTAACCAAGATTGAAAAATTATGATCTTGCTCCAAAGATGACTTAGGGTTTGAGAGCCCAAAAGGGTATTCTTGAGAGTTCTAGAAAAAAAAAGATAGAAAAGCATGTGTGTTTGTGGATTAAAAATCTGATTTTTTAGCCCCTTTTATAGACCTTTGAATTCATACTTATCCACTCTTTGCATTTAATGCAATGTATTGGCTTAGTCAATGGAAGAATGGGTCATTTGACCCATTTTTGGCCCATGTTTTCTTTCACATTTTAGGCCCTTTTTGAGTCCAATTCACTTAACCCAATAAAATCAATAATTTCTCATGTTTAATTCATTTCATACATGTTACGACATTATTCCCATTCACGCAATTCATACTCATAGCCTTAATTCCAAAAACGAGCAATTCTAGCCACATATGGCTTATTTTGACCATAAGGGTAAAATTGTCATTTTGATGCCAAATTCGTTCTCGAGTAATTTTACCATAACAATTCACTCATTTCATGTATATGCTCATGGTTGTAGAATAAACGTGGCAAAAATCGGTTCGGTACGTCCCTGGGCACCCTTGGGACTTAAGAAAATTTCCAACTTTGAAAAGTGGCCGAAACTAGCCTGGCACGCCCTTGGGCGCGCCATGTTGCTGACTATGGACTAAAAGTTTAGCCCAGAGCGGCGTGGAACGCCCTCTGGTGTGCCCCACACTTAAAACTTTTGAAAATTTCATTTTTCGACTTTTCTTCACGGGTTTGGTTAGATACTTCAAGTCCTATTCTTTAACTTACTTATTACCCTTAATATACTTTGTTTGGAGGTCCTCTTAGTCTCATTTTGAACCCCACAAATTCTCCATGAAAATCTCAAAACACCTTCTATGCAAGGTTAATCACTGGTACAAAGCAAAATTTTAATTTTTCTCATCACTAACATTACAAATTACATACTCATGGCATCTCGACATCTAAGTAACCATTTTTCATATTTGTCACATTGGGTTGGGAGTATACGGGGTTTTACATCCAATCTCTATTACTGCAAATTTTCGGAAGTCTTTTCATAGGAGTTTGGGTACACAAGTGAATTTAAGTACAACTTTTCACCCTCAGACAGATGGACAGGCAGAGCGTACCATAAAAACACTTGAATATATGCTACGAGCTTGCGTGTTGGACTTAAAGGTAGTTGGGATGATCATTTATCTCTTATTGAGTTCTCCTACAATAATAGCTATCATTCAAGTATCAAGATGGTGCCTTATGAAGGCTTATACGGGAGGAAATGTAGGTCACCTATTGGGTGGTTTGAAGTAGGTGAGACTGTTTTATTTGGACCAGATCTTGTTCATCAAGCCATGGAAAAGGTTAAGGTGATACAACAACGGCTAGGAATAGCCCAAAGTCGACACAAATCATATGTCGATGTTAGAATAAGGAAGCTAGAGTTTGCTATAAGTGATTGGGTATTCTTTAAAGTATCACCGATGAAAGGGGTAATGAGATTTGGAAAAAAAGGAAAGCTAAGTCCGCTTTATATATGGCCATATAATATTATCCGAAGATTTGGCCAAGTCTCATATGAATTGGAGCTACCCCAAGAACTCTCCACAGTTCATCCAGTGTTTCATGTCTCAATGCTTTGAAAATGCATAGGAGATCCATCTAATATTGCTCCTACTAACGATATACAAGTTATGAAAGATCTCACCTATGAAGAAGTACCTATTGCCATTCTAGATAGACAAGTTAAGAGGTTAAGAAATAAAGAAGTACCTTCCGTAAGAGTGCTTTGGAGGAACCAGCAGGTATATGAAATCACATGGGAAGCTGAAGACATGATGAAGTCTATGTAACACCCCGTACTTTCCCAACCCTATGTGACGACGTGGAACAATGGTTAATTGGGTGTTGAGATGCCATGAGTATGTATTTTGTAATGATTTTGATGAGAAAATTAAAATTTGGCTTTGTGCATGTGATTAACCTTGCATAGGAGGTGTTCTGTGATTTTCGTGGAGCATTTGTGGGTTTCAAAATGAGGCTAAGAGGACCTCTAAACAAAGTATATTAAGGGTAAGAAGTAAGTTAAAGAATGGGACTTGAAGTATCTAACCAAACCCGCGAAGAAAAGTTGAAAAATAAATTTTTTATAAAAAATAGGTAAGGGGATAGTTGAGGGGCATACCACGCCGCTCTGGGCTAAAATTTTTAGTCCAGAGGCAGCAAGATGGCGCGCCCAAGGGCGTGCCACGCTGGTTTTGCCACTTTTTCAAAGTTGGAAATTTTCTTAAGTCCCAAGGGTGCCCGGGGACGTACCAAGCCAATTTTTCCTACGCTTATTCTACAACCATAAGAATATACATAAAATGAGTAAAGTATTATATTGGTATGATAAAATTACTCGAAAACGAATTTGGGATCAAAATGACGATTTTACCCTTGTAGCCAAAATAAGCCATACGTGGCTAGAATTGCTTGTTTTTGGAATTGAGGATACGAGTAAGAATTTTGTAAGTGGGAATATTGTAGTAACACGTATGAAATGAATTAAACATGAGAAATTATTGATTTTATTGGGTTGAGTATATTGGGCTAAAAAAGGGCCCAAAAATGAAAAGAAGGCATGGGCCAAAAATGGGTCAAATGACCCATTCTTACCTTGACTTCTAGACCAAACATTTAATTCCACAAGAGTGGATAAGGATGGAATTAAAGGCCTATAAAAAGGGGTAAAAAATCTGATTTTATTCATTTGGAAACTTTCATGCTTTCTAGATAATTCTCCACTTATTTCTCTCAAACCCTAAGAGTTCAAAGGCAACTTTTGGAGCAAGATCATCCTTTCTCAACCTTGGGTAAGTGATTATTCTTGTACTTTAACATATTATAAGCATGAGATATTATGTATATCATGTTGGTTATGGTTGGAAGTGTTGGACATGACACTTTTGGTTTTGTCGAAAAGATGTGTCATCTATGGAATTTACACTTGAAAGATGACTTGTGATTTATGGATGAAATAACAACATGTATGGGGTGATTATGTTATTAAACTTGTTATTTTCATATAAATGTAAATTATGGGATTTTGGCCTATTTGTTGATGTAAGGTGTATTGAAGTAAATTGATGGAATAATTGTGATGTTGTGGTGATGGACAAGTGTAAAGTATGAACTTGGTGTGACATGCTATTGGTTATCATGTATTGTTCAATGTTGGAAATATTATGGGATTGTTGGTATGATGATTTCATAAATGGTATAGTCAAGGGGGAAATGACATGTTAAAGCTAAACATGTGACTTATTGTTATTGTATGCCATTGTAAGGTACTTGGTGGTTAATGTTGGTTCCGCTATGTATTTGTGATGTAGATTGACACATAAATAAGGAGCGGGACTATTGTATGCACCTCTAGGATTGTATATTCGTATTGTGAATACAAGGTATGTAAGGTTACTCTTTCCGTATCCTTCTACAACATATTGTTTCTATTGGCATTGGGCTTGTTTCAATTCCGAGAGGCTTGAAGTATATCAATTCAGGTTGACGTATATTGTTATTCATATGTGTCCTATTCTTAGATGAATTATGATTCACTTATCTCTTATTCATTGATTGAAGTTCCAAAGATGTCATGACGTTGTAATTCCTAAAAGAACTATCTCAAGAAGGTAATAATGTAGGAGAATCTATTTATTCTTGAAAAGCATTTTTCCAATCATGTCATGTTCCAAAGCCCTATAGTATGATGATTATCCTTGTACCAATCTTTCATAAGTAGAAGTACCAATCTCATAAGAGTAATAAGAGAGGTGATGTGCAAGCTAGTATAATTAGTCCTCAAAGTAAGGATGTCAAACTCATGAGGTAAAGGAGTGAAGTGAGATGTGTATATAAGTGTGTGCTTGAATGCCATGATCTTTAGTATGTCATTCTCATAACTAAGTAGAGTGTATAAGATTTTAAAGAGGTAATGCGCATGGTTGCTATATGTTTCATTGAGTATGGATCACATTCTAGAGGGTATAAGTTCAATATGGAATAGTCCCAATATTATGCTTTGTTATCTATTATAGCCCACCAAAGGTGGAGTCCCGGTATCATATACCTACTTATATAAGATCTCATAAGAATAGTGAAGGAGGTAAAGTGCGAGCTAATATATCTATCCCTTATAAGTTAAGGTGTTAATCTCATGAAGTATAAGAGTAAGGTAAAGCATATTTGTGTGTTTCAATTAATGTCATGATCCTTAATGTATTAATCTCTCATAAGTTGATATACCAATTTCTCCCACCATAGAGTGGATGTATGTTCCCCCACCATAGAGTGGATGTATGTTATGTTCCCCCACCATAGAGTGGATGTATGTTCCCCCATCATAGAGTGGATGTATGTTCTCTCACCATGAGAGTGGATGTATGTCCCCCCACCATGAGAGTGGATGTATGACGCCCCACCATAAGAATGGATGTATGTTACCCCACCATGAGAGTGGATGTACGCTAAACCACCAATAGAGTGGATGTAGGTTGAAACCACCAATAGAGTGGATGTACGTTAATAGTGTAGATGTATGTTATATTATTACCCCCCACCACTAGAGTGGATGTATGTGGATAAGTGTTATTCTTATACAACCTACCAACCAAGTAGATGAACAATAGCGGTAATGAATATAGATGCAAGAAAGAATCTCTTGGGTATAGAAGAATGTATTAGAGGCAAGTCTCTTGAGTGAAGGTAATTTCCCTTGAAGGAAAATAATTATAAACGATATTATATAAAATGATGGTTTGTCCACATTGACAATTCTCTCATATTTTATTCTATTGACATTCTGATGTATGATGCTATTTCTTATGAGCCTTACATACTCAGTACATTCTTCGTACTGACCCCCTCGGGGGACTTACCTTACATGTTGCAGGTGCAGGAATTAGTAGACCTCCTCCATAGATTGTGGATCATCTGGAGAGTTTTGGTGAGCTCTAATTGGTTCGGAGCCTCCTGAGTCATAGTTGTATATTTATTTTGATGTTGTAATTGTAGTATAAAGCGGGGACTTGTCCCGACTTTTAGATGGTCTTGTCAATGCATCAGTTAGAGGCTTTTGTAGACGTATGTGGGTATATGAAAGCAAGAGATGTATGATCATTTTGACTTAATGGCCCTCACGGCCAAGTTTCGTATATAGATATGATATATGTTTCCATGTTCATGACTTCAGCTTAGTTGCATGAGGAATAATAAGATTTAATAAGATTCATACTAGGATATGCATATGGGTAGACATGAGAAAAGATTGGTTCTCTCGGGCCATATCGGCTTCGGGTTCCAATCACGTCTCAATGTAATTTGGGGCGTGACAAAAGTGGTATCAGAGCAGGTCGTTCTAAGGGTGTCTACAAAGCCATGACTAAGTAGAGTCTTACTTATCAATGTGTTGTGCACCACATTTATAAGTAGGAGGCTACGGGACATTTAGGATATTGTTTCTCTTCTTCATTATAGATCGTGCAATAGAGCCAAGGTGGTAAGTGAAATCGTATCTAACCATTGGTGATTGGTTTTTCTTTGATATAGTAAACTGCTGATGACAAGAAGAGGTAAAGACGAAGGTAAGCAGGTCGATATGCCTGCCGATGGAGGAATGAGTAAATCACCACCTGACCAAGCTAGTCAAGGTGGAACTGACACTAGAATTACTAGTCAAGTCCTTTGACGTCTTTACATCAGTTGGTGAATTTATTATAGTCAAAAGGGCATATCGTAATGGTATAGTATATGTTTGTGATCATGTTATGATGGTTGATCTTATGGAGATGGAAATGAGGGATTTTTAATGTTTAAATGGGTATGAAGTGGTTGGCTTCTTGTATGTCACGAAGATTACCAAGCAAGAGATACCTATGGCTATTCTAAACCGTCAAGTGTGAAGGTTAATAAATAAGGATGTACTTTTTTTAAGAGTTCTTTGGAGAAATCAACAAGTCGAAGAGATCGCATGGTAAGTTGGAAAAAGACGATGATGAAATCGACCTACCCATATTTGTTTCAAATGGAAGAAAAGGTTCAAAATGTGGAAGTGGCCCAATACTGAGTAAGTATCTATGAGCTTAAAGTGTATATATATGTATAGGCTAATATAGAGATGCATTTGTAGTAATTGAAGAAACATCGTTAACATTCGAGGACAAATGTTTCTAAGGGGGGGAGAATGTAAAACCCCGTACTTTCCCAACCCTATGTGACGATGTGGAACAATGGTTAATTGGGTGTCGAGATTCCATGAGTATGTATTTTGTAATGATTTTGATGAGAAAATTGAAATTTGGCTTTGTGCATGTGATTAACCTTGCATAGGAGGTATTTTGTGATTTTCGTGGAGCATTTGTAGGGTTCAAAATGAGGCTAAGAGGACCTCTAAACAAAGTATATTAAGGGTAAGAAGTAAGTTAAAGAATGGGACTAGAAGTATCTAACCAAACCCGTGAAGAAAAGTTGAAAAATGAAATTTTCAGAAAAACTAAGGGGCGCGTTGGGGGGTGTACCACGCCGCTCTGGGCTAAAATTTTTAGTCCAGAGGCAGCAAGCTAGCGCGCCCAAGGGTGTGCCACGCTGGTTTTGCCACTTTTTCAAAGTTGGAAATTTTCTTAAGTCCCAAGGGTGCCCGGGGATGTACCGAGCCAATTTTTCCTACGCTTATTCTAAAACCATGAGAATATACATAAAATGATTAAATTATTATATTGGTATGATAAAATTATTCGAGAACGAATTTGGCATCAAAATGATGATTTTACCCTTGTAGCCAAAATAAGCCATACATGGCTAGAATTGCTTGTTTTTGGAATTGAGGCTACGAGTATGAATTTCATAAGTGGGAATATTGTCGTAACGCAAATGAAATGAATTAAACATGAGAAATTATTGATTTTATTGGGTTGAGTGAATTGGGCTCAAAAAGGGCCCAAAAATAAAAAGAAGACATGGGCCAAAAATGGGTCAAATGACCCATTCTTTCCTTGACTTATAGACCAAACATTTAATGCCACAAGAGTGGATAAGGATGGAAATAAAGGCCTATAAAAAGGGGCAAAAAATCTGATTTTATTCTTTTGGAAACTCTCATGCTTTCTAGATAATTCTCCACTTATTTCTCTCAAACCCTAAGAGTTCAAAGGCAACTTTTGGAGCAAGATCATCCTTTCTCAAGTTTGGGTAAGTGATTATTCTTGTACTTTAACATATTATAAGTATGAGAGATTATGTATATCATGCTTGTTATGGTTGGAAGTTTTGTACATGGCACTTTTGGTTTTGTGGAAAAGATGTGTCATCTATGGAATTTACCCTTGAAAGATGACTTGTGATTTTGATGAAAGAGCATGGTATGGATGAAATAACAACATGTATGGGGTGATTATTTTATTAAACTTGTTATTTTTATATAAGTGTAAATTATGGGATTTTGGCCGATTTGTTGATGTAAGGTGTATTGAAGTAAATTGATGGAATAATTGTGATGTTGTGGTGATGGAGAAGTGTAAAGTATGAACTTTGTGTGACATGCTATTGTTTATCATTTATTGGTCAATGTTTGGAATATTGTGGGATTGTTGGAATGATGATTTCATAAATGGTATAGTCAAGGGGGAAATGACATGTTAAAGCTAAACATGTGACTTATTGTTATTGTATGCCATTGTAAGGTACTTGGTGGTTAATGTTGGTTCTGCTATGTATTTGTGATGTAGAGTGACACATAAAGAAGGAGAGGGACTATTGTATGCACCTCTAGGATTGTATATTCGTATTTCGAATACAAGGTATGTAAGGTTACTCTTTTCGTATCCTTCTACAACATATTGTTCCTATTGACATTGGGCTTGTTTCAATTCCGAGAGGCTTGAAGTATATCAATTCAGGTTAACGTATATTATTATTCATATGTGTCCTATTCTTAGATGAATTATGATTCACTTATCTCTTATTCATTGATTGAAGTTCCAAAGATGTCATGACGTTGTAATTCCTAAAAGAACTATCTCAAGAGGTTAATAATGTAAGAGAATCTATTTATTCTTGAAAAGCATTTTTCCAATCATGTCATGTTCCAAAGCCCTATAGTATGATGATTATCCTTGTACCAATCTTTCATAAGTAGAAGTAACAATATCATAAGAGTAATAAGAGAGGTGATGTGCAAGCTAGTATAATTAGTCCTCAAAGTAAGGATGTCAAACTCATGAGGTAAAGGAGTGAAGTGAGATGTGTATATAAGTGTGTGCTTGAATGCCATGATCTTTAGCGTGTCATTCTCATAACTAAGTTGAGGTTATAAGATTGTAAAGAGGTAATGCGCATGGTTGCTAGATGTTTCATTGAGTATGGATCACATTCTAGAGGGTATAAGTTCAATATGGAATAGTCCCAATATTATGCTTTGTTATCTATTATAGCCCACCAAAGGTGGAGTCCCGGTATCATATACCTACTTATATAAGATCTCATAAGAATAGTAAAAGTGGTAAAGTGCGAGCTAATATATATATCCCTCATAAGTTAAGGTGTTAATCTCATGAAGTATAAGAGTAAGGTAAAGCATATTTGTGTGTTTCAATTAATGTCATGATCCTTAATGTATTAATCTCTCATAAGTTGATATACCAATTTCTCCCACCATAGAGTGGATGTATGTTCCCCCACCATAGAGTGGATGTATGTTCCCTCACCATAGAGTGGATGTATGTTCTCCCACCATAGAGTTGATGTATGTTCCCCCACTATAGAGTTGATATATGTTCTCCCACCATGAGAGTGGATGTATGTCACCCCACCATGAGAGTGGATGTATGATTCCCCACCATGAGAGTGGATGTATGTTGCCCTACCATAAGAATAGATGTATGTTGCCCTACCATGAGAGTGGATGTACGCTAAACCACCAATAGAGTGGATGTAGGTTGAAACCACCAATAGAGTGGATGTACGTTAATAGTGTAGATGTATGTTATATTATTACCCACCACCACTAGAGTGGATGTATGTGGATGAGTGTTATTCTTTTACAACCTACCAACCAAGTAGATGAACAATAGCGGTAATGGATATAAAAGTAAGAAATAATCTCTTGGGTATAGAAGAATCTATTAGAGGCAAGTCTCTTGAGTGAAGGTAATTTCCCTTGAAGGAAAATAATTATAAACGATATTATATAAAATGATGGTTTATCCACATTGACTATTCTCTCATATTTTATTCTATTGACATTCTCATGTATGATGCTATTTCTTATGAGCCTTACATACTCAGTACATTTTTCGTACTGACCCCCTCAGGGGACTTACCTTACATGTTGCAGGTGTAGGAATTAGTAGACCTCCTCCATAGACTATGGATCATCTACAGAGTTTTGGTGAGCTCCAATTGGTTTGGAGCCTCTTGAGTCATAGCTGTATATTTATTTTGATGTTGTAAATGTAGTATAAAGCGGGGACTTATCCCGACTTTTATATGGTCTTGTAAATGCATCAGTTAGAGGCTTTTGTAGACGTATGTAGGTATATGAAAGCAAGAGATGTATGATCATTTTGACTTAATGGCCCTCACGTCCAAGTTTCGTATATAGATATGATATATGTTTCCATGTTCATGACTTTCGCTTAGTTGCATGAGGAATAATAAGATTTAATAAGATTCATACGAGGATATGCATATGGGTAGACATGAGCAAATATTGGTTCTCTCGGGCCATATCGGCTTCGGGTGCCAATCACATCTCAATGGGATTTGGGGCGTGACAGTCTAAGTACCCACATTTATTTCAAACCAAAAAGAAAGTCCAAGATGCTGAATTGGAGTGATAACAAGTAAGTATTTATAGGTATTATGTGTATGTGGTAACATGAAGATTTAAAACTTAGGCTTGAACTTGTTTAGATTGGATAATGTTACTAACATTCGAGGATGAATGTTCCTAAGGGGGGAAGGATGTAACACCCCGCATTATTTTTAGATACACTAATTCTACTTATATGGAACTTGGTAAGGCTTTGTGGTAATAGGTAATGGTCTTACTATTTTATTTAGGCAAGTATAACACCCTATACCAAAACACCCTGTACATTTTCGAACTTATGTGACTACCTTAACATTGAAGGAAGTATTTAAATTAGAGATAGTAGGTGAATTATGTCCTAAAGATGATAGGGCTGCAATATGGCACATGTATATGGATTGGGGCCCAAATTAAGCAAACAAGAATGGGCCCAAAAGGATATGATCCATGTAAGAATGGACCAAGTGAATACATTATCTACTTGGACTTTTTGCCCAAAAGTTTAGCTAAGATTGGACCATAGAGAGGCGGTGGAAAGGGGGGTATATAAGGCTGAAATTCAGATCATTTTCAACATATTTCACTTGCAAAATTCCAGATTTTCAAGGAAATACTCTCTCCTCTCTCAAACCCTAACCAACCGCCCCTTTGGACAAAATCCTCCACTTTGCAAGCCTTGGTAAGTGTTTAACCTTATATCTTAATGTAATATATGCATAAGAGGTTCTGGAAATCATGTTGGTGATGTTTAAAAGGTATAGGGTAGTCCACTTTATATGTAGCAGTCCACTTTTGCTTAGTGGTTAAAGGATTTGCCTTCTTGTGGTTTAAACTTGAAAAGGGACTTAAGGTATTGAGGAAATTAGTTTAGAAGGATGAAATTTCAGTATATTAATGTGTGGTTATGTCCCTAATTCATTCCTTTTATGTATGTCTTGGTGAACATGTTTACATGTGTTTGTATATGGAACGTTTGGCGTAGTAAAAAGAGAATACTTTCTTGTTATGTTAAAGTGAATTCTAAAACTGTGTGGACTGTTTTTGGTATATTATTGTGGAAGGTATTTATGTTACTTGATTGAATAAATATTTGGAGTTGCATTGGGGTAAAAATGTGAAGTATGAACTTGGTGGGAAATCTTATCGGTTTGTAATGTTTATGTTGGTTTGTGGATTGTTTTGGTGGTGTTGTCTTGGCAAGGCAGTATGTTATGTATAAGGATGGAATAAGGTTATATGGAATTATAATAAGTGGGGAGTGATACACCATGTGTTTAGGAGGTTGGACGGGTTTTACTACCCGTTAAGTAACTAATTACCGTCTTGCAAACTTGTAATGTAATTAGCTTTTAATGTTAGCTTCGTTACATACTTGTGTTGTAGAGTAACACATAAAGAAGGAGCTGAATTGTTGTAGTCACGTGGTGGGAATATAAGGTATGTAAGGTTACTCTTTTCCTTATCCTTTGGCATCGTATACTGTCCACATAGTTAATGACCTTGTTTCCACTCCGAAATGTTCTAAAGTACCTCAATACATGTTTATTATCAAGTTCCAGGTGTTCTCTTTTGTTGTTCCAAAAATATTCAATAATGTTATAACCACCACTATAACAACTTCAAAGATTTAACATATTAAGTAACTCGATATGGTTGTACAGGTGGCAGCTCTAGTGCCGAAAGCCTAGCTCGAGCCGATCCCGATTTGTTATTTATAGGTGGCAGCACCAGGGGCAAAAGCCTAGCATGGGCCGATCCCAGATTATTTACCAC
Source organism: Capsicum rhomboideum (assembly GCA_031232105.1). NCBI lineage: Eukaryota > Viridiplantae > Streptophyta > Magnoliopsida > Solanales > Solanaceae > Capsicum > Capsicum rhomboideum. The sequence continues at coordinate 49,532,015 of CP124714.1, forward strand.
TAATCAGTTGGGTACGTATATGGCATGGCTTATCAATATTATAAAGGAAAAAGGAAAGAAATGAATGTAATATACATGGTTCCACAGATACCGGCAGATGGTGGTTTAGTAGCATTACCTATTCACTTGTACCTGATTTCATTTGAGCTCTTGTATTATGTACAGTTATTTTTGCCTTATATACTTAGTACATTCTTTTGTACTGACGTCCCTCTTGGGGGACCTACCTTTCATGCGGTAGGCACAGGAGCTAGTAGATCTCTCCAGTAGGAGTATAGGACATCTAAAGGCTATTGGTGAGCTCCATGTTGATTCGGGGCTTTTCGAGTCCGTTGTATATATTTTTGGTATCGTGTAGTAGTTAGGTGTAAGGCGGGGACCTGTCCCGACCTTAACTAAGTCTATGTATCTTTTAGAGGCTTTGTACACATTGTAAAGTAAAGCATGGTAGTGTCTTGTCTCATAGAAGTTGCGGCCCCAACGACCAAGACCTGTATATTTATTTTGTACTTCCTTACCAAGTTTACTTTATTGATACATCATGTCCATACACTGTAGCACATTTGTTAGCTCAATTACATGCATAAGAAGTATATGATCGTATGTTGGTTCTCTCGGGCCTTTACGGCTACGGGTGCCTATCCGCCCCAATGGGATTTTAGGCGTGACATCACCATGATCGGGAAACCTTTGGATCTTCTTATCGTTGTTCATGTCTCTTGTTTTGGGACTAAGACATTTCTTTATTAGTTATTCTTTTATCTATTTATTTATACATTCTTAGTTATTCTTGTACCATGACTTCAGGTCTCTAGAATGTAATAAATAGAGGTTTCTGCACTCTGTTAGTTTCAGACTTTGATGTCGATTTAAGAGTTAGTTTAAGTTGTTGAATGAACACGTTTTTACACTTTTTAAAATTGAGAATTAATATAAAGTGAATGTGAAAGTAACACTTGAGTTTGTTAGAGTTGAGATTCGTATGGTTCTCCCACCATAGGTTAAGGTGGGTGCCAATCATGACTGGTTGGGTTGTGAAAGAGATGGTATCAGATCACTGGGTTCGTAGGTCTTATCATACAAGAATAGGTCTAGTAGATTCCTACCTAATGGTATAGAGACGCCTACACTTTTCTTTGAAAGGCTACAGGGTTTTAGGAAAAAAATTCCTTTCTTTATTCCTTTTTTGCTATTATCTAGTTCCAATTGGTATCTAACTCAGTCACTCTTGTAGATGATATATACCTATTCCACCAGAGCCATAACAGCTACAACATCCGCACCTATAACAAAACCAACAACAACACTCGTACTGTCATTTGGGTCGCAGTTCGGGGCAGGCCTCGAGTTAAAGGTAGAGCAAGGAGTGGGGGATGGGGAACCACACCTACTAAGGGTGGAGCATATGTATATGGAAGATCGAAAAGCAAAGATCACCATCCCCCCCCACCACACACACACAACAGGATACCTCTTGCCATGCTCAAAATAAAGAAGTGGTAGTTAAGGAAAAGGAGATGGTAGCTCCTGAAAATATGGTGCCTGCACCAAATAGTACAACTTCGGTGGCTTTATTTGCGGAAGTGATTCAAAAACTGTTGGGGTTCTTTGGTAGCTTGGATGGCACTAGTTACACTCCAATTAATCCGATTGTTCCACCCAAAGACTTGTAACATGTTGTTGTAGTTGTACCAAGAATGGATGAAGGATCTGAAACATAGGTGTATCCCGAACATGTACTTGGGCCAGTGATGACTGATGATGAACATGGACTATTCTGCAAGTTCATGAAGATGAAGCCCTCGATATTCCAAGGTATAAAGTATGAGGATGAATTTGAGTTCTTAATAGATTTTCATGAACATCTACACAAGATGGGTATTGTTGAAAGGTTTGTTATGGAGTTTGTTTCTTTTCAGCTGTAGAAAAAAGTCAAGCAATCGTGGAGGTCATTTGTAGAGTGTAGGGATGCCTTACATCTACTTACTTGGGCACAATTTTTGAATGTAATCCTTGAGAAATATGTTCCCCACACTTATCGAGATCAGAAAAATTATGAGTTTTTGAGATTGAAGTAGGGTAACCTATCTGTGGCAGCCTATGAGGCCAAGATTCATGCCTTGTCTCGTTATGCACTGCAACTGATCACCTCAGAGGAGGAGCTTATTAGATAATTTGTGAAGGGTCTGAATTTTGGGATTCAGTTGGCTCCTTTATCTATGGTTGTGACTGGAAAGTCCTTCCAGGGTATAGTTGAAATTGCCAAGAAGGATGAAGCACTTGAGAAACAGGGAGAGGTAAAGGCAGAAGATAAGAAGGCCTGGACCTCAGGCTAGTTCAACGGTACTTTCTCAAAAGGTAGTGGTTCATCTCGACCTTATCATTCAGCCATGCCAGTGCGTGTAGGGAGCCCGTCTGGGGTCAGTTATCATCCTTTCCAAATTAGTAACTATACACCTTCATGCTCTTTAGTTCAAAGACCTACTTTAGGCATTAGGTGCCATGAATGTTGAGGTTTGGGTCACATCAGAAGGTATTGTCCTAAATTCAGAAACTCCTTTTTTTGGCATCACAATAAACAGGTGGGACATACTTCATATGGAATTCCTTAACAAAATCATCCCAAGTAAGAATGGGAGGTTTTACCTTAGCATTCGGTACAGCTACCCACCTGTCCTAAGCATCCTTTTGTAACAATAAGATGGCATACTTAAATTTGGAAGCATTTGAACACTCCAATTGCTCGAACACCCTATCCATGTGTACAAGCTATTGTTCAATATTGGTAGGATCAATAGTCCCTTCAAACTCAACTCCACCCATCTTTCTCATTTTCTCAAAGTTTACCCCATTTGGATCATGCATCGTTTCAGCCAAGTGGTGGAAGAATTCAGCCATATGTTGAAAATGAGGGTTCATAACATGAGTACTATAACTTATTTGAGGATGTTGTCCTTCTCTTACACCCCAATTATTCCAAACTTCTGATCTATTGGTACGTGGGAAATTAAGATTAGAAAAACGTTCCCCCATTCTTTCTACTGCATGAGGTTGTCCATTAGAATCGCTCGAACCTTCACGAGCTGCTTCCATAGGTCTATTAGAGGAAGAGGTCATAACTTAGTTCCTTCAAGATGAAAGATCACATTGTATTAAGGACATGTACATGATGCATATGCACACTAGATGCAATAAAAATATTAGCCATGTAAGCAAGTAAATATTATAATAAAAGCCTTTTTTAAAGAGAAACCAGTATACTAGCAATTCACAACAAAAAGTCCTAGAACCACAAATGGTAAACAATCCTAAATACCATCTAGCCTCCTGATTATAAGTGTGGTGCACAACACATCTATAAGTAAGACTCTACCAGACATGGCTTGTAGGCCTCTACCTAGTACATGACTTTGCTCTGGTACCAAAGCTTGTAGCGACCCTCTCGGGAGGATGCTACTTCTAAAATAAAATCTAATATGATACTAGAGGCATTTAAAAGATCTTAACTTAAACATATTAAGCATAACCTAGTGGCATATTAGGCCCGTTCAAAATATTTAAAGGTACAAAGGTTTGCTATTTAGTAATTCATATTATCCGATTTTAAACAAAGTATGTGTTTCAATTTATGGCGGAGGAACCTTTCGGTCACGACTCGAATCCCATTCGGGCCGGACTGGCACCCAAAACCGATGAGGACTGAGAGAACCAATCTTTGCTCATGTCTATTCATATGCATGTCACTCAATAAGCAGCACCATCACATACAAGTATAAAATGTCAATAGCGGAAGTTATGGAAACATGTGATATATACATAAAACAAACTTGGTCGTTAGGGCCATCGAGTCAACATGGACATACATCTCTTACATTCCTCATCCCACATATCTCTACAAAGCCTCTACAGATACATATACATAGCCAATCTAGAGTCGGTACAAGTCCCCGCTTTATACAACATTTACAATACCAAAATCAGTGTACACTATGACTCAAAAAGCCCCGAACCAACTGGAGCTCACCAAAAATTTGCAAATGGCCCGCACTCTACTATGGAGGTTGTAACACCCCGTGCCTACCAAACCCCACTTGACGATGTTGAACAATGTTTACCTAAGTATCGACAGTACAAAGTATGTATTTTATAATGTTAGTGATGAGATAAGTGATAATGGGCCTAGTACATGGGATTAGAACTTTGTAGGAAGTGTAATACCCCGCATGTTGTCGAACCTATATGGCTACGTGTGCATTTGTGGAAATACAAAAACATGAGAGAATTGGTGAATTATGCATTAATTTGTGGGCATGAATAAATCTTGCATCATTGGGCCAAGTATAAAGCCCAAAATGAACAAGAAGACATGGCCCAATATCATAATTTGACCTATTCTTCCAATATTGGTCCATTTGACCAATCAAACCATGCATTAATGACAAAATGGGATAAGGAAGACTTTGAGGGACTATATATAGAGGAAGATAGAGAGAAAATCAGATTTTTTATTATCAAAACTTCTCATGTGTTCCACAAACTTTACCAAAAATATTCTCTTTTGGTCTCCAAGAACCCTAGTCACCTTGGTGAGCAAAAATCATCCTTGGACAAGGCTTGGTAAGTATTTATTATGGTGATCTCATATATTTTATGCATGATATATGGTTTATATTATGTTGGATATGTTGGTGGAATATGGAGAAGTTCACAAAGTATGACATGTTACATGTTTGTGAAATCAGAGGATAATTTGTCTTGTAAACTTGAAGATGGATTTGTGGTCTTGAAGGACATGGAACTGATGGATTAAATATTGACATATGAGATGTGCTTATAGTCTTGACTTGTTTTATACTTGTGTGTAATGTTTGGAAATTCTATTGAGAAATTGGTTATAGTCTTGGTGGCGTATTGGTCGTAACGTGTCGTTTTGGTGTTGTTCTTTGTGTTGTGAGATCATGGATGGTTGTTGGCATAAGGTATGATCAAAAATATGTTAAAATACGTTTGGTTATGATCATGGACCATTCATGGCATTAAAAGACCCAAAACAGAGCCATTTCGGACCAAACGGGCATCCGCCCACGCAGACGAGGGCATCTGCGCGCGCAGATGCCAACGCAGATGGCACTGACTGCTGCCAATGGCCATCTGCGTGCGCAGATGGGTGACCTGCATGCTCAGGTGGCAGCGCAGGTCAGCCCAGAATTTTGTTTCGTTTGCTTTCGTATTCCTTTGATCCCCGAAAGCCCCGATACCCTTTTGGGATATAATTATCAACTTGTAATGTCATTGTAATGACTTTGAAGTGTCGTATGGAGGTGTTTTTGGATTATGTTAAGTATGGATGGTTGTTTATATGTTGTTATAAGGCATAATTACGACGGAATGATAACGGGAAATGCGTTAAGGGTAAATATGGTGCGAAATGCTATCGATGTGTGATATTTTGGTCAATGTGGGTAATGTTATAATGTTGTTGATATAGAAATACATCGGATTGTATTGTAAAGGGGTGACATGACGTTGTATGGTATTTGCATGGTTCATTGTCGTCTTGTACGCCTTTATAATGACTAGTTGCTAATGTACATTCCGGTATGGACTTGTATTGTAGAGTAAGACGTAAGGACGAAGCTGGGCTATTGTGTTCATACATAGGCTTGTATATTCATACTTGGAAGTGAAGGTATGTAAGGTTCTTCTTCTCTATCTTTCTTCAACATATGGTGTTCACATTTTCATAGTACTCATTCGATTCCGAAATGCTCTAAGGTATTCCGTATCCGATAGTTGGCTAGAGTTACTCATATGTTTCCTTACTCATTGGTCAATGGTGAATCATATGACTCATGTTCATTTGTTGCCTTATGATCATTGGCTAGTATGTTAGAAGTGCTATAAGGTTCTAAGGTACCGCAGTCCTAGTTGGTGATATCCACATGTATCAGATTTAGTGATCATTACCCTAAGGTTCCAAAAGTGTACTATACCAAAGGGGTTCTATAGTATTCCAACTAAGGTTGATGTAATGTTATTCATATGTGTTTTACTCCTAGACGAATCATGACCCACTTAGTTCTTATTAATGGATGGAAGTTCTTCAGTTGTCATATGTTGTAAAGTTTAAGAGAACTATCGCAACGAGCGTAAGGAGGTCAAGAGAGCCTGTTTAGTTGAATAACCTTGTTCCTATCATGTCATGATCTAAGTTCCAATAGAGTTATATACGTGTCTCATATTCATTAGCAATTTTCCAAAGTCCTATAGTATGATGATTATCCTTGTGCCAATTGTTCATAAGTAAGAGTACCAATCTCATAAGAGTAATAAGAGAGGTGATGTACAAGTTAGTATAATTAGTCCTCATAAGTGAAATTGTCAATCTCATGAGGTAATTGTCAATCTCATGAGGCAAAGGAGTGAAATGAGATGTGCATTTAAGTGCGTGCGTAGTTAAGGTGTTAATCTCATGAAGTATAAGAGAAAGGTAAAGCATATTGGTGTGTTTCAATTAGTGTCATGATCCAAAGTTCCCATAGAAGTTATACATATGTCTCTTATGCATTAATCATTGTCCAATGGTTCCAACAGTGTTATGTTTTCATGAAGGCTATGTTTCCAATTGATCATTCTCACTCATTGATTAATGTTCCAATCATGTTCCAAAGTCCTATAACATTGTAACTACTAAATACCAATCTCTCACAAGTAATGAAAGAAGTAATGAACAATCAATGTACCTATCCATCACGAGTTGAGATGTCAGTCTCGTAAAGATGTGACGTAATGTATATTTGTGTTTCAAGTTTCAAGAATGTTTCTATCATCAAGGTATCACTCATTGTACGAAAGAAAAGAAATGAAGTAATGAATAATGAAAGAAAAGGAAGCAATGTTATATAATGTTAACCCTACCCATGGAGTAGATGTATGTTATTGCCCACCATAGAGTGGATGTATGTTGGCCTACCCATGGAGTAGATGTATGTCATTGCCCACCAAAGAGTGGATGTATGTTATTGCCCACCATAGAGTGGATGTATGTTGGCCTACCCATGGAGTAGATGTATGTTGACCCACCATAGAGTGGATGTATGTTGGCTTACCCATGGAGTAGATGTATGTTAACCCACCCAAAGAGTGGATGTATGGTGGATGATTAATCATATTGATTATGAGCATTGTAAAAGTAATGTAAGTAAAGGCAAAGGAAAGAAAGAACATAATGTACATGGTATCCCACCTACAGAAAGAGAAATTATTCACATTGCTTTAATTCTTTTATGTTGAATTCATTATTGTTGTTGTTATGTATGACTCATTGGAGATGATAGCAAAGAAAGAAAGGTACATGGTTCCATAAATGAAATTTTCTCTTATAATCATTTCCATTGAAATTCTTGTGTATTGATACAGTTTTCTTATGACCTTACATATTTAGTACATTCTTCGTACTGACCCCTCTTGGGGACTTACCTTACATGTGCAGGTGCAGGCATTAGTAGACCTCCTCTGTAGACCGGGGGATCATTTGCAGAGTTTTGGTGAGCTCCACTTGGTTCGGAGCTTTCTGGGTCATAGTTGCTTCTCGTTTTGATATTGTATATATTGTTTAAAGCGGGGACTTGTCCCGACTTTTAGTTGGTCTGGTAAATGCATCTGTTAGAGGCTTTTGTAGACAGGTGTGTGGGTTGTAAATGTAAGAGGTAAATGTAAATGTCAGTTTTGACTGGATGGCCCCAACGGCCAAGTGTAATATATATATATACATAGCATATGCTTTCATGTTCATGGTTTCTGCATAGTTACTTGAGGCATAGTTAGATTCATACACAGATATACATTCGGATAGACATGAGCAAAGAATGGTTCTCTCAGGCCTTATCGGCCTCGGGTGCCAATCACGCCTCGTTGGGATTCGGGGTGTGACAGAGGTCTACTAGTACCAGTGCCTGCAGCAAGTAAGGTAAATTCCCCCAAGGGGGTCAGTACGAAGAATGTACTGAGTATGCAAGGCCATAAGAAACTGTATGATACATAAATACTTTAATGAACTCAAATATAAATGAATAACCAATATGGATAAACCATCAATTTGTACGTTTGGAACTACTTATATTGCTTTCTTTAATTTCTTTACTTTCTTTACTTTTACGCTCATTCATCCATTCATCACTCACTCCTTCATTCATTACTCATCTTCCATTCATATAATGACCGGGCCCCAAGCAGATTAGTGGGTAATCAACAGTTTTCGGGATCGACCCATGCTAGACTTTTCTTTTGCCCCTGGGATACCACCCGTAGTAGGAGGATCGACCCATGCGAGGTATTTTAACCCCATGGGATACCATACTAGATATTGGGATCGACCCATGCGAGGTATTTTAACCCCATGGGATACCACCCAAGAACACATCACTTCTCACAACATTACTCCATTAATCTTGGGAAAAGTTCATTCGATGATTATATCACTATTGGAATAATACATAGATGCTTACTTTATGCCTTTACGCTCATGAGATTGATACTTTTGGAATTGTAACATTATTGGAACTTGGAATCATGTCTATAAGTATGTAGTACATCAATGACAATAGATGATAACATGAAATGAGATGCCTTACGACATTTCAAAAATGGGTAAGTACAATAACAAGGCGAAAACTACATGCTGCAGAAGGATACGGAAAGAGTGACCTTACATACCTTGTATTCTCAATATGAATACACATTCTTATGCATGAATACAATAGTCCGGATCCTTCCTTACGTTTCACTCTACAATACAAGTACATAACGAAGCCAACATTAACCACAAGCTACATTCCAAGTGTACAAGATGACCATGAGCTACATGATTGCCTTATAACATTATTTCACCCTTTACAATACCATTCATGGCATTATCATACTAATAATACCACAATATTCCATACATTGACCAATACATCATAAACCAATAGCTTTTCACACCAAGTTCCTCCTTTATATGTTCTCATTAACACCACATCACAATGAACCCATCAAGTCACTCCAATACATTTTATAACCAAAATTCCACAATTTACTCATATAGAAAAATAACAAGTTATGGACATAACCACCCATACATGTTGATATATCATCCACACCATTCACTTTCATCAAAACATCAACTCCTTTTTCAAGTTTAATTCACAAGGATGCACATCTTTTAGCAAAAAGCCAAAGTGCACTATTCAACACCTTGCCAACATAACCACCATGATATACATAATCTCCGATGTACATAATATATTAAATCACAAGAATAAACACTTACCAATACCTTCAAATGGTTGATCTTGTCCAACAAGTGATTGCTTAGTGCCTAGGGTTTAATAGAAGATGAGAAAATATCTCTTTTTGCTTTATTGAAAAAGTCTAGAATAGCATGTGTGAGTTGTGGAAATAAAATCTTATTTTTGGTGAATTTATATAGTCCCTCATGCTCATATATATCCATACAATTATTCATAAATGTTGTGTTTACTTGTCAACACAAGAATGGGTCATTTGACCCATTGGGCTATGTCTTTTGGCTTCATTTTGGGCCTCAAATTGAGCCCAATTCATTTAGCCCAATAAAATCAATGCATAATCCACCAAATTCAATGTTTAATCCATCATATATCTCATTTTTAAATAATTTCATAAGTGTCACGACAATATTCAACTCACGGGACTCATATTCGTAGCCTTAATCTCCAAATAAGAAATTCTAGCCACTTATGGCTTAATTGAACATAAAAGGGTAAAATCGTAATTTGGATGCTAACTTCATCCGAGCGTAGTCTTACCAAGATGGATTAATTATATAATAACCCAAGAATCACATTTATAGGCTCGTGGTTGGCAAAAAAAATTCGGCAAAAAGCACCCTGGCACGGCCCCGGGCGCCCTTTAGACTTAAAAAAATTTCCAACTTTTGGAAGGTGTGCTGGGGAGGCCTGGCACACTGCCTGGCGCACCCCCTTTCTGCCTATGGGTTGAAAATTTCAGCCCAGAGCAGCCTGGCACGCTCCTGGGCACGCCTGGACCAAAATTGTTTTAAAAAAGTCCTTTCTTCGACTTTTCATTGCGGATTTGGTTAGATACTTCAAGTTCTAATCTGTAGCTTTCCTCTTGTCTTTAAGAACCTTTATTTAGGAGCCATTCAATCATCATTTATCACTCCAAAAAGTTTCCAACTCCTCATACAAGAGTCTAAACACATTGACTAATACAATATCAATTATTCTATCCAAAACCACTACAACATACGTACTTAGTGCTCTCGAAGCTAAGGTTTATAACTACACCCTAGGTCACCAATCCATCAAATTAGGGGAGGGAATGTACGGGATGTTACATCCTTTCCCCCTTAGAAGCATTCGTCCTCGAATGTTAGTAACATTGTCTTATTGTAACAACTTAAGTCAAAGTAAATCCTTCACATTATCATATACATACATAATACTTGTAAAGACTTACTTATGACGACTCCAATTCCGTATCGTGAACCCTTTTCTTTCGTGTACAACACTTACAAGTACTTTAGATTTCATTATTTCTTTGGTCTCCCTTGTGATTTCTTCTACGTACTAATATCTCCAATAGTGCCTTTACGGAAGCTACTTCTTTATTGCTTATTGCTTTTGCTTATCGATCTATAATAGTAAGCAGTAGTTCTTCACTTGTGAGATCTTTCGTAACTTGTATATTTGCACTGGGTACAATACGAGATAATCTCCTATACACTTTCAACGCAGTTAATACGAAATACGAAATGAACTGTGAAAAGTTCTTGGACTAATGCTAATAGATACGCAATTTGCCCAAATCTTTGGACTATTTCCCCTTTCGTTCCTAATCTCATTATTTTTCTTCATTGGTGACCCTGTCAAAAGTACCTAATCACCTATGGCACAGTTTAATTCCCTTCTTCTAATATCGGCATATGATTTATCTTGAATTTGGGTCATTTGTAGCTGTTGTTATATCACCTTCACCTTTTTCATAGCTTGATGAACAATATCTGACCCGAGCAAAGCAAATTTCATCAGCTGTAACCCATCCAATTGATGATCTATATTTTCTTTCACATAAAGCTTCATAAGGTGCCTTTTGATACTTTTATTATAAGTAATTTCAATAAACGATAGATGTTCATCCCAACTACCTTTAAAGTCCAATGTACAAACTCGTGGCATATCTTCAAATGTTCATATAATATGTTCTGTTTGTCCATCCATCTAAGGATGACAAGCCGTACTTACATCCACCTGTGTACCCATGCTTTACTGAAAAGACTTCCATCACTATACAATAAAGTGAGTTCTCCTGTTTGATGTAATAGTGAGTGGAATCCCATGTAATCATACTATCTCTGTAACATACAACTTTGCATAATGTTCAAATGTATCGATGGTCCTAATTGGTAGGAAATACGTTGACTTGGTAAGCCTATCACTATTACCTATATGGAATCAACCTTCTCAGTGTATGAGGCAACCCTGTTATTAAATCCATGTTATTCATGTTCCACTTCTAAACTGGAAGGGTAATACATTGCATAAAACATACAGATTTCTGATGCCATACTATTAATCAGTGATCGCTTGGACATTGAGCTACAAGCTCTACGATGCACTTCTCATGTAACTTTACCAAGACTTCTCTGCTAAACCATGGCACATTTTGGTTGCTTCCGAATGAACAAAATACCATGAACGATGTTCTTCTGTCATAATTTATTTCCTTAACTTATCTATACCCAGTACACACAATTTACATTGGCGTTAAAGTACTTCCCCTTGTGTTTGCTCAAATACCTTCATCGAACTTTGCTGTACACTTTTTTTTTCAATTGAACTAAAAATGGAATTTACATACTGATTTTCCTTTATTTCATATACCACTGAAAATTCTGCCACATTTGACACTATAATTCTTTCACTTGAAGTTTTATACAAGTAGTAGTACCGTCTGTTACAAGCAATTGTCAAAACTGTTAACTTAAAATCATATGTGGAATAATTATTCTTATACGGACGCAATTGTCTTAAGGCATACGCTATCACATTGTCATGCTGCATGTATACACCTACTTTTATAACATCACAATACACTGCATGCTCTTATGTACCTTTGGGAGGTACTAGTACAGGTGTAGGAGTCACTTTATCTTTCAACTCTCACAAACTTTTCTCACATACATCATTCCGCTAAAGCTTAGGTACTTTGTGTGTTAGCTTTGTTAAGGGTAATGGCAGAAAGCCTTTTTTAACAATTCTTCTGTAATAACTGGCCAACTCAAGGAAGCTACGAATTTTCGTAGCCGTCATAGGCCTTGGCCACTGCTTTTGTGTATATTAATCCTTATTCCTTCATTCTATACAATGTGCCCCAAAGACGATACGGATTATGACCAAACTTGTATTTAAAGAACTTGCATATATCTTACGGTCACGAAGAATTCGTAATACCTATCATAAGTGATTAGCATGGTCCTTTTGTGATCTTGAGTAATCTAGTATAGAACCTAAAACATTATCATGAATATGCTTAGCGATGGGTCAAACACCCTAATTATCAAGCCCATCAATGTAGCTGGTGCATTTGTTAGCCCAAATGGCATAACTACGAATTCATAACGACCATACCTCTATTTTGGGTATCTTTATTTCCTCTGACCCTTACTTGATGATCTCCTGACCTTAATTCAATCTTTAGGATGAATTTGAAAACCTATAACCGATCAAATAAGTCATCAACTCCGGGGAGAAGACATGTATTCTTCGTTGTCACTTTATTCGATTGCCGATAGTAAACACACATTCTCAATGTGCTATTTTTTTTTTATACTATGAACACTGATGCACCGCACCCTAAGGGGTCGTACTAGGTCTTATGAATCCCTTGTTCATCACGTCTTTTAATTTCTCATTTCATTCCTGTAATAGTCTGAGTACCTGACATCACATGAATACCTGCTCATATATCGAGGAACTCATTTCACCACCAGAACTAATTGAAGAGTTGGTGGCGTCACATCATTATCTTTCACTCTTACTAAGAAACATACATATCCCTTAGAGTATCCTTTTCTTTTCTTTAAGATGGGGAGATGGGGAATAAATTGTCCTCTTGGTTCCCCCTCATTTCCATGGCCATTCAAAACATTCTTTTGCGGAAAACGGCAATATAAATCCTTAGTTCGGCAATCTACTATGGCACAATCCCTTTAGAACATCAAAATTCCACTATTTCCAGCTCAATAAGACCAACCAGTGTCTCATGACCACAAACAATTACTATGCACTTATGATATACTCTTTTAACTACAATAGGTTCACCAACCGATGTATAGACTTCCTGTGACATAACTAGTAATTTTGGTGTTGTTTTGAATTTTCAGCAATTAATGAAATAACATATGCTAATGTCGAATATGGGTCAATCAATACGTATACGGTACCTGTAGCTACATCAGGAGAAGCCTCATTTTGTGGCCCGACATACCACACCAATAACAAACATTCGGCCCCAACCGACATTCACCTAGATGATAACTGCTGCAGCACTAACACGGCTGACAAGGAGACTTCAGTTGGTTCCTACTTTCTACGTTCTTGTGCTTGATACCCCATTGCCCATGAATCCTGACTCTCACTTCTTTGCCCAAACCGCTTATCTCTAAACCCTTGGGATCGAGGTAGAACATTTACTATAGACTAAGGAAATAATAGTCTAGGCGGTCTGTTAAACACCCAAGACCTAAATTCTCCTTGGGACGCCATGAACTGTCCCATAGGTCTAGCCCTTTTTGACGACCCTTCTTCAAATATTTGTGTCCTTTTCTGTTACCTCTGATCCTCCATTATTTATGCAAAAAGCCTGTATTCTGTCTATATCCATCTCTCTGTTCAAGTCTGCAATAGTACAGTCCATCTGTCCACATACCGATGCACTCTATTGGTCATAATAGCAACCATATTTGGAGCATACCTAGCCAAAGACTTAAACCGAAGAATGTACTTTCTGACATTCATAATCCTTTGGCAAAGATTTAACAATTGGTCTGCATGAGCTTTTTGGACCTATATGGGAGGTACTGGTCAAGGAATGCCTGTTTTAAATTCCTCCCAACTAGCTGGAAGTACATTAATGCACTAGTCACATGCATAACATCTAGAGCCCTTTTGATTTGGTCTATAAAGTATTGTGGGTCTTTATTCAGATTCGATCCGACCTGGTGAACGTGGGATGGTTTAATTTCAACAAAAATCCTGTGTTCAACAACTAGCTGCCCAAGCAGCACCCTCATCACTCGTCATTGGGCCAGCTCGCTCGTGACATTGTATAACAACTATCTGAGTCAACATACGCACTACATTTCTTTAATCCTGTTCAATGGCATTTATAGGTGGTTCTGCGGGTACTTCTTTACCTTTTGGCTAAGAGCAACCCGTATTGCAAATTCCATGTCAGCCCCACCTTGACTAGCTTGGTCAGGTGGTGATTTACTCATTTCCTCTTCGGCAGGCATATCATCCTGCCTACCTTTGCCCTTACCTTGTCTGATATTCAGCATTTAACTAGGCAAAAGAGAACCAATGTCAATGCGTACATATACGTCCACCTACAACTTTGCCTTTATTGCACGATCTAGAAGTGAAGAAAAGAAACAACTCCTAAATGTCCGTAGCCTCCTACTTATCAATGTGGTGCGCAACACATCCATAAGCAAGACTCTACTCAGACACGGCTTTGTATACACCCTTAGGACGACTTGCTCTGACACCACTTTTATCATGACCCGAATCCCATTCGAGTCGGACTGGCACCCGAAGCCGATGAGTCCCAAGAGAACCAATCTTTGCTCATGTCTATTCATATGCATATCACTCAATAAGCAACACCATCACATAGAAGTATAAAATGTCAATAGCGGAAGTTATGGAAACATGTGATATATACATATAAGAAACTTGGCCGTTATGGCCATCGAGTCAACATGGACATACATCTCTTACATTCCTCATCCCACATATCTCTACAAAGCCTCTACAGATACATATACATAGCCAAGCTACAGTCGGGATAAGTCCCCGCTTTATACAACATTTACAATACCAAAATCAGTGTACACTATGACTCGAAAAGCCCCGAACCAACTGGAGCTCACCAAAAATCCGTAAATGGCCCGCACTCTACTTTGGAGGTCTACTAGTACCAGTACCTGCAGCAAGTAAGGTAAATTCCCCCAAGGGGGTCGTACGAAGAATGTACTGAGTATGCAAGGCCATAAGAAACTGTATGATACATAAATACTTTAATGAACTCAAATATAAATGAATAACCAATATGGATAAACCATCAATTTGTATTTTTGGAACTACTTATATTGCTTTCTTTAATCTCTTTACTTTCTTTACTTTTACGCTCATTCATCCATTCATCACTCACTCCATCATTCATTACTCATCCTTCTATTCATATAATGCCCAGGCCCCAAGCTGATCAGTGGGTAATCAACAGTTTTCGGGATCGACCCATTCTAGGCTTTTCTTTTGCCCCTGGGATACCACCCATAGTAGCGGGATCAACCCATGCGAGGTATTTTAACCCCATGGGATACCATCCTAGATATTGGGATTGACCCATGCGAGGTATTTTAACCCCATGGGATACCACCCTAGATATTGGGATTGACCCATGCGAGGTATTTTAACCCCATGGGATACCACCCAAGAACACATCACTTCTCTTCACAACATTACTCCATTAATCTTGGGAAAAGTTCATTCGATGATTATATCACTATTGGAAAAATACATAGATGCTTACTATATGCCTTTACGCTCATGAGATTGATACTCTTGGAATTGTAACATTATTGGAACTTGGAATCATGTCTATAAGTATGTAGTACATCAATGACAATAGATGATAACATGAAATGAGATGCCTTAGGACATTTCGGAAATGAGTAAGTACAATAACAAGGCGAAAACTACATGCTGCAGAAGGATACGGAAAGAGTGACCTTACATACCTTGTATTCTCAATATGAATACACATTTTTATACGTGAATACAATAGTCCAGCTCCTTCCTTACGTTTCACTCTACAACACAAGTACATAACGGAGCCAACATTAACCACAAGCTACATTCCAAGTGTACAAGATGACCATGAGCTACATGATTGCCTTATAACATTATTTCACCCTTTACAATACCATTCATGGCATTATCATACTAATAATACCACAATATTCCATACATTGACCAATACATCATAAACCAATAGCTTTTCACACCAAGTTCCTCCTTTATATGTTCTCATTAACACCACATCACAATGAACCCATCAAGTCACTCCAATACATTTTATAACCAAAATTCCACAATTTACTCATATAGAAAAATAACAAGTTATGGACATAACCACCTATACATGTTGATATATCATCCACACCATTCACTTTCATCAAAACATCAACTCCTTTTTCAAGTTTAATTCACAAGGATGCACATCTTTTAGCAAAAAGCCAAAGTGCACTATTCAACACCTTGCCAACATAACCACCATGATATACATAATCTCCCATGTACATAATATATTAAATCACAAGAATAAACACTTACAAATACCTTCAAAGGGTTGATCTTGTCCAACAAATGATTGCTTAGTGCCTAGGGTTTAAGAGAAGATGAGAAAATATCTCTTTTTGCTTTATTGGAAAAGTCTAGAATGACATGTGTGAGTTGTGGAAATAAAATCTGATTTTTGGTGACTTTATATAGGCCCTCATGCTCATATATAACCATACAATTATTCATAAATTTTGTGTTTACTTGTCAACACAAGAATGGGTCATTTGACCCATTGGACCATGTCTTTTGGCTTTATTTTGGGCCTCAAATTGAGCCCAATAAAATCAATGCATAATCCACCAAATTCAATGTGTAATCCATCATATATCTTATGTTTAAATAATTTCATAAGTGTCATGACAATATTCCACTCACGGGACTCATATTCGTAGCCTTAATCTCCAAATAAGAAATTCTAGCCACTTATGGCTTAATTGAACATAAAAGGGTAAAATCATAATTTGGATGCTAACTTCGTCCGAGCTTAGTCTTACCAAGATGGAATAATTATATAATAACCCAAGAATAACATTTATAGGTTCGTGGTTGGCGAAAAAAATTTGGCAAAAAGCACCCCGGCACAGCCCCGTGCGCCCTTTGGACATAATAAAATTTCCAACTTTTGGAAGGTGTGCAGGGCGGCCTGGCACGCTGCCTGGCGCACCCCCTTTTTGCCTGTGGGTTGAAAATTTCAGCCCAGAGCGGCCTGGCACGCCCCTGGGCGCGCCTGGCCCAAATTTTTTTAAAAAAATCCTCTCTTCGACTTTTCGTTGCGGATTTGGTTAGATACTTCAAGTTCTAATCTTTAGATTGCCTCTTGTCTTTAAGAACCTTTATTTAGGAGCCATTCAAGCGTCATTTATCACTCCTAAAATGTTCCAAAAAGTTTCCAACGCCTCATACAAGAGTCTAAACACATTGATTAATACAATATCAATTGTTCCATCCAAAACTACTACAATATACGTACTTAGTGCTCTCGAAGCTAAGGTTTATAACTACACCCTAGGTCACCAATCCATCAAATTAGGGGCGGGAATGTACGGGGTGTTAAACTTTCAAAACAAAACAACAATTTCCTTACGAGATTCTATTTATCCACTACTATAGACCCACGTTATGAATAATTACCAGACCCTCGAGTATCAAAAGATGGTAGGTTTACCCTCCATACATAATTACAAAACCAAATATAAATTTAGTACATTACAAAAATCGAGTTTAGACACCCTAAAGTAGCCAACACAATTACCAAATTTAAGTCACAAACCAACTTCAAAATTACATATATATGTGTATCATATGGATCATATACAAGTCCCAAAAAATTCTACAAAGTACAGATGCCTATATGCAAATGTGATCTTCATTAAATCTCCAAAAATCCTATTTCCAATGGACATTTTCAAGCATCCCCCCGAATATCCGCTACGGTAGAAACAACAATCGTTAAACATAAAGCCTAGTGGTGTATAAACATTGGGCTCGGAGCCATTAGATTTTTCGATTGCCTCCTAAGTAATCGACGGTTTAATTGAAACATATATAAATAAATCAAGAAAACAAATGTATCAAAAGTATTAACATGAGATTTAAAGGCTCAAGTATGAAGAAAGCCCAAACACTAGATCACAAGAGGTCAAATAACAAGCTTTGCCCAATAAGTACATCTTGCCATCACACCAGGCATAATCAAATATCAAGAAGGACCGAAGTACTATGTCAAGAAGTGTTAGAGCCCTGTATCAAGAAGGGTCAAAACCCAATAACCAAGAGAATCAAGAACCATAATAAAAATGGCTTTCTAGTTCGTACTTAAAATGGACAACTTTCATAACTAAGACAAACAAAAAAATCCATAGTCAAGATGGAAAAAAATCCAAATCAAGAGGCACGCAGATAGTGACAAAATCATAGCCACAAGAAGGACAAAGTCCCAACAAGGAACCCAAGTGTTCAAGCAATCCGTACCAATGGGCGAGTTAGACAAATGTCTTGCAAGACTCTGAGGATATGAAAACGACAATACAAGGTGACAAGAAGGTAACCAAGGTAACGAGATAATATTTCAAATAATTCAGTAGTTAATAAGAGTATGAGTTCAAAATTATACACAAACCTTAGCCTTTTAGTATTTACGCAGTCCAACAACACTTCAAGAGTCTATGTCCCAGACCAGACAATGTATCAAGTTCCTTAGCTTGTTCATGAGTATACACAACCTTGAACATACAATTAAGTATCCTTTTTAATTTCTAGTAACTCCATCATGTTGATATGAACCAATATTAGCATCAAAATTAAGCATAGTTTGTGCAAATTACACCTAATCATCAAAGCAGTAAATACGTACAGCCCCACTATTTCGTGTTGTAACTTAGTTTTGACTAGGTAAACAGTAAAATCAAACCTTATAGCCTTCAAAAAAGTTTTAGGTATATGCCTTTGCATTGCAAAGAATACATAATCACCAAAATATATTGTTTTTACAAAAAGGATATCACAAAAATACTAACAGTAGCACATAGGGGATTTCCAAATCAGAAAACTGAACAGAACTTGTCCTCAATTGTGTCCCCTATGTCGAATTTGTAACATTCAAATCATCTTTTTTTCCAAGGCTAAATTTTGTGGAGCTATGTGTTAGCTTTTGAAAGCATATTTTTTACTTAAAATGGATCTCTAGCCAATGAGATATGGTAAAAATACTAAACACAGCACAATTCAAAAACAAGTCTCAAGAACTTACCACAAGGTAGGATGTGTCTTTGATTTTAGCCCAAAGGAATAAGATTCTCTAATAATTGTATGTGATAATTTGATGAAGATGGAGTTTAGGAGGTTTCTTAGAGTTAAGGAAAACGATAATATGAGAGGAGGTGCAAATCTTTGGGCATATGATATATTTAAATACCCCAGGAACACCCTAGAAGGGTGGCTGCCCAAATTTTAAAAGTAAGCTGCCCAATTTTTTTTAAAAAATATCTCAACTCTTTAATATTATATATAGAAATATTATAGTCATGGTAATTTACATAAATATCCCAATGCAATTGATTAAAATACCTCTATAATTTCAATAAGTAAATTTTCAAAGATCGCAACACTTAGGTAAATGAAGCATCAAATAAAAGGTGTTCTTATTCTATAGTAATGGTCTATTGGAGGTATAATATTAATTTGAATATTTGGGGGTGTTACATTTTCATACAAAGTTTGCAATATCTATTTTCGTACCACTCCACCAAAAGACTTCCCGCAAGTTATGGTACATCTTTGTGGAACCTGGATGAATATAATATCTAGAATTATGAGCTTGTGACAAAATCTATCGTCTCAACCCATCCATGTCGAGAACACATAAACTATATTGGTACCTAAGAATACCACTTTCCTTCAAATATAAAACCTCAACCCTCTACTTATATACTTCATCTTTCAACTAGAGAAATGCAGGATCACTAACTTGTTTCTTTTTCACTTCAATTACCAACAAGGACTCTGAACTATTCTGCACTATCACACCACCACCATCGGAATACGTAAGATTTACTCCTAAATGTGTTATTCTATGAATATCTTTCACAAGTTTTTCTTACCCTCTTCTACCTGAGTAACACTCCCCATATACAACTTGCTAAGAGCATCAAAAACCATATTAATTAGCCTTACCTGAATGGTATAGCACCTTATTATCATAATCTTTGAGGAGCTCAAGCTATCTTATATACCAAAGATTTAACTCCCTCTAAGTGAAGACATACTGCAGGCTCTCATGATCCATAAAAACATCAACATGGACTCCATAGAGATAATGGAACCAAATTTTCAAAGCAAGCACTAAAACTTCTTACTCAATATCATGAGTCAGGTAGTTCTTCTGTCACGACCCAATTTTTTGAGGAATGATGGCGCCTACCATAACCCACCAATAGGAAAGCCACATTGTAGCTCGTGGAGGCAAGCGATGGGCTAACAGGCAAAAACTAGAAGAAAGGAGATAAATAAGACACAACAACAATAATAAATAAAGACAGAAAGCAAAGGAACTAAAGTATAACATACATACTGAGAAAGAAGAGGAAGAGGACAATGTCTACAAATGAACCCCTCCCAAGACCTAGTAAGGACTGTAGTAGAGCCAAAACACAACCAGAGTACTAGACAAAAACTAAATATATACAATATATATAACAGTCTTGATTGCAAAAGACTATACAGGAGTAGATGAAGTAGGATCAACCTCGAATGACAACAAGCTCACCCTGCTCCGGATTAGTACTGAGGAAGGAGGATCACGTCACTGTCGTCAGCTGGTGCCCAGATCTGCATTGGGAAAATAGATGCAGAAGTGCATTATGAGTACCGGGTATAAGGTACTCAGTAGGCATCATCAGCCAACTCAGCTCAATATAGCATAAGTAAGCTAAAATGCAAGGATGAATGCTTAGTCCGGGGTAAAAATGATAAAAAGATAGATAACTGTCGAACTGTACAAATGCGATAAGAAAATAAGTAAAGGTAATGTTGAACATTAAGTAAAAGGAAAAATAAACAGACAAGTCCCATATAACCTAGCTAGGCCCCCATAAGCCCAAAGTCACACTAAAGAAAACAATAACCCAACCGTACCCCCATAAGCCAGTGGGACACACAAGAAAAGTAAGTGCAGAACAGTTCGTAACCTGTGGCTGAACCAGTATCCAGTTATCATAGTAACTGTGTAGGGATGTACCAGGCTTGAACCGTCACCAATGGGTAATAATAAGAGGCCATACACTGGAGTTGAACCAGACACATATAATATATCTCAGGACTCGGATGCCATACTCGAACTGGAACTCAGTGAATCACCCAATACCAGAACTCTCAGATCGTAACATAATCAGTTATCGAACTCGAACCAAAACTCATAAATATCAGTAGTCATCATATTTGAATTAGTGGCCGAATGCGAACCAGAACTCATAACAACCAATAACCAGTCTTTCGGAGTGATCGTAAAAAAGTTCCAGAATAATGTTAGAATCCACATAAATACAAGTAAATGGGGATATACAGGCCCAGACCAAACCCAAAATATAAGTACAGGCTGAAGGAGAATAACTGGTGAAAACCAACCCAAATTTTATCCTAAAAGATCATCTCAGGGCTTAACTAAGCCTAACAATGTTTAAAGTTAACTATACCGACCGTGAAGGTTAGCTGGGCCGCTACAGGGTCCCGTTACCAAGTCTTGGCTAAACATATCTGAGTCTGGACAAAGGTTCCCCAATCCCTAACCAATAGCAGTCACAACATTAGATAATTCAGAAAAGCATTTATGGCATACCATAAGGATAACGGGCCCGAAATATACCCAAACAGGGCATTTACCGGCCCAAAAGGCCTAATCATAGCAAGCCAATGATAAACTAAAACTACCAACCCAAACACTAGAACAATAGCATGCAAATACTATAAGTAAAGTCAGTCTACGTATAAGGTAGACGTCGCCTAACTGAATGCCGTTAAATGCCTGCCGAAGCCTACTAAACAAGCGCCTTCCCCTTCCGAGAAGCCTCCGATTGCTGCCATGCTATCAAATTAATAAACAACATCTCAAAACATGAAAATTGATACTCATATTGCCCGGGTCAAAAAACGATCGAAAATCCCACATGGGGTCCACTTACGGAATCGCGAAATTGAAACTATCACATCATTTCAAATAGCTCAGGGACTAATAGTCATAAGAGACATACCCAAATCCGTGCTCAAAATAGCTCTAAACAACACCAACATCAACCTCGCCAAATAACAATTCAAATACGTGTCTTTAAGCTAAAATTGACCAAAAAAACTTACGATAGCGCCGATCTTGAATAACTTGATTTAGATAATTAATTTTCTCTCTCGATGACCAGCTATAACGTCAAATGGATATCTTTCACAAAACCATCTCTAATATATATGTACAAATATATACATGTAGGATGTCTTTGTTAAGAGTAAAAATGAATGGAAATAAGGAGTGGATCAAATATTTATATGTCACACACACTAGGTGCTATTGACCGATACTTAGTGTGATAAGTTCACTAATACCTACGGATTAATCCACTTAAGCATGACGTAACACATTAGTTTGACACTTGGCCATTATATTTGACACTTCTATTACATATGTAAAAGGAAAATGCCACTTTTTGCAATTAATAAGAAAACATGCAACGTACTTATACTTATATATATATACTATATAAATCTAATCCCATTACGTATATACTTGGGTATTGCATAGGATCGTGGTAAAATAAATATCATATTTTGAATATACCATAATTAATAGAAAATTATTTCGGATAAAACCTCTATAAAATAATAATGTTATCTTAACATATCTAGATTTACTATCTCTGCTTGAAATATTAATAGGTTATAGAACTAATACAAAGTAATATAAATATATCATAACTAAAGAATTTTATAAATATCAAAAATATTTTAGAAAGGTAATTAACTATATCTTTTTACCAAATTCTAATTTAATTTAAATATTTCACAACACGCTCGGTGTTAATAAAATTCTCAAACGAACTGCCCAAAAACCAAACTGTCAGTCCAAGTAAGTCACAAATACCTTAGGGCAGTTATAGGAAAGCTCTAATCTCTGAGAACGTACGAAAATGAGGGAAAATGACCGGAAGGGTCATTACAACATCCACTACCAAAAGGACTTTTGTCCGCGAAAGTAAAGAACAAGGGAGCACCTGAGCACACAAACAAGGAGGGATACTGGGCTTACATACCACGCTCGGTCTCCCAAGTGGAATCCTCTACTAGACGGTGATTCCACTGAACCTTAACTACTGGAATGTCCTTGAGCATAACCGCTTGACATCTCCAGCCAAAATGGACACAAGCTGATCTACAAATGCCAACTTCTCGTATGACAGAATAGAGTCCCACCAAAGCACATACAACTCATCTGGAATGTACTATCGCAGTATAGAGACATGGAATATCGGGTGAATAGCTAAAAAGGCAGGAGGTAAAGCTAACACATATTTTACATCCCCAATTATCGACAGGATCTCAAAGGGTCCAATGTACCTGGGGCTAAGCTTGACCCTCTTACCAATCTACATCACGCCCTTCATGGGCGATACACTTAGAAAGACTCTGTCACCAACTCTGAATTTCAACAGACAACGCCTATGGTCAGTGTTACTCCTTTGCCTACTCTGAGCTTCCCGTAGCCTATCCTGAATAACCCATACCCTATCAAATGATTCAAAGAGTAGATCTGTGCCACGAGGCCTAACCTCTGAAGTCTCAAACTAACCAATAGGAGATCAATAACGTCTACCATACAAATCCTCAAATGGAGCCATCTGAATGCTTGAATGGAAGCTATTATTATACGCAAACTCTGCCAAAGGAAGTAACTGGTCCCACTAACCCCTAAAATCCAATACACAGGAACAAAACATATCCTCTTATACCTGAATAGTCTGCTCTAACTGCCCCTCAGTTTGGGGTGAAATGAGGTGCTAAGGACCACCTTGGTTCTCATCTTCTCTTGAAAAGTCTGTTAGAAGCTGGAAGTAATCTGGGAGCTTTGATCTAAAATAATATACAGATACCCCATGTAGGCGAACCACTTCTTGAATATACATATGAGTCAACCTCTCGACATTGTAGGAGACCCGAACAAGGATGAAATATGTTGACTTAGTCAACCGATTCACAATAACCCAAATACTGTTGAAACCACGGGAGGTGCGAGGTAAACCACCTACGAATTCTATAGTAACCCGCTCCCACTTCCGCTCGGGAATGGCCAACTACTGAAGCAATACCCCTGGCCTCTGGTGTTCGACATTTACCTGTTGGCAATAAAGGTATTGAGCCACAAACTCTGCTATATCTCTCGGCATACCACTCTGCCAGTAGTGCTGTCTCAAATCTCTATACATTTTAGCTATCTCGGGGTGAATAAAATACCTAGAACTGTGTGCCTCACACAGAATAAATTGAATCAAATCTCCAACCCGAGGAACACACACGCGGCCATCAAATCTCAGAACACCATCAGAATCCACGATAGCCCTTCTAGACTCACCTTTATATACCTGATCTCGGATGACACGAAGGCTGTGATCCTTAAATTGGAGACCCAGAAACTACTTCCACAAAATATATCTGGCCTCAATGCAAGCAACAATCCTCCTAGGCTCAAAAATATCCAATCGAACTATTGAGTTAGCTAAGGACTGGATGTCCAAAGCCAAAGGCCACTGAGAAATTGTAAGAAAGGCCAAGCTACCCATACTCATCGCCTTTCGAATCAAGGAGTCCGCTACTAGATTCACCTTGCTCAAATGGTAGAGAATAGAGATATCATAATCCTTCAACAACTCAATCCACCTACGCTTCCTCAAATTATGCTCCCTTAGAGTCATAATATACTTAAGACTGCGGTGGTCTGTAAAAATACCACATTGAACACCATAGCTAATGCCTCCAAATTCTTAATGCAAACACTACCACAACCAACTCCAAATCATGAGTAGGGTAGTTGAGCTCATGCACCTTCAGCTGCCTTGATACATATGCAATAACAAGACCTCACTGCATCAGAACATACCCCAAACCAACACCATAAACAATAGAAGGTAAAACCCACACCTTGATTGGAAGAGTCAACATAGGGGCGAAAGTAAGCCTATCCTTGAGCTTCAGAAAGCTCACCTCACAACCCTCAGACCACTAAAACAGAACCTCCTTCCTAGTCAATCTAGTCATAGGAGTTGCAATAGGCGGGAAATCCTCAACGAACCATCTGTAATAACCTGCCAACCCAATAAAACTGTGAACCTCGATAGGTGATGTAGGCCTAGCCCAACTACTAATAGCCTCAATATTTGTCGGGTCCACCATGATACCATCCTTGGACATAACGTGTCCAAAGAACGCTATAGACTCAAGCCAGAACTTGCACTTTGAGAACTTAGCATAAAGCCGATGATCTCTCAAAGTATGGACCCTAGTCCATAGATGCTGCTCGTGCTCCTCCCTGCTATTTGAATAAACCAAGATGTCATCGATAAACACAATCAAGAAGGAGTCCAAATAAGGCCTGGATACACGGTTCATCAAATACATAAATGTTGTTGGAGCATTGGTCAACCTAAAAGACATCACCAGGAACTCATAATGGTTGTAACGAGTCCTGAGGTTATCTTAGGGATGTCCGCATCCCTAACTCTCAACTGATGGTAACCACACGTTAAAACTATCTTCGAGAACACTACTGCACCCTGAAACTGATCAAACAGGTCATCGATACAAGGCATAAGATACTTATTCTTCACTATAACCTTATTCAGCTTCTTGTAATAGATACACATACGCATGCCGACATCTTTCATCTTCCCAAATAGAGATAGAGCACCCCACAATGACACACTTGGTCTGGTAAAACTCTCACCCAGAAGATGCTAAAGTTGGTTACTCAGCTCCTTTAGCTCAGTAGGAGCCATATGATAAAGAGCCATAGAAATAGGTTGGGTACCTGGCTCGAGGTCAATAATAAACTCTATATCACGCTCAAGAGGAAGGCTAGGTAGGTCAATCAGGAATACATCAAAAAATTCACGAACAACAGGTACGGAGTCAAGCGACGGACTCTCAACACTAGCATCCCAAACATAAGTAAGGAATGAATTACATCCCTTCGATATCATCCTATGTGCCTGAACATAAAAAATAATCCCCGTCGGTGCACAACTAACAGAACCCTGCCATAAAATCGGGGGTACACAGAGCATGGCTAAGGTAATGGTCTTGGTAAAGAATCTAAGATCGCGTGATAAGGGGACAACCAGTCCATGCCCACAATCAAATGAAAATCTAACATGTATAATATGATAATATCAACCTGAGTATCAAATCCTGAATGGTCACTAGACAAGATCTATATACCGATCTACTACTAAAGAATCACCCATGGGGGTAACTACAAGCAAAGGTACAGATAAAGACTGCGAACACAAACTCAACCGTGGTGCATAATAAGTAGACACATAAGAAAATGTGGATCCCGAATCAAATAATACAGAAGCTGGTTGACAACATACATAAATTATACCTGTAGTCACAACATCCAAAGCCTCAGACTCTGACCTAGCTGGTACAACATACAACTGATGATGTCCACTACTAGATAGAGCATCGACCCAACTCTAGAACCCTGGGGACCACCCCAATAACCCTTTGTACTACCCCTAGTTGGAGGTGGTATTGCTCTGATAGGCTGTACCGTCTGAACAGAAGGCTTAATCAGTCCTCACCGGGGACACTCATAGAGAAAGTAACCCACAAACCCACACTGATAACATGCCTCTGGTACTCTACTCTGTTTGGAAGGTCCGACTAATCCGATATGGCCACCTCTGCTCGACGAACCAGACTGACTACCCCTCTGAAGCTGGATACCTTTCTGACTACCATTTGATGTCTGCAATGCTGACTTAACAGGCCTACTGGGCTGACTCTAATGCTGAGAAGACTGATGATGATGATGATGCAGAGGGTACTACCTTGAAACCCACGACCTCTGAACTGTGAGCCGCTGTGGCTCCCACTGAAACTGCCTTGAACACGAGGTGTCTTATCACTGGCCCCTTAGGCTTCACGATCCATCTCCTTCATAGAATTTACATGCTCAGTAATCTCAGTAAAAGACTTCACTGAAGTCACTAAACTATGTGTGGATCTACAAAGTGACAACCAAAATTCTCTGACAAAACATATGATCCTCTCATACTCGTCAGGTAGGACCATAGTAGAATGTCTGGCTATGTCATGGAATCTAGCCTCATACAGGGATACTATCATCGAACCCTGTCTCAACCTAGAAAACTCATCTCAAAGCTGTTTGTGCATTCTGCGAGGCATATACTTCCCCATGAATGCCTCAGAGAACTGTACCTAAGTAATTGGTGGAGATCCAGGTGGCCTGGAATCAAGATAACCCCTTCACCATTGCCTTACTGCTGATTTAAACTGATATGCAACAAAGTGTACACCGCGAGTTTTAACTAATTCTAAATTCCTCAGCTTCTCCTCACAGCTGGATTGAAACTCATAGGCATCCTCTCCTGAAGTACCTGTAAATCTGGGTAGAGTCATTCCTAAAAAATGGTTCAACATCTTTTGCTCCTCGACAGACATAACTGGTTGGGGTACTACCGGCACCGGTAGAACCTCAGCTATGGGTGCCGCAGCTACAGACTGTGCCCAAACACCAACTCTCTGCACTGTTGGCTGAGCTCCCTCAGCTGGCGAACCTCCAACTAATCCCAGCAACTGTACCAAAGTGTCCCAGAGAACGGATATGGCTATAAATCGAGGTGGGGCCAAGGCTATTCCGTGACCCACCTTTTGTTGTAGTGGTAGAACACCCGGTCCTGTCCCTGATCTCTAGGTAAAACTCAACCTCTTACTGGAGCACTTGCTGCAGGCTCGGGGCCCAGATCCCTGGCTCTCGTACCACGCATCCTAGCCATCTGCTTAAAGAGTGGACCAAATAGATATCAGAAAAACACATAAACACCAACGCATAAAAGTAAATCAAAGAAATGAGATTTTCCCTAAATATGCTCAGCAGCCTCTCGAAGATAAGATACAGACGTCTTTGCACTGATCTGTGGGACTCTTCTAAATAATGGGTCATTTACCAATAATACCAGTAAAACCTAAGCTCTCATACCAAAATATCACGATCCAATTTTTTGAGTCATGATGGCACCTACCGTAACCCATCAATAGGCTAGCCAAAATGTAGCCTGGGGCAGAAAACGATGGGCTAACAGGAAGAAACCAGAAGAAAGTAAATGAAGAAGCATAGCAACAATAATAAATAAAAACAAAAAGTAAAGGAACTAAAGTATAACATACATATAGAGACAGAAAAGAAAGAGTATAGTGTGTACAGATAAACCCCTCCCAAGACCTGGTAAGGTCGGTACTAGAGCCACAACTAACACTACCAGAGTACTAGACAGAAACCAAATATATACAATATATACAACAGCCTTGAGTGCAAAAGTCTATATAGGAGTAGATAAAGTAGGATCAGCATCGGACAATAACAAGCTCACCCTGCTCTGGATCAGTGCTGAGGAAGGAGGATCACGTCACTATTGTCAGCTGGTGCTCGAATCTATATCGGGGAAAAAGATGCAAAAGTCCACTACGAGTACCGGGCAATGGGTACTCAATAGGGATCATCAGCCTGAGCTCAATATAGCATAAGTAAGCTAAAATGCTAGGGTGCATGCTAAGTCCGGAGTAAAAATGATAAAAAGAGAGATAACTGCCGAACTATACAGAAGAGATAAGAAAACAAGTAAAGGAGATGCTGAACAATAAGTAAAAGCAAAAATAAACAGACAAGTCACACATAACCTAGCTGGGGCCCCATAAGCCCAGAAGGCACACTGAAGAAAATAATAACCTATTCGTGCTCCCATAAGCCAGTGGGACACACAAGAAAATTAAATACAGAACCATCCATAACTTGTGGCTGAACCAGTATACAGTCATCATAGTAATTGTGTAGGGATGTACCGGGCTTGAACCGACACTAATAGGTAATAACAAGAGGCCAGACTCCGGAGTCAAACCAGACATAGTGGGTAATCATAGGTCGACTCAACCTGACTCCATACGAATAAGTAAATCAAATAGATGCAAAGCGATCATCACAGAACTTATAATCAAAGATAGTCAATCAATTATGCAATTCAATTTAGGGAGAATACAAGCTCACAATCATGTATGTTTACACTTAGTCAAAATTCAGCAACAAGTTCATCGCAACATAAGATCATAACTTGACATTAAAAGCATATGAATGAATGTATGAATGCAAGATATGCACATCATCTCTTTCTCTTCTCATTCTTATCGACATCAACATCATCTCATCAATATCATAATCATTACCAACCTCATAAATATCATGGATTACATATCAACATCATCACCATCACAATCAACTCAATAATATAAATATGAATGAGTATGCAATATAGTCAATAATCATAAGTAGTGCTCGAAATACATCACAACATTTAATTTACATATAAGCACCAATTCATGCAAGTCTAATTCCAACAATAAATTGTAACCTACCTCGAATCCTTGTTCAAAGTCACCTTTAAGCCACATTTTTGCCTTTTCCTTCTCTTTCCACTTGTTCTTGATCTATAAAACAAGAACACACACCTATTTCAATAATTCATCCCCTTTTTAACTACTAGTAATCACTACCCACTGATTTCAACCATATGCTTGCCCTATTGCATAATCTTAGGTTTTTCTATTCTTAAAACCTCATGAACCCTTTTTGAATTTGCATGAACAACCATATTTCTACACCCATTAATTTTTTCTAACACCTTAGGATCATTAGCTACTAATTTTATGGTCATTCCCACCACTTAAACTCGATTTCATAAACTAGGGTTAAACATTAAATTCAACCACAAATTCATTTTCTAGTGATTTCCCAAGATTATGTGAAGTAATTTAAGTTTAGAATCTAACAACTTACCTCCAAAGATGAAAAAGTCCAAAATCTCTCAGAAAAATGCCTTCTCCAGAGCTCAATTATATTTTTCTGAAAGTGGGGAATAAAACATGTTTTCTGGGTTTTAAAACTGTCAAAAATACATATTACTGTTGCAGTGGTTTATTACCACTACATCGGCTTATTACCACTGCAGCAGTTAAATTACCATTGCAGCGGTTCACGCCTTAAAACAAAGGTCTGTTGTAGCGGTACCTTTTTTCGTTGTATTCGTTGCAGCGGTCCAAGGCAGAAACACAGGACCTCTCTTTAGTTTTGCTTATTTTACAACACACTACATGAATTATGATATCGTGAACCCACCCCTCCATGGTAAACTCTATAACCGGAGTTCTATAACTTTATTTTAGGTGTTGGAAGTTTCTACGGCTCCCTAAACTCATTATCTATTTAAATATAATCTCAAATATCACTAACAACCATCACATTAGTATCATATTTTGTTTGAATAACACACCCTCAAAAATTATCCAATCCTAGACTAGCTCTGAATTTCTCAAAAATAGGCTAAGGGAAGACTAAGTGCAAATTTTACCCCTTCTTTCAGTGTAACGATAACTTGGATCATTACATATTAGCAGGTGAATATTGAACATCAAAAGCCTGGAGTTTTAGCTCAAGATTTCAGTATCCCTAAATGGAAATGGGAGATGATAAATATGGATTTCATCACCAGCTTACCTCGTACGTGTCGTAAACATGATTCAATTTAGGTGATAGTAGAAAGGATGACTATGTAATATCCCTCTAGGTCATTTTTTCTACTTCCATGCATTTCTGTGTTTTATGCTTTCATATAGCAGCTGCATGTCATTTATGACTTGCTAGGATCAATGGTTCGGTTCTCGGGTAGTTCATTTGGATTTTAAGCCTATTTCCCTATTTTGGAGCTTTTGAAGTAGAGAAATTGGTTTTTGGCCAAAACTTCAGGTAAAAAGCCTCGGATGACAATTCTATCAGTTCGGTTATCTAAGGAACATGTATTTTAGACCAGGAGGACCTTCTGTTCGGGTCTCAAGGCTTTCAGGCTCTTTTTGGGCTATTGGGTAGTTTTTGAAGAAAAAAAAGAACAGTGGATGTGGGGCCCACATTCTGTCGAAACAACCTCGGATGGGAATTTTTATAGTTTTGTTGAGTCCATAATACAGTATTTTGCATTGTAGCATAGTTATTTTTTATGCACAGGATTTCGAATGAATCCCGAGCACCCGGTCAGAGTCCGATAGGACTTAGCCAAAATTTTTGGTGCCAACTGTTGGTTCAGCCGCTTTAGCCTAGGACCGTTTTAGCGATAGCCGCTTAAGAATCTTGGAACCACTTTAGCTGTAGCTGTCCATCTGAGGCAGGGGTCTCTTAAGCATCCTTGTTTCCACTTTAATGGTGATTGCTTAAGCGGTCATTTGGCCGCTCAAGCGGCCACTGCTGAGTTTTTATATATGCTCTATTTCTCCATTTTCAGCACCATTCTAAGTGTTTTTCCTCCATTTTTCACCTTGGGAGCTTGAAAATTAATGAGAATTGACAAATTGGAGATGGGATTGAGTTGGGAATATTAAAGTGACCTTTTTCTAGTCAATATCCCATAAGATTCCATCTTAAATCTCCATTTAATTCTCTAAATTAATTCTTGATTTTTCTTGACTTTTGGGGCTATTTTGGGCTTCAATTCGAGCTCCCATTATGCTCAAATTTTTAAAATGCATTCCTTGTTCTTCGAGGAACCTCATGACGGAATCAATTTTTGAATTCCGATATGGGCCTCACGATCCTATTTTAGACCCAAATTTTGGCCCAGAGGTTTATATTGCAATATGGATCTCATTTTACTTATATTAACATGTATATTATGATTTTAATAGTGCAACGTCATTCAGAGATCGTGGAGTGGAGATGAGAAGTTCGCGGATAGTTTGAGACTATTGTTCCACTACGAGGTAGGTTATGGTCTACTCTTCTCTATGATATTGTGCATTGTATAGATTGCATGCTAAGAGTGAGTTATAGGATAGGTTTAAGGCTATATAAATCTTGATATTCGTATTTGACCTGTTTAGGGAATTTTAGAATAGAATTGTAGCTTGAGCCCTAGCCTAGAATTTTTCCTATAGCTATAGGGTTATGTTAAGCTTGATTACATACTTTCACAGCCTTAGGTTTACATTAGGGACCCCTTGTATAAGACTTGTGACAGTACATATTGATGTGGGCGTTATTCTTTGGTTAAACACTCTAGTAGCTTGATGGCCTTGTTTTCCTTAGCTTTCTGAGTTTTGGTATTAATAGTCCTTTACTCTGTATATTGTTGGGACCAAAGACTTGGTTACAAGACCATTTGGATACCAGGTTAGTTCCCTACGCTTTGAAAGAGTCGTGGCTTAGTTTATAGATGCTTAGATGCTTACATTCTATTATTTGGATAGTAGTGATGGCATGCATACATTTACACGCGCTCATGCTTATTTAGTGGTACAATTCCAACTAAACCTTGATTTTTTACTATTTTCCAAAAGGGGATTTATTTGCACTTTTCACTTTTAAAACTTATTTTTAAACAGAAGTCGTACCACTCTTATTATGGGTTTATGATCTTTTAAACTAACCATACTACTGTGGAAACTTAGATCAAATTAGGTTCCGGTCCATTCTTGATCCACTCATTTATTACTGTTTACTTACTTCGATCAGGGGGGGGGGGATTCCAAACCTTTCTACACTATTCTACCATTTTAGTCCCAGATTTGATCTAGGGTGCTGGATTTTATAGATTTCTACCTGTTTATCCTTAGTTTGATTCGGAGAACTTATTATACTCTTAGTTCTCTCCAGTATTTGACGAAGTAGATTATTTATCTCTGATACTGGTATGGAGTGAATTTATTGTGGTTGATTATTGGAAGTCCTGGCTTGAGACCAGGCAGTATATATGGATATCCCAAGTCCCCTATGTGTCCCTCTGTTTGGGAACCATATTCCAGAAGAGGGGATACCTCATAGGTCCTGCTTTATGAGTCGGCGAGCCGAATGAGGTGTATATAATTGGTATGATATGGCACTCAATTGGTATAGTAGTGATAGATTTACTTTGCATTCATTTATTCATATGCATTGCCTACCACCAGTATAATTACTTGGTGCCTGCACCTACTGGTCTTATGGGGACTGGATAGGTATCGGTTATGTTTGTTGTTTGCTAAGTGATTGTTTGTACCTTCCGGGCTTATGGGGGTCCAGTTAAGTTATTATTTGTCTGGGCCTATTCGGTTGTATTATTGTTTGGGTATTATTGTATACTTGTGGCAGGGTGGTTATGGATTTGTACCCAAGGTTGTAGGTACGCTTCTGAGTTCTTTTCCTCTTTGATATTGTGAGTTTTGTTATTAGACTATCTTATGATTATTCGTATTTCAGGTTAGATACTCTGATTGTGCTAGAGCTAGCTCCATTTTTGTTTATGATTCTCATGATGTTTAGGTTGTCAGGCTATCTCCCTCAGATTAGCACCTTTATGTTTAGCTCCCTATATTGTACTGTCGTAAATCCATTTTCTTCTCTATCTATTTGTATCTCCTATCACCTTCTTCCGTTGTTACTACTATTTTATACTACCTCCATCCCTAGCTATTTATATTGTATAGCGCCTCTACCCTTAGTTACTGGTAGATTAGGGTGATTTGCCTCTATTTCTCCTTTCTACTTATCTATTACAATTCTTAGTTAGTTGTCTGTAACGTATATTCTTGCCTTACGTGTTATTTATACTTGCATTATCTTTAGAGCTCAGTCGGCCGATGCCTACTTAGTACCTCTATTGACACCCAATTTTGACCTCTTGATACTTCTCCCGGGGTGCTATTTTATCTAAAAATATTAGTTTTGAATTTTTAATTATTATTTGGTATCAAATAAATTCTGACATTTCATATTCATGATTTTAAGGTATGCAATTTAGTTTTAGCAATTAATTATATATTCTTATATAATATATAATTTTACTAATTTAAATATAATAGTTTACACAATTTTGTTAATATTTATTAAAGTATCTCCGCAAATATGCATACTCATAATTTACAAAACATATAGTTTATTGCTTATTATTATTATTATTATTATTATTATTATTATTATTATTATTATTATTATGGTATTTTTAAATTTTGTATTCATAGGTGCCTAATCTATTTTAAATCATTTTATCGTTGATTTTAAATAATATATTACGTGTCATTAATTTTACTTATAAAATTTATTCATAATGATTTTCATGACGTTGGTTAATTTTTGTTATTACTGTTATTATATATTTATCGATTTACCACTATATTTATTAAATAGCATCCTAATTTTATTTTGATCTTCCCCAATCCATTTAATTTCTAGCTAATTAGTGTCAATTCTATCCTAAATTGAGTCCAATTTTATTCAATTTTAAATCCTCAATTCCAATTTCAATTAACCCAACTCAATTCCAAATAAATCCAACCGTCCATCCTTTGATCCAACGGTCCCGATTTAATCTCACCTTTTCTTTCCCTTTTAATTCCCAAAATCCAAAACCTAATCTCATTCTCACCTCCACAGCCTCCTCCCTCGATTCTCTCTCACCATAATCTCTCTCCCCGATCTCCCTCATCTCTCACTGCCGCCTCCCACCGGCGAAATTTCTCCACGATGCGCACCACCACCATTCATCACTGATTGGTGAACATTACCACATCCACCACTGGCCGGTGAACCCTAATACCCTCATACTCTCTCTCTCTTACCCTCTCTTTTTTCTCCCCGCCATCTCCCTCTCTCCGGAGAGCCTCTGACAGGAAACAACCACTGGCAAACCCCACGGCTCTCACCATCTCATGTGAGAGCACCACCGCAAGCTGCCACTAACCCACCAGACGGCAGACCCCCTCAGCCGCCACCGTCTGGCGAGACCTTCTCCCTCCGATCTCCTCTCTCAACGTCTTTTTGCCGTCACATCCTCAATGGGATTGATGACCGATGGTGTTTCGATAAACCCCACTGAGATTACTGCCCGATTTGGTTTACTTATGGTTAAATGCCATTTTTGGTTGTTTTGCTTGCGAATTACTCTATAACAGGTTTTTATACTTAAAATACGTGATGTTTTGCTTTTAATTTTGATTCATTTCTTTCAATTTTGTGTTTCTTTACACCATTAGAATGTCATATGTAAAATTCCCAATTCGTATGAACTTTGATTTTACCCTAATTTTCAGATGGGGTACTGATTTTATTCGGCTTTTAAAATCATTATTCTTGTTTGTTGATGGTGTGCTTGTTTGATTTACTTTGATAAGTACTAGTTGTCAACTACTCGATTTCCTTCAGGTAAGAGCCTTGAGTTTAATTGATTCGCCCTAGTATATTTACACCCTTCTAATTGATTCTTCTCCTTATTTAAATTTGTATGACTTGGTATTTGGCTAATTTTGGTAAGTTTTTATTTCATAAACTGTAATGTTTGCCTTAGCCGATTCTTCTTCCTTTGCGGAATATGTGACAACCTTATTAGTTGATTCTATATGGTAAATTTGCCCTTTTTATTCAAAATGGATTCAGCCATCTCTTTGAGGAAAATATTTTCATTAATTGATTCTTGTGAATATTTCTTTTCCTTTTTAATTTTTCCAATTGATTTCTCTAAATATTTTCCTTTTCCTTAATTCTGGACACCCTTGACTATATAAACAGACTCCTTTCTCTCATATTAGACACGCTTTAAGGATCACTGTCCCAATACTAAAAAAAATACTTTAAGTTTCTCACTCGTTTGCTGGTATTCTAAAAAGGAGTGTTCGGTCTGTTATTTTTCTGCTGCTGTGGGTGTGGTTCACAGTATTGTTTCTTCAAGATTTTCTTAACTGTTTATTGCTACCAACTGATTAGTTTTCTTAACGACGCATTCAATTGTTGTGTGCTAGCTATATGTAATGTCAATTTCTGCATTAGTTGATTAAGAGGATTGAATGCCTTAGCGAGTGGAATATGAACACGCAGCTGTTGGTTTGGCTTATGTGACTATGTTCGCTACTTGTTTATTTTTAAGCAAATCTGCTCGTTCTTTTCCACACATAACATACTCCCACCAATTGTTATATTAAATATACGAATGATTGTTTTGTATTCTCTGTGTGAATCTAAGATGACCTTTGCACATCTCATAACCCCTTTAGCATGAGTCTGCCTGGGGTCCTTGAGATCCTCAGGATCTCGACAGCGTCAAAGGTTGGTTATAGGTTGTCAAAGGTGTGTCTTGGGTTCTGGTGGGTTTTTGTGCTCTTGTTGCTCTTTATTTTTTACGCTAACAGGTTGAATACAGACAATTGGGGGACTCGAAGCGATGCCTGGGAGTTTGGGGACTGCCTAGTTCATTTTCTTTTAAGTCTTTCTCTTTCTTGTTATATTCATTTTGGGTCTGTAATTATTATTGTATAAACATTGACGATATAATAAAAGTTATGGGGGACTGCTTAAGGGGGTGGGGATTATTGGATTCGAATATCTTATCACTTAGATGTCATGCCTCTAGTATATTTTACGAATTTACAAACATGTAATTGAACTATTTTCTCACCTAGGCAACTTGTTCTAGGATTATAAAATTAAATTTCATCATGTCGATTGATTGTCACTTAGAAATCATGTTCTAGGGATATGAATTAACTTTCAACTTATTAGAACTAATTTTGAGCTTGTTAATTTAGTTTATAGCGCGTTGATTTAACTTTCAGCATGCTTAATTAATTTTCGGAGTATTATAACTACTTTTTCAGCATTTTATTTATTTTCCAGCATGTTTATTAACTTTGGCATATAAAAATTTAATTTTTAGCACTTTTAACTAATTTCCAGCACTCAAAGTTATTTTCCAGTCCTTTTAAGTAAATTTCCAGCATTTAAGTTTATTTGTAGCAATTTCAACTAATTTTCCAGCACTTTTAAATTTCCAGCATTTTTAATTAGTTTTCGGCAAAATTAAATTATTTTCCAGAAACTGTTTAATTAATTTTTCAGCACATTTAATCAATTTTCAGCATATTAAAACTATGTTCCAGCAACTATTAATGAATTTCCAGCATATTAAAGACTATTTTTCAGCAACTGTTAATAATTTCTATCATATTAAAAACTATTTTCCAGCAAGTGTTAATTAATTCCAGTATGTTAAAACTATTTTTAGCCTCTTAAATTAATTTCCAGTAATTAAGTCTATTTTAGCATTTTTAAAAATACTCTCCAGCATTTTTCTATTAATTTTAGCATGTTAAAAAATTAATTTTCAGCACTTTAAATCACTCTCCAGCACTTCTAATTAAAATCCAGCATGTTCAATTAATTTTCCCGCAACTTTAAATTAATTTCATGCACCTTTAAATTAATTTCCTGCAATTTAAATTAATTTTCAGTACTTTAAATTAAATTTCAGTACTTTTAAATCAATTTCAGCATTTTAATTAATTTCCAGCATTCTTTAATAATTTTCTGCACATTTAAATGGATTCCTGCACAATTAAACTAAATTTCTGCATATTTAATAAAAATTCCTGCACATTTAATAACTTTCCCGCAATTCAAATCAATTTCTTGCATATGTAAACAAATTTTTGGCATATTTAAATTAATATTTAGCACTTTAATCTAGTCTTCGGCATCTTGGTTAATAAGTCTCGCCTAGAAATCATGTCTATTGGCTTTAATCACGTAAAATGAATAATTGTCTTTTTTAAGCATGTTAATCGCCTAATTACTTTAATTAATCAAGAGGTTTGTTTAGTCCATTACGTGCTAGTTGTTCAAGTCTTATGTGTTTTGTGTGACGCGAGCCCCGAGTCTAATTTGGTAGCCTAGGTTTTCCTTTTGTCTAGAACCAAATCCAAAATAGTAAGTCCAACGCCTCTTGGACATTAAGTTGGGACGGGTAGGCATTTTAGGTAACGCTAGTTTTATTGCTTTCTTTAGAACGCCTTTAAGATTAATAATCAAACTAGGTGGGGTAGGTAGAAATTTAGAAATAATGGAAGTTTCCCTGAGAAAAATTCGAAAATGCGATATGCGACATTGTCATCCGTTAATAAGTCGGGCGCTGATCCAAATAGGATAAAATTAATTCCTTGTCCTAGTCTTCTAAACCGTCTTTGCTTTTCTTTATTTTTGAGTGTTTTAATTATTTGGGGTAGTTTAGGCTTACCATTTAAATGAATCTTTTGGTTATATCTTTGTGTCTCTTCTATTTTCTTGCTCATCCGATTAACAGTCTGTTTATATATTTTACTACTTTTTCGCTTAGATAATTATTAATAATTGAATTGCACGTTTAGTTTATGTATTATTTTCATGTTTAAACACTTAGTTAGTATTAAGTTAATAAAAATGAATTGACCTTTTGCTTATCACATAGAATTTTCCCACGTAATATATGAGTTCAGTCGGAACTCACATTTATGGACCTCGAAAGGTGCCTAACACCTTCCTTTCTAGGTAACCTGAACCCTTACTCGAATTTCTGGTTGACGTAGACTATAAAATAATTTCGTAATTAGTCTAGTATGGTGCCCTAACGCGCCTTAATTTGTTAGGTGGTGACTCTTCACTCTAAACCATCCCAAATAGAGTTGTCACATCGAATCCCGCTTTTTGCGAGAAAAATGGGGCGCGATAGCATGGCGACTCTGCTGGGGATACTTAGGTTCTAACCATTACGAATTTATGTATTATGTGGGATTTTTGTTTTTAATTATTTTTCTTGAGTTGTTTCGACTTTTTCTGATTATGCACGTTAATTTTATTTCTTTTGCATTATCAGTTTTCTTAAAAATTTATTTTGGCACTTTTAATTTATTGTTGAAAGTATGTTAATCCTCTTCCCTTTCCTTATCTCGTTTGTCTTTTCATGTCCCTCCACTCTCGTTTTCCCTTTTGATTGGTTAGTTGTTATTTTTTGATCTCTCTTATATTCCTCTAGTTATGTATTTGTTAATTTTATCTAGTTTTTTTTTTTTTTTAATATATTGATCAACATGTTGCTGCTTTCTACTATGTGTTATGTGTTACTGTTTTATATATAACTGGCATTCCGTTCATATTTTCCTCCATTTGGAACCTCTTTTTTTTTTTTTTAAGAATGGTTGTGTGGTTGCACGGACGTTCATTTTTCTAAAACACCTTATGGGAAATGTCTCGTGAATAGGTCGATCAGCGGTACGTCGACAGTCATGAGCTTTCCCACTCTCAAGTTGTCCGCTTGAGGGAACCATGTCAAAACCACTCTTAGTCCTAGATCCTGTCCGTCTATTCCTTTACTAAGGAATAGGCATCTTAAAGCCTAGGATACTTTGCTAAGAAAACCATGCCCTATGTTCTAAGGGATTTCATAATCCCGGAAAGGATGCCCTCATAATTTATGTGCATTTTTTGACAGATAAATATGTCTAAATGTTGTCATTTGCTCTTTGGGGGTAGGGTAGGCTAACCTTTTTGTTCTCCAGGTTCATTGGCACTACCTACATCATATCCAAGGTTCAGTACGGTTTGGTGCCTGCCAAAGTAGATGGAATCATGGTGGCTAGACTTGGGTTTAGAAGGGCAGACCACGGTGAGAAAGGTATTGGGGAGCTTTCCATCTCTTATGTATGCCACCCCGTGCAGGAAACTTATTGAGGCTGCTACTGCATTTTGGGATGAAAAAAGGTCTGTGTTCAGGTTTGGCGATGTTGAGATGACCTCGCTTCTTGAGGAAATCATAGGATATGTCGAAGATATAAACTTGTTGCTAAAAAGTAGTTGGCCTAAAGCTGAGGTCATCATTACAAAAAGTGTCACCTTAGAAGAGGTTTGAGACAAGTTAGGACTTCAAGGTAGTAAGATGGTGTCGTATGTGATGAAATCCAAGATTTTGGGAAGTCATCTGTATGAAAAATTTGGACACCGTCATAGTTGGCAAGCATATGAAGCAGAGAGTCCTGATCCTAAGTCATGGGAAAGTAAGAAGATTTTCACATTTATCATCTACTTCTTAGGAATAGTGGTCTTCCCAAATGGAGCGGACGAATTCATACACACCCGTTTAATTACGGTGGCCGATGCTTTGTGTAATGAGATTAACAAGGGTCCGTGCACGATTGTACCTTTGATCCTAGCTGACATCTATCGGGCCCTGGGTTGTTGCAAGAATGGGGCCAGATGATTTGAAGGATGTAATTTATTATTGCAGTTATGGCTGATCGAACACTTTCAAAAGGTGCATGGGTTGAAAAGAATGGGTACACCAACTGGGGCTGACAATACTGTTGCACATCAATTTTGAGTTACCATGGGGGTCGTGAGAATCAAACAATCAAATGAGGTAGAAAAGTGGGGACGGATGTTGAGAGCTTTGAATGAAGATTCTATTCAATGGATGTTTGACTGGTTCCCAAGTACGAACTTTGTGATATACAATCAACACCAAGTCTACTTGACTTTGATGGGACTTCATGGCCTTCAACCATATGCTCCAGCAAGAGCAATGAGGCAAGCTGGAAACAAATAATATCAAGGGTAACCAACATGGATGAACATCGAGTAGATTATCAAAATGACAGAATTCTGTATGCTACTGATATTGCCAAAACTTGGGGCAAGAAAAGTTTTCAGGACAAAAAGAGTATCGAATCGAACAGATATCAAGCGGGTTATGTGGTAGGCTATATTGAATGGTTGCACGCTGACTGGAAAAACAATGTGACTTCTAGCATTAAAAGGGGCAAACATGTTAATGACAAAGAAGCTGAGGCACAAGTCCTGTACCGCAAGTTTAAGATAAGGGCTTTGGAATCTGAGACATGACATTGCCAATTACATGCTGATAATGCAAAGAAAATTGCAGAAATGGGCAAAGAGCTAGATTTTTGGAGGCAACGTGCTCTAAGTGTAGAAGAAAAAGTGCAAGAACTTCGTGAGGAGTTTGACCGACAAGAAAAGAGTGTCTTAGCATGGGAAATCTGGGAGGAAAACGCTGGCACTATCATATCTCCTGATCAACCGCCATCGCTTTGACAAAGCTTTAGAGGCTTACAAAAAAGAAGACAACGAAGAAGACGGTTTCAGAATTTAGTTTATTTCTTTAATATTTCTTTGTATTTTCAGTTTTGAGACAACTTAGTTTAATGAATTTTCAATTTTGGGGGGTTTATTTTATGAGTAAATGACATTATTTTACGACATATTTATCTCTCAAACAAAGATAGACCCACCTCTAGCTCAAAAGAGGCACCCAAAATAGGAAACGTCAAATAATGTGTCTATTGTGTGATGTTTTTGTTATTCTCCTTATGCCACTAACGCACTAACTGTTGATTTTGTTGTTTTTCCCTCACCCAAAGGTTAATTTGTGTACTCAAGCTTATCACATACAGTCAAAAGAGGCTCCTCCTCCTCCTCTTCCCATAAGTTTGAAAGACAAAGAGAAAATAGGAGATAACAACAGCGCTACAGATAAAAGCACAGAAGAAGAATGTGTCATGGGACAAAATGAAATTATCCTAAGAATGGGAAAACAGATTCTCGAACTACAAGGAGAATTAGCACAAGTGTGCAACTTGGCCAATCTTTCTGTTACATTAATACCCCTCTCAAACCACAAGTCGACGGTCATATTGGTGCAAAATCTCAAACCTCTACCCCAAGCCATTAATTAACGTCACCCCAAAACATCCAAAACCTTACTCCTCGTCAAAACATCCAAAACCTTCCTCCTCCTCAAAACATCCAAAACCAGTCCTTCCCTCGAAATATCCAGAACCTTCTTCTCCCTCAAAATACCCATAATACTACAAATCCCATATATCCCACTCAACATGTCCAAAATGCTAAATATCCCACTTACCTACATATTCCTTTCACTAATGTATCCCATAACCAAGCATCTGGTAGCCACTCTTTGAACCTCATCTATGTCGAAATAACCCCATCACCTATACTCAGTATGCACCCGATCCTTCAGAAAAAGACCCCATGATGCAATCTGTGGTTGAGAGGCTGAAGCAACTTGAGGGAAGTAAGGGATTAAGGGGGCTCAGTTATGAGGATTTATGTGTACACCATGATGTGGATTTACCGGAGGGGTACAAACCTCCAAGGTTTGAATTGTATAACGGGACTGGAGATCCCAAGGTGCATTTGCGCATGTATTATGATAAGTTGGATGGAGTCGGGAGAAATGAGAAGATAAGAATGAAAATGTTCATGAGAAGTCTCACTGAGGAAGCCTTAACATAGTATATTAAGCAAGATACGAAAAAGTGGAAAGCTGG
This sequence comes from Capsicum rhomboideum, assembly GCA_031232105.1. Lineage (NCBI taxonomy): Eukaryota > Viridiplantae > Streptophyta > Magnoliopsida > Solanales > Solanaceae > Capsicum > Capsicum rhomboideum. The sequence goes on from CP124714.1 coordinate 49,574,638, forward strand.
ATTGATATGGAATCAGATTTTATGGAACGGTTCGGGTTTAATATTGATAACGCCCCTAACTGGTTCTATATGTGGACTTTGAAGAAAAATCCAAATGAGTCATTCAGGGACTATGCTATAAGATGGAGGTCTGAGGTTGCAAGAGCTTGACCCCCAATCGAAGAATCTCAAATGAAGGAATACTTTATTCGCGCACAGGAGCCGCAATAACTTGTGAAAATGATAACCATCGTAGATAAAAGTTTTGCTAAAATCATTAAGTTAGGAGAAATGCTTGAGGAGGGTCTCAAGAATGGAAGCATTATCAATCTGGAATATTTACAGGCTATCAACAAGGCTTTGCAGTCTGGAGGAATTGCTGAGAACAAAAAGAAAAGAGAGGTAGGTACAGTTCTGGTAGCCCAGACTTCAAAGAGTGTGCCCAACTACCAAACTCCTATTACTACTCCACCTCACTATCGACAATCTCCAAGGTCGTACCCGATATCTCCTTACAAAATGCAAACCCTAATGCCATATCAGACCCCATTATACCAAGAACATACCCCATATCCACTACATGTATAAATCCAAAGCCTTGCTTACCCTGTGTATAATTCCCAACCCGCTCATATCCAAACACCCCAGCCTTCTCCCCAATAAAATCAAAGACCCAGAGCCAATTTCTAGAAAAAACAATACACTCCATTAGCCGAACCTCTAGCCCAACTGTATGAGCGACTTAAGGAAGTAGGCTATGTCACGTCCATTGCTGCTGGACGTGAGAATACTCAAACCAAAAATTTTGATCCTACCAAGGTTTGCTCGTATCATTCTGGGATGAGGGTTCATACTATAGAAACATGTTATACTCTAAAGGATAAAATCCAAATGTTAATCTACACAAAGGTTATTCAGTTGAAAGATCTGACGTCGAATTTCACTATCGGATCATCAAGTAAACCTGCTCGATGTTGATGAATTGGTAGACCTTGAAAACTCTATCTGGTTCATCGAGAAGGCGAACGGGACACCCATCAGTATACCAAAACGGGCACCATTTGAGGTTAAGGTAGCAATACCTAAGACTCCTTTCACAGTCGTCAGAGCTTCCCCAACTACTTACAATACTCATGTAGTCCCGTGGAACTATGAGCAGAACACTCCGGCAAGAGTAAGAGTGGCTAAAGCAGACATCACTCAGGGGGTCACTAGATCTGGAAGAATCTATACACTGGAAAATCTTATCCAGGGAAGTTCTAGTAAAAGTAAACAACCCGTGATAGAAATGGAGGAGAATGGTATTTGCAAGAAGATACAAGCTAAAGAGTACTCTGTGGTAGATCAGCTGAACAAGACCCCGACTTAGATATCCATCCTGACACTATTGCAGACTTCTGAACACTATAAAAATGCTTTGATGAAGGCGTTAAGTGAAGCCTATGTACCATCTACTATACAGATGGCCCATATAGTCGGGCAGGTATTCGAGGCAAACATGACATACTTTCACTAGGATGAGTTACCACCTGAAGGAAGGTCGCACAACAAAGCCTTGCATGTTACAAGGCAATATGGAGAAAGAGTTATATCTCGAGTGCTGATTGATCCAGGTTTAGGATTAAACATATGTACTTTAGGTACACTGACAAGGTTGGAGGTCGATTTAGCTAAAATTCAAAGTTGGAAGATGAACGTGAAAGCGTTTGATGGCTCCCAGCGAGATACCATTGGAGAGATCACATTAGACATGGTAATGGGCCCTGCCACTTTCCCCGTAACATTTTAGGTAATGGATATCCCTACTTTCTACAACCTCTTACTTGGTAGGCCATGGATTCACATGGCTAGTGCATTCCCCTTCACACTACACCAATGTCTCAAATTCGAGTACTATCACCAAGAGGTGGCAATACATGGTGAAAGAGGATATCCCGTATATACTATCGAGGGAAAGGAAGTTTTTGATGGAGAAATGTTCCACACATTAGAGATGGTTGGAAACATTGAAGAAGAACTGAGTTGGAAGATTAAAGGTGAGAAAATGCTCAAATCTGGATATGATCTAGGTAAGGGTCTTGGGGACAGATTAGAAGGAATAGTTGAACTCGTACAACCTTTTATGAAGAATGACACTTTTGGGTTAGGCTGCATGGACGAGGGTCATGTACTTAATCCTTCGCTGTCATTGTATCAAATTTTCCACTCTACCGGGTTTCTTGATGATGGTGAAGATAAAATACTGGAGAGTCTGAAGAATTTGTTTTTGACTGAACCTGAAAGAGAAGATTGTAACATCATCATCAGCGAGGAGAGGGGATCCCCTAGTCAGAACATTGAACAAAAGGCCACACTCAGCAACTGGACTGCCACTCCTTCCAGGCCTCGTCGGGCACTTGGGTAGATATGAAAGATTTTGATTTTATCTTATTGTTCGAAATAAATAGACTCGATTTTGAGATAATTCACATCTTTTGAGTTATTTGTTAAGTTTGAAGACATTTAACGTTATTTGAATTAATAAAAGCTCTCTTTTCACTTTATTGATATTATTTATTTCTGTTTCTTTCAGCAAAATCACTTTTAAAAATGTTAAGTCTGAGATTGTGACACATAATGAGACTATACAACATAATATAAGTGAATTAGAAGAGGTGGAAGAAATTGGAATGCCTGAGGAATTTGTTAGTAAGGTTGAAGATTTTTAAGATAAACCCAGGGCAAACTTAGTAGAGTCAGAAATAATGAACATAAGGAATTCTGAGACCAAAAAAAAAAATACGTGTTAGTATTTATATGCCAGAAAACGAGAAAGAGGAATACGTTTGATTTCTGAGGAAACACCCGGATGTTTTTTCTTGGTTGTATGCCGATATGACAGGACTAAGAACGTCAATAGTAGCCCACAGGTTGCCCACTGATCCAACTTGTCCTCCTATTAAGCAGAAGCTGAGAAAATACAAACACGATATGAGTTTGAAAATTAAAGAGGAGATTTCAAAGTAAATTGAGGCCGGTATCCTACAAGTAACTGAATATCCTACCTGGTTGGCCAATGTCGTGCCTGTTCCTAAGAAAGATGGAAAGGTCAGAGTTTGTGTGGATTATAGGGATCTCAACAAAGCTAGCCCGAAGGATGATTTTCCACTCCCGAATATACATTTGTTAATTGATAATTGATCCAGGCATGAAACACAGCCATTTGTGGATTGCTTCGCCGGTTATCATCAGATAAAGATGCATGAAGATGACGTTGATAAAACCATTTTTATTACTTCTTGGGGAACCTATTGCTATAAGTTTATGCCATTCGGGTTGAAAAATACTGGAGCTACATACATGAGGGCCATGACCGCTCTGTTCCATGACATGTTCCACAAGGAAATTGAAGTTTACATGGATGACTTCATCATTAAATCCAAAAAGGGATCAAGTTATCTGGCCGACCTGGAGAAGTTCTTTAACAGACTAAGGAAGTACTATTTGAAGTTGAATCTTGTGAAATGTGTCTTTGGGGTCCCTGCTGGAAAATTGTTGGGCTTCATTGTCAGTCGACGAGGTATAGAATTGGATCTAGCCAAGATCAAAGCTATTCAGGATCTTCCACCTCTAAAAAGCAAGAAAGAAGTAATGAGCTTCTTGGGTCGTCGTAACTACATCAGTTGCTTCATAGCTCAGTCTACTATTATTTGTGAGCCGATTTTCAATCTACTGAAGAAGGATGCGGCTATAGAATGGACGACAGAGTGTCAACAGGCATTCAACAAAATCAAGGATTATTTATCAAATCCTCCCGTTCTGGTTCCTCCCGAACCTGAAAGGTCGTTATTACTATATTTATCTATGATGGATAACGCTTTTGGTTGTATTCTGGGGCAACATGATGAAACAGGCAGAAAGGAGCAAGCAATTTATTACATGAGCAAGAAATTTACATCGTATGAGGCTTGGTATTTCTTATTGGAACACACGTGTTGTGCTTTGACCTGGATAGCTCAGAAATTGAGACACTATCTCTCGGCATATACTACCTATTTGATCTCCAGAATGGATCCTCTGAAGTATATATTTCAGAAACTAATGCCTACAGGGAAGCTACCTAAATGGCAAATACTATTGAGCGAGTTTGACATAGTCTATGTCAAGCAGAAAGTTGTGAAAGCACAAGCATTGGCAGATTATTTGGCTGAGAATCGGATGGATGAAGAGTATAAGCCATTGAAAACTTACTTTCCTTATGAAGAAGTGGCATTTGTAAGGGAGGATATCTCTGAAGAATATGATGGATGAAGATTATTCTTTGATGGAGCTGTAAATTTCAAAGGAGTAGGTATTGGCGTTGTTTTGGTCTCAGAGACTCGTCAACATTATCCTGTGTCAGCCAAGCTCAGATTCGCCTGCACCAACAACATGGCTAAATATGAAGCTTGCATTTTAGGGCTTCGTTTGGCAATCGATTTGAATGTCTAGGAAGTATTGGTGATTGGAGATTCGAATTTATTAATTCACCAAGTGCGAGGGGAGTGGGCTATAAAAAATACAAAGCTCCTACCATACTCGGATTGCATACAAGAGTTGTGCAAGAGGTTTTGTAAGATAGAGTTCAAGCACGTCTCGAGAATCCAGAATCAGTTTGCAGACGCTTTGGCCACTTTGTCTTCCATGATCCAGCATCCTGACAAGAATTATGTTGACCCCATCCCCATTCACATACAAAAGTAGTCGGCATATTATTTTCGTATTGAGAAAGAGGTGGATGGAAAACCATGGTATACTGATATACAAAGATATCTTAAGAATGAAGATTATCCAGAGAATATAACAAGTATCCAGAAGCGCACCATTCGAAGGTTAGCAAATAAATTCTTTTTAAATGGAGGAATCCCATATAGAAGGACTCCAGATTTGGGTTTGCTAAGGTGCATCATAGCTAGGAAAGCGTCCAGGTTGATTGAGGAGATACATGTTGGAACATACGGTCAACACATGAATGGATTTATGTTGGCTAAGAAGATATTGAGATCAGGTTACTTTTGGTTGACTGTGGAGACCGATTCCATTCGTTATGTGCAAAAATGTCATCAATGCCAAACTCATGCCGACATGATTTGAGTTCCTCCCAATGAACTCCATGTCACTAGCTCCCCTTCGCAGCTTGGGGCATGGATGTCATTGGTCCTATTGAACCGGCCACATCCAATGGACATAGGTTTATTCTTGTTGCAATTGACTACTTCACTAAGTGGGTTGAAGCCACTTCTCATAAGTCTGTCACAAAGAAGGTCGTAGATGATTTTGTTAGAAATCATATTATTTGCCAATTTGGAGTACCTGAGTCTATCTTTACAGATAATGGTGCCAACCTCAATAGTGATTTGATGAGAAAAACATGTGAGATGTTCAAGATCAAGCATCAAAACTCCACAACATATGGATCACAAATGAACGGAGCGGTGGAAGCTGCCAATAAGAACATCAAGAGGATACTTCAAAAGATGATTGATAATTACAGGCATTGGCATGAAAAGTTGCCTTTTGCCCTGCTAGGATATCGCACTACAATCAGAACCTCTACGGGAGCCACACCTTATCTTCTGGTTTATGGTAGTGAAGCAGTGATACCTACTGAGGTAGAAATACCCTCTCTCAAAATCATTCAGGAAGTAGAATTAAGTGACGCTGAATGGGTATAAGGTAGATTCGAGCAACTGGCACTCATAGATGGAAAGAGGATAAACGCAGTCTGTCATGATCAACTCTATCAAAATAGAATGACTAAAGCTTTCAACAAGAAGGTTAAACCAGGACACTTCTCACCCGGGCAGTTGGTTTTGGAAAGGATTTTTCCACACCAAGATGAAGTAAAAGGTAAATTCTCACCAAATTGGCAAGGTTCTTATGTGGTTCATTGGGTTTTAACGGGAGGAGCATTCATACTTGCAGAAATGGATGGCAAAGTTTGGTCCAATCAAATCAATTCAGATGTTGTTAAGAGATATTATGTTTAACCTTTATTTCATACCTTCTTACCTTGTAATTGGAATTATGTTTGACCTGATTCCCATTTAAAAGGGATACATAGGTGCTCCTTTGGAGTTCGGTCCTATCATAATAAAATTCTCAGATTTCCCCTTATAAGCATGTAACTAGGGCAGAATTTTTTAGAGGATCCCAAAAATTCCATGGGATAGCATTTGCGCAACTATGATACCGAGGTAGAATTTTTGAGGTATTCTTAAAAATTCACAGCAAACAACCTTCACCTATCGAAGCAATCAAATCTACACTGGGGTAAAAAATTTTGAAGAATCAAAAATTTTTAGACAAAAGATACTCTCTTATAAGAAGTTGAATTGTCTCGAAACGTGTCATAATCAATGATTCAATAACATTTTTCATTTCTCATTTTTCAAGAGCAAACATTTTTCTTAAACTTGTTTTTATTTTTTACCCAAATAAAAACCTAGACGAAGCCTATTATCGGTCCACAATATCAAGCGAGGAGGAAGCACACCAGTTATAGCAGAGGCACAAATCAACCTTCCCCTTTTTCAAACTTACAATTTTTTCTTTGAGTGTTGGATAACAGGTACAGTTGCATGAACTACTCTATTTTTAACATGGGAAAATAGCTATGCTGCCCTATCTACATTGCATAGCTCCTGCAAGGGTCAAAATTGCATGGTTCCCACAAGAGTCCACACTGCAGTGCATCCACAGAAATTTACATTACATGGCTCCTGCAAAGGTCAATATTGCATGGCTCCAGCAAGAGTCCATACTGCAGTGCATCCGTAGAAATTTTCATTACATGGTTCCTACAAAGGTCATCATTTCATGGCTCGCGCAAGAGTCCATACCGCATTGCATCCGCAGAAATTTACATTACATATCTCCTGTAAGGGTCAATATTGTATGGATCCCTCAAGAGTCCACACCGCAGTGCATCCTCAAAAATCTACATCGCATGGCTCCTGCAACGGTCAATATTGCATGGCTCCCACAAGAGTCTACACTGCAGTGCATACGCAGAAATCTACATTGCATGTCTCCTGCAAGGGTCAACATTGTATGGCTCCGGCAAGAGTCTATATTGCATGGCTCCTGCAAGAGTCCACACCGCTATGCATCCGCATAAATCTACATCGCATGGCTCCTGTAAGAGTCAACATTGCATGGCTCCTGTAAAATTCCACATCGCAGTGAAACTACAGAAATCTACATTACATAGCTCCTGCAAGAGTCTACATTACATTGCACCTGCAGAATCCATAATCAAGCATACAAATTGCATCAAGCTGCTAAACTACATCAAATTACTACAGGCCAAGCTACTCAAATCATCCAACGACACATTATGTCATTCAAGACAGATACGCTTTCTTTAATTACTGTATAATTACCCTAAGGCATCATACTTTAAAGGCATCATCTTCATAGCCTAAGGACATCATCTCATGGCCTAAGGATTTACTTTCTGCTTATCATGCTCCAAAGGCATCATGGTCTAAAGGCATCATTTTCATGGCCTACGGATATCATTTCATTGCCTAAGTATTTACTTTCTGCTTATCATGCTCCGAAGGCGTCATAGTATAAAGGCATCATTTCCATGGCCTACAGACATCATTTAATGGCCCAAGGATTTACTTTTTGTTTATCATGGCCCTAAGACATCATGGTTTAGAGACATCATCCTTGTCGTCTCAAAGCAAATTCTCATGGTCTAATTGGGAAATTGCATCATGTTTAAATATTTGCAACAATTACTCATTGCTATTTGATCCATGTGCTATAACCATTTTATCTAGTTATACTAGAAAGTGCGCAGGTAATGAAGGAAAACGAGTTAAGAATGGGAGTAACTCTCACTCCTGTTTTTGAGATATGATTCCACTTATCTCTCGGTCACTCCAATACAGCTTGAAACACATTCACCTCTCATTCTCACACTTCTCATTAAACTACTGTTTTGAATTCTATCAACTCCAATCTCATCGGTTCATACTACCTTTATTATTGCCTGTATATCGTATCATTGTCATTCTTTAGGAATATTGTTCATTCCTAAATCTAGAACTACACGCAGCCTGATTCTCGTAAACCCGAAACATGTAGGCGACTTGAAACCAAGTCTTGGCCCCACTATTTCGACAAACTCCCTGCTGATTTTTAACTTCAACCAGCCATCCTTTCGGTCGGACAAAATTGGCTACTACGTCAACGTTCGTTGCTCGATAATTCTTCGGTCATTCCCAAGCAACGAAGGGGCAGCTGTTAACACCCAAATTTGACCTCCCGATACTTCTCCTGGGTTGTTATTTTATCTAAAAATATTATTTTTGAATTTTAAATTATTATTTTGGTATCAAATAAATTCTGACATTTCGTATTCATGATTTTAAGGTATGCAATTTATTTTTAGAAATTAATTTTATATTCTTATATAATATATAATTTTACTAATTTAAATATAAAATTTTACACAATTTTGTTAATATTTATGTATCTCCACAAATATGCATACTCATAATTTACAAAACACATAGCTTATTGCTTCTTCTTCTTATTCTTCTTCTTCTTCTTCTTCTTCTTATTATTATTATTATTATTATTATTATAGTATTTTAAAATTTTGTATTTATAGGTGCCTAATCTATTTTAAATCCTTTTGTCGTTGATTTTAAATAATATATTACGTGGCATTAATTTTACTTATATAATTTATTCAAAATGATTTTCATGACGTTGGTTAATTTTTTGTTATTACTGTTATTATATATTTATCGATTTACCATTATATTTATTAAATAGCAGCCTAATTCTATTTTGATCTTCCCCAATCCATTTAATTTCTAGCTAATTAGTGTCAATTCTAGCCTAAATTGAGTCCAATTTTATTCAATTTTAAATCCTCAATTCCAATTTCAATTAACCCAATTCAATTCCAAATAAATCTAACTCTACTTCTTGACCCATAACCTTACTCACCCTAATTTCTATCTCAACCGTCCATTCTTTGATCCAACGGTCCTGATTTAATATCAACTTTTCTTTCCTTTTTAATTCCCAAAATTCAAAACCTAATCTCATTCTCACCCCCGCAACCACCTCCCTCTATTCTCTCTCACCCTAATCTTTCTCTCCCCGATCTCCCTCATCTCTTGTTGCCGCCTCCCACCAGCGAAATTCCTCTATGATGCACACCACCACCGGTCATCACTGATTGGTGAACATTACCACATCCACCACTGGCCGATGAACCCTAATACCCCCACACACTCTCTCTCTTACCCTTTTTTTTTTCTCTCCGCCATCTCCCTCTCTATGGTGAGACTATGCCAGGAAACAACCAGTGGCAAACCCACGGCTCTCACTATCTCTGGTAAGAGCACCACCGTAAGCCTTCACGAACCCACCAGACGAAAGACCCCCTCAGCCGCCACCGGCTAGCGAGACCTAACCACCGTCTCCTTCTCCTTCGATCTCCTCTCTCAATGTCTCTTTGCTGTCACATCCTTGATGGGGTTTTGATAAATCCCACTATGATTATTGCCCAATTTGGTTTACTTATGGTTAAAATGCCATTTTTGGTTGCTTTGCTTGCGAATTACTCCGTGACAGGTTCTTATACTTAAAATAAGTGATGTTTTGCTTTGAATTTTGATTCATTTCTTTCAATTTCGTGTTTCTTTACACCATTAGAATGTCATATGTAAAATTCCCAATTCGTATGAACTTTGATTTTACCCTAACTTTTAGATGGGTACTGGTTTTATTCGGCTTTTGAAATCACTGTTCTTGTTTGTTGATGGTCTGCTTGCTAGATTTTCTTTGATAAGTACTAGTTCAACTATTTCCTTTAGGAAAGAGCCTTGAGTTTAATTGATTCGCCCTAGTATATTTACACCCTTCTAATTGATTCTTCTCCTTATTTAAATTCGTATGACTTGGTATTTGGTTAATTTTGGTAAGTTTCATTTCATAAACCATAATGTTTGCCTTAACCAATTCTTCTTCCTTTGCTGAATGTGTGACAACCTTATTAGTTGATTCTATATGGTAAATTTGCCATTTTTATTCAAAATGGATTCAGCCATCTCTTTAAGGAAACTAGTTTCATTAACTGATTCTTGTGAATATTTCTTTTCCTTTTTAATTTTCCAACTGATTTCTCTAATATATTTTTTTTCCTTTAATTCTGGACACCCTTGACTATATAAACAGACTCCCTTCTCTCATATTAGACACGCTTTAAGGATCACTCTCCCAATACAAAAAAATACTTTAAGTTTCTCACTCGTTTGCAGGTATTCTAAAAAGAAATGTTCGGTCTGTTATTTTTTTGTTGTTGTGGGTGTGGTTCACAGTATTGTTTCTTCAAGATTTTCTTAACTGTTTATGTAACACCCCGAACCTTCCCAACCCTACTTGACGACGTTGAATCATGTTTACTTAAGTGTCGAGAGCTATAAGTATGTATTTGGTAATGTTAATGATGAGAAAATTGAATTCGGTGTGACATGCTAATGGTTTATGATATTGTGGTCAATGTTGGGAATGTTGTGGTATTGTTGGTGTGATAGTTTCATACATGGTCTTTTCAAGGGGAAATTACATTTTGAGGCCATTATGTAGCTCGTTATTGTTGTGTGCATTTGTAAGATAGTTGGTGGTTAATGTAAACTCCATTATGTATTTGTGTTGTAGAGTAAGACACAAGGAAGGAGCGGGACTATTATAGGCCCATTTAAGATTGTAGAATCATATTGAGAATACAAGGTATGTAAGGTTACTCTTTCTGTATTTTTTTTTCTGCAGCACGTATTAGTCACATTAACATTATACCTATCCTATTCCGAAATCTTCAAAGGTATCCCATTTTCGGTTATTAATTATTGTTACTCACATGTTCCTTATTCCTACATGAATTGTGTTTCACATGACTCATGTTCTTTGGTTAATGTTCCAAATTCCAATAATGTTACAATTATCAAAAGTATCAATCTCTCATAAGTGAATGTATTAATCTCACATAAGTGAATGTATTAATCTCTCATAAGTGAATGTATTATTCTCTCATAAGTGAATGTATCAATCTCTCATAAGTGAATGTATTAATCTCTCATGAGTAGGCGTATCAATCTCTAATCTTGTCAAAGTTAAATAGTTAAAGAATGAAGTAAGGTGTTATGAGTGTATCCATGGGGTGAAAGAACACACCTTCATGATGACGATCCCAATATTATGAGTGTATCCATGGGGTGAAATAGACAACTTCATGATGATATCCATGGGGTGAAGGAAACACCTTCATGATGACCATCCCATCATTATGGGTGTATCTATGGGGTGAAATGAACACCTTCATGACGATATTATTTTCCCACTGATCAGCTTGGGGCCCGGGCTTTGTGAGAATGGAAGAATGAGTAGTAGATGAAGAAGTGAGTGATGACGGGGACGAGTGAGCGTAAGAATAAAAGAAGTAATCCATCTAATGTACATATTTCCATACATATAGAGTGATGACTTATCCATATTGGTTCTTTACTTATAATTGATTCCATTGAAGTATTTACATATTATACAGTCTCATTCAGCCTTACATACTCAGTACAATCTTCGTACTGACCCCTCTTGGGGGATTTACCTTACTTGCTGTAGGCACAGGTGCTAGTAGACCTTCACGGTAGGTTACGAATCTTTTGCCAATCTTTGGTGAGCTCCATTTGGTTCGGGGCTTTTCGGGTGTTATATGTACATTTGTTTTAGTCCTATAATGTTGTGTAAAGCGGGGACTTATCCCGAATTTAAGATGGTTATGTATGTACTTCTGTTAGAGGCTTTTGTAGACACATGTGGGTATGTAACGTAAGCGGTGTATGTCCTTCTTGACTTGATGGCCCTAACGACCAATTTTCTTATATGTATATATATAATGCTCCATGATTTCCGCTCTTAGCATTTTATGTCTTTACGAGGTGGTGATGATTCTTATGGTATGCATATGAAGGTTCATGAGCAAAGATTGGTTCTCTCGGTCCATATCGGCTTTGGGTGCCAGTCCGGCTCTAATGGGATTTTGGGTCGTGACAAAAGTGGTATCAGAGCAGGTCGTTCTACGGGTGTCTACAAAGCCGTGTCTGAGTAGAGTCTTACTTATCAATATGTTATGCACCACATTTATAAGTAGGAGGCTACGGGACATTTAGGATGTTGTTTCTTTTCTTCACTTCTAGATCGTGCAATAGAGCCAGTATTGTATGTAAGTTGAATTGTGCCTGACCATGGTAATTGTTTTTCTTTGGTATAGTAAAATGCCAATCACAAGAAGAGGTAGAGGTGAAGGTAAGCAGGTAGATATGCCTGCTGGAGAAGGAATGAGTAGATTACCACCTGATCAAGTCAGTCAAGGTGGAGTAAATGCTGAAATTGCATCGCGGGCCTCCTCTACTTTTCCAGCTCCAGAAGAGCCGAGTAGGAGAGAACTACCTTTGGAACTGCCTGTGAATACTATTGAGCAGGATTTAATGAGTGCGGTGCAAATATTGACCCGTGTAGTTGTTGCACAAGCTCAAAGACAAGTTCTTGCGCAGCAGATGGAGGAACAGAGGCATAAAAAAAGAATGCAAGAATTGGAAGGAGAATTGTCAAAGAGAGCAAAACCCACGGGACAGTTCATGGCATCCCAAGGAGGATTTGGGCCTCAGAGTTCTCACAGACTATCTAATCCATCATTTCCTCATTCTACAGCAATTGCTTCCCCTCTACTCCAAGGGTTCAGAAGTAACCAGTTTGGGCAAAGGAGTGAGACTCAGGATTTCCAGACAGTGGGATATCAAGCCCCCAGAGATGTGAACCCACTAGGGTCTTTTCGTCAGCTGTGTCAGCGCTGCAGGTAATTTCATGCAAGTGAATGCTGGGTTGGAATGAATGTTTGCTATCATTGCGGCGTGCCAGGGCATAGGGTAAGAGGGTGTCCACGAAAGAACATGGGTGGCATGGCATGACCTACGGGACCAACCGTTGCACCGACATCATTGGTGCCTCCTCTAGGTAGAGGTGCACAACCTGCTGACCGTGACAGATATGTTAGAGGGGTAGCTAGTTCGAGTAGAACTCAGGACCGTACCTATTCCGTAGCGGGCCGGCGGGACTCGGAGGCTTTTCCTGATATAGTGACAGGTACATTATCTGTCTTTTCACATAATATATTTGCATTGATTGACCCGGGTTCTACATTGTTATACGTTCTTCCCTATGGTTTTTTTAAGGAACATGAGAATTATTAGGTAAGCCGCCTGAAGTATCTAGACTAGTCTAGAATCTATGATAGCTAAAAGAGTATATCATAATTGTATAGTAATCGGTTGTGGGTATGACACACTAGTTGAGCTTACTGCACTGGAAATGGTAAACTTTGAGGTTATTATGGGTATGGATTGGTTGACTTCTTGTTATGCCGCAGCGGATTGCCGAGCTAAGTCATTCTGCCTATCCCTATTCCCCCGTTCCTCCGTATAGAATGCCTCCAGTAGAATTGCGGGAGATATAGGAACAATTAAAGGACTTGTTGGACAAGGGGTTCACAAGGCCTAGTATATTCCTTTGGGGTGTATCAGTATTAATCGTACAAAAGAAAAATGGTACATTGAGAATGTGTACTGATTATCGATAACTGAAGAGAGTGACAATTAAGAATAAGTATGTCCTTCCCGAAACTTACAAGTTAATGGACCAATTACGGGGTACCAAAGATTTCTCAAAGACTGACTTGAGAGTGATTTATAATCGAGTAGGGGATAAAGACAAAGGTATGCCCAAGGCAGCTTGCCGAACACGGGATGGTCACTATGACTTCTTAGTTATGTCAAATGGGTTAACGAATGCACCAGTAGACTTATGAGTTGGATGAGCAAGCGTTCAAGCCATTCATAAATGTATTCGTGACGGTGGTCGTAGATGATATATGAGTTTTTTAGAACCACAAGTGGACCCTGCTAATCACGTACAATAGGTGTTACAAATTTTTCGCACCATACGTGGGACGCAAAGTTTTCTAAGCATGAATTTTGGTTAAAAGTGATAGCATATGCCTCACGACAGTTGTGTCCATATGAAGACCGTTAACTAACATATGATTTTGAACTGGCAGTCATGATGGTTATTTTTAAAAAGTGTATGGCGCCATTAATTATGTAGGGTTCCTATTGACATATATATTGATCATCAGAGTTTATAAAATATCCTTAATCAATGGGACCTAAATTTGAGACAGCAGAAATGGTTGAACCTATTAATAGACTATGATATTGATATCCCAACTGGGGAAAGCAGGTGTAATAGCTGATGCGTTAAGTCACAACACAATAGGAAGCACTAGTAGCCAGTTGACTGAAAACAAAAAACATGGTCAAGGAATTACATCAATTAGCCGGGTGGGGAGTTCGTTTTCTTGAAACTCCGGACGGAAGAATTATAGAGTAAATTGAGACAGAGCCTTCATTTGTAGCTGAAGCAAATGACAAGTAGTATATGGATTCTATGACAAACGCATTTGATCCTACGAAAGAGGGAATACTGTAATGCATAATTTACGAAATTCTATTCATTCAGGAGCAACCAAAAGGTACCATGGGTTGAAAGAGACGTATTGATAAAGTTACATGAAAAGAACATTGCAGAAATTGTAGCTCAATATCCAAGCGGTCACTAATTAATAGTATAACATCAGAAATCTGTATGTTTATGCAATGTATTGCCCTTCCAGTTTGGAAGTGAAAGTGAGATAATAGTAGCTACAAATGACCCAGAGCCGATACAGATCACATGGCGTTATTAGTAGAAGGGAATTAAAATGTACCATAGATGATTAGGTATTTGTGACAGTGTCACCAATGAAAGAAAAAAAAAAGAGAAGAAAAGATAATGAGATTCGGAAAGAAAGGGAAATTGTCCAAGACTTGGACAATTTGCGTATCTATCAGCACTAGTCCAAGAACTCTTCACAATTCATTCAGTATTTCCTATTCGATGCTTTGAAAGTGAATAGGAGACTATCCCGTATTGGTCCTAGTAGAGATCTACAAGTCACGTAGGATCTCACTCATGAAAAGGTACCTATCGTTACCTATTGTGGTTCTAGATCACTAAGTGAAGGAATTGAGAGATGCAGAAGTAGCCTCCGTAAAGGCACTATTGGCAAAATTAGCATGTAGAAGAAATCACAAGGAAAACCGACGAACTAATGAAGTCTAAAGTACTCGTAATTATTGTACATGGAAGAAAAAAAAAAGAAAAAAAAGGGGTTCAAGATACGGAATTGGAATAATAAGTAAGTCTTTACAAGTATTACCTGTGGATGTGATAATGTGAAGGATTCACTTCGACTTAAGTTGATGCAGTGGAATAATGTTACTAACATTCGAGGACGAATGTTTCTAAGGGGGGAAGAATGTAACACCCCGAACCTTCCCAACCCTACTTTACGACGTTGAATCATGTTTACTTAAGTGTCGAGAGCTATAAGTATGTATTTGTAATGTTAATGATGAGAAAATTGAAATTTGGTCTCGTACATTCGATTTGCCTTCGTAGGAGGTGTTTTGTGATTTTCGTGGAGAATTTGTGGGGTTAAAAATAAGGCTAAGAGGACCTCCAAACAAAGGATATTAAGGGTAAGAAGCAAGTTAAAGAATAGGACTTGAAGTATCTAACCAAACCCGCGAAGAAAAGTCGAAAAACAGAATTTTTTTGAAAAACTAAGTGTGGGGCGCGCTAGAGGGCATGCCACGCCTCTCTGGGCTAAAATTTTTAGTCCAGAGTCAGCAATATGGCGCGCCCAAGTGCGTGCCAGGGTGGTTTTGCCCATTGTTCGAAAGTTGGAAATTTTCTTAAGTCCCAAGGGTTCCCGGGGACGTACCGGGCCGATTTTTGCCACGTTTATTATACAACCATGAGAATATATATGAAATGAGTGAAGTATTATATTGGTATGATAAAATTACTCGTGAACGAATTTGGCGTCAAAATGACGATTTTACCCTTATGGTCAAAATGAGCCATACATGGATAGAATTGCTTGTTTTTGGAATTGAGGCTACGAGTATGAATTGCGTGAGTGAGAATATTGTCGTAACGCGTATGAAATGATTTAAACATGAGAAATTATTGATTTTATTGGGTTAAGTGATTTGGGCTCAATAAAGCCCAAAAATGAAGAAGAAAAACATGGGTCAAGAATGGGTCAAATGACCCATTCTTCTTTTGACCAAGCAATAATTGAGAAAAGGACTTCATGGGTCTATAAAAGGGAGGAAAAATCAGATTTTTAACCCACAAAAACACACATGCTTTTCTTGCATTTTCTAGAATTTTCAAGAGAACATCCTTTGGGCTCTTCAAACCCTAATCCATCTTTGGAGCAAGATCATCAACTTTCAAGCCTAGGTAAGTGATTATTCTTATGGATTAATATATTATATGCATGGTAGAATATGTAGATCATGTTGGTTATGCTTGGAAGTGTTGAACATGGCACTTTGTGTTTTTGTAAAAGATGTGCCATCTATGGAATTTAAACTTGAAATATGACTTGTGGTTTTGATGAAAAAGCATGGTATGGATAAAAAATCAACATGTATGGTATGATTATGCTATTAAACTTGTCATTTTTCTATAAGTGTAAATTATGGGATTTTGGCTGATTTGTTGTTGTGAGATGTATTGAAGTGAATTGGTGGAATCACTGTGATGTTATGGTGATGGAGAAGTGTATAGTATGAATTCGGTGTGACATGCTAATGGTTTATGATATTGTGTTCAATGTTGGGAATGTTATGGTATTGTTGGTGTGATAGTTTCATACATGGTCTTGTCAAAGGGAAATGACATTTTGAGGCCATTGTGTATCTCGTTATCGTTGTGTGCATTTGTAAGATAGTTGGTGGTTAATGTAAACTCCATTATGTATTTGTGTTGTAGAGTAAGACACAAGGAAGGAGCGGGACTATTGTAGGCCCATTTAAGATTGTAGAATCATATTGAGAATACAAGGTATGTAAGGTTACTCTTTTCGATTTTTTTTCTGCAGCACGTATTAGTCAGATTGACATTATACCTATCCTATTCCGAAATGTTCAAAGGTATCCCATTTCCGGTTATTAATTATTGTTACTCATATGTTCCTTATTCCTACATGAATTGTGTTTCACATGACTCATGTTCTTTGGTTAATGTTCCAAATTCCAATAATGTTACAATTATCAAAAGTATCAATCTCTCATAAGTGAATGTATTAATCTCTCATAAATGAATGTATTAATCTCTCATAAGTGAATGTATCAATCTCTCATAAGTGAATGTATTAATCTCTCATGAGTGGGCGTATCAATCTCTAATCTTGTCAAAGTTAAATAGTTAAAGAATGAAGTAAGGTGTTATGAGTGTATCCATGGGGTGAAAGAACACACCTTCATGATGAAGATCCCAATATTATGAGTGTATCCATGGGGTGAAATAGACAACTTCATGATGATATCCATGGGGTGAAGGAAACACCTTCATGATGACCATCCCATCATTATGGGTGTATCTATGGGGTGAAATGAACACCTTCATGACGATATTATTTTCCCACTGATCAGCTTGGGGCCTGGGCTTTGTGAGAATGGAAGAATGAGTAGTAGATGAAGAAGTAAGTGATGACGGAGACGAGTGAGCGTAAGAATAAAAGAAGTAATCCATCTAATGTACATATTTCCATACATATAGAGTGATGACTTATCCATATTGGTTCTTTACTTATAATTGATTCCATTGAAGTATTTACATATTATACAGTCTCATTCAGCCTTACATACTCAGTACAATCTTCGTACTGACCCCTCTTGGGGGATTTACCTTACTTGTTGCAGGCACATGTGCTAGTAGACCTCCACGGTAGGTTGCGGATCTTTTGCCGATCTTTGGTGAGATCCAGTTGGTTCGGGGCTTTTTGGGTCTTATATGTACATTTGTTTTGGTCCTATAATGTTGTGTAAAGCGGGGACTTATCCTGAATTTAAGATGGTTATGTATGTACTTCTGTTAGAGGCTTTTGTAGACACATGTGGGTATGTAACGTAAGAGGTGTATGTCCTTCTTGACTTGATGTCCCTAACGGCCAAGTTTCTTATATGTATATATATAATGCTCTATGATTTCCGCTCTTAGCATTTTATGTCTTTACGAGGTGGTGATGATTCTTATGGTATGCATATAAAGGTTCATGAGCAAAGATTGGTTCTCTCGGGCCATATCGGCTTTGGGTGCCAGTCCAGTTCGAATGGGATTTCGGGTTGTGACAGTTTGTTGCTACCAACTGGTTGGTTTTCTTAACGACGTATTCAATTCTTGTGTGCTAGCTATATGTAAAGTCAATTTCTGCATTAGTTGATTAAGAGAATTGAATGCCTTAGCGTTTGGAATGTGAACACACAACTGTTGGTTTGGCTTATGTGACTATGTTCTCTACTTGTTTATTTTAAGCAAATCTGCTCGTTCTTTTCTACACATAACATACTCCCACCAATTGTTATATTAAATATACGAATGCCTGCTTCATGTTCTCTGTGTGAATCTAAGACGACCTATGCACATCTCATAACCCCATTGGTGTGAGCCTGCCTAGGGTCCTTGAGATCCTTAGGATCTCGACAGCGTCAAAGGTTTGGTTATGGGCTGTCAAAGGTGTGTCTTGGGTTTTGGTGGGTTTTTGTGCTCTTTTTGCTCTTTCTTTTTTATGCCAACAAGTTGAATACAAATAATTGGGGGACTGGAAGTGATGCCCGGGAGTTTGGGGACAGCCTAGTTCATTTTCTTTTAAATATTTCTCTTTCTTGTTATATTCATTTTGGGTCTGTAATTATTATTGTATAAACATTGACTATATAATAAAAGTTATGGGGGACTGCTTAAGGGGGTGGGGATTATATGATTTGAATATCTTATCACTTAAATGTCATGCCTATACTATATTTTACAAATTTACTAACATGTAATTGAACTATTTTGTCACCTGCAAACTTGTTCTAGGACTATAAAATTAAATTTCATCATGTCGATTGATTGTCACTTAGAAATCATGTTCTAGGGATATGAATTAGCTTTCAACATATTAGAACAAATTTCGAGCATGTCAATTTAGTTTATAGCGTGTTGATTTAACTTTCAGCATGCTTAATTAATTTCTGATGTATTATAACTACTTTTTCAACATTTTATTTATTTTCCAACATGTTTATTAATTTTGGCATATAAAAATTTAATTTTCAGCACTTTTAACTAATTTTCAGCATTCAAAGTTATTTTCCAGTCCTTTTAAGTTAATTTCCAGAATTTAAATTTATTTTTAGCAATTTCAACTAATTTTCCAACACTTTTAAATTTCCAGCATTTTTAATTAGTTTTCGGCAAAATTAAATTATTTTCCAGCAACTGTATAAATAACTTTTCAGCACTTTTAATCAATTTTCAGCATATTAAAACTATGTTTCAGCAACTATTAATTAATTTCCAGCATATTAAAGACTATTTTTCAGCAATTGTTAATAATTTCCATCATATTAAAAACTATTTTCCAGCAACTGTTAATTAATTCCAGTATGTTTAAACTGTTTTTAGCATCTTAAATTAATTTCCAGTAATTAAGTCTGTTTTAGCATTTTTAAAAATACTCTCCAGCATTTTTCTATTAATTTCAGCATGTTAAAAAAAAAAAAAATTTCAGCACTTTAAATCACTCTCCAGCACTTCTAATTAAAATCCAGCATGTTCAATTAATTTTCCCGCAACTTTAAATTAATTTCATGCACCTTTAAATTAATTTCCTGCAATTTAAATTAATTTTCAGTATTTTAAATTAAACTTCAGCACTTTTAAATCAATTTCAGCATTTTAATTAATTTCCAGCATTCTTTAATAATTTTCTGCACATTTAAATGAATTCCTGCACAATTAAACTAAATTCCTGCATATTTAATAAAAATTCCTGCACATTTAATAACTTTCCTGCATATTTAAATCAATTTCTTGCATATGTAAACAAATTTTTGGCATATTTAAATTAATATTTAGCACTTTAATCTAGTCTTCCGCATCTTGGTTAATACGTCTCGCCTAGAAATTATGACTATAGGTTTTAATCACGTAAAATGAATAATTGTCTTTTTTAAGCATGTTAATCACCTAATTACTTTAATTAATCAAGAGATTTGTTTGGACCATTACGTGCTAGTTGTTCAAGTCATATGTATATTGTGTGACGCGAGCTTCGAGTCTAATTAGGTAGCATAGGCTTTCCTTTTGTCTAGAACAAAATCCAAAATAGTAAGTCCAACACCTCTTGGACATTAAGTTGGGACGGGTAGGCATTTTAGGTAACACTAGTTTTATCGCTTTCTTTAGAACGTCTTTAAGATTAATAGTCAAACTAGGTGGGGTAGGTAGAAAGTCGAAAATGATGGAAGTTGTCCCGAGCAAAATTCGACAATGCAATATGCGATATTTTCACCCGTTAATAAGTCGGGCGCTGATCCGAATAGGATAAAATTAACTCCTTGTCCTAGTCTTCTAAATCGTCTTTGCTTTTCTTTATTTTTGAGTGTTTTAATTATTTGGGTAAGTTTAGGCTTACCATTTAAATGAATCTTTCACATCTTTGTGTCTCTTCTATCTTCTCGCTCATCCGATTAACAGTCTGTTTATATATTTTACTACTTTTTCACTTAGATAATTACTAATAACTGAATTGCATGTTTAGTTTATTTATTATTTTCATGTTTAAACACTTAATTAGTATTAAGTTAATAAAAATGAATCAACCTTTTGCTTATCACATAGAATTTTCCCATGTAATATATGAATTCGGTCGGGACTCATATTTGTGGACCACAAAAGGTGCCTAACACCTTCCTTTCGAGGTAACCTGAACCCTTACCCAAATTTCTGATTGACGTAGACTATAAAATAAGTTTGTAATTAGTCTAGTATGGTGCCCTAACGCGCCTTAATTCGTTAGGTGGCGACTCTTCACTCTACACCATCCCAAATAGAGTTGTCACGTCGAATTTTGCTTTTTGGGAGAAAAATGGGGCGCGACAACCTTATGTTTGGTACTCATACTACACTTCTGCACCCTGCAAATCATAATATGAGTTCTAGCCAATAACGTGTGCGTCATGTGGAGTTGTCATGGATCGTAGAATTTGGGTAAGCTTCTGGCGTTCGAAGTTATTCCTTCTCTCCCTCTTTTGCTAGACTGATATTTATTTTGTATACTAGATACGATTTTGTATATATATGTTATGTTAACCTTGTACTCTTGTTTTGCTTATGGCTCTTGTATTTACCTCACCATGTCTTTGGGAATATTTTCTTTCTTCTGGATCTCTTTCTCTTTGTTTTAGTTTTGGTTATCTTTTCCTCTTATTAGCCTGTTACTCGTCGTTTCGGACTATGGATTGGCTTACCTACTGGTGGGTTATAGTAGGTTCCATCATGACCTAATAAATTTGTTCATGATAGACTAAGTCTTGATAGACGTCTTGCTTGTAAAGACTACAGATTCAGTAGAGGATTATTCAAGATTGTACATTCAAGAGTTGGTCAGATTTCATGGAGTTACCATGTCTATAATTTCTGATAGGGGTACTCTGTTTGCATCTCAATTTTGGAAATCATTTACGAAGGGTTTAGGCACCAGGGTAGACCTCAGTTCAGCTGTTCATCTACTGACCAATAGAAAGGCAGAGCGCACCATTCAGACTCTTGAGGATATATTGAGAGTATGTGTGATTGAATTCAAAGGTAATTGGGATGACCACCTGCTTTTTATTGAATTTTCTTATGATAGTAGTTATCATTCCAGTATTCAAATGGGGAGAGCGGTTGAAAACTGCTCAAAGCCGGCAGAAATTGTATTCCGATTTGAGGTAAAGAGACTTAGAATCTTAGGTTGATGATCGGGTTTTCTTAAAGATCTCACCTATAAAAGGGGTGATGCAATTCGGTAAGAAAGGGAAGCTTAGCCCTTGTTACATAGGTCCCTACCAGATTTTGAGTAGAATTGGGAAGGCAGCCTATGAGTTACAGTTGCCTACTGAGTTGGCAGCTGTACATTTTTTGTTTCATGTGTCCATGCAAAAGAAGTATGTTGGTGATCCGTTGCTTGCAGTCCCTTTAGAGAGTGTTGGGATAAAGGATAGGCTTTCATATGAAGAAGTTCCAGTTGAGATTTTTTATAGTCAGATTTATAAATTGAGAACAAAGGAGGTAGCATTAGTTAAGGCATTGTGGAGAAATCAAGAGGTTGAGAAATCTACATGGGAGGACAAAGAAGATAAGAAGTTCAAGTATCCGCATCTATTCACTCCTTCTGATGATAACGTTGGAGTTAATGACCTTCTTCCTATAGAAATTCATAGAAACTTTCATGTCTAAGTAAATTACCTTGAAGTTAAGTCTATTTCCTTAAAGTTTCATTCTTATGTTAGTACCATGTACACTTTATTCTAGTTCCAAATCTTGGTTTGAACAAGTTCAATTTATGTTAGTGAAGCAAGATTGTATAGTTATCTTTATAACTTTAGCCTTCATTCGAGGACCATGATCCCAAGAGGGAGCTATTGTAATATCCCCAAAATTCTTTCATGATCCTAGTAGGTTCCCATGAATTTAGACCCATTAAATGAAGTTATTTGATCCTTAGAAGGGTTAGAAATCAATTGGGAAGTGTTCTGATGTTTTGGTAAGAGATTTAGATGTTAAAAAGTCACCTTTGTGTCACAGCTTAGCGTACATGCATTGGGATCCGCAACATATTTCAGAAGCAACACTGCAGGGCATCATTCCAGTAGCCTGGCACACCAAGCAGCGTGTCACGGTGTCTGGCTAGCATAGCTAGCAACATGGCACGCGCGGCCAACCCCAGATGCAAATTATTTCAATTTTCTTTCATTTAATAAGGGTGTTTTGGACCTTTTACCCCCAAAAAAACCCTAGACCCGATTTTATAGCCCTAAAGTTTTCTAACACTTAGAAAAATCTCATTATAAATCTCATTCCCCTATCTTCACACTCCAAGAACACCATAGAAGGATTTCTCAAAGTTCAAGCTCAAGGTTCCTAGGCCAAGCCTTTCTCCAAGAGTTTCCTCTATTTTAAGGTATGTAAGAATTTAGTGAGGAATTCCTTCCATCCATACACCATCAATTTCCTATTTTCTTGATTTAAGAATTATAGTTAGAGTTTGTAAACCCACTCCCAACTTTCCTCTTATTTATCAAATCACATTATTTTTATTGAAACTTGATCTTGAAATAGTATGGTTGATATTAAAATTGAAGTCTTTATCAATTATTGTTGGTTTTGTATATGATGAAATGATTTATAAATATAGCAAGGTTTCCTTGTTGCCCTTCTGAATTTATACATAATTTTATGCATTTTCTCGAAGCTTCTTTTAAAGCATGATTTAAGAACCTTATAGCTATTATGAAATTCCAAGAAATAGTATAACCCATAGAAGGGAGATAATTCTTGAAAGATGAATTTAGTAAAGAGATATGCTTTACATACAGATATATAGAAAATTTTAATAAACTATGAGCATATGACTGTATAATTTTTGGGAGAATATATTATTTAGCACCGAGAGGATATGGATTTAGAAATGCCACATCCCATAACTATGTGCCATCATAGAATTTATTATTGTACCACAAGCCGGTTGATTTCTTTAGCCCAAAAAGGATGACTTAGTGGATCCATATATAGATAGATAGGTCCTATACCTTAGCAAGGTCTGGGGAAGCCATTCCAACTGGGTTAGACATTGGACATCACTAGCTCACAAAATGTATGTCAGTTATAAGAAACTCACACCTAAAGACTTAACTATTTTGAAAGTCTCTTTGATATGATTATTTTTGTAGTCTCAAAAAATATGATTTTAGATGTGCATCTTCAGAAATTCTTACTATGATTTTAACTGAACTCACTCTCATTTTGATATTTATACTTTTGGAGATCTTATTTAGTTCTTTTCTTTCAGTGTGATACATATATGATTTCAAATAATTTAGATATTCTCTTGCATACTTAGGACCATCCCTATACTGACCATATACCTCATCTACGCTACATTTTTCATTTATGTATATATTGATGTCCGTTCTCAGGCTCGTGGCTAGATAGTGCAGATTCCTATTCCCACAGTTGGTGAGTCCTTTTCATTTAGGGACATAATTTAGTTGTTTCTTCTTCTTATTTAGATTTAATCTTTTTATAGGTAGTTGGGGGCCTTGTTCTTTGTTTTATTCAGTATTAGAGGCTTGTCAGACATTAGTATTGTGATTTATGTTAGTCCTTCGGCCTTTCAATATTTTGTTTAGTAAGAATCATTTCATATTTTAGGTATATATATAATGATTTCAGCTCACAACTTTCTCTTTAGTTTCATGTATTGTGTTTAGATATGTTATGCCAAGGGTCTGCTTGGGACTAGTAGTGTGTAGACTCGGGGCATGGAAAAAAGCAGTTTGTCCTTACTTTTCTCCATCAACCCAAGCATCTTAATTCATTGAAGGAAAAAAATGACTAAAGAAAACTGATAGTATATAATTTGTTTAGAGTATTAATGTAGGATAACTTCAATGGTGATTGTGATCGCATAGATAATTAATTGAATGTATTTTTTTAAAAAAATATTTTGCCCATTATGTTTGTTTTGTTTTTTTTTGCAAAGTGAAAATGAAATATAAATGAGTTTAAATACATACTTTTTGTATGAAACTTATAAATTGTTTATGTATTTTACAATATACATTCATGAAATTAAAAAATTATAATTAATAATTTTGATAATTAACATATAAATCTTTTCAAATATATCATATTTTCAATATTTTATATTTTGCAATGATAATAAATATCGTCAAATAAATTAGTCATTCACATGTAGTTTGATCTTGCTTTTCTCTGTTCAAATTTATGAAATTCATACTATTATAAGATCTTTTATATAGTAATATTTTAATGTGTTTGCACTGATCAGTATGGGTTACATATGGTCCAATAACTCATTATACTTAAAATAGGAATACCATAGATACAATGCAATAGGTAACAACTATCCAAACAAGCCATAAAAGCTCGAGTTATTTAGCAACAACATAAAATAAAATATACAAAAGATACCCATTTGTTCACTTATATTTATTATAAAAATCATACTTATTTCATGACAATCATTCCACATGAAGGATTCAAATTATTAAGGCTTTGTGAACAACAATTGGGAGAAAGAGTAAGTAAATTCAAGGATATTTAGGGCCACCCTTAGAGTTCTTTTTGTCTCTGTAGCAAGGACACTCATCTTTGTTTCCAAAAGTTCCAGAAGGAACGCAATTACAATCTGCACAACATATCCCATAATACTTCAAGCATCTGTCCTGTCGTCCTGCCTTTGAACACCTAAAGTTGCACTTTGAATCATAGAAAGCTTCCAAAAACTCAACTCCGTCTCATTAATTATAAGGTCATCAAAGTTACGCACGTTATTCAATCTAAACATATATAACACTCACTATGCTCATTCTTATATGTTTCTTTAAGATTTTGACGCATACAAGAAAACATTAAAAATAAGTGGTATCTTGACCAAATTATTGTTATATATCTCTTCCTTAAATGTGTAATTAATACTTATATGCCATCTAATTGGAATAGTAAGGATATTATAATTTTTTTAAAAAATAATCCATACTTGAATTTCAAAACTAAAGAATATTTTGGCTAAAGTAACATATCGAAAGGGCCGGAGAGGAAATATAAGTAAAAGATAAGATGGATATCTGAACCAATGATTATGGTTGGAATGAAGAAAGAAGTAAGAACAAGTGTAACTAGAAGCAAGGTTGCAAAACTTTGTTTCATTTTTTTGAGAAGAATTATATTTCAAATGAATAAATCAAATTTGTAAGTCTGAGAGAATGCTACCTCTCTATATATAGGGGGAGAAAGGTTGGTAGCTAATTAGGAGGAAAGCGATGTGTAAAAAGTTTTTTTAAAAAAAATAAAATAAAATTGGGGGTAGGGAAAAGGAAAATAGGAAGGGGAATACAAAGTGGGGAATCGAAGCCTCATCAACAAGGTGGGAGTTCAGGTAGCCAGTCAACTGAGCTACTACGATTCCCCGATGTGTAACCAGATTAGAGTCCAAGCTGTTTGGTTATCTTGCATAGACGTATTGTTAAGGTTGTACACTTCAGACCCAATCTGCATAACAACTCTAACTTGACCGCATCACCTAAAATGTTAAATAAATTAATATAATTGAACACATTATATCTTTTCTTAAATTGAATCGCATTACACATCACATTTTTCTTAAAGTTGGTGCATATCTTTTTCTTAAATTGAACACATTACTTTTTTTCTTTATAAAGGATAACAGTAAGATCCAAATTCAGAACAATATAATTGAATTATGCAACCGCATATGTAGAAGTGTAAGATATTTATAAGAAAGAGACATTTCCATAATTATTCCATTCCTTCTCAAACATTATCATGCTTAGAAAATTGAATACTAGACAAATTAAAGTAAATAAATTTATTTCCTATAATATAAAAATAATTAATTCAGATTATCTATATTATATTAAAAAGAGGGTAGTAAAACTTGATATTAGGCCAAGTGATGTATTGAGAATTACCCATTTGACATTATTAGGAAATCTATTTATTGATTTTATTTGTACTTATTTTGTAAAAAATAATAATTGCAATTCAACTATATTATATAAGGAATTAAATATTATATAACAAAGTATATTTATATAATATTATTTCATATAAAAGTTAGAATATCTGCAGTTAAAATATTACCATACAAGAAACACTATTATAAGAAAATACTATGTATACTGATATTATTCATTATATGAAATTAGATTAATTGTAGTTTAAATATTATCATGTAAGGAATAATATCATATGACAAACATTCATATGATATTATTCTTTATATGAAAATTAAAATGTCTGCAGTTAAAATATTGCCATACAAGGAATGGTATTATATGATATATAATATTTATAATAATATTATTTTTATATGAGATTAGATTATTTGAAGCTCAGTTATTATCATATAAGGAATAATACTATATGACAAGCAATATCCACATAATATTATTCTTTATATAAAAATTAGAATATCTACCGTTAAAATATTACTATTCAAGAAATACTATTATATGATAAATAATATTAATAAAAGTATTATTCCTTATTTGAAATTATTAGATTGTTTGCAGTTTAAATATTATCATATAACAAATAATATTATTTGACAGTGCTGATTGAGCAATATAAAGTGAATAATCAATTGGAATTTGAACATATATATATATATGAATTGGAATAAAGATTTTGAATCTATATTCTATGGATATGTATTTTGAAATTTAATTGACAATGTAATTTTTTAATTTAAATTGCAATATAAATATTTGAATGGATAAGAAGCTAATTATTGAAGTTTGAACAAATATCAACTAATACTACTACTCTATAAAATTTCTTATCCTTTTTAGCGTAGCAAAATAAATAAATAGATAAATTTAGAAATGAAAGAAGCTTATTAAAAACATGTCTTCCATACTATAGGCAATATAATAACGGCTAATGTCAACTAGTACCACTTTGTTGAAAGAACAAAATAGAAAGAAAAAAATCAAACATCTATACTATAATTAGTCAGGAGTAGTGATTTAATAATTGCAACAAAATTTTAGAATCGAGATTATCAATTTTTTGAATTTGATTTAAATATTATCACATATGAAATAACATTATATGAATAAGAGTATTCATAATTTTATCAAATTAAGTAAATTAAGGAATTATGACAATGTTGATCTAGAAATAAGGTAGAAAAATGAATAATTATTCAGTGATTAAATGACACACACATATATATATGTTCCATTTTATTTATAAAATATGATATGATCAATTGTATTATTCAGTTGTTATTGCTCTCTTCATTGTAGTGAAGGTAAATTGTTGAGTAAATTATTTCTTGAATTTTTTAATTTTTTTTTGGGTTTCTCCTATTATAAACCTTTTTCGGTTATCTTAAGATAAAATTACATATTTACTAAGCAATTGAGTTATTCTTTAACTTTGAAGGAAAGGTGTGGCAGGATACAGTTTTTTGGTGGTCACATTATCACTATTTGAATTGACATAACAATGAATTTAAATTTGACAAAAATAACAATCACCTAGCCTAGCATCAGATTCTTAAATTCATTACAATATATTTTATTTTTACAAATTAATGAATATTAAATCATAATAAAAAATGCGAATTTGCCTTATACTCACTTACCGTAAAAAAAGACAAACTATAATTTATTAGGATACTCAGACAATATAATAAATAGGAAAAAATAAAGAAATAGGAATAGATAGTTTTGTTTATACTAATAATAAATAAATTAAAATAATTTTCTCAAGGAAATTAAAATAAGAAAAATATATATGATACCATAACAATAAAGAAGTTTAATTGTGAATTTGTGATGATGCCAAATTTTAAAACGTCGTCTATAATATTATCCCAATATTAAAAAGAGAATAAAAAGCAAGAATATTAGATCAATTGAGGAGCTGATAAAAAAAAAGTGACAGAGACATTTTTATTTGAAAATATTAATAGGGTATATAATAAATTAATTAATTTAAATATATTATAAATTAAATATGGCTTGTTTGAGAATTTGAACTGAAAAAAAATTGAGTTCAAATAAAATAAAAATATTATTTTATTCCTCTATGCAAACGACCAAAGTATCTATAATTGAGAGAGAATATTAAGTGTCCATTTAAATTTTCAATGAATATTTACTTAAGTTTGACATTATTGATGACATTAAATTTAGTATATTGATAGTTATTATATGTAATATTTTACAAATTTTATTGATTTTAAATAAGTCCATGTGGTATATTAAAGAGTTTATTACATTACATAAATAAAATACTAGTATTTTTTATAGCTAATTCCTTTAGATATTGATTGTGCATTTCGCCGGTACTAATATAATATTAATATACGTTTATACAATAAATTTTTTTTACCGATCAATATTGTTTGATTTGGTTGTTGCAAAACTGTTTATATCTTTTCTAAATTACCTGTCGATGGTTTTCTAGTAATTTGAAAGTGTTGCAAAACAGTTATATCTTTTCTAGATTACCTATCAATGGCTTTCTAATAATTTGGAAGTGTAAGAAGTTACTGATATTATTGGGTCGTTTGGTAGGAGGTATAAGGTGGGATATCCATGGAGAAGTTTAAGTTATCCCATGGATAAAATTTATATCATGTTTGATTGATGGTATAAATTTATCTCGTGACTAATTTATACTATCAACTAAATATGATATAAAACTAATATCAAAGTTAGTCTTGGTATAACTCATCAACCATGAGACTATTTTATACCACCTCCCATATGGTATAAAATAGTCCAGGGATTATGATCCCAGAATTATAATCCTGGGATAATTTAGTTTACTCACCAAACGACTCCATATGTGTATAAAGGGTGAAAATCATTCACAAACGTAACTTAATGCCGCCAAAATTCACTCTTTAAAGAGAATATGTATACGATCGTTACAACAAAATTTATGTTGAATTCCACAAGGAATAATATACTAGGAAACTCAAGCTAGTCATGGAATTGTCACCAATCATTGAGCTAAGCTAAAAAAATTTAAAAAAAATTGATTTTGTTTTAAAACCTAATAAAGATAAACCTAACTAATGGAGAGCATTGAAGATGGAAATTCAGTGCTTGGAATATATCAATTTAATTTAACTATAGTGCTATAACAATCCTTTCCGTCGTTACAGGTAAGTCTAACGTACAAAAATTTGGGCTAAAATTTTTCCTAAACTGGGAGTTAGAATTTTCAATCTAGGCTAGTCCAGGACAAAATCCGAGCGAGGTATGGTCTAGGGCAATCCAAAAATGGATTGGGTAAATGTAATAAAGTTTGACACGTTTTTATGTTAGCTAAGACGATAAGAAATTCGTAGAATTTTTCGAAAGTGAATTCGGGTAAGTAGAACTCCCGATATCGAACTTGACATAAAGGGGTTAGTCCGAAATGTCATGATTTGAGGGTGCATTGAGAAAAATGCAAAACTGGGAGCAATCCTGAGTTTCTGTCTCGCCACACCCGCTATAGCGTGTGGTAGGCCGCTATGATGATGCCGCTATAGCAGAATAATTTCCGCTATAGTGGGAGTCAAATTCGGTCAATCCCGCCATAGTGGGCGTATTCCGCTATAGTGAGGCCGCTATAGTGGGATATACACGGATTTATGTAGAAATTACCCCAAAACAGTTTATTATTTTCTAAACTCATTTTGGAGAAAGCTTAGGCGATTTTGGGTGATTTTCCACCAAATTCCTTCGTAAAGGTAAGTTAATCACTCCCATTAACTAGGTTTTCTATTTCTAAACCTTAGAATCACTAGTTTACGGGTTTTGGGGAGGATTTAGCTTAACCTAGTTGATTTTTCTAGTGCAATAGGGTAAATTAAGTTTAAAACCTTTGGATTTTGGTTTAAAGTTAATAATTTACTCTTGCATGACTATAATTGTCACGACCCAATTTCTCAGGTAATGATGACACCTACTTCAACCCACCAGTAGGTAACCAAGGCATAACCCGAAACGACAAGTAACGGGTGGAAGATGAAAAGAAACAAGAAGGAAAACCAAAAATAACAATAATATAAGCGGAAGCGAAGAAATATACATACATAATATACCGAACAGGAGAAGGAAGAAGACAAAATATACAAAACACTCCCTCCCAAGACCTGGTAAGGTCGATACAAGAGCCACTATAACCAAAAGAAGAGGACTAGACAGTATCCAAAATATACATATACATAGTAGTCTCGAAATGCAAAAGATTGTAATTGAAATAAATGGAAGAGGATCAGCCTCGGACAGTAGAAAACTCACCCCGTTTCCTGATCAGTAGTTGGGCCTGAAGATAACGTCAACTCCAGTGGCTCGTACTAGGATCTGCATCAGTGACAAGATGCAGAAGTTCAGTATGAGTACCAAAGTAATGTGTACTTAGTAGACATCATGAGCCGACTGAGCTCAAGTATAGCAGAAGCATAATAAACTACAAGAGTATAAGCTAAGTCAATAGTAACAGGGGTAGACATATAAATATCTATAGTACTAAACATGTGTAGAAGCAGAAGATAAATAACTCAAAAGTAATAAAGACAAGTTAACTAAAACCTAACTGGGCCCCCATAATCCTAGAAGGTATACAGAAGAAGACAATTAACCCTACCAAGCCCTCATATGCCGGTGGGTGCATACAAGCAGTAACTAAAGTAGAAAGCATAAGTAATCCGTAGCTAAATCAATCTCAAGTAACCATCCGATCCTAAATCCATGAAAAAACTATCCAGATGTGCACCAAGCTTTAACTAGCACCAATGGGTAATAACGAGAGGCCAGACGTTGGGCTCGAACCGAAAATAGTGGGTAATAACGAGAGGCCACATGAATCATGTACAACAGAACTCAGTACTTCTGTCAATACTCCCAGAACAACCATAAATAATACCAAAACAACCCGATCATATCCTAACCAGATGCCGGACTTGAATCGGAACTCATAGTAACCATATCGTAATCAGAAAACCAGTGTTCCCATAAGTAGCCAATCTCAACTGTAAAACTGATGCCAAAACCATAACAGAGCTCGTACATAGTAGCCATGACCATAACCGGTGTCAGAACTCATAGTAACAATAACAATTACTTATTGGCCAGACTCGAATGCATGTATATAGGAACGATCCTGATGTGTCGTGGTTTCATGTCACTTTTGATGCTTAAAACAAAGAAAATATGCAATAACTCGGGTATGTTTGATTGGTATGATGTGTTTTATGTTCTATATTGTAGGAGAATAGGTTTTTGGAGGCAAAATGGACAAAAAGGAAGAATCATGCTCGAGAACGAAATATCTAAAGACGAAAGAGCCAAGTCCTGCACCAGAGGAGTGACTCCCGATAGGACCCACGTCACGTGAGTTGACCTATGTGGAGTGGGTCTATGCCGTAGGTCAAATCCTGTAGTTAGTTGAAGCAGCCTGATTTCCACGGTAGGATCCACGTGGCGTAGGTCAACCCACGTGGCGTGGGTCAACCCACGTGGTGAGGGTCGGTATCGTGAAAAAGTGCCGACTCTATTTTCCAGTTTTGTTTAGGATAGGATTCACCTTGTATCTATAAACCCCCCTATATTGTCCTATGTTTAGGGGTTAGTCACTATATTATTTTTAGTTGGTTATTTCATTATTTTGAGTTCGAAAATACATTATTGATTTTGAAATCTTGGAACATCGATTTTAGGGTTTTATTGATATTGAGATTTCAGAGTTTTCTTCTTATTGTGAGTTTACAATTATGTTTTCATCATTGAATTCTTCTTGTGTTCTTGAAATCATGAGT
Organism: Capsicum rhomboideum; assembly: GCA_031232105.1. NCBI lineage: Eukaryota > Viridiplantae > Streptophyta > Magnoliopsida > Solanales > Solanaceae > Capsicum > Capsicum rhomboideum. The sequence continues at coordinate 49,607,234 of CP124714.1, forward strand.
AGCTAAACCCATCAACTAGGGTTGTGTGAACCATAAGGAATTAATGAAACGGGTTAAGTGCAAAGCAATTCTGAACCATTGTGAATGCATGTATTATTATTACCTTCATTATAATATATCTTCTAACAGTTGCAAATGTTAGAAACTCTCCTGTATTCTAGACTTGCTCGAGAGAGAGGTAGAGATTGGGAAAAGGAAATAACAACAGAGATTTGAAGCTATCAACCCTTATTTAATAACTTGAGCCGTAATAGGGATAGTTATCTGAGATCCAGGACAAGGGTTAGTAGTGCGACACTCGGAGACCTAGAGGAGATCATGAAAGAAAGTTAAGAGCCTCAGACTGATGAAAACAAGGTGAATGCTGAAAATGAGAAAGAAAAAGAAGCCCCAAAAATGCTAACCCCCATTCCTAAGCTGCCACCTCCGTTCCCTCAGTGCTTGAAGAAGAAAAAGGAGAATGGAAAATTTCATAACTCCTTGTCCATATTGAAGCAACTTTCTATAAACATTCCATCGGTTGAAGCTTTGGAACAAATGTAGGGATATGCAAAGTTCATAAAAGAGTTGGTCACAAAGAAAAGAACTGTCAGCTATGAGTCTGTTAGTGATTTGCATCATTGTAGTGCAATTGCATCCCGTTCCCTTGTGCCCTTGTGCAAAAGAAAGATGATCCCGGTGCCTTCACAGTTCCATACATAATTGGGTCAGTTAACTTTGCCAGAGCTTTGTGTGACCTAGGCGTGAGCATTAACTTGATGTCATTGGCAGTATTTGAGAAATTAGGCTTGGGAACCCCCGAGCCAATAAAGATGTGATTATAGATGGCGGATCGTACTATCAAGAATCCTGTGGGCATATTATTAAATGTTTTTGGTCAAAGTTAAAAACTTCATCTTTCCTGCTGACTTTGTTGTCTTGGACTGTGAGGTCAATTTTAAGATGCCCATAATTTTGGGGAGACCATTTTTAGCTACTGCCAGAGCATTGGTAGATATGGAGTGGGGTGAGCTGAAATTCAGGCTGAATAATAAGGAAGTCACATTCAATATTTGTAGAACTATGAATAAGCCAAAGGACATGAGGGTGGTTTCAAAAAGAAATATTTTAGATGACCCTGGAGGCCAACCCAAGGGATATCTTGATGAAGTCTGAGTAATCAAGACACCCGCGTCGTACCGCGACGTTAAATCTGGCGCTGCTTGGGAGGCAACCCAAGGTGTCTTGCTAATCCTACATTTGCTTTGATTTTTGTTATTTTGATCAATATTAGACCCACATACCTAGGGTGCCACAGGTATGTTCCTAAATCCCTTGTTTTACTTCGGTCTAGAGCATTGGGGACAATGCATGCTTATTTGGTGGGGACGGAGGTACTTGTGGGTCTATATGTCCTCTTGGGGGTTTTTGTTATCGTGTTTCTTTTCCCCCAAGTGTGCTATCATAATAGAATTGGCATGTTTAAGTTGTTATTTGTATTATTTATGTGTTTTCATGTTTAATTAGGAGAAAAATAGGGGAAACTTAGTGCAGTCCAGTTTTGAACAAGTTTATGATAATGATGCTTTTTGATTGTTTAAAGGACACCCCTCCTGAAAATTTGGTTTTGAACTCTGTATGTAGTATGTTAGTTTGTGACAACTATTGGATTTTATTATGACATTAGTATTATAGACAACATGACTGTAGCTAGCAATACATGAACTGGATAGGTAGTAGTCGATAGTGTAACCCTGTGCTATGTGTGTGTGAGGTCATTACCGAGTTCACTTTGTGTGTGCGATCCAGAACTTGCCCAGTTAGTCTTGCCTAGGTTATAGGATAATGGTTAGGAAAGGATCATAATTCATTATTGAATGCATCCACTTTTAGCCTACATGTCCGACCAAATGAATTAAATATCCCTTGATCCCGATTTTGAGCCTTAATTGACCTATTTCTTTCATTAGCCTATTCACCTTACCATTTTGACTTACAATGAACCTGTCTTGGCCCTGGTCCCTTATTGAACATTGTGTACCTCAACTTAGGCAAATCGCCTAAGTTTAGGGTGGGTATTATAGGGGTACGTAGTTTAACTTGGGTATGAAGAAGGGGTTAGTGAAATAAAAAGAGAACAAATTTGGGTGTGAAGAAGAGAAAAAAAGAGTGAAATAAATAGAAATTGCAAAAAGAAGGAAAAAAAAGAATAAAAAAGTTGTGTTTTGAAAGTATGAGAAAAATCACACCCAAAATCTGAAAATAAATGAAGGAGAACAAGGGAAAATAAAAGGAGAATGGTTGGAAAGTGAAGCGAAAAATAGTGTAGTGTCAAGGAGGGTTGAGTCACTATATCCATATGCACCATACCCGTCCCCAGGCCTACATTACAAGCCGATGAAAGTCCTAATGTGATCCTAGTCCAACAGTCCGAAAAACTAAGGTATAGAAAATAAGGGCAAGCCTATGGTATTTCACGCACGTTGTTTGAACTTCTTTGTGAGAGAGAGCATTTTGACCTAGTCCCTACTTTGATATTCATTAGTATACTATGAGTGTATGGGACTTCTTCGTTGTGAGAGTACATGGGTTACATTGTTAGCTGCTATTTTTTTGGATAATGTCATTTGCATATATGTTTAGTTGTTTGTTCATAATCTGATGCCATCACTTGATCCCTTCTGTGTCATGATAATATGCTGCATATATACACATACCATAGTTTTGACTTGCACATAAGAGGGGTCAGAGAAGTGTTGGTGCCAAAAGCAATAAGTCGACTGTCGTAGGTCTCTTAGGTTTCTCTTAGTTAAGCATCGTATGTGTTTGTTATGTTTTGTTTGCCTGAGGACATAAAAACGTTCCAAGTTGAGGGTGTTGATGTGCCGTGATTTCATGGCACTTTCGATGCTTAAAACAAAGAAAATATGCAATAACTCAGGTATGTTTGATTGGTATGATATGTTTCTGTTCTATACTGCAGGAGAATAGGTTTTTGGAGGTAAAATGGACAAAAAGAAAGAATCATGCTCGATAATGAAGTATCTGAAGACGAAAGAGCCAAGTCCTGCACCAGAGGAGTGACTCACGGCAGGATCCACGTCACGTGAGTCGACCCATATGGCGTGGGTCTGTGCCGTAGGTCGACTCCTGCAGTTAGTTGAAGCAGCCTGATTTCCACGGCAGGCTTGGGTCAACCCATGTGGCATGGGTCAACCCACGGGGCATGGGTCAACCCACGGGGCATGGGTCGGTACCGTGGAAAAGTGTCGACTCTGTTTTCCTGTTTTGTTTGGGATAAGATTCACCTTGTATCTATAAATACACCTATATTGTCCAATGTTTATGGGTTAGTCACGACAATATTTTTAGTTGGTTATTTCATTATTTTGAGTTCGAAAATACATTATTGATTTTGTAATCTTGGAACATCGATTCTAGGGTTTTATTGATATTGAGATTTCAGAGTTTTCTTGTTATTGTGAGTTTACAATTATGTTTTCATCATTGAATTCTTCTTGTGTTCTTGCAATCATGAGTAGCTAAACCCATTAACTAGGGTTGTGTGAACCATCAGGAATTAACGAAACGGGTTAAGTGCAAAGCAATTCTAAATCGTTGTGAATGCATGTATTGTTATTACCTTCATTATAATTGATCTTCTAATGGTTGCAAACGTTAAAAACTCGCCTGTATTCTAGACTTGCTTGAGAGAGAGGTAGAGATTGGGAAAAGGAAATAACAACAGAGATTTGAAGCTATCAACCTTCATCTAATAACTTGAGCCGTAACTGGGATAGTTATCTAAGATCTAGGACAAGGGTTAGTAGTGTGACACTCGGAGACTGAGAGGAGAAGAGTGAAATTCATCTAACCAAGGTCGAGAGACGTTTAGATAAATATATCTTGTTAGATTTTGCATGCAACACAGCGGGACAGTTTTTCCAGCACAAATAACTGGTGGAGTTAAGGAATCATTAGGGATCATAGTCCTAGTGTATTTCTCATATTTATTACAAATCCAAAAATCATCAATCGTTACTGTTACTACTTGCTTATAAGAACCCCCCAACTTTACTTACTTTCCAATTACTCAGACAAACGTTCGACATAATTTCATCCTATTCCCTGTGGGATCGACCCCAACCTAGTTGGGTTCTATATTTAATACAACACCTACATTATACTTTTCTGGAGGTATATTTTTGGCAACATCAGAGCCTAACTCGTTAACGGGGAGAAGTTTAAGGTTTCCAAGCCTATCTCCAGACCATAAGGTCACAAATACCAATCTCAGGCAGATAAGTTCGCTACGGCAAAACGGGTCCTAAATAATAGGTAGAGAGGTACGGTACAGGATCAAAAACCAAATCTAAGTTAACCCAACCCAAGGTAATAGCCTAAGATGGTAGTCAAGAGTCTAACCAAGCCCAAAGGAACTTAACGCCAAGTTTTCTAGCTAAAAAGGGGTAGTAGGGCCCACTACGGGGTCTCGATAACTAAATCTAGCCTAGTCTAGTCTAAGGCTTCCCATTCCAAACTCAAGGAACTAATAGCACCAAACCTAGCACTAAAGGATGATACTTCACTATACTAGGGGATACCGGGATCGAAGTCTGCCAAAATAGGGCCCTAACCGGCTAAATAAGGAGTAAAACTACTAAAACAATGTTCGAACTACAATTACCTGTCCAAAACTAGCATAATAGTACACTAATACCATAAGTAAGCTCAATTTAAAAGTAGGGTAAGCTTACTGGACGCTGAACGCTCGTCGAAATCTTTAAATCGGAGCTTTCCCCTTCAGAGAGGCCTTCTAGAACTGCCACACTATCAAAACAATAGTCTATGCATCAAGACAAAAAGAACGATACCATATTACGTATAAACGCTTCGTGTCAGAAATTGAACTAAAAATCCCACGTGGGACCCGCTTGTGAAATAGGAAAATTGAAATCGCCACAGTGTCCCACACAATTCAAGGATCAAAAGCCATAAAATTTTTGGCTAAATCTGAGATAAAAGATAGCAAAAATTAATTCCAACTAAAAAACGTAGAAACAAGAATCTAAGTAACAAATTAAGTGGAGATTGACCAAATTACTTACAAGATTAAGACGCTACACCACACTCCCGAGCTAAAGGCCAACTTCACCCACTCGAAACCTTACTAAAACCAAGCTTGGAATGTCTAATAATGAGGGATACACTTATATGAAAGTGTTGGAGAAAAGGGGGAAATGATATATATATATATATATCAATGATAGCCACTTTAGCAGCAAAATGACCGTTAAAGCATACTAGGGCCGCTAAAGCGATCCTGCCCCAACTGGCTAGGTAGGCTAAAGTGCTCAAGGGCCGCTTAAGTGGCTACCGCTAAAGCTCCTAAAAGGCAGCTAAAGAAGTCAGGCACTGGCCAGCTCCACTAAAGCGGTCCAGGGCCGCTAAAGCGGACACCGCTAAAGCTATCCCTTGGCTTCTTAAGATGCTGCACCAGATACTTGACACCAGCTAAGTTTAGCTAATCCTAATAGACTCCGACTGGGTGGCTGGAGATTGGTTCAAAATCGTGTGCTCACAAACGAACTATGCTACCCTACCAAATTTGACATTCTAAACTCAATGGCTCCATCAAAATTTCCATTCGAGGTTGTTTCGATAAAAAATGGGGCCTACACCCCAAGGAGCCATTTTTGCCAAATTCTATCCCATATCATATAACGAGTCTGGAAGCCTCAAGACCTAGACAAGGGTTCCTCCTAGCCTAAAATCGACGTTTTGGAGCTGTTGAGACTATCAGAAATGGCATCCGAGGCCATTTACCTAAGGTTTAGGCTCGAGATACATTTCTTAACTTCAGAAGCACTAAAGTAGGAAAATGGCTTTAAAAACCAAATGAACTGCCTGGTAACCGAACTGTCAGTCCCAGCAAGTCATAAATGACCTGGGACAGCTATAGGGAAGCTCTAAATACTGAAAAGGCACAAAAATGAGGAAAATGACCTAGAGGGTCATTACAATATTCACTACTAAAAGGACTTTTGTCTGCGAAATTAAAGGATCAAGAAGTACATGAAGGCTCAAATAGGTAGGGATACTGGGTCCACATATCATGCTCAATTTCCCAGGTAGCCTCCTCAGCTAGATAGTGATGCCACTAAACCTTAACTACGGGAATGTCTCGGGAGCGCAACCGCTTGACATTTCTTGCTAAAATGGACACAGGCTCCTCTACAAATGCCAACCTCTAATTCAACTGAAATGAGTCCCACTGAAACACGTAAGACTCATCTGGGATATACCATCGCACCATAGATACATAAAACATTGGGTAGATAGATAAAAATGCTGAAGGCAAAGCTAACTCATATGCAACCTCCACAACAATCCGAAGGATCTCAAATGGCCCAATATACCTAGGGCTAAGCTTGCCCCTCCTTTCGAACCTCATCACTCCCTTCATGGGGATACTCGCAGAAAAAACTGGTCATTAATTCTGAACCTTAAGGTACGAGGTCTACAGTCGACATTACTCTTTTGCCGGCTCTGAGTTGGCCGAAGCCTATCCTGAATCATCCAAACTCGGTCCAGTGACTAACGAAGTAATTTTGTACCACGGATCCTAACCTCTGAAGTCTCAAACCAACCAACCGGAGATCGACATTATCTACCATATAACGCCTTGAAGCGGGCCATCTAGATACTCGAAGGAAAGCTGTTATTATATACAAACTTTGCCAAAGATAAACATTAATCCTACTGACCTCCAAAATCCAACACACAAGCGCCGAGCATATCCTCTAAAACCTGAATAGACCACTCCGACTGCCTATCATTCTGGGAATGCAAGGCAGTGCTATGGTCAACTTGGGTACCCAACTCATCCTGAAATGTCCTCCAGAAGCTAGAAGTGAACTGAGAACCTCAGTCTGAAATAATAGACACGAGCACCCCGTGAAGGCAAACCACCTCTCGAATATAGATACGAGTTAACCTCTCGACATTGAAGGAAGTTTGAACAGGGATGAAATGGGCAAATTTGGTCAATCAATCCACGATGACCCAAATGCTATCAAAACCACGAGAAGTGCGAGGTAAACCACCTACGAAGTCCATAGTGACCTGCTCCTATTTCCACTTGAGAATGGGTAGCCTCTGAAGTAATCCACTAGGTCTTTGATGCTCGGCCTTTACCTGCTAACAACAAAGGCACCGAGCCACAAACTTCTCTATAGCTCTCTACATACCACTCCACCAATAATGCTGCCTCAAATCTATGTACATCTTAGCTGTCCTAGGGTGAATAAAAAACCTAAAGCTATGAGCCTCACGAAGAATCAACTGAATCAATCTCCGGCCCTTAAAACACAAATGCGACAGTCATATCTCAGAATGCCCTTAGAATCTAAGGCATCCCCCTAGACTTACCTCTTCACACCTACCCTCGAATGCTATGAAGCCAGCTATCCTCCAACTGACGACCCTAAATTTTCTCCAACAAGGTAGATCTAGCCTCAACACTAGCAAGAATTCTCCTAGGGTCAGAAATATCAAGTCGTACCATCAAGTTAGCTAAGGACTGGATGTCCAAAGCCAACAACCACTCTAAAAATAAAATAAAGGCCAAGCTACCCATACTCACTACCCCTCTGGCTTAAGGCATCCGCTACCACATTCACCTTGACCAAATGGTATAAAATAGAGATGTCATAGTCCTTCATCAACTCAATCCATCTATGCTGCCTCAAAGTAAGCTCTCTCTAGGTTATAATATATTGAAGACTATGATGATCAACGAAGATCTCACAACAAACACCATATAGGTAATGCCTCCAAATCTTAAGTGCAAAAACTACCACCGCCAACTCTAAATCATGAGTAAGGTATTTGCATTCATGCACCTTCATCTGCCTCAATGCATATGCAATAACACGGCCCCGCTGGATTAGAATACACCCAAAACCAATACCAGAAGCATCACAATAGATAGTGAAAGCAAGTCCTTAAGCTTAAGAACACTCATCTCACAACTTGCGGACCACAGAAACGGAACCTCCTTCCTAGTCAATCTGGTCAAAGGGGCTGTAATAGAAGCAAAACTCTGGATGAACCGTCTGTAATAGCCTGACAACCCAATGAAACTGCGAACCTCAGTTGGAGCCGTCAGCCTAGCCTAACTACGAATAGCCTCAGTCTTTGCTCGGTCCACCATAATACCATCCTTGGATACCATGTGCCCCAAGAAAGCTACAGATTCAAGCTAGAAATTGTACTTTGATAATTTGGCATAAAGTTAATGATCTCTCAAAGTATGGAGAACAATCCTCAAATACTGATCGTGCTCCTCCCTACTCCTTGAATATATCAGAATGTCATCGATGAAAACTATCATGAAATAGTCCAAATACGGCCTGAAAACATGGTTCATCAAATCCATAAATGTTGCTGGGGCATTGGTCAACCCAAAAGACATCACCAAGAATTCATAATGACTGTAATGAGTCCTGAAGGCTGTCTTACGGATATCCTCAGCCCTAATCCTCAACTGATGGTAACCAAACCTCAAATCAATATTAGAAAACACCACTGTATGCTAAAGCTAGTCAAACAAATCATCGATTCGAGGCATAAGATACTTATTTTTTACGGTCACCTTATTCAGCTGCCTGTAATCGATACACATAAGCATTAAGCCATCCTTTTTCTTCACAAAAAGAGTTGGAGCACCCCAAGACGATATACTTGGTCTGATAAAACCCTTACCCAAAAGATCCTAAAGTTGAACATTTAGCTCTCTTAGCTCGACAGGAGTCATACGATAAGGAGCCATAGAAATAGGTCGGGTGCCTGACTTGAGGTCAATAATAAACTCTATATCATGCTCAAGAGGAAGGCCAAGTAGGTCGGGAGGAAAAACATTGGAAAAATCATGGACAATAGAAATAGAGTTAGGTGAAAGACTCACCGTACTAACATCTCAAACATTAGCAAGGAATAACCCACAACCCCTCTATATTAGTCTCAAATTCCACATATAAGAAATAATCCCCGTTAGCGTGTGGCTAAAAGAACCCTGCCATACAATTGAGGGTATGACAGGCATGACTAAGGTAACGGTCTTGGCAAAGCAATCCAAGACCACATGGTAAGGGGATAACCAGTCCATGCCCAGAATCAAGTCAAAATCCACCATATCTAATAAAATAAGATCAACTCGAGTATCATACTCTCGAACAGTCACCAAACATGATCGATATACACGATCCACTACTAAGGAATCACCCACAGGGGTAGCTACACGCAATAGAACAAATAAAAACTTCAAAGACAAACCCAACCGTGGTGCATCATAAGCAGAAACATATGAAAAGGTGGATCCTGGATCAAATAAAACATAAGTTGGTTGATGACATACGAAAATCATACCTGTGATCACAACATCCAATGCCTCAGCCTCCGGCCGGCCTGGTACATCATACAAATGGACCTGCCCATTATCAAATTGGGTGTCTGCCCGAACACTTGTCCTACCTTCATGAGGACCACCTATAAAACCTTAGGGACCACCCCTGAAACCCTAAGCACCACCCCTTACTGAAGCTGGCACTGATCTGATCGATTGGGCGCTCTGAACTGAAGACTCAATCATCGCACTCTAGGGACACTCTTGAGTAAAGTGAACGACAAACCCACAATCATAACATGCCCCTGGCACTCTTCCCTGCCTAGAAGGTTCAACTGATACGAAATGACCACCTCTGCCCTATGACCTTGACTGAACATCCCTCTGTAGCTGACAGTTGCTCTGACCATCAGTACTACTATAACTGGGCTGACCCCCACCTAATATCTAAAGCGCTGCCTAAACTAGCCTACTATACTGGCTCTAACGCTAATAAGTCTAGTTCTGGGGGTACCTACCCTGAAACCCTCGACCTCTAAACTGTGAGACGATGTGGCTCCCACTGTAACTACCCTGATAATGAGGTCTTTTATCACTTCCCCCTTGTGCCTCGCGATCTATCTTTTCTATAGAATATACATGCTTAGCAATATCAAAAAAAGACTTCCCCGAAGTCACCAAACTCTAAGTAGCCCTATGAAACGGTAGTCTCAAACCCCTAACAAAGCATCAAACCTGCTCATACTCTGTAGGCAGAATCATATTGGCGTGTCTGGATAACTCGTGAAATCTCTCCACATACTCACTCAACGTCATAAAACCTTATCTCAATATAGAAAACTTATCTCTCAGGGGCTCGCGCATGCTGCGAGGCATATACTTCCCCAAAAAAGCCTTGGAGAACTGAGTCCAAGTCACAGGTGTGGATCTAGCTGTCCTGGAATCAAAATAACCTCTCCACGACCTCCTTACTATTATGTCTAGATGATAAGCAACAAAATCCAATCCACGCGACTCAATCAACCCCAAATTTGGTAACCTCTCCTTACAACTTGTTAGGAACTCATAAGCAATCTCTCCTGGAGTCCCGACAAACCTGGGTGGATTCAATCTTAGAAATTGGCCCAGCATCTGTTGCTCCTACACAGACATAACTGGCTAGGCTACTACCGGCTGTGGAACCTCTTCTCTAAGAGCTGCAGCTGCAGGCTGCACCCCTAAATCAATGCCACCCTATGCTGCTGGCTGAGCTCCATCGGTCGGTAGACCTTTAACTAAACTCAATAACTAAACTAATGCATCAAGGAGAACTGATGATAATATAAACCCGGGTGGGACCTGGGCTGCCCCCTGGCCCATCTGCTGCTATGGCAGCAAAATCTCTGGAGCTATCTCAGGATCGATAGCTATAATAGGGTCTGGCGATGGCTCCCTAGACTAAGATTAAACTGGGGCTACAGCTCTAGCCTACCCTTGACCTCAGAGTTGACCTCTTCCCCTAGATGGAGCTCTAGCAGCAGGCTCGGGGTCCAATCCCTGGATGTCATACCCCGTTTCCTAGCCATCTACGAAGGAATGAAACAAATAAAGATTTAGAAACCAATACAAACACAGTGTATAAAAGTGAATCAAAAAGATAAGACTTTCCTAAAAATGTCTCGTAGCCTCTCAAAGATAGGATATAGAAATTTCTATACCGATCCGCAGGACTCTACTAAACATTGGCTCTTGTATCAATAATACCAGTTAAATCTGGGCTCTGATACCAGGTTGTCATGACCCAATTTCTCAAGTCATGATGGTACCTACTTCAACCTACCAGTAGGTAAGCCAAGCCATAGCTCGAAACAGCAATTAACGGGCTAATGGGATGAAGATGAAAAGAAATAAGACGAAAAACCAACAACGACAATAATATAAGTGGAAGCGAAGAAATATATATACATAATATACCAAACAGGAGAAGGAAGAGGACAAAATATATAAAATAATCCCTCCCAAGACCTGGTAAGGTCAATACAAGAGCCACTATAACAAAAAGAAGGGTGCTAGAGAGTATACAAAATATATATACAGAGTAGTGTTGAAATACAAAAGACTATAACTGAAATAGATGGAGGAGGATCAACCTCAGAAACTAGAAAGCTAACCCTGTCTCCAGATTAGTAGCTGGGCCTAAGGATAATTTCAACGTCGATGGGTCATACTCTAATCTACATTAGGGAAAATATGCAAAAATGCAGTATAAGTACCAAAGCAACGGATACTCAATAGACATCATCGAATGATTAAGCTCAAGTATAGCAGAAGCATAATATAATACGAGAGTGTAAGCTAAGTCAACAGTAGCAGGGGTGGAAGTATAAATATCTACAATACTAAACTTGTGTAGAAGCGGAAGATAAATAACTCAAAATTAAGAAAGACAAACTAAAACCTAACTGAGACCCCATAAGCCCAGAAGGTACACAAAAGAAAACAATTAACCCTACCGGCCCCCATAAGTCGGCGAGTGCATACAAGCAGTAACTAAATTAGAAAGCATAAGTAATTCATAGCTGAATCAATCTTAGGTAACCATTCTATCCTAAATCCATGATAAAACTATCCAGATATGCATCGGCCTTGAACCGACACCAATGGGTAATAACGAGAGGCCAGATGTTGGGGTCGAATAAAAAATAGTGGGTAATAACGAGAGGCCATATGAATCATGTACAATAGAACTCAGTACCCCTATGAATACTCTCAGAACAACCATAAACAATACCAAAACAACCCGATCATATCATAACTAGATACCGGACTCAAGCCGAAATTCATAGTAACCATATCGTAACAAGAAAACTAGTGATACCATAAGTAACCAATCTCAACTGTAAAACTGATGCAAAAACCATATCGAAGCTCATACATAGTAACCATGACCAAAGTCGGTGGCAGAACTCATAGTAACAGTAACAATAACGCATTGGCCGGAATCAAATGCATGAATATATGTCACAACTCGAGACTACCCCCTAGTCGTAACATAGAGCTTAAAACCACAAGCGATCTCAAACTAACCCATGATACTGGCATAATGTATGAGCAACTGAATATAAGCATATACAGGAGCTAAAATAATTGAGCAAAAGTATAATCATGAATCAAACTGGTTTAATACATTTATGTTAGCAAGTTAATTTAAAACATCTGTAATCTGAAAAGAAAGAGAAATTTAATACGACAACTCTGACTGACATCTATGAAGCCTCTACTAATACTAACTACAGGTAACCGGGACATGACCCCAGCTATCCTAATCAATATATATGAATAGAAATGAATTACTAGATCTGGAACTAACTTGAGTCCTCAGAATAAGAGAACTCATCACCTGCTGGTTGTATGTTGTTATCTGCCTGACTACGATCCCGATAGTAAGCACCTGGATCTACATCACACAAAAAATATAGGCAGAAGAGGTATACGATTAGTACTTTTAAATGTACTTAGTATGTGAGATATGCACTATGAATAACTGAACGTAAGACTAATACGAATGATAATATGTAACGATTCACTGAATGATAAGCATAAATGTAAAAATAGCAAGATATTCTAAAACTATAAGTGATATCCAACGGGGCATGTTGATGATACGATATTTAAGTCAAAAGTAATGCTGAGGTGTGCTAAGATGCAAGGACCCATATGGATAAGAATAAATACTAAATGCATGAATATTCTGAGATTACTGAAATACTGTGAACTACACTGAACTGAGGGTCATGCAAATACTGGAGTCTGAAACTATGGGAGATACTACTAACCGACATATAGCTATGTGAGATAAACATTGAATTTGATGTATAATCCTTATCAAAAAGTGCCAATATACCTTGCTAGGGTATAAAGACTGAGCTGATCTGATATGGTATAAACAAACCTATGATGGTACGTAGTTTTGTGACTTAGGGACTTCAACTAAAGGTATCAGCCTAACGGGTAGGTGAGCCTTCATCGCTTCATCCACTCGGTGCTAAGTACTACTCCCAACTGAACGTAATTGATAGCTCGATGAGATGACATATCTGGATGTCAACCTAAAATGACATATATAGATGTCAACCTATACATAATCATGGATGCTATACCTGACTGTCATACTACTAGTGAACCTTGCTTTTATAAGAAAACTGATCCACGATCATTGATGGCATTTCAGATACCATACTAATTGGGAACCTTACTTTTGAGAAAATTGTTCAGAGCATTGATGGCATAGCTGGATGTCTTGCATGTCATGCGTCTTACTGATATAAGCCGAAGCTCCTGAATATGATATTAGTACATATATATATATATATATATCATGTATTTCTGAATCATGAGACTTGTACATTGATGGGGGACATGAGATGGATGGATTAAATGCATAAAAGAAACATAAGAGGACTGGAATTTAGAAAAAATCTATAAGGCTAGACCTAAAACCTGAACCCTGACTCATGAAACTAATAATAGTCAAATAGGGTGAATTTATCTGAAAAATACCGTTTAGAATATACTTTATCTGAAAACATTCTGCAGGTCAGTAACACTAAAAGTACGGATAAACTGAGACCGAGTAACAAACCCTCTATCTGAAAGTATCCTAAAATAGCTAAACCTGAAGGAACGAGTGTTTAATTAATAACGCATGGGATCCTAGGTCATTGAGTGTTCATAACCCGCCATCTATGAAGAATGCAATTATTCATGACAACTTCTATGATATGAATGGAATATGAAATTACATAATACAAGCCCAAAAATCATGGAATATCATTATACTTAGGGTTTATAGACATGATACTTTCTGTACGTTGTCATAGACCTAAGGTTTTAGGTCTAGCCTTATAGACATGGAAAAAGATCGGAAATTTGAATAGTTACAAATAAAGGCAGATCTAGAATTTAATGTGTTCCTGTATTTATTGATTTGTTAAAATATGGGTTCAAATATGATAATTATATGCATATATGTGTGTATATCAAAAGTTCGGAGGTTCAAAAAGCTACCTTCTATCCTGTGTTTGGTTACAAACCATGGGTCAGAGATCGTGAAATAGATTTAACATTTTCTTATTTTCAAAGAAATACATTGTCAATTCCGATCATGTCTAAATTTTCTTAAACAACGGACGGATCATCCACGATCGTGCTTTCAAACCACAATCATGAGTTGTGTTCGTGAGTACTGAAGGGATCTTGTCAATTTTCTGGATTTGGGGGTACATTAGGTTGAAGTTACATCTTGCTTGAAGTGAATCGTGTAGAAAATGAACAAGTACAAGAGTTCCAAAAGTAAAGAAACACATGCAAGTTATAGCCATTTAACTTTGCGAAAAGAACAAGATATCTCCCAAATATAATCAAGTGTATTTCTTTGAAAATAAGAAAATGTTAAATCTATTTCATGATCTTTGACCCATGATTTGTAACCAAACACGGGATAGAAGGTAGCTTTATGAGCCTCCGAACTTTTGATATACACACATATATGCATATAATTATCATATTTGAACCCATATTTTAACAAATCAATAAATACAGGAACACATTAAATTCTAGATCTACCTTTATTTGTAACTATTCAAATTTCCTTGTTGACAATGGTTCCTTTTCTATTCATTCCAATTATTCTATTTCAGTCTTCCTTTATAACCAAGGATTAATAATTTATGAGTTTAAATTTTATGCTCTGTCAATGTACAAGATTTTCTACACCAACGGATAATTTTAAAGATAAATATAGTAACTTTATTCACTAATTAATACTATGCCCTTTTAAATATAATTATAGTAATGACAAATTGTAGCAAAGGAAAGTTGAGTCCTCTTTGAGCTTTAACAAAAAATTAATTCGTAGTTATCTTCTTAACCAACTTTATTTCCTTTTCTGAATCTGAAATTTTTCATCCATTTTTCTCAACATCGTACTTAAATCAGAAGTAATTCTTTAGTGCCACAAATAATTTCTAATTATCTATTAAGGATAGTCTTTAACTTGTGCAGATTCTGTTTTAAAGCTACTCTTAGTCTTGACATTACTCTAAACCCATTAGCTACCCTTGAAATTAATACATGACATTTAGAAGACCTTTTACTTGTTAGTACTTCATAGATTCTCACTAAGCTTGTTTGGAGATGGCTACGTAATGACTTTGTCTAAGAATAAGTACTAAGAGCGTTCTTTTTCATATTTCAAGTTGAACTCTCTCAAGTGCAAACTTAAAATTGATTTTTCTTCTGAAACTATGACAAGAAAATTGATAATAATATAATTATTAATACACATGCAAAAAATGTATTATTTGTGGCACTGGAGAATTACTTTTGATTTAAGTATGGTACTACGAAAAATGGATGAAAAATTCCAGATTTAAAAAAGGAAATAAAGTTGGTTAAGAAGATAACTACTACAAATTAATTTTGGTTAGAGCTCAAAGAGAACTGAACTTTCTATTATTATATTTTGCCATAAATATAATTATATTTAAAAAGATATACTATTAATTAGTGAATAAAGTTACCATGCTTATCTTTAAAATTACCTGATAGTGTAGCAAATCTCATACACCAACGGTGTACAAAACGTAAACTCAAAATTTATAAAAAAAGAAGTGGAGGGATGTACTTGCCTTACATTTACATGTGTCGGGCCCTACCTGGCGTTAGACCCTCTAGAAGACAGCATCTAACAAACAAAGAAGTATTTGTTCTACTATATAAATGTCGTTTTGTACTGCTTAAATGCCACAAAGTCATTCACCGACATTTAATTTACATCTGAAGCAAATGCCGGAAATTACACCGAAATTGTTCGATATTTAAATAAATGCCAGTAAGAGATTTATTACATTTATTTACGACATTTTCTGAAACGTCATTTAAATTTTTTGACATATAGACTAATGTCGGTAAAAAAAATTACAACATATACTTATGACTTTTAACAAACGTCGCATTAAGATTCTTGACATTTTGGATAATGACAGTGAAAAATTACGGCAATTATACAAAATGTCATATCAACATTGAAGTGATTGTCAAAAAAATAGTGACATTTTTAAAACTTTGTGAAATGTCGCATTAAAAATTCCAAATTAAGATTAATGGTGCACAAATATTAAATAATAATTATTTATTTGATTTTCTATACGGCAAATATCCATATTCACTTTGCACATTTATAAAGGTCAACTCATATACACAATCCAATAAATATAAAATACCAAATTCCTTTAAATATCATGTCAAAGAACGAACAAATACAGAATAAAGGTGCTCCTTACAAGTTTGTTCTATCTCAAGTAAAACTTAAATGTAACTAATTTCAACATGTAACTATGTTAAAATCACTTCAATTTAGAACAAATTTCTTTAGCTTTTTGAATAAATTTTGCAACAACGCTTTACGTATTAGTAGGAAGGAGGGTTTGTTTGCTTCTATGCCTGTTGCTTTTTTGGCAGATTCTTATTCGTGTTGTTTTGGTGATGTTTGTGATTCCGAATGAATAGGCTATAGTATTACTCTGTAGTTATCTGACTTCTTTTATTCTCTAGTGATGCGTTATCTCCTTTTGTTGTTTGTTTTTATGTTTTTGTTTGTTATTGTTATCTGTTCTGAGCCGGGGGTCTATCGGAAACAGCCTCTCTGCTTCATCTGAGGTAGTGGTATGGACTGCGTACACTCAGCCCCCCAGACCCCACTAGGTGGAAATACACTGGGTATGTTGTTGTTTCTTTACGGATCCATCTTTTCAGGAGTCAAGAACTTGATCTCACACCCTTCCAAAGTACTACATCAGACATTCACATAGAAAAATAATAATAATTATTGTTATAGAATAAAGAAACAAATAAAGTGTCTTGTATTTTTTTTCCAACTTACCATTTCTTTTTGGATATGCCGGTGATACTATTTTCAATCTTCTTGACCTTGTTAGCCAGATAAGAATTGTTAAAACGGTAACTTGGATAGTTTGTTCAAGATAGCAGATTATAGATACAAAAAATAAAATAAATTAAGTTTATGTTAGCCCAAAATAACACACTTCCACAAAGATGCATAAGAACATCACATTACCTGAAAAAAATTCTAGAGGGACAAAGTGAATACAGATTACAACATGATTACTAAATCTTGTCCGGCAACGTTTAAAAGTTCTCCTGAAGTACAAGTTCTATGAATCCAAAGCACCAATTAACAAAAAGTAGCCAGACAAATCCCATCCGGAAACAATAACAGAATTTTCACCAGATGAGAAGCGGTAACAACTGTAACAAGACTGAATAATTATTCACTACTCTCATAGTTGGAACAATAATTAACCATAAAAGGCTAGTATTTAACAACATTTGAATATATCCTCCATCTCTACCAACAAAAATCAAAATCAAAATCAAAATGCAGTGCAATTGATTTGGTGCATATATTATCCAAGATCAGCAGCGTCAAAAGTGAATTGATATTTAATACCTAATAATGAAAGCAAGAAGGAGATACTTACAGAAATAAAACATTTTGATATTAACCCTTGATAAATGTCACCAAATGTTCCTCCTCCAATCAGCTCCAGATCACTAATCTTGGGCCTTGAGCTTTCAATAAGAGAGCAGCCACATCACCAACCATATTTATGTGCAAATCATTTTTTCTTTCATGTCTTAGTGGATGACGTAAAGACTATACATATATGCCCCAAACAACACTTCTCAATCAACTGCACACTCTAAAAGTATAACAAATTCATAAACGTGCTAAAGTGATGCTCACACTCAACAAAAGAACTTAATTTGAAAGTTTTGCTCCTCTTAGTACGAGAACTAAATCAGTATAAATAAAATTTATTATGATTACTTGTCACGATCCAAAAACTCAGTTCATGATGGCACCAACTTCAACCCACTAGTAGGTAAGCCAAAATCATAGCCCAGAATAGTGAGTGACGGCTAACAGGCGAAAAAGAGAGAAACAAGGGTAAAACAGTGATAATACAATAATTTCGAGCAACCATAAGGGAAGATATATATTGTAACAACCCCTTCCGTCGATACAATCTAGTTTAGTGTGCCAAAAATCATGTTAAGTTTTTCTCCGAATAAAGAGTTAAAAATTCAGGCTAGGCTAGTCTTGAATGAAATCCAAGTATGGTGCGGTCTAGGATAACTTGGAAATGGATTAATTAATTGTTAAGTAATTTGAGGTTATTTTGTGATAGCTAAGACGATAAGGAATTCGTAGAAACATTCGAAAGTGAATTCAGGTTAGTAGAAATCAGAATAACAAATTTGACGTAAAAGGGATAGTTTGGGATGTCAATATCTGAAAGTGTGTTGTGAAATGGAACAAATTCTGGGATAGTCGTACTCTCTGCCTTTGCAAAGGTCGCTATAGTGGGAGGCAGACCACTATAGCAAGAGTCCGGGTCGATCAATCCCGCCATACCGGGCGAATCCCGCTATAGCGTGAATTTTTCCTCTATAGCAGAATAAGCGTTGTTTAATGTAGAAAACATCCAAAAAACATAGTTTTCATTCCAAATACATTCAAGGATTGGAGAGGGCGATTTTAGGCGATTTTCATTGTTTTTCCGTCCAATTCCTTCGTTGAGGTAAGTAATTCTATCCTTTTAACTAGTTTTTCAAAGAATTAATCTTAGAATCACTAATTTTTGGGTATGGGAAAGGATTGAAGTTCACCTAGGTGGGAAAGGATTGGGGTAAAACCTTTGGTTTTTGATTTAAAAATAGATGAACTAAGATTGCATGCTTAGAATTCATCATTATACACATGAAATTGGTAGAATTAAGATGGAGTGATGGTAGAAAAATCCTAGAATGAGGGAATGTTCATAACTTTGGCCTTGGGGTTTTTGAATCAGTATATAATCCTTGATTTTATTAGGCCATTTGTTGAAATATGTGTTATATTATTCTTTCTAGATCAAAACCAAGCGAAAATTGCAAGAAAGGGCAAGGTTCCGGTTCGTTAGAGTAAAAACAAGCTTGGATTGAGGTAGGTGATGGTAAAAAGTAATTGAAAACCCAATTTGATTTTTGTGTACCTGTTACAATGCATGCTTTAAGAGGTTGAATTTTGAATGACATTCTAAGTGTCTAATCAGATCTAGTGAGGCTGTATAAAGACATAGTTGTTGTACAAGTGTGGTTGTGTCATTCTTAGTTGTGATTGTACTTGTTGGATAATATTACAAGTTGCTAATCACCTAAATTGAGTTTGTGTAAAGGATTCTAATTTTTGTTTGTACTTGTTACCTCATATTGTGATTGTATATGTGTGACATGGATTGATATTGTGAGATGAATTAGTAAAGGTTATCATCACAGAATTGATGGAAATTCAAGGAGTATAAGGGAGAGGATGTTGTAATAAGGGTGGAATAACATTGGATTGCAATAAGGGTGGCATACACTAGATTTCTGACATAATTGGTACATGGATTGAGTTTGTCCCCTGCAGGTCATGGCTAGTGGGCAACCATAAGACCCTTAGCATGTGTGTACAAGGTAATGGTGAGTCTGACGGTTTGGTTCCTTAAGTTAACCGGGTTATGTTGATTATTGATATATTTGATTCCTTAAGTGAACGGGGTTATATTAATTGTTGATATATTTGGTTCTTAAGTAGACCGGATTATGTGTATTGTTGATATATTTAATTCCTTGAGTGAACCGGTTGACCTGTTGTTGTTACTAGGATCCATGAGTGGTCCGGGTTGTTGGCATAATTGAAAGGTATAAATTCTATTTATATCCATTAAAAGAGTAATCTAGGCAAGGTTGAACTCATTGTTGTTAGTCATAGTTTTGTTGACTTGGTCTATTATTGTGAGTCATAGTTTGTTGACTTAGTCTATTGTTGTGAGTCATGATTTGTTGACTTGGTCTATTGTTGTTCATCAAGATATTGACTTAGTAAATTGCCTATATTGACTTACACCTGTCTGTATTCATTAGATGTTGTTGAGAAAGGTTAAGTGGAAATATAATTGAGGTAAAGGTAATTGTTAATTGTTCATGGTTGCACTTATTTACAAGGTTATAACTATTTGTTCATATTTATTAGTTTGGATTGACCGATGACTCTATCAGTACATAGTGACTTTGTACTAATACTACATGTACTATTCCTTTTGTTGAGTGTAAAGCATCTTCCATTGACTAGATCGAGATGTCAGCTTTACATCATGACGCGCATCGACTCAAGGGTGATCTACATCTTTCGGGCAACCATGAGTCATCTATGTTTAGTTCTTGTCCACTTGTTCCAGACATGGATACTTTTCATATTGTTTTCGGGTTAAACCCATTGTTAACATTATTAGGTATTTTTGGTACAATGACTTTCAGTTCTTGGGAATGCTTTAGACATTCGTAAATTTATGCTTTTTTTTATCATTGTTAGAAAATTTTGATGATATATGTTTTATCAATGGGATTGCTAATTTCTTTTAAAATATGTTAAGTCGAATGGATGGGTATTTAGGTTAATTGGTTCTCCCACCAGAAGGATAGTGTGGGTGCCACACGCGATGGGTTAGGGTCGTGACAAAGTTGGTATCAGTGCCCTAGGTTTGTTGATCTCATTGTACCAAAATGATTCTAGTAGAGTCTTACGAAACATTATAGAGACGTCTGTACTTTTATTCGAGGGGCTATAGGACTTTAGGAAATTATCACTTTTTTCTTCTTTTGGGCTATAACTTAATGGTGAATACAAGAGTTAATGGGGACAGAGTAGTAGTTCCACCTGTAGAACTAACTGTTCGAGGTAGAGGAAGGGATAGGGGAAGGGGGAGAGATAGAGCAATACCTGCAAGGGGTGGAGCTTTGGCTGCAGCTAATTCGGCCCAACAGAGATTTGAGACACCTTCCCCACCCCAGGATCAATATGATGAGGTTGTGAATGAGGATATTTTGGAAAATGATGAGGCAATACCAAATCTGGTAGGTGCAGCTCTTCCACTGATATCGTCTGAGGTAATTTAACAAGTTTTTTCTTTTTTGAGTGGGTTGGAAGGTACAGAAGACATTCCTACAGCACTTGCTAACAATTTTCTAGGTCCTGTCATGACTCGTACTGAACATGATATGTTTACTAAGTTTTTGAAGATAAAACCTCCTACCTTTGTGGGTTCTGAGTCAGAAGATGCTTTTGAGTTCATTGTTGATTTTTATGAAAGGCCGCATAAAATGGGTATTATGGAGTAGCATGGTGTTGAATTTGTGACCTTCCAAATGCAGGGTGATGCAAACCAGTGGTAGAAGTCTTATATGGAATGTCGATCTCCATCTTTACCTCTATTGACATGGAATCAGTTCCATATTTTATTTTTGGAGAAGTATATGTCCCTACCCTTTATGATCATAAGAAGGATGAGTTTTTGATCCTTGAGCAAGGCAGTATGCCTATTGTAGCCTACGAGGCTAAGTTTCATGCATTGTCCCATTATACTACTCAGTTGCTTTGTATCGAAGCGGAGAGGAGCTGGCTTTTTATGAAAGGTTTGAATACTGACTTGAAGGTTTAGGATATAAAGATCACTTCTACTGGAAAGACCTTAATAATGTTGTTGATTATGTGAAGAAGATAGAAGGAGTCAAACAGGTTGGCTAAGCCAAGGTATTAGTAAAGATATCCCAAAATATGGGTAAATTTGGTGGTTTTTATTCCAAGGGTTATGGTTGTCGGGTTTATTCAGCTTGCCCTGTTCATTTAGCTCTACCAGCATCTACAGTGGGTCCATCGGGGACCACTCAACAGACTTTAGTTGTGAGAAGCAAAGGGGCTTCATATTCTTCTGCCAGTAGGACCTCCATAGATCGAGCTTGCTATACTTGTGGTGTTGTGGGGAGCTTCAAGAGGGACTGTCCTAATGGTAGACAAGCTGGTTCCTAGGGTCAGTAATAGACTAGAGCTATGGTTCTAGCTGGTAGGGGAAGAGGAGGTAATGGTATAGGTCGTCCATATGGTGGGCATAGTAATCTTTAGAGTGGCCGTAGTGGAAATTGAGGTGGTGGTAATGTAGGGAGAGGTGGTGCTCAGCCTACTAAAGAGGTTGATCAGATCAATGATAGGTCTCATTTCTATCCTTCCTAGGCAAATCCGAGGTATAGGCTTCTGATGTTGTCATTACAGGTAATATTCTCATCTGTGATCGGATGGCTACGATTTTGTTTGATATGGGTTCCACTTATTCTTATGTATCTATTTGATTTACCTTGGATTTAGACATGGTTTGTGATATTCTTAACTCACCCGTAAATGTATCTACTCTGGTTGGATACTCTATGGTAGTGACCTAAGTGTATCATGCTTGTTCTGTTATGTTTATGGGTTTTCAGAGTTGGGTAGATTTGATAATTTTGGATATGCTTGATTTTGATATTATCCCAGACATGACTTGGTTATCCCCTTATCATGTTGTTCTGAATTGTAATGCAAAAACTGAGACTTTAGAGATACCTAGGATGGATAAACTAGAATGGGAAGGTGTGTATAAGTCTGGACATGTGAAAATTATTTCTTTCATTCAAGCTATGAAGCTAGTTGGGAAGGGTGTTCGACCTTTTTGGCGCATCTTTGGGATGTTAGTGTAGATGTTCCTTCTATTGAGTCAGTTCCCAGAGTATCAGATTTTTAAGAGGTATTTCCCACCAATTTTCCTATTATTCCTCCGGATCAGGAGTTTGACTTTTACATTGATTTGGAACTGGGCACTCGTCCAATTTCTATTCCTCCCTATCGAATGGCTCTAGCTGAGTTGAGAGAACTTAAGACTCAGTTACAGGAGTTACTAGATAAGGGGTTCAGTTATCCTAGTGCTTCACCTTGGGGTGCTCCAGTGTTTTACATTAAGAGAAAGGATGGTATCATGAGATTGTGTATAGACTACGTGCTATTAAATAAGGTTACCATCAGGAATAAGTATCCTTTGCCTCGAATATATGATCATTTTAAACCAGTTGTAAGGAACTTCAATTTTCTCTAAGATAGACCCTGAGGTCAGGGTATCAGCAGTTAAAGATTCAGCCTAAGGATATACCCAAGATAGCTTTTAGGACTCGGTATGGGGATTACGAGTTCTTAGTGACGCCCTTTGGGTTAACCAATGCACCGACAACATTCATGAGTTTGATGACTAGTATTTTTAAGTCCTTCTTGGATTCGTTTGTGACTGTTTTTATTGATGACCTTTTGATTTAATTCAAGAGTAAGGAGGAACATACAGGAGATCTTCGTATAGTCTTGGGGATTTTGAAGGAAAAACAACTTTATACTAAGTTTTCTACATGTGTGGTTTGGATGTCTTTTATGGCCTTGTTAGGGCATGTGGTTTTGAAAAAAAGGGTGATCGTAGATCCCTAGAAGATTTAGGTTGTCAATAGTTAGGTTTGGCCTAGCTCTGTGACTGAGGTTCAAAGTTTTGTGGGTCTTTCTAGCTACTATCGTAGGTTTGTCAAGAACTTTTCCTCCATTTCTACTCATCTATCAAGGTTTACATAGAAAGAGGTGCCATTTGTTTGGTCTAACAAGTGTGAAGAGAACTTCCAAAAGCTCAAGTATCTTTTGGCCAAATCTTCCATTCTTTCTTTTTTGTCAATTGAAGGTAAGGATTTTATTGTGTTTTATTATGCTTCACACTCTGGCTTGGGTTCTATGTTGATGTAGGATAGGAATATGATTGCTTATGCATCAAGGAAATTGAAGCCTCAGGAGAAGAATTACCCGACTTATGCCTTGGAGTTCGCAGCGGTGATTTTTGCACTTAAGATATGGAGACACTACCTAAATAGTGTTAAGTATGAGGTGCTTACAAACTATCATAGTTTACAACATCTTTTCACTTAAAAAGATTTGAACTTGAGAGAGAGGCGGTAGGTTAAATTGTTGAAAGATTACGATATGACCATCCAATACCATCCGGGCAAGACTAATATAGTGGTAGACACATTGAGCTAGAAGTCTGTAAGTATGGGTAGTTTGACTTATTTGAGAGTGTCTAGGTGACCTTTTCCTACAGTAATTCAAACTCTAGCAATATAGTTCAGGCAATTTGGAGTGTCTAAAAGGGGTAGAGTGTTGGCTAGTGTGGAGGTAAGGTTCACCTTTATTGATCAAATTAAGCTAAATAATTTGTGAATGCAAAATTGAACAAAATTTGAAACAAAGTAGTGTGTGTTGAAGCTCTAGATGCCACACTTGATGCGTGTGGAGTGTTGAAGGTAAGAGGATGCGTGTACGTGCCTCATGTTGGTGATCTTATTTAGAGTTTGCTTGCTGAAGCTCATGGTTCCTGATACTCTATTCATTCAAGTGCAACCAAGATGTACCGTGACTTGAGACAGTTTTATTAGTGGCCCTGAATGAAGAGGATATAGTAGAGTATGTGGCCAATTGTCATAAGTGTCAGCAGGTAAAGTATGAACACCAGTAAGTTTGCTTTATAGAATGCCCATTCCTAAGTGGAAGTGGGAGAGGATAGCTATGGATTTCACTGTGGTTCTTCGTAAAACCTTAGGGAACATGACTCAATTTGGGTCATAGTGGACAGGCTAAACAAGTCCGCACATTTCATTCCTGTTAAGGTAAACTACAATTTAAAGTAGTTAGCAAAGATCTATGTCAAGAAGATTTTAAGATTGCATGGGGTGCCAGTTTCCATCATAACTAATAGAGGTACGCAATTTACCTTTAAATTTTAGCACAAGTTGCATGAAGAGTTGGGCACCAAGTTCTACCTTAGCACTGCATTTCATCCTCAAACTGACGGGCAGTCTAAAGGGACTATTCAGGTGCTTAAGGATATGTTATAAGCATGTGTGACTGATTTTAGTGGTCATTAGGATAAGTTTTTACAGTTGTGTGAGTTCTCATACAACAATAGTTATAATTTTAGTATCAACATTGCTCCATTCGAAGCACTTTGTGGGAGAAGATGTAGATCACTCATACATTGGTTCGAGGTTAGTGATGTGAAGCCTTTGGGCACTGACTTAGTGAAGGAATCTCAAGAGAAGGTGAGGTTCATTTAGGACAAGTTGTTGGTAGCCTAAAGTAAACAAAAGGAATATGCAGATCGCAAGGTAAGGAATATGTTTTTCAAACCAGGTGAGCATGTGATATTGAAGAGAACTAATGAAATCCATTCTGTGAAAATTCAGTGGATACTCCTTCCTGTTGAGGAGGCTACTTAGGAAACAGAGAAGGACATGCACGACAAGTACCCTCACTTGTTTGAGGATTTAGTTAGTATTCTTACTTCATTCTCACCTAATTTTCTTGATTGGTTATTCGGAGATGAGCGATGGGTAAATTAGTTTCCGATGTAACGACCCCTTCCTTTATTACGGTCTAGTCTAGTATGCTAAAATTTAGGTTAATTTTCTCCTTGAACAAAGAGTTAAAAATTTTAGACTAGGCTAGTCTTGGCTGAAATCCAAGTTTGGTGTGTTCTAGGATAATCTAGGAATGGATTAGTTAATGGTTAATTGATTTGAGGTTATTTTGTGATAGCTAAAATGATAAGGAATCCGAAGAAACTTTTGGAATTGAATTTGGGTTAGTAGAACTCCGGATATCACATTTGACATAAAAAAGATAATTTAGGATGTCAATATCTAGAAGTGTGTTGTGAAATGGGCAAAATTCTGGGGTAGTCATACATTCTGCCTCAACCTAGTACGTTATAGCGGAAGGCAGACCACTACCAGTGGCCCACTATAGTCACTGGCCCGCTATAGCGGGAGTCTGGGTCGGTCAATCCCGCCATAACGAACGAATTCCGCTATAGCGGGAATCGTCCTGCTATAGCGGGATAACCACTTTTTAATGCAGAAAATAGTTAAAAACATATTTTACATTCCAAATACGTTCAAGGGCTGGAGAAGGCAATTTTAGGCAATTTTCATCGTTTTTCCACCCAATTCCTTCATTGAGGTAAGTAATTCTATCTTTTTAACTAGGTTTTCAAAGAATTAATCTTAGAATCACTAGTTTTGGGTATGGGAAAGGATTGGACTTGACCTAGGTGGAAATTCTGGTGCAATTTGGTGATTTTGGGGTAAAACTCTTGGTTTTTGATTTAAAAATTGATGAACTAAGGTTGCATACTTAGAAATCATCGTTATAAACATGAAATTGGTAGAATTAAGGTAGAATGATGGTAGAATACCCTAAACCAAGGGAATGATCATAACTTTGGCCTTGGGGTTTTGGGATTAGGGTATAATCCTTAATTTTATAAGGCCATTTGTTGAAATATGTGTTGTATTGTTCTTTCTAGACTGAAACCAAGCAGAAATTGCAAGAAAGGGAAAGTCTTAGGTTCATTAGAGCAAGTGCAAGATTGGATGAGGTAGGTGATGGTTAAAAGTAGTTGAAAAACTAATTTGGTTTATGTGTGTATATTAATTATCTCTTTGTGTAGTTGTTACAATGAATGCTTTAAGAGGTTGAATTGTTGAATGATATTCTAAGTGTCTAATCACATCTAACGAGGTTGTATAAAGACTTAGCTGATGTACAAGTGTGGTTGTGTCGTTCCTATTTGTCATGTACTTATTGGATAATATTACAAGTTGCAAATCACCTTAATTGAGTTGGTGTAAAGGATTCTCATTTGTATTTGTACTTGTTAGATTGTATTGTGATTGCATATGTGTGACATGGATTGATATTGTGAGATAAACCTGTAAAGGTCATCATCTCAGAATTGGTGGAAATTAATGGAGTATAAGGGTGGGGATGTCGTAATAAGGGTGATATAACATTAGTTTGGGGATAAGGATGGCAGACACTAGGTGTTTGGGATATTTTGTACATGAACTTAGCTCGTCCCCTACAGGTCATAGCTAGTGGTCAAACATAAGACCCTTAGCATGTGTGTATAAGAGATTGGTTAGTTGGACGGTTATTTGAGTAAACTAGTTTCTGTTGATTGTTGATGTATTTTGTTCCTTGAATGAACTGGGTTATGTTGATTGCTGATATATTTGGTTCCTTGAGTGGACTAGGCTATGTTGATTGTTGAAATATTTGGTTCCTTGAGTGAACCGATTGACCTGTTGTTGTTATTTGGATCCATGAGTGGTCCGAGTTGTTGGCATATTTGAAAGTGTAAATTCTATGGATGTCCATTGAAAGAGTAATTGAGGCAAGGTTGAACTCATTATTGTTAGTCATGGTTATTTTGACCTGGTCTATTATTGTAAGTCATGGTATATTGACTTGGTCTACTGTTGTGAGTCATGGTTTGTTGACTTGTTATATTTTTGTTTGTCATGAACATGACTTGGTAAATTTCCTATATTGACTTACACCTGTCTATATTCATTGGATGTTGTTGAGAAAGGTTAAGTGGAAATATAATTGAGGTAAAGGTAATTGTTAATTGTTCATGGTTGCACTTGTTTAAAAGGTTATAGTTATTGTTCACATTTATGATTTTTAATTGACCGATGACTTTATCAGTACATAATGACTTTTTACTGATACTACATGTCTCTTTTTTGTTGAGTGCAAAGCATCTTCCATCGACTACATCGAGACGTTAGCTTTAGATTGTGATGCGCATCGACTTAACGGTGAGCTATATCTTCTGAGCAGCCATGAATCATCTCTCATTAGTTCTTGTCCACTTGTTTCGGAAATAGATACTTTCATATTGTTTTTGGGTTGAACCCATTGTTAGGTGTTTTTAGTACAATGACTTTCAGTTCTTGGGGTTATTTTAGACATTTGTACATTTCCGCATTTGATATCATTGTTCGAACATTTCGACAATATAGGGTTTATTAATGGGATTGCTAATTTCTTTTAAAATCTGTTAAGTTGAATGGATGGGTATTTGGGTTAATTTGTTTTCCCACCGAAGGGATAGTGTGGGTACCACTAGCGACGGGTTTGGGTCGTGACATATATATCGACATAGCATACAAAAAGAGGGGAAGGGACAAACTGTACAAAATGAATCCCCCAAGACCTGGTAAGTCCAGTATAAAAACCACTATACACAAAGAATACTAGGCAGATGTCAATCTATACAAGTAGTCTCTGAATATACAAAATAAGACTAGTACTGAAACATAAGGAGATGGATCAACTCTGGATACTGAAATCTCACTCAAATCTTCGGTCAGCAACTCTGCTTAAGGTCAACGTCAACAATGATGACTCCTACTAGGATCCACATCAGGGAAAAATATGCAAAAGTGTAGTATGAGTACCAAAACATGGGGTACTCAGTAGTCATCATAGGTCGACTGAGCTCAATTAAAAAGTATAATAAAGTGCGAATCTATACTAAGAGGCGATAAATGAGAGTCAAGAATAGAAAATCACAGGCTATGCTAAGAAAATGTAGGAATCGTAAGAAAATAGCTCCAAAATGGAAAATAAATGCCTAGCTATAACCTAACTAGACCCCATAAGCCCAGAAGGTACACACAATAAAATAAAACCCAATCGAGCCCCCATAAGCACGGTGGGTGCAAACAAGGAATAATACTAATATAAAACCAAGTACACAGTAATAAATATGAAAACTAGCCAAAGTGTACGATAAGCGTACATTATATTCTCCCTCCATCCATAACCATAAAACGTACTAGTCCCTAACCAAATTTCCTAATTTTAAATCAATAATAGTGAATGCTGATGTGACGTACACTTATGACACTTTCGACGCTTAAAACGGTGAATATTTGCAAGTACATGTTATTTTTATGTAGATATAATGGATTTTTAGGTGTTTGTAGGTCAAGTAGGTTCGGAAGAGTGGAGTTCATGATTTTGGACTAATAATTCATCAGACGACCCCATGTCACGACCGTGGAACCTGAACATGGTCGTACTCAGGCATTGTAGGAAGAAGCAGAGGATGAATGTCAAGAGATAATCAGACGACAACTCCCACGATAGTAGGTTGATCTCATGATCGTACAACCTAATTATGGGAAGGACTACCTAGGAGGAAGGCTACAGGACCCAAGTGAAGAGAAGATCAGACGATCGAATCCCATGACCTTACCTAGAAATGACGGTCGTACCAAGGTGTCGGGGGAGAAAGGTCCTGAAAACAAGTCTGCAGGAGTTAAAGTATAGGAGGATCAAATCACATCATACAGTCGTTGGTAGAAGATATGGAGTTGTACTATGTATCGTACCAGAGAAGACCTAAAGATGACTAAGTCCATGAGCAAACCATGAGCACTAAGGAAGATCATGGAATCAAACCACGATCGTACCTTACATTCGTCCGAGCTAACCGACACAAAAATTCTGTTGTGTTTTGGATAGGTTTTATTTTGTCTATGAATACTTTTATTCATTTTATTGTATTAGTTTACATTCTATTAAATTGTTGTAAAGTTCGAAGGCACATTCTTGGTCTTTGAATCATAAGCATAAAATTCTAGGCTTTTAATTTAAAATGGGGAACATAGTCCTAGTGCCTTACATCCATTGATTACAAATCCGAAGAAGTCAGCAGTTGTTACTATTGAAGTTTAATTCACAACCCTCCTCCCCCCTTTATTCTTACAGGAAATTGTTATTGAACTGCTTCAACATACATATTGATTGATATTCGACCTATTCCCTGTGGGATCGACCCTAACCTAATTGGGTTCTATATTTGATCAACGACCCTTTGTGACATCAAATGCTGGGCTTGAACCCAAAATATCAAATAATATGTAGTGAAACTAGGTGCCGGACTCGAACTAGAACTAACAAATTAATAACCAGTACAATCAGATGTCAAAATTGAACCAGAACTAATAGATAATATTCAGTAATACAAAGTGTCGGACTCGAATCAGAACTAATAACTAATAACTAGTACAACCAGATATCAGACTAATAAATAATAACCAGCACAACAAGATGCCAAACTCAAATTGGAACTAATAGATAATATTCAGTAATACCAGGTGCCAGACTCCAACCAAAACCCTATAATAAATCTCCCAAAACAATCCTATAATCATTTTTATCAAAGAAGGGCGTTATCCTAAAGTAACCTACCTTAAAAAGGACGATATGGTAAACTACAAGTCTTGGGCACCCAACCTAAGGCAAGAATCTACCTAAACCTAAGATAAGGCTTCTTAACTCAATTCCACAACCCTAAGTACGCTAAGTCATTTCCTAAAGGAGAAAAAACTACCTTCCCCTTGCAACTGATCCAACAGGTCATCTATCCTAGGCAAGGGATATTTATTGTGAATGGTCACCTTATTCAACATGTGATAGTCTATGCACATTCTCATTCTACCATCCTTATTTTTCACAAAAAAAAATAGGTGCACCCTAAGGAGAAACACTTGGGTGAACAAAACCCTTTTCTAACAACTCTTGCAACTGAGACTTTAACTCTCTCAACTTTGCTAGTGCCATACGATAAGGAGGGATAGAAATAGGTCGAGTCCTTGGCTCTAAATCTATACAAAAATCAATTTCTTAGTTTGGAGTCATACCTAGAAGATCATCTGGAAACACCTCTAAGAATTCACACACTACTGGAACTGACGCTATCGGAGAAACTACAGATTAATCTTCCTAAAAATTGGCCAAAAATTCCCTATATCCCTTCTGCACTAGTTTTTGGGCATGAATTGTTGACACAAACCTCACATGATTAGGTTTAAAAGTACCTTCCCACTCTAACTTATCCATTTCGGGCATCACTACAGTAATGGTTTTTGCGTAACAGTCAAGAATGACATGATAAGCAGATAACCAACTCATCCCTTATATAATATCAAACTCCTCCATATCTAATATAACTAGGTCTGCTAGGGTCTTAAACCCCATAAACATCACAAGACACGCATGATACACCTGATCAACATATACAGATACCCCAACTGGTGTGGACACATACATAGGAGCATCAAGATATCCACTGGGATACCAAGTTTAGCCACCTCTCAGCATCGACAATGACGTATGTGCTCCTGATCTTTTTAGTAGTAGGCCAATAGATCTGGTCCCTGTCCTTCCCCACAATCAGAGTGTCCCACAACTACCTCATATCCATCTCCTGAGACTTAGCCAGGTACCCAGCATTGGAGATGTTTGGCATCCCAAGCATCTCATTTATAGTAGCAATATGCGCAGGGACATCCACTCTCCTGATGCGGATGGTGGAGTTGGGGTCATCCCAAAGCATGGTATGGAGTATGGCATAAAACTCCTTGACCCAGCCGAAAACCCCAGATGGAGGAGCCTCCACCAGTGGGACCAACCAAACTCCTGGTGTCAGGTAAGAACTCGGGTGCCTTAGTCGCCACCCTCTTCATCACAAAGACCCTCTCATAACAGAACCTCATCCTTCGGTACTCAAAAAATCTCTCCCAATTGTTCTTATCTGGAAATCTATCATAGGCTGAATCATTCTCTTAATTTTCAGCCATCATTGGGGGTGTTTGATCTGTAAAATCATGGTAAGAAAATAAGTTAGAACTCACAAAAGTGTTGAGTAATCAAATTTCAGAAAAGTCCTAGCCTAGGCCTGACTGGGAGGCTACTGCCTGTAGTCTCCCACTATAGTTGGTTGTACTCCTCTATGGTGATCCAGTTATACCGGGAATTTTTCCGCTATATCAAGGTCTCTATAGCAGCCTTTATCATCCCGAAGCTCCAAGGGGTGCGTCAATAGCGCCCCTTGGATAAAAGCCTCGTTTTGTCATTCCAACCCAAGATCAGTGTTCATCAAGTGCCCTAACACTAGTTTATGCAAAAAATTGGCAATTATAACTCTTAAAACATGCCCAAATCATCAAAATCAAATCAAGAGTAACCATATGCATTTCCTACTATTTCAAGACCATTTTTGGCCATGAACTCCGTAATTTTTATGCCCAAAATGCTATAGAAGCATTGTAAATGTAATGGAAGCACCCATGCTTCAAAATTTTGACCAAATTAACCCCAATTTCAAAATTTCAAAACAAGCCCAAAACCTATTCTATTTTTATGAATGCAAGCATAAAACAAGTGAAAAAGTAAGTAATGAAGTAAAAAGACGAAGTATATCAATAATTACCTTATTTCAACGACGGGATCGGAGTGATTTGGGAGGGGAGTTTTGGAGTGAAAAGGAGGAGAAATGGGCGAGAAACCCATTTCTCACCCCTTTAAACTGTAGCGACCCTCTACCGTTATAGCGCTGTTGCTATAGGGGGATCCAGTCTCTCAAAGTGCAAAAACAATTTTATCTGTTGTGTTTTGAAATCTTTTTGTTTCGGTATATTGTTGAGGCCCAGATACCTTGGGCTCTTGGGAAATGGTTTCTTCAATTTGTCTTATAGGTTTCGAAAGGAAGGAAGATTCCTTAATGGAGTGGAGTTGTAATAAATTATGGCTTGAATTTTTAGTGCATCAAGGAAAATAAAAATGTAGTGTTTCACTTAAGTCAGTAAATACACTATCGTGGTAAGAGCGTTAAGGTTCAATTTAGACTCGTACCATTCTTTCCTTAATCATGATCATTCAGGGATAAACAATAGGTAAATTGATATCTATTGTAACGACTTGTTCTGTTGTTATTAAAAGACACCTCGTTATGGGTATGGGTTACGGGAAATTTTGAAAATACGATATTGAATTAGTATATGACGACAAGATTAAAAGTTTAGAATTTGAAATTTTTAGGTTGGGCTGATGTCATCCCACTATAGTGAGAATTTTTTCGCTATAGCAGTTTTGCTATAATGGCTGGCAAGCCGCTATAGCTGGATGAAAGGACCAAAATCTTAGGTTCGATTTTAATATTTCCTTTTTCTCCTCTTTAGTTGTAAAAAGGATGAGTTTTGCTCTAAAAACCCTTATATGGTTACCTCATGGCTTGGGAGCAATGGAGAGAAGGGATTTCGGATTTCACTTTAATGGGGTAAAACCCATGGTTTTCCCGCTGATTTCATGTCAAAATTCACTTTCATAGAGTCAAAAGCTCATGTTCATGCCTCTGTAGCAGCTTAAGCATGATGTTGATTGATGTGAGATTGCTTGCTTAGGCCCTCGAGCATGGTGTCGGGATGGATAAAATGGACGAAAACCTGAGTAATTTAGTGGGAATATTTTGTTATTTTATGGTATTGAATTTGCCCATTAAGTTATGTATTTACCTTGTTATTGTTCATCCTTGTATGATTTTAATAACGGTGTTGTACCTAAAAATTGGGTTAAACCTATTAAATGCATAAATTAATAGTGGTAGTGTTGGTGGAGTCAGAAGAGCTAACCAGAGAAATGGGAAATTAGTGAGGTATCAATGTTAGGATGAATGGTTGGGGTGTATTATTTCATAGGTTATGTGCAAATTGTAGGTGTTGGTTTTACGTAATCAGAATGATGGTTGGGGTGTATTATGTCATAGGTTATGTGCAAATTGTATGTGTTGGTTTTACGTAATCAGAATGCAACTTGAGTTATATGTGTTTGCTAACTATTCTTTGTATTGCTTGTTATAATGCATGTTCAATTAAAGTGAATGACTATTCTATATCCTAAGTGTTAATCACATGCAATGAATATATATGAAAGCTTGTTCATTTTTACAAGTGTTGTTTCGATTATCATTGTGGTTGTGATTGTTGTGATATCTGTGATTAATGTGGGGTGTACTGGTATTTAGGCATCTTCTTAAAATTTACACTATTACTATTATTATTATTATTATTATTATTGTGGGATGTGCAGGTATTTGGACATCTTCACAGTATTGGTTAGTATAAGGTTGGAAGGCACTTAATGTCTGGAATTTATTACATGGACAAGAGCTCATCTCCTACAGGTCATGGCTGGTGGGCGACAATAAGACCCTTAGCATGTGTGTACAGGTATTGGTGTGAGTGATGATTTCTTGAGCTAATTGGATTATTTGTTTATCTGACATACACTATGTTATATTAGTTCCTTGAGTGAACCAAGCTTATTTGTTAATATGATATATTGGTTCCTTGAGTAAATTGGGCTTACTTTTTAATATGATATATTGGTTCCTTGAGTGAACTAAGCTTATGTGTTGTCCTATTATATTGGTCCCTTACGTGAACCGGGTTTATATGATGACTTTTATATTGGTTTCTTGTATGAACTGAGACTTATGATTATGACTTTTCCCATTATTAGAAGGGATCCTCGAGAGGTCCGGATTAAGGCTATAAAAAGAAGGGTATATCTTTTATATCATCTACTTACTATGTGAATGATACAAAAGGTGGTATATTATGGTTTAGTCATGGTTTTTGACCCTATTATTTTCCTATATTAACCACACTTGACTAAATTTCTGAGGTTGGTAGTGGTGGGTTGACTTGAGCTACTGTCTATGTTAGCTCTCACTAGATTAAACTCAGTAGCGGGTTACATAAAGGTTAAGTGTTATGAATTTGAGGTACGGCTACTTGGTAGGTATTTGTATTTGTACTATGACATATGTATAGTCGGTACTCTATCGATTATTGCATTTGAGGTCGGGATGGCGGGGTGTTACTGTCTTATAATTTATGCCACATAGACTTAAATAAATCGAAAGATACTAGGGTGTAAATGTATAATCGGAGTAGTGGAACAACGATAAGTATTGCGTAAGGGTATTAAATGATGGGTTATTAAGGGTAAGAAACCTTGAGGGTTGAATATCGTAGGATTCAAAGATAATTACAGAATGAGATATGACTTGACCAAGTAATGGATAGTTTGTAATTAAGGCTAGTAATATCCAAGAGTGATAAGGATTTATTTTAAATGGAAGATCTCTTACTAAAACAACTCTCAAGTTATATGCTTTTTTTTGGATATTTATATGATCATTATGTGATTTTATTTGGGTAGACCTACAATGGTTACCAATATGTGTTATTTGTACTGATACTACTCTTGCTATACACTTTTTGGGGTATAGTCTAGTTGTAGGATCAGTAGGTGTTTCATGCTTGACACGGTAAAGATCTTCATCAGCTTTTGTTATTGTTTCTATGGTAGAAGCTGGGTCATGTGTTCAGTTTGTATTTCCTTTTAGTAGCTGTTGTACCTGTTTAGACTAGTTCCTTGGGGAAGGGGTTTTCAGTTGTATTTAAGTTTTATTAAATGTTTGTAAGAAATTAGGTATTTTTTGTTTCTTAATTGACATTCATATGTATTTTAAATGGGTTATAAAGGTTCTCCTATCTAGATGGATTAGAGTAGGTGTCCGCACGATCTGGTTAGTTGGGTCATGACATCGTGTGATACCCAAATTAGGGCGTATATCATGATAATGATGCAAAAACAAAATTTTTGGGTTGAAAGTGAGGGTTGAAGCCCAGGTTTATGAGTTGATTGATATTTTGACACTTTGTCCTTATTTACTGTATCTAATTTTTTGTTATTATATATGAGAATGTATCTTCATTCATCTCATGGATATCTGAAGAGTGATGTTGAAAGGAAACTAATCTTTGAATTGAGTGATCCATTGCTTTTGCCCAGACGGTGAGGTTTAATATTTTTTGTGGTCTGTTGCCTTTGCCATATTATGAGGTTTGATATTGTGATTGGTCTGTTCCATTTATTGGATGATGAAGTGTGATGTTATTGAGTGATTTGAGTGATTATATATAGATCTCGTGAGTCCCCATGGGTCCCATCTCGTAGCGAACCATTGGAAGGGGTGTTATGGAGTGCATTGATCTTTGCATATCATATAATATCACTACATTTGCATTGTTACTTGTGCTATTATTGTGATTGAGATAAACTGTGATATAATTTGATATTGAATTGCTAATACTTTTCTGCATGGAAGGTTATTTTAGTATTCTTTAGTCGATATAATTTTCTGCTTAAGCTCTGTCAGTCTATGATGCCAACTGAGTACAAGTGGACCGTAATCACTCCTATTTTTCTGCATACTTCCGATGCAGGTCTTGGTACAAGTGGATCTCATGGCTAGAGCTTGTGCTTTTCAGTATCATTCGAAGCTGTGGTGAAATTTTACCTTCAGAGATTGACCAGACTTGACTGTTTATTACTTTCTTTCTGTTTTACTTTCCTAGATAGTGTTGTTTCATTTATTTATGGCAGTTTGTACTAGACTCGCTCCAATATATATATGATAGCTAAGTCCTGGGATGTCATTGGAGTACTATGTATGGTTTCCTTTCGCTTATTAATGTAGTGGGTTGCTATTGAATAGTAGATGTGTTATTCCATTATTTTACCTTTAATTTTAATGAATTGTGTTTTCATGAGTTTGACTTACCTACCATGGTAGGTTGGTGTAGGTGTAATTACAATCCATGGAATTTTGCTTTGTGAAAATCACCCAACTTATGAAAACAGGCTACAAACCTCAATATCAAGCCAAAAGTCCCAATTTCACATCACTAGCACTGTTACCTCCAAACCAGGCATCAATGCATTAGTCCCAAAGTCCCAATTCATGCATTAGTCTTGTGTGCTACTAGTACCTTGTTTGGTATATTTTTTTTAGAACTATGTATAACACTCTATTGTGTATTGAGGTGTTTATTACTAATACCTCAGAATCCCTGGTATTAGTAATGCAATGGATCCTAATGCATGCCCTAGTTTGATTAAAGACACAATTGCCCTTAAAATCTTTTCCACATCCTTTCCACCATATTTGTGGAGGGTATTTTTGTAAACAAATATTTTTTTTTTAAAAAAGTATGCAGTGTAAATTATTTTTAATACACCAAACAAAACACTGGATAAGAAACATCTCAGTATAACTAATGAAATCATAATTAATACTAGCATTACTAATACAAATATTACTAATACAATATAATTTGGACTATTCTGATACACCTTACCAAACGACCCCTAAGTCCTCCCACTCATAGCCTGCTTTACAGAGTAGGTCCCCATCCAAGCAAAGTTGGAAGAAATTTAAGTCATAACCTACCTCGAAAGTCAGATCGCAATCCACCAACGGTCACAAACTAGCTTTCCCCTTCTAAATGGCTTCAAAATTCCCCCAATCTATCAAGAACAAGTTCTACGCATAAATACGCAATAATACGCATATTCTTATATTTCTTTCATAGGTCTAAAAAGTCATCCCCATGCCCCAAAACAAAAAAATGGAATTATATTAGAATATTATTTTGCCCATAACTTAGGAGTTTAAATCTGAAACTTCATAAAAAACGGAGTTAAAATCGACCTTGAAATCATCAATTCATCATTCTTTAACTTTACCGAGAAATCCCCAAATTTTCAAGTTAAAAACAAAGATTTGAAGATGAAATCATAAAAAGGTCATTGGAGAATGTGTAAAAATAGTATAAGAAACTTACCTCATGAAGAGATCTCGAAGATTTTCTTTGGAATCTCCCCAAACTGAGTTTCCAAACTTTAAAAATAGAGTTATGAGGTTATGTTTGAAAATACGATTTAAATCTGTCCAGAACCTAATTAGGTTTTGCGAATACGACAGGGTTGTGCAAACCTAACCAACCCGGACCATGACTCATTGCAAACACGAAGATGATGAGCAAGTTCCCCCGACCCGGATCTGGTTCCCTTTCGCGAAGGATGTCCCCCTCCTCGCATTCGTGATGACCATGCGATATCCTCCTTCGTGAACATGAACAAGGTCTCGCGAACGCGAAGGAGAAAACTAGCTGCATAACACCTTGTGCACCAGCAACAAGAAAAATCTAAAAATTCTTTGAACAGATGCTCGGGATTCATTCAGAACTCCGTGAACAAAAACCAACTATGCTTCTAAACTAAAAACGATATTTCAAACTCAATGAAACCATCACAATCGCAAACGGAGGTCTCTATCAACGGATGTTGACCAAAGTCAACTCTAAGTCATAAACTTCTAGCATTCCAACCAACTACTCAAAATACATCCGAACGTCTCAGGACTCGAACCAAAGGTGCTACTAACCATAAAATGACATTCCAGAGCTAACAAAATTGACAAAGTTCTCATGCAATGTCAAAATCACCAAATGTTGACCACAGTGAACCCTACTATCTTCAAAACCTTCGAAAATGTGAAACTCATATAAAACACAATCAACTACCTTAGGAACCATGCCACACGCTCCTGCAGGCCACAAATACCATAATAGAACTATGGGGAGGTGTAAAATGATTAAAATGCACCAAAATCTAAAAATTCAATATGAGGGTCGTTACATCATCCACAACTAAAACACATGTTCATCCTCGAATGTAAGATTAAGGAAAGTACCTTAACTATAAAAAAGATGGGGATATCGACTCTGCAAATCCGACTCTATCTCCATGTAGCTTCCTCAATTAGTTGATGCTTCTATGGAACCTTCACTGAGCTTATGTCCTTAAATCTCAACTTCTTAGTCTGTCTATCCAATATGGCTATGGGCTCCTCCTTAAAAGTCAAATTCCAATCTACATCTACCAAATCCCACTTAAATCACATGAAAACCAATGGAATAATACTTTTTCAACATCAAGACATTCAAAACTGTATGCACAACTGAAAGTTTTGGAGGTAAAGCCAACACATAAGATAACTCCCCAACACACCGAAGAATCTCAAATGTACCAATAAAGCTCGAGCAAAGCTTTCCCTTCTTCCCAAATATCATCACACCCTTCATGGAACTTACCGTTAACAACACCCGTTCATTAACCATGAACTCCAACTCATGAACTCTCTGGTTTACATAACTTTTCTATCTACTCTGGGTTGCCAAGAGTTGATTTTATATTAACTTCACCCTGTACATTGAATCCCTCAACAAGTCGGTATCCCACGGCCTAACCAAAGTAATCAAACCAACAAATTAGAAACCTTCACTTTCTTCTATATAAAGCCTCAAATGGCGCGATCTGATTACTCAAATGATAATTGTTATTATAGGCAAACTCCAAAGGTAAGAACTAGTCCTGCTGACCACAAAAATCAATCACACAAGCTTGATGAATATCATCTAAAACATGAATAGCCCACTCCAGCTGGTCATCTATATTTGGGTGAAAAGCTATAGTCATCTCCAACTGGCTGCCTAACTCTCACTACATAGAACTCCAAAAGTGTGAAGTGAACTGAATATCTCTGTCTAAAATGATGGAAATGGGCACACCACGCAACCAAACTATCTCTCAAATGTAGATCTAATGAAACTTCACTAGTACATAATGAGCTAATATGGTCAGTCTATCCATAATCACCCAAATGAAGTAAAACTTCCCAAATGTCTGAGGCAATGCAACCACAAAGTCGATAGTGATACTCTCCCACTTCCCCTCATGTATAGCCATCCTCAGAGTCATACCACCTGGTCTTTGGTGCTCATAATTCACTTGCTAACAATTCAAGCACTTAGCCACAAACTCCATAATGTCCATATTCACCTCACACTATCAATAGTGCTGCTTCAGGTAATGAAACATCTTAGATGCACTTCAATGAACAGAATACCTCAAACTATGAGCCTCCTCTATGATCAATCTAATTAAGTCACTAAATCTAGGAATACGAATCTGAACCTTCATCTTTGAAAAAACTTTGGATCAAGAATTTCTTCCTTAGCATCGTCACTCAACACCTTACCCCGATGATACATAATTTCCCATCCTCAAACTATCTATCCTTAATATAATCCAACAACAAGGATTGCGCCTCAACAATAAGAACTCTACAAGAGTCATAAATATTGAGTCTCACAAAGCTATTGGCCAAATGCTAGACATCCATAGCCAAATGTCGCTCCTCGGCCACCAACAAAGCAAGACTACCCATACTCACCGCCTTCCTACTCAAGGCATCTACAACTAGATTTGCCTTGTCTGTATGATAATAAATAGTCATGTCATTTTCCTTCAACAACTCCAACCATATGTGCAGTCTCAAATTTAATTCCTTCTTGTTGAATATACACTATAGGCTCCCCATACAAGTAATACCGCAACAACTTCAAAACAAATACTTTTATTGCTAGCTCAAAGTGATGAGCGGGGTAGTTCTTCTCATGGGTCTTCAACTGCCTTGAAACATATGCTATAAACTTTTCTTTCTGCATAAACACAAAACCCAAGCAAACTCCCGAAGCAACACAATATAAGGTAAAGCCTTTACCTTCCACATGTAAGTTCAACATATGTATTGAAGTCAACAAGGTCTTGAGCTTTTAAAACCCTTCTCAAAATCATCAGATCACTGAAAAGCAACATTGTTCTAAGTTAATCTAGTCAAAGAGGTTATAGTAAAAGAGAAGACCTATACAAATATTTTGTAGTAGCCTACCAAACAAATAAAATTTCAAATCTCGATAGCTGAATTAGGCTTAGAACAATCCCAAACAACCTCAAACTTCGCTACACAGACCATTATGCCCTCCTTGGGCGTAAAATTCCCCAAGAATGAAATGAAACTTAACAAAAATTCACACTTTGAGAACGTAGAATAAAATTTCTCATCTCTCAATCTCTGAAGCACAACCCTCAAATGCTTCACATGATCTGCCTTACTCTTGGAATAACATCAAGATATCATCGATGAACATAATCATAAAGAAATTAAGATAAGTCCCAAACACCCCCATTATCAACTTCATAAATGCTACTGGGGAATTAGTAAACCCAAATGATATCATAAGAAACTTATAATTACCATACCGGATCCTAAAGGCCATCTTTAGAATATTCAAAACCCTAATCCTCAACTGATGGTACTCTAATCTTATGTTAATCTTCAAAAATACTAAAGCATCCTAAAACTGATTAAAATAATTGATGTACCAAAAAGGATACTTATTCTTGATGGTCACCTTGTTTAACTGTCAATAGTCAATACACATGTGCATAGACCCAACCTTCTTCTCCAAAAACAACACTGGAGAACCCCAAGTTGAAACACTAGGTCTAATTAATC
This sequence comes from Capsicum rhomboideum, assembly GCA_031232105.1. Taxonomy (NCBI): domain Eukaryota; kingdom Viridiplantae; phylum Streptophyta; class Magnoliopsida; order Solanales; family Solanaceae; genus Capsicum; species Capsicum rhomboideum. The sequence goes on from CP124714.1 coordinate 49,648,565, forward strand.
CCTTATTCAACAAATCCTTTAATAGTTCCTTCTACTCTTTCAACTCTCCAGGATCCATCTTATTGGAAGGAATGGAAATGGGCTTAGTGCTTAGCTTTAAGTCAATGCTATAATTGAAGTCCCTATCTATAAGAACACCTGATAAATTAGTAGGAAACACATCGATAAAATCCCTAACCACCCTTACTATCTCTAATTGAGGTGTGTTAGCACTACTATCATGCACATAAGTCAAATAAGAAAGACACCCTTTCTCAACCATTCACTGAGCCTGAAGAAAAGAAATAACTTTCTTAGGATACAAACCCTGGGTAACCTCCACTCCAACCTCGACATCCTTAGCATAACTAAGGTAACTATTGCATCAAAAAGTACACGCAAGTGTAAAGTGGCTTTTGAGAGCAAGATATCGATGGGACTTGGTACTACATAAATAATCTAATTCAAGTAATACTATAAATTGAACAAGTGAAATCGTAACCTAAGAAATTGTTGGTTTTTGTAATTAATAAATAAATAGTAAAAGCAATGCTATAATTCAAATAGATTGTAACAATATCAAGAAGGATTCCTGAGTCAAGGCATAATTCACAATAATGTATAGCAATAATTTTTCATTGCTTCTGTTGTCTATCTTGGTTGTTGATTCACGGTGTTGATTATATGATTTGGGAATGATCATTCTCTAATCGTCTATTTAAACTAGCCTCATAACTACATCATTGAGTGGAATGTGAGGATCTATGTCAAATGCATTTATTTTTATCTTCCCATTTTGTAACCAAATGAGGCAAATTAGGTATATTTACATCCTAAATTCAAATAAGGCCCTTAATTACAAAAGACGCAATCTCATTCCTTACATTCTTCACTTTAACCCTCTGTTCCTATGGTCAGTTCACTTCGAGCTCAAGGATTTCTTTTAAAGGTCACGCATCTTTAAAAAAGTAAAAGAAGGAATTTGAAAACAACCAATACTTGATAAAAAAATCCAAAACCAAATCAAAATCATGCAATACAATCATGTACATAGTCACAACCCTGGAATTATGGTATTTAGCTACTCATAATCTTAAATGAAATCATAAAGTTGTAATGGTTCATGTAAAATTAAGAAGTGATGAACTAAAGAAATAAGAACCCTAATTAAAGCCTCCTTGATATGGTTCATTCTCCCAAAATGTCCAAGGTCATTTTTGAATAGACTAAGTGTCCTATTTATAGTAGTTGATGAATGTGTAGCTGCAATAGCCCTTGGCCGTGGCACTCCTCTAAGGTGGAGGTCAGCCAACATGACACTTCTCCATCCTGGATGCCATCCAATGTGACACTCCTCTATCCCAGCAGCAGTGAGTCGTGACACGCCTTCGATGCGGATGGATACTGCCTTGGAAGCTCCTTACTTCGCTCCAACTTGCTTCTTAAGCTTGGGACACAATGGACACATTGGTGTTCTATTTTGGGAACTCTTTTAAAGTTCAAATTCACCCCTTTCTTTGTGCCACGACCTCGGATGCTCCAATGATCTTCCATGGTGTGAATTTAACTCCAAATGTGCACATTTAGCTCCGTTCATGTCCCATAGTCCATACCTTACTATTGATATTCAAGCTTAGCTCATTTATCCTTTAAATAAAGCTTAATCCACAAGCAAATCCAACATACATAGGGCTAATCACATACATTAGTTCATGGACACAAATTAATCATAACACATTAGATTATAATCGAATTAACTCTAAAACTAAGCTTAACCATGGGTATAAAATGACACTTGGATGAATAAATACACCCAAGATCACCACCCACACTTAAATGTCACCAATCAACACAAGAACACTAAGGCTAAGGTTATAACGACTAATATAAATGACAAGTTCTTAAGAAGCATATTTTATTCAGCACATGTAAACTCAAGAACAACTCCACCCAGACTTTCTAGCCTCAAGAACCGACTCTACTATGTTAGAAAACTAATGCAAGTTACCTAACCAAGATATCAAATACGTCACCTATCTTTCATCAACCATGTTCTCTCACAACAAGAGAGTTACTCATAGTCACTCGCAAATATATAATTTATCACAAGAAAACGTATAAGAATCAAATTATGTTATCTCTCACAATGAATTTCACATGCAATATATGATGAATCATAAGCTTGCCCTTAGTATACTACTCCATTAATATAAGAACATCAAAGTTTATTATCAAATAAGACTTTCAAGTTATAATGTAAGCTAGGGGACGGGCAGGAACTATTCGGCCAGTGATAGTGACTATCTTCCCTAAGCACTTTAACACATCACAATTTTTTTTCAAGAACCAACTTCAATCAATCACATTCTTCTTTATCTACTCTTCTCAACTAAAGATTCCCTTTATTTTCCCTTTTCCTTATACAATTTCCCATATTACAAGTAAGGAGTACTCAAGTATCAAACACTTTTTTTTTATTTCCTTCTAATCCCTACTACTAATACCTGAATTTTTAACCACTTGCACCCTTAATCTTTTCTACAGGATTCCCAAATCACTATATCCCTTTTTCAATTCTCACTACTTTTAACCTTTATTTTTCAATCAAAGCGCTTAGGAGTTTTGGATCAAATTAAAGGTCAATTTGAAAGAAAAGGATCAATCATCATATGTGGTTGCCATCCCCATGATATTTCTTAATCATAGAGACATAAAACATTGGATGGACTCCTGACAAGTTTTGGGGCAATGTAAGTCTGTAAGCTATTGGTCCCATATACTTAAGAATCTCAAATGGACTAATATGACCGAGGCTAAGCTTGCCCTTCTTACTAAACCACATCACTCCCTTCAAGGGAGACACCTTCAGTAAGATATGTTCACCTAGCTTAAAGTACATGTCTCTTACTTTGCAATCTGTGTATTTCTTTTGTCAGCTTTGGACTGCCAACAACTTATCTTGAATGAACCTCACCTTCTCTTGAGCTTTCTTTTCCAAGTTTATGCCTAAGGTTTCACATCAACCACCACAAACCAACCTATGGGTGATCTTCATCTTTTTCTATAAAGTGCCTCAAATGGGACCATGTAAATACTAGAATGATAACTGTTATTGTATGAGAATTTTCACAATGGTAGGAACTTATCCCCATGACCCCTAAAGTTAGAAACACATGCTCATAACATGTCCTTAAGCACCTGAATAGTCCTCTCTGACTTCCCGTCCATTGCAGATGAATGGCAGTACTAAGATTATGTATTGTGCCCAACTTTTTGTGCAATTTGTGCCAAAACTTATAGGTAAACTGCATACCTCTATCGGATATTGTCACCAAGATGTAGTTTACTTTAACTGGAACGAAATGAGAAAATTTTGTTAGCTTGTCAATAATGACCCCAATTTATTCATATTGTCCCAAGGTCTTAGGAAGACCCATCACAAAATCTATAGCAATTCTCTCCCATTTCCACTCGAGAATAGGCATCCTCTGAAGCAAACCTATAGGTCTTTGATGTTTGTACTTCACCTGCTGATAATTGTGACATTTGTCCACATATCCTACTATATCCTTCTTTATTTGGGGCCACCAATAGAGCTGTCTCAAGTCATGATACATCTTGGTGGCACTAGGATGTATAAAATATCGAGAACCATGAGCTTCTGCAAGCAAACTAGGTATCAAATCATCACAAGTCACACACACTTGCGCCTCACTCTCAACATGCCACTAGCATCAAGTGTGGCATCCTAGGCCTCAACACATGCCCCCTTATTTTAAATCTTATTCAAATTTGCATCTTCAAATTGCTTGGTCTCAAATTGATCATAGAATATTGATCTTGCCTCAACACTAGCAAACACTGAACCCCCTTTTGGACACCCTAAACTATATGAAATGCATTGCTAGATTTTGGATCTCTCTAGACAAAGATCTTTTTGTCAATCTAAAACAAACTAAATGACCCATGCTTATCAACTTTCTGCTTAATGTGTCTGCTACCACATTGGCCTGTCCTGGATGTTATTGGATAGTCATATTGTAATCTTTCAGTAACTACATCCACCACCTCTGCCTCAAATTCAAACCCTTCTGAGTGAAAACATGTTATAAGCGGAGATGGTTTGTGAAAACCTCACACTTAGCACCAAAAAAGTAGTGTCTACATATCTTAAGTGCAAAAATCCCTATTGCTAGCTCCAATTCATGATTTGGATAATTCCTCTCATGAAACTTCAATTGCCTTGAATCATAGGCTATATATTCTTATCGTGCATTAACACAACACCCAAGCCAGAACGTGAAGCATCACAAAACACTTTAAAATCCTTACCTTAATCTAGCAAATCAAGGATAGGAATTGTGGTCAAAAGAGACTTGAGCTTTTGAAAGCTCTCTTAACACTTGTTGGACCAAACAAACGGTACCTCCTTCTGAGTTGTTCTTGTCGAATGAATAGCATTAGAGGCAAAATTCCATACAAATCTACGGTAATAACTAGCAAGGCCAACAAAGCTTCAAACTTTGGTCACAGAGGTAGGACTAGCCCAATTCTTGATAGAATCAATCTTTTGGGGATCCACCATTATCCCTTTTTTAGAAACCATATGCCCTAAAAAGTATACAGATGACATCCAAAACTCATACTTAGAGAACTTTAAAAGATCCAAGACTATGCGCAAATGCCAATGTAAACCAAAATATCATCAATAAATACAATTATAAATGAATCAAAGAAATATTTAAATATACCATTCATTAAACTCATGAATGCTAACAGCAAAGTCAACCCAAAGGACATCAATATGAATTCATAATGCCCATAACGAGTCCTGAAAGCTATTATGGGAATATCCTCAAGCCAGATCTTCAAATGAGGATTCGTTAACCTCAAATCTATCATAGAAAACATGGAAGCACCCTACAATTGGTCAAAAAATCATCTATTCTAGGTAACACGTGCTTATTCTGGATATTTACCTTGTTCAACTGTCTGTAGCCTATACACATACTCATGCTACCATCATTTTTCTTTACAAACAACACTGGAGAACCCCAAGGCAAAGAACTAAGACGAATGAATCCCTTATCAAGAAAATCCTATAATTGATTCTTAAGCTCACTTAACTCAAGCGGAGCCATCCTATATGGAGGAATATAGATGGGGTGAGTGCCTTGCTCTAAATCAATACAAAAGTCAATGTACCGGTCTGGAGGCATACTAGGAAATTCAGTAGAAATACCTCCTGAACTTCAGACTCTATGACAATTTACTCAATAGTGGGAACCTCTACACTAGTGTTCCCAAGGTGTGCCAAAAAGGTCGAACATCCCTTCCCTACTAACTTCTTAGCACGAATGAAGGAAATTTATTTAATTGGGTCTTACTTACAATCGCCTTCCTATTATAACTTATCCATTCACTACATGTTTAAGGTCACTATTTTAGTATTAAAATTTAGAACAACATGATATGGGGACAACCAAGTCATACCCAAGATGATATCAAAATCTAGCATATCTAAAATCACCAAGTCTACCCATATTTGAAAACCTAAAAACAGCACAAAGCAGGCACGATATACTTGAGTCACTATCAAAGAGTCTCTAATTAGAGTAGATACATATACAAGTGAGTTAAGAATATCACAAATCATGTATAAACCTACAAAAAATTTAACAGATACATACAAAAATGTAGAACCCAAAACAAAAAAGACCGTAACCATTCTATCATAGACAAGAATGGTACCTATAATGACAGCATCTGAAGCCTCTACCTTCGATTTTCTTAGAAAGGCATAATAGTAGGCTCTGTTATCAATTTGAGCAACCTCTCTAAAATTCTAAACACCAGTTCTACCTATATTACCACCACCTTGATTACCACCATGATCACCCTGATAACCACCTCGCCCACCTTGTAGATAACCTCTTCTCATTCCACCACCTCATCTATTAGCCAGAACCATAGCTCTAGACTGTTATTGACCCTAAAATCTTGACGGCTTACCATTAGGACAATTCCTTTTTAAGTGCCCAACACCATCATAAGTAAAACAAGCTCGATCAAATAAAGGCCAGCTAGCAGAAGAATATGAAGCCACTTGACTTCTCACACCTGAAGCCTATTAAGTGGTCCCTGATGGACCCCTATAGATACTGGTAGAGCTGACTATATCAGACGTGCTGGATAGGCCTGAGAATCGTGGCCTCTAGAGTAGGATATGCTAAAGTTTCCAGCATTTCAGGCATTTTTCACTATTATCTTTGCCTCCCTAACCTGTTTAACTCCTCCACTTTCTTTAAAAAGTCAGACACACTATTAAAGGTATTTTCTGAAGAATACATCTGCAATGCCATAACCTGCAAGTCTGTATTCAAACCCTTCATAAAGAGGCGAATCCTATCCTCTTCAGTATCAAGCAGTTGGGTAGTATATCTAGATAAGGCATAGAACCTAGCCTCATAGTTTACAACAGTCATATTATGTTGCTGAAGAGTGAGAAACTCATCTTTTTTCTTATCATGCATGGTGCATGGAATATACTTCTCAAGGAACAAAGTGTGGAAATAAGTCTATGTTAATAGAGGTAAAGCTAAAGACTGATATTCCACATAAGACCTCCACCACTGCTTAGCATCACTCTGTAGTTGAAAGATCACAAACTCTACACCATGCTAACCCACAATACCCATTTTATGCAACCTCTCATAATAGTATATAATAGGCTCGAAGGCATCTACTTTATCAGAACCAAAGAAAGATGGGGGTTTCAACTTTAAGAACTTGCTCAACATATCATGCTCAGTCCCAGTCATAATAGGACCTAAATCGAATAAGGAGAATTTTTTGCCCCAGAAAGATCATCTATCATAGTGGCTACAACAGAAACATGCTACACCTTTGGATAGTGGTGAACATGCACTATAGACATGTCCACAGTATCAACCAACCCACTCAAAAAAATAAAGACCTGCTGAATCAGCTCAAAAGACAACTAAGAAGGGGTTGCACCTCCTAGAACAAGTATGACCCCCTCCTGTTCTGGGATTCTCTCGTTCATAATCTCATCATGATGATCCTCGGGTAGGGGAGGTGTCTCAGATCTTTACTTGGATAGATTGGCTACAGCTCAAGCTCCACTCCTGGCAAGTGTAGCTCTACCTCTCCTTGTCCCTCTACTCCATCCTCTGCCTCTAGCTATAGGTTCTGTGGCTGGAACTGCTGGTATGGGAGCTCCTTCTCCAAATTTGATTGCTCTCATATTCACTATCTATGAAAAATATAATGAAGAAGTCAAATACAAAAAATTTGGATTACTACATACCAATTGGAATCAAGTCATAGCACGACAGAAGGAAGAACGTGAATATTTTTAAGTCTTGTAGCCTCTCGAAGAAAAGTACAGACTTCTCTGAACTATTCTACAAGACTCTACTAAACTCGTTTTGTATGATGAAATCAAAAAACCTAGGTTTCTGATCCCATTTTTTTCATGACCCAAACTCCATTATGAGTGGCACCCACACTACTCTCCTGTGGGAGAACCATCTAACGTGATTGACCGTTACTAACACTTAGTCATTTTTAATACAAAATAAAGCAATCCTATATTAATGACCCATACCCGAAGCAGTTCTAAAATAAAACATTGTGGAATAATAAAAAAGGTCTAAAACGCCCCCAAAAATTGAAGGTTATCGTACCAAAACATCTAAACAAAAAGTCAATGAGTACAACCTAAAAATCTAGCAATAACTAAACTGTTTGTGTCCGAAATAAGTGGAGAAAAAAATTATGCAAGAATATCTAATACTGCTCAGAAGTTGATGCTTACCCTTGGATTGGAAATCAATCACTATCTATTGATGAGGTCCTGTTTGAGCCATTGAAATATGCTCTGCACTGAACAAATAGAAAAGCACAAGGTAGTATCATTCCAAATCCACTATGTACTCGTAGGGTCATAACCCAACTCAACTAATAATTTGTAAACAAGAAGAAACCATGATATATTAGCAATTTTGTTCAATTAGTCTTTCCTTCACAGATTAACTTAATCAAGGAATCAAGTAAACAAGGAAAGCATATCACCAGTACAAAATATCAACTCAAGTCAACTACCATGACTCATAAACAGACAACTCAAGCTTCTAACAATTACCATTTATTTGAACATCGACAACATTAACTTATTTCAAGTATATCAATAGCTCGGATCACTTATGGATCAAATTAACATTAACAATATAACCCGATTCACTCAAGGAACCAAACAACCAAACAACAATATAACCTGGTTCACTAAAGGAACTATCAAACTCTCCAATACCATGCACACACATGCCAAGGGTCTTATAAATTACCTCTAGCCATGACCTGTGGGGGACGATCTTAGCCTATGTACTAAATAACCCAAACAACTAGTGCCTTCCACACTTATCCCAAACCAAGTATTATACTACCCTTATTCCAATATTCCCACCCTTATACTCCCTAAAATTCACCAATTTCATGATGATCAACCTTTATTGATTAATCTTACACTATCAACAATGTCATAACATTTACAATCACATAATGAGATAGTTCAACCATGCTTGCACTTTTAAACACCTTTTTATATAATCTCATTTCAGGTGATCAAAATGACTTGTATAATTATTTAACAAGCCAACATTCAATAGCATGCATTACAGTAAGTAGAAAAATTGGTAGTTAATATGCACATAAAACAAAATTTGAGTTTTTAACTCCAATTCAACAGTCCCCTACCTAAATTCGGGCCTTGCAATGCTCTAAATGACTTGAGCCTTGCCTTTTCTTGTATCCTGGCTTGATTTTAGTATGTAAACAACATATAGGACATAATTCAATAAATATTCAAACAATTCTAGGTATTTAGGTTAAATCCATGACCCTAAGGTCAAGTTCATGAACAATTCCACTTCTTTAGGGGGGGTTTTACCCTTTATTCCACCCAAAACATCCATACGTTATAATTAAGAGATACAATTCTAGTTTAGAATACTTAATTTAACACTTCTAAGCCATTAAGAAGCAATTCCAGTCCTTTTTCAAGCATACTAAGTCAATTTCTCAAATCTAGGGTTAAACCCTCCATCCTCACGATAATAAACCTATGATGATTGTACGAACTTGGGGATAAATATAGGTTAGATTGATGGATAACTTACCTCAATAGTGGAATTCAAGAAAAACTAAATAAAATTGCCCAAAATCGCCTCCCAATGACCTCTGAACGTTTTTGGATAAAAAATAATGTTTAAGTCTAAAAACTACATTTTACAGCACGTAGCTTACTATAGAGGCCTAATTTTTGCTATATCAGCCTCTCTATAGGGGGATCTGTTGGCTATAATGGGACCCAATGTTGACTCCCGCTATTGCAAGAAAATTGCTAGAGGGAAAATTTCCACTATAGCGGGCTCGTAGTAGCGGCTTCCTCCCGTTATAGTGGTGTAGGCAAGGCAGTAACTCTAGTAGTCCTAGTTTTTGGCTTATTTTAAATGCACTCCCAGATTTTAACCTCCCAAACCAGCCCTTTTACGTCAAATGTTATATTCAGATTTCTACTAACCCAAATTCTATTTTGAAAGTTTCTACAAACTCCTTGACCTCTTAACTAACACATTATGATTTCAAATCACATAGCCATCAACCTATCCATTATTAGATTTACCCAGACCACAACACATTTAGAATTCATCCAAGACTAGCCTAGCCTAAAATTTTTAACACTTTATCTAGGGATAATCTTAAACCAAATTTTGGCATGGTATACAATACCATAACAATGAAAAGGTTCGTTACATCCTTGACTCCGAGTGTTGGGCATGCACAAGCATGCACCCTTAAAATAAAACAAAAACAACAGAAAAAGTAAATCAAGAAATAAGGACTAATAGTCAAATAAACACAATGGATTTAATCCTAAATCGTATTCCCTAGCAACGACACCAAAATTTGTTACTGCCCAAATTACACCTTGAAATAAAGTATTACACATTCATTGATCAAATACAAAACCCAACCAAGGTTGGGATTAATCCCACAAGGAATATGGCTAGAAGTTAGGTCAATGTAGTTATTGTAATTATTAATCTATTATTTTTGAAAGAGGTTTTTTAACAAAATCAGTAAATAGTTTGTAAAAGTAAGTAACAAGTAACAAGTATTGAGAATTTGTTATGTTGTAATCAATTAGTGAGAATGGACTAGGATTGTGTTTCCTATGATTTCATAATTCAATAAGCTTAGAGTACAAGTGATCGATCCTCATGCTTAGCATGCAAAATTTGTAAGAACCTAAATGCTTGGTCCCCTATCTAGATGATATCACTATGCAACTTGGTCCATCTATGAGTGTTTTCTTTACTAATCCTTACCCTTGAACTCAAATTAGCTATCCCAGACAAGGCTCAAGCTATTAGATGAGGGTTGATAGCCTCAACTCTTCATTATTAATCCCTTTTCCCATTTGGTACACCTTTGATCCAGTAAGTAAGAATAAGGTGAGTTCTAACATTGGCCATTGTTAAAAATCAATCAATATGAATGGAAGAACAATACATGCATAAACACCATTTAAGAATCACTAAGCACTTTAACCTACTTTGTTAATTCGTCATGGTTCTCACAACCCTAGTTATGGGATTTAGCTACTCATGTTCATAAGATCACAATAATAATTTGTAGAAGAATTCATACTAATAAACTTACAAATCAAGTAGTAAGAATTTGGAATTTAAATAATCAATGAAAGCTTAATTATCAAGGATTAAAGTATGAGTAATCTCCAAAACCCAAGAACAAAACAATATTATATGTTTCTAAGGCGTAAGAGTGTTTAAACTATAAAAGAAAACCCAGGAAAAGTTAAAAAAAAGGAAAAGTATTTATATACATTTCAAAACCTATCCTAAAACAACTAGGAAAATAGATTCGACATCTCTCACGGTCCGTGGTTTGATTCCACATGATATATGAATTGGCCTTCATAGTCCACAACTTCCTTTAATTTTCCATGAGCCAACTTTATGCCTCATAGTGTAACTTCACGGATAGTCCTATAGCTTCTGGTATCAATCTTTAGAATTCATTTTTTCAGGTCTTCCATTTCATGACACTCAGTACAGATAGATATAGTTTGTGGACTTCTTTACACGACTATGGAAAGACCTCATGCTATATCAGTCTAATTTTAAATCTTCTGGACTTCCACTCTATGATGTAAACTATGGTTTATAGTGACTTAGTACTAACCGTACTATGCCACTCTGAGCCAACTTTGTCTGATTTAACCTACTATTCAACTCTTTCATTTTGAGACCTATTTTCTTATACAAACACATAAGCGCACATCAAATCTACTAAAAAATGCTTATAAATGTACAACAATCCCATGTTTTAATTATAAAAAATATAATCAAACCATGGCACATCAATCAGCATGAGGATGCTTATGACTTTCATGTCAATTGCCACAAGAGACTACAGAGTGTGGGACTGGTTTAGTCCCACATGGTTGATTATATTGATTTATGGATGCATAGTCTCACCAAAGCAGTGGTGGAATTCTTATGTCAATTCCAGGCTAGTAGGTTCTCCTTTGATGACTTGGGCTATATTTGCATAAGCTTTCCTTAATAGATTTGTCCCTTACAGTATGAGGAAGAAGCGTAGAGATCAGTTTGAGCACTTGAGGTAGGATGGTATATCCTTAACGGAGTATGAGACTCATTTCTATGCTTGTCATAATACGGTGATTCTTTAGAATGAGATAGAGAGGTTCTAGTGATTTGTGAGGGGTTTGTCATTCAAGATTAGAGAGGCAGTTTTCTCTATAGTTCAGTCTAGAGATTCTTTACATAAGGTAGTTGAGGTAGCTATGATGTTTGAGATTATATGCCATGAGGAGTTTGGGGATTTAAGAGACAAGAGATCCCGTACTTATAGTTAGTTTAGGGGTACCTCATCAGAAGGTTGGGGTTCTTTTAGGAGATATTTTCATCATCAACATCATAGACCATTTCAGGAAGCTCTTTAGGCATTTGAGGGTGGACTATCTGGGCATGATTCTTTTAGTATAAGGTAAGCTTCTCATGATTTTTCTCAGAGGTATTCAGGACATGATTGCCATTCTGGTTATTTAGGGCATTCAGGCTATTCTGGCAATTCTAGTCATCTCTTTTTATCTTAGCAGGGTATTATTTATTTAGGTTGCTTTACTTGTAGTGATCATGGGAATTTCGAGAAGGATTTTCCATAGCTCAAATAGAAGGGTCCTCAGTTGGTCATCAAACTCCAGCCAGGGCTGCAACACCCTCATCTAAGGATCGAGTTGATATCAAAGAGGTAGAGGTGCACCACCATCTAGTCATGGACGTAAAAATGGTATGGTCTAGGATATAGATGATAAAGCTTATTGTTATACTTTCCTAAGGATGTCTGAGACAGAGTCTTCTGATGCAATCATTATAGGTATCATCTTAATTTGCTATCAACCTACTTTAGTGTTATTTGATTTTGTTTCTACTTTTTCTTAAGTGTTTGTATACTTTGCTTTTAAGCCTTAATATGATGCTTGAGTGTCTTAGTGCGCTTATTGGTGTCTCTAGCTTGATAGGAGATTTCTTAGTAGTGGATCATATGTACCGATCTTGTGTTGCTTCTATTTTGGGGCATGGTACCTAGGTAGATCTGATTATCCTTTATGTTGTTTATTTTGATATAATTTTGGGCATGGACGATCTTTCTCCCTATCTTGCGGTCTTATATTTTCTTGACAAAATGGTTACATTGATTATGCCTGACCGTTTGATGTTGAGGTTAAGAAGTATTCACAATCCATAGCCTAAGAGGGTAATTTTATTTCTTTAGGCTTAGAAATTGGTTGAGAAGGGGTGTCTATCATATTAAGCCAATGTTTATGATACTAGTACCAAGATACATTCCTTGGAGTCAGTACAGGTGGTTATGGAGTTCATGGACATGTTTACTACTGATCCTTCTGGTGTTCATCTGATAGAAACATTGATATTGGAATTGACATAGAGCTAAGTACTATGCCCATATCTATATCTCCTTATAGGATAACATCGATGGAGTTGAAAGAATTAAAGGAATGACTTCAGGATATGTCAAGTAAGGAGTTCATTTGGCCTAGTGTATTGCTTTGGGGTGCTACAGTGTTAGTATTGTTTTTTGAAAAAGAAGGATGAGAGTATAAGGATGTACATCTACTATCGATAGTTAAACAAGGTGACCATCAAGAATAAGTATATCTATCATATATTAACAACTTGTTTGATCTGCATCAGGGTGCTTCAGTGTTCTCAAATATTAATTTGAGGCTGGGGTATAAACAGTTGAAGATTTGGGCTTTAGATATTCCTAAAATAAAATTTCAAACTAGATATGGGAATTAGAAGTTCTTGGTTATGTCCTTTGGGTTGACTAAAGCCCCAAAAATGTTCATGGAGTTGTGAACAAGGAGTTCATCCTTATCTTGATTCATTTGTAATTGTGTTTATCAATGACATCTTGGTGTATTCTAAAAGAGATGTGGATCATGTGAAGAATTTGAGGATCATGCTCCAAAAGTTGAGGGGTGAAAAGTTGTGAGCCAAAAATTCTCAAAATGTGAATTTTGGCTCGATTTTATGTTAGGTCATGTGGTAATTAAGGATGGTATTATGGTCAATCTAGCAAAATTTGTAGTGGTTCAAAATAGGTCTAGGCCTACTTCACCTTCAGAGATTAGGAGTTTTGTTGGGTTGTCAGGTTATTACAGGCGGTTCGTGCAAGGCTTCCCTTTTATTGTAGATCCTTTGACTCGGTTGACTCAGAAGAATGTGCATTTTCAGTGGTTAGATGAGTGCGAGGAGATCTTCTAAAAGCTTAAGAATTTTTTAACTTTAACCCCTATCAATATCCTACTTGTGATAGGTAAGAGATTCATTGTGTTTTGTGACACTTTTGGCATTGGGGTAGTATGTTGATGCAGAAAAATAAGGTGATAGTTTATGCATCAAGATAGTTGAAGACTCATGAGTGGCATTACCCCACCCATGATTTAGAGTTATTGGTGGTTGTATTTGTATTAAAAGTATGGCGATTCTATTAGTATGGAGTTAATTATGAGGTATCACTGAAAATCACAACCTTCAGTATATCTTCAAGCAAAAGGTGTTGAATTTGAGATAGTGTAGGTGGTTGGAGTTATGGAAAGATTATGCTATTACTACCCTATATCATTTGGTCAAGGCTAATATAGTGGTTGATGCCTTAAGTAAAAAGATAATTAGCATGGGTAGTCTTGCATTATTGAGGGTGGAGGAACAACCATTAGCCATAGAGGTTGAACACTTGGCTAACAATTTAAATTTTGTTGATGTTTCTGAGCTGAGTAGAGTTCATGCATATATGGAGATGAGATCCTTATTGATAAAGAAGATTTGAGATCTTCAGTTTGAGGATGGCAAGTTGTGTATCAACTAAGGAAATATGTTGCAAGGTGAGACTAAGAAGGAAATCTTAGATTTGGAGGGTGTCTTGAGGATAAACTAGCAGATCTGTGTTCTTAGAGTGGGTGATTTTACTAGATCATTTCAAAGGAGGCCCATTGTTTGAGGTATTCAATTCATCTAGGAACAACAAAAATGTATTATTACTTGAAGCAACATTATTATTGGTGTGCCATTAGAAGGGATATCACAAAGTTCATGACTAAGTGTCTAAACTGCCAGCAGGTAAAGTATGAACACTAGAGACCAGGTGGATTATTTTAGAGGATGCCTATTCCCTATTGGATATGAGAGCATATTTCTATAAACATCATAGTTGGGTCGCTAGAGACTTTGGGGAAGTTTGATTCAGTTTGGGCAATCGTGGATAGATTGACCAAATCATCCCATTTTACACCTGTGAAGATGAGCTATAGTACAGAGAAGTTGGCCAAAATCTACATGTTTGAGATGGTTTAATTGGATAGCTTACCTATTTCCATCATTTTAGACCATGACATTCAATTCACTTTGAACTTTTGGAGTACTTTTTTGTGAGATTTTGGTACCTAATTGGATATGAGTACAACATTTCATCCACAGACAAATGGCCAGTTAGAGCTGACCATTTAGGTGTTATAACATGTTGCGAGCTTGTGTGATAGACTTCAGGGGTCATTGGCATTAGGTTTTACCCTTGGTGGTGTTCTTCTTTAATAATAGCTACCATTTTAATATTTAGATTTCACCATTTGAGTCTTTGTATGGTAGAAGGTGTTGATCTTCAGTTGGGTTATTTGATTTGGTTAAGGTTAAACTTTATGGAACTGATTTATTGAGAGATATAATGGACCGAGTGAGATTGATTCTGAATTGGCTCCCGGTGGCTTAAAGTAGATAATAGAGTTATGCTAAAATGAGGGTTCGTGCCTTGGATTATATGAAGGATGAGCATATATTGTTGAAGGTGTCACCCATTAATGGTATAATAAGGTTTGGGAAGAAATGGAAGCTTAGTCTAAGGTTTATTGGCTCCCTTTTGAGATTCTTCACCTTATTGGTATAATGGCTTATGATTTGGCTTTGCCACTGGGTCTCTCAGCCATGTATCTTGTTTTCCATGTTTGCATGTTAAAAAAAAACATCCAAATTATTCACATATGATTCAGTGAGACTCGGTGAGTTCCATTGGGTCTCTCAACCGTGCATGTAGTTCTCTAAAAGGTTGAGGCAATACGATATTGTTTGAAGAGATTTTGATGTCTCAAGAGAGGCTGTGTATCGGTTATGAGGCAAGTTGAGACTTTTTGTGACTCTTTTTAATGTTTTATATGGTAATTTTGTGTATGGGGAGAAATAGGGATTTGAGGGTCCCATATAGATATGATAGCGATCATCTATATGGGTATCGGTGTATCTATAAAGGGAATAGAATTATTTAATTAACTGTTTGGATTGCATTTTTGGAATTGATGACTATTCTGTGTGGTGAAAATTTTTGATAGATGAAGTATTCTAGTTTATTCTCCTAGACTGGACTGGTATAGTTGCTTTGTTGTATTCTATCATATCTCCTCCCCTCATATACATATTTTCATGGTAAACTAGATATTTCTCCTTCGCCTTCAATGGATCAGGTGGTTGAGATTGATTTAAGGCACTAGGTTATTTTGAATTCTCTCTATGCCCCTACAGGTAGATCTAGATTGAGCTCATGTTGATTATTTATGCACTCCATGGCTACATGCAGATTCAGAGGGTTATATATGGACTAGGTGAGTCCCCCATGGGACCCAACTAGCTATATAGGGCTGCAGATGTATTCAATTAAGATAGACATGCATCATATGATTATCTTCATTTCCCTATTACATTGTATGGTATACATCATACTCATCATACCTATATAGCTAATTATTTTGGTTTTGTGTGTTGATAATGAGATTTTGGCACTGATTTGTATTTTGTTGATGCAATAGATCAAAATTGTGATGTAAACTTATGTACCTGGTGGATTACTTTTCATGGTGAGGACTTAGGATTGAGAGGTGTTGTGTATATTTACTATTAGATTAGGGTGGTATTTCCTGAGTGCTAGTTTGGTGGATGGTTGGTTTGATTGGCCCTTGCCATCACATTGAATTTGGGTCGATTTATAATGATTTTGTGTGCATTTTATCGTACTCACCCTTTCTTTTTTTGCACCTTACGTGTAGATTCTGAGCTTGCAATCCCCAAATATTTATCTACCATTACGTGGTGATTACTTCTAAAGATTATGAGGTAGCACTTGTTGGTCCCTGGCAACCCCAAATCCTCTTCTACTTTAGTTAATATTATCTTTTCTGCATTTTAGACATTGGATTATTTATTGTATTACTTTATCTTAGAGTCTTGTATTTTGACTTCCAACCTAGGATATCATGGTACTATTTCATTGAATATATTAGTTGAGACTGTATTTTGGGATTTTATTATTATTTGATTCTTCCACTTTTCTTTTATTTTGGGTTATTGTGTTTCGATGGTGTTTAGACTTACTTGTCGCTCTGGGTATGATAAGAGTTATCATTGTCCCAATTTTAGGTCATGAAAAATAGTATCAGAGCCCACCGTTCATTGGTCTTTGAAATACAAATTGAATCTAGTAGAGTTTCATGGATCAACGTGAATACTTTGTTATCTATCTTAGAAAAGATATGGGATAGGAAAATTACTTTCATTTTGCTTATCATGTGACATTGATCTTTACCTAAAATATTAAGATTTATTTGTCATCCGTTCATAGATGGTGAGGACTCGTGTCTCTCTACATGGTAGTTAGGAGCCCGTACTAGCCCCTAATCGACTGCTTGTAGTAGGACACGAGTATGGGGAAAGGTATATGGTAGGGGAAGGGAAAAAGGTCATGGTAGAGGGAAAGCTCGGAGAGCTGCTTAGATCCCTAATAGGGCAGAGTCTCCTGAGGTCGAGTTTAAGGTAGGTGATGATTATGTTGAGGTCCCAGTGATAATGTGGTCTATGGTAAGGCACCATTTGGTTACGTTTCTGCATCGGTTCTTCAGGATACTTTGCTTTGAGTTTTGGGGGTACTGGAGACCAGCCCAAGAGGCAGTTTAGTGGGTACTCCATAGGGTTCTCCATCTAGGATGGGGCCACAAACCTTATATCTGCAGCCATTCCTATTTATTAGGGTCCAGTGGTCCAGCAAACATAGAGGTAAGGGTATGCCTTTACCAAGGGTAGAAGCTATTGTTGGAGTTAGAGTTGCTCTGTCAGATGAGGAGCAACGACGGTTTGATATCAATAAGAAGACAAACCCGCCTCAGTTTCAGGGTGATCAACGTAAGGATGTCTATGAGTTTCTTAATAGTTTCCACGAAAGACTATAGAGTATGGCCTCAGTTGAGTCCAATGGGGCTGCTTATACTACTTTACAAATGCATGGCCCTGCTAAACACTGGTGGTGTTATTATGTTGATTCTAGGGTAGTAGGTTCTCTTCTGATGACTTGGGCTATGTTTTCATAGGATTTTCCAAATGGATTTATCTTTTCCAGTATGAGGGAGGAGCGTCGAGATTAGTTTGAGCACTTGAGGCAGGATGGTATATATGTGATAGAGTATGAGACTCACTTCCATGCTTTATCTTATCATGCTATGTTTGTTCTATTGGATGAGATAGAGAGGTTCCAGAGATTTGTGAGGGGTTTATCATTCAAGATTAAAGAGGCAATTTTCTCTATAGTTCAGTATGGAGCTCCTTTCCAGAGGGTAGTTGAGGCAGCTAAGGAGTTTGAGCTTGTGCACCGTGAGGAGTTTGGGGATTTGAGAAATAAGAGGTCCCATACTTTTAGTTAGTTTAGTAGTACCTTATCTGGAGGTAGGGTTTTTTCAGGAGAGATTTTTAGTATCAGCACTGTAGACTAGTTCAGCCAGCTCTTCAGGCATCTAAGGGTGGACTATCTATGTGTTATTCTTTCAGTTTAGGTCAAGCTTCTCATGGTTCTTCGCAAAAGTATTTAGGTTTTGGTATTATTTAATTATTTATGAGATTCAGGTCATTTTGGGAATTATAGTCATCTAAGTTTATCTTAGCAGGGTATTATTCATTCAGATTGTTTCACTTGTGGTGATCTTGGGAATTTCAAGAAGGATTGCCCATAGCTTAGAATAAAGGGTCCTCAATAGGGTTATCAAACTTCAACCGATGTTAAAGCACCCCCATCTAAGGATTGAGGTGGATCTTAGAGAGGTAGAGATACACCATCAGCTGGTCGTGGGGGATATAAGAGGTGTTGTTCAGGATATATATGATAAATCTCATTACTACACTTTCCTGGGGAGGTTGAGAAAGCATCTTATTACACAGTCATTACAAGTATCGTCTTGATTATACATCAACCTTGTTTAGTGTTTATTGTTCCTGGTTTTGCCTTTTCCTATGTGTCTGCATACATTGCTTTGAGCCTTTATATGATGTGTGAGTGTCTTGGTGTCCCTATTTGTGTCTCTACCTTAGTAGGAGATTCCTTAGTGGTAGATTGGGTATACAAATTCTGTGTAGTTTCTATCTTGGGGCATGATACCTACAGAGAATTGATTATCCTTGATATGGTTGATTTTGACTTGATATTGGGTATGAACAGGTTTTCTTACTATCATACGATCTTGAATTGTTAAACCAAGATGGTTACATTGGTTATGCCTTATCATTAGAGGTTTGAGTGGAGAGGTGTTCAGTGTTTATATTCTAAGAGGGTAATTTTGTTTCTTCAGACTTAGAAGTTCGTTGAGAAGGGGTGTCTATCATATTTTGCCTTTATTTGTGATACTAGTACCAAGACACCTTTTTTGGGTTTGTAAGAATGGTTAGGGAGTTCATTGATATGTTTTCTACTGATCTTCTGGGTGTTCCTCCTAATAGAGACATTAATTTTAGTATTGATGTAGAGTCGGGCACTAAGACTATATCTATGTCTCTTTATAAGATGGAGTCAATGGAGTTGAAGGTTAACTTTAGGATTTGTTGAGTAAGGGGTTCATTCAGCCTAGTGTATCACCTTGGGGTGCTCCAGTGATGTTTGTGACGAAGAAGGATAGGAGTATAAGGTTGTGCACTTACTATGGGCAGTTGAACAAGGTTACCATTAAGAATAAGTATCCCCTATCGTGTATTAATGACTTGTTTGATTAGCTTCAGGATGCTTTAGTGTTCTTAATGTTAGATTTGAGGTTGGGGTGTCATCAATTGAATACTCGGGCTTCAGATATTCCTATAACAACATTTTAAACTAGATATGGGCATTAGGAGTTCTTAGTTATGTTTTTTGGGTTGACTAATACACCGAAGTATTCATGGAGTTGATGAACAAGGTATTCCAACCTTATCTTGATTCATTTGTAATTGTGTTAATTGATGATTTCTTTGTGTATTTCAAAGTCAAGGTAGATCATGTGAAGAATTTGAGGATCATGCTCTAGAAGTTGAGGGATGAGAAGTTATATGCCAAATTATCAAAATGTGAATTTTGTCTTAGTTTTATGGTATTCTTGGGTCACGTGGTTATTAAGGATGGTATTATGGTCGATCTGTACAAGGTTTAGGCGGTTCAAAAATGGTCGAGGCCTACTTGACCTTTAGAGATTAAGAGTTTGTTAGGTTGACTGGTTATTAAAAGAGGTTCCTGCAGGGTTTCCCTTCTATTACAACTCCTTTGACTCGGTTGACTAGGAAAAATGTGCATTTTCATTAGTTGGATGAGTGTGAGGTGATCTTTTAAAAGCTCAAGAGTTTGATAATTTCAACCCCTATCTTGATCCTATCAATGAAAGGTGAGGGATTTTTTGTGTTTTGTGATACTTCTGGTATTGGCTTGGGTTGTGTGTTGATGCAAAAAAATAAGGATATAGCTTTTGCGTTGAGGCAGTTGAAGGCTCATGAGAGGTATCAGCCCATCCATGACTTAGAGTCGACAATGGTTTGTGTTCGTATTAAAGGTATGGCAGCTCTATTTGTATGGAGTTCATTCTGAGGTGTACACTGATCATCGCATCCTTCAGTATATCTTTAAGAAAAAGGTGTTGAATTTGAGACAACCCAAGTGGGTAGAATTGTTGAAAGATTATGATATGACTATCCTATATCATCCAGGCAAGGCTAATGTAGTGGCGGATGCTTGAGTAGAAAGGCAATTTGCATTGGTGGTCTTGTATTGTTAAGGGTGAAGACGTGACCATAAACCATGGAGGTTTAGCGGTTGGCTAATAGTTTCATATGTCTTGATGTTTCTGAGTCGGGTAGAGTTCTTGCATATGTGGAGGTGAGGTCCTTATTGTTAGAGTAGATTAGAGATCATTAGCTTAAGGAGGGCAAGTTGTGTATCATCAAAAATAAAGTGTTGCAAGGTTAGGATAAGGAGAAATTTTGGACTAGGAGGGTGTCTTGAGGATTAGGGGGTGGATCTGTGTTCCTAGAGTGGGTGATTTTACTAGAACCATTATGGTGAAGGTCCATTGTTCGAGGTATTGCATTCATCCAAGCATAACAAAGATGTATCATAACTTGAAGCAACATTATTGGTGGTTTGGCATGTAGAGGGATTTCACAGTATTTTTGACTAAGTGTCTAAATTACTAGCGGGTAAAGTATGAGC
Organism: Capsicum rhomboideum; assembly: GCA_031232105.1. Taxonomy (NCBI): domain Eukaryota; kingdom Viridiplantae; phylum Streptophyta; class Magnoliopsida; order Solanales; family Solanaceae; genus Capsicum; species Capsicum rhomboideum. Next base: position 49,669,730 of record CP124714.1, read on the forward strand.
ATAAGAGATCAAGTGGATTGCTTAAGATAATGCCTATTTCCAAGTGTAAGTGGGAGCATATCACTATGGATTTCACAGTTGGGTTGCCCCAGACTTTGGGGAAGTTTGATTTGGTTTGGGTTATCGTGGATAGATTGACAAAATCAGCCCATTTTGTACTTGCGAAGATGAGCTACAATATAGAGAAGTTGTCAAAGATCTACATTCTAGAGATAGTTTGATTTCATGGCATACCCATTTTAATCATTACATATAGAGGCACTCAGTTCACTTTAAACTTTTGGAGTACTTTGTAGCGAGAGTTGGGTACCGAGTTAGATATGAGCACAACATTTCATCCACAGACAAATGGTTAGTCAGAGTGGACCATTCAGGTGTTAGAGGACATGTTGCGAGCTTGTGTGATGGACTTCAGGGGTCATTGAGATCAGTTTTTGCCCTTAGTGGAGTTCTCCTATGATAATAGCTACCATTTCAATATTCAGATTGCGCCACTTGAGGCTTTGTATGATATAAGATGTAGATCTCCTGTTAGGTGGTTTGATTCTTTTGAGATTAGACCTTATGGCACAAATTTGTTTAAAGATTTGATAGAGCTGGTGTGATTGATTTAAGATCGGCTCTTAGCAGTTTATAGTAGACATAGGAGTTATACTGATAAAAGGGTTTGTGAGTTGGAGTTCATGGAGGGTGAATGGGTTTTGTTTAAGGTGTCACCCATAAAAGGTGTGATGGGGTTGGGAAAAAAGGGAAGCTCACTCCGAGGATTATTGTCTCTTTTGAGATTCTTCACTATGTTGGGATGGTGGCATATGATTTGGCTTTGCCACCAGGCCTTATAGCCATGTATCCATTTTTCCATGTTTTCTTGTTAAAGAAGTACCATCAAGATGATTCACATGTAATTTAGTGGGACTCGATGAGCTTGGATCAAAATCTTGCAGTTGAAGAGGAGCCTGTAGCCATTTTAGATAGGCAGACTAGAAAGTTGAGGTCCAAGATTATTGTTTCAGTGAAAACATCGTCAGATTAAATAGGCTTCGTGAGAGATAGAATATGACACGCGGAGTAGATATCCTCAACTTTTTGACACTTTAGGTACCTTTCTTATCTCTACATTTGAGGATGAATGTGTGTTTTAGTGGTGGATGACGTGACAACCCAATATTTTACCACATGAATTTTATTATATTGTAGCTTATTAATTTTATAGGTTTATATTTGAAATGGATAATTTCAAAAAGGGTGAAAGGTGGGGCAAGCTCACCAACTTTTTGCTGGTACGTGAGATTGACCTAGGTTAAAAAGGGTGTTAATTGGTCATATTGGTCTCTGAAAGAAAAGAAACACCTTTGGGATTTTGAGAACTCAAGGAAAGATAGCTTCAAGTATTGAGATATTTTTGGATCTTATCATATTTTGGATAATTTTGTAGATATACTTTAGTGGTTATCAAAGAATAGAAAAGTTTATGGTGGGTCATTATTGAGCTAATGAATGGAGAGCAATTATTGGGCAATGATAATTTTCTTAGTGGAAGGATTATTTTGTTTCAAAAGAACTTACAGTGGCATGGTAAACTTTTGAATAATTGAAGTTTCCATTTTGGTACTTGATATTCAGCTTTGACAATAGATTTCTTATATGTTTAGTATTTTTAGGATGGTATCAACAATACATATTGGTTATGATATTCCTAAATTAAGTTGAGGTGGTGATATTAGAGATTTGCTTTCGCCTTTAAGAATATGGTATTTGAGAAGTATTTAGATTTAATGTTGGTTAAGGGAAATTGAGGTTTAATTTGACCTATCAATTGATTACAAGATTGAAAGTTGATTATAGATTTATGCTCCATGGGCTATGGTTAATGTGTTCATGTATTAAATTTTGGATTTCAAATTTCTGACCAACAGTTGACTTAGGTTTCGATATGTACTAAAATATGGGATTAGTTTTCTAGCCTAATTTGGACCCATTAATTGTGTTATTGAATAGGTTGAGGCCATTCGAGATTATTTGAAGATTTTTTGACGTCTCAAGAGAGGTTGTGTACCGGTTATAAGGTAAGTTGAGAGTTTCTTTGACTCTTTTTTTTCGATTTGTTTATGTGGTAGTTGTATGTAAGTGGAGTAATGGCGATTTTTGGGTCCCATATAAATGAGATGGAGAACATCTATGCAGGTACCGGTGTATCTGTAAAGGGAATAAAATCAACTAATTGACTATTTGGACTGAGATTTTGAAATTGATGACTATAATGCTATAGTTTCCCAATAATTGAGTTATTGTTACTTGTTTTCACTTATTTACGTGCAGGTGGTAGGGGTTTGGACTATATACTATGTGGGGGAAATTTTTGATAGCTGAAGTGTTCTGATTGATTGTCCTGTACTTGACTAGTATTGTTGCTCTGTTGTATCTACCATTTATCCTCCCCTCATATTCATATTATTGTTGTAATACTGGATATTTCTTATTGGCCTTCAGGCAGATCAGGAGGTTGAAATTGGTTTAAGGCAACAGGTTATTTGGAATTCTCTTCGTGGCCCTTCGGGTGGATTTGATTTGAGCTGTTATTGATTTTTTATGCACTCTATGGCTATGGGTTGATCCGGAGGGTTATATATGCACTAGGCCAGTCTCATATGGGTCCCAGCTAGCTATACAAGGTAGTAGGCGTATATAACTAGGATAGACATGCATCATATGATCATTTTCATTTCCATATTGCATTGTATGCCATGCATCATACTCATCATACCTATATGGCTGATTATTTTTGTTTAGGGAGCTTATATTGAGATTTTGGCACTAATTTATATTCTTTTGATGCAATATATCATATTTGTGATCTGAACTTATGTGCCTGGTTGATTACTTTTCATAGTGAGGACTTGGGATTGAGAGGTGTTATGTATATTTATTGTTAGATTAGGGTGGCATTTCCTGAGTACTGGCTTGGGTGTTTTATATGGTTGGTTTGATTTTCTATCTCAATCACGTTGAATTTAGGTCGGTCTATGACACTATTCGGTACATTATATCGTGCTCGCCATTGCCTTTTCTGCACCTTACGTGCAGGTTCTAAGCCGGCGATCCGCGAACATTTATCTAGTATTGTGTGGTGATTACTCCAAGAGATAAGGTAGCAATCTTTGGTCCCTGGCACCCCTAGATTCCCTTCTACTTCAGTCTTATGCTAATCTTTTCTGCATTATTGACATTAGATCATTTATTGTATTTCTTTATCTTAGAGGCATGTATTATGAATTCCAAACCTGGGATATCGTGAGACTTGTCGTATTTCATTCATTATAGCAGTTGGGACTGTATTTTGATGTTTTATTTATTTGATTCTTCTGCTTTACTTTTATTCTGGATTATTCTATTTAGATGGGGCTTAGGCTTACCTGTTGCAGTGAATTTGATAGGTGCCATCACTGTCTGAGTATTAGGTCTTGACATGGGGATTTAACCCCACTAGTTCTAACCTTTTTTATAGCCTATAGCTTGAACTAAGGGTTTTTCAACCATCAAGTTGCCCTTAATTCCCAGAATTTATGATTAAGTTAATACTTTTATGCTGGGGAGTGTTATTTTACACACTAGGAGCAATTCTAGATGATTAAACATCTAACCTAGCCTTTGTTTCCCCAAATTCATGAACCTAGAGTTTTACCCATGAATCCACCTCAACAATATACCCTAATGATTCTAGGGTAGTGGAGGATTTCAGTGTAAAAGGATGGATGGAAACACTTACCTCAATAAGGAAATAATCCTAGCCCGGTAAGAAATCGCCTCTTAGCAGTCTTGGAGAAAAGTTTTAAGTCTATGAAATAAACTCGGGGAAAACTGACTAAAGTATGATTTAATCTGTGTGTCTTCCGTTGTAGCGGTCACCGCCTCGCTACAACCCTCCATTACATAACTATTGTCGCTGCAGTATTGCGACGACTGCTGTAGAGGTCTCATTTCAGCAGGAAATATACCGCTCTAGCATGCCTTAAATAGAAACTCGAGGAAAAACTAAAGATACCCTATTTTACAACACAACCATCAACTTAGGACATCAAAATATTATCCCAATGCGGCAACCTCTATAACCGAAGTTCTATGAATCTATTTACCACCACAAAACATCCAATGGTAATCCATGCCACTTGAACATCCCCTAACAAACACAATACTACCAAACACTTCACCATCAATCACAATTCACCACTAAATACACAACACCTGATTTTTGTCGGAAACGATCCTACCTTGAGATTTTATAAACTCTTTCACTAGGGAAAATTCTAGTAGTGTCACGACCCAAGCCCGTCGTCAGTAACACCTACACTATTCATTCGATGGGCGAACGAACTACCCCAAATACTAAACCCATGATCAATACTTAGAGGACATAAACAGAACTAATCCATCCATAAAATACGAAGTCTAAAAACTAAACATAAGTACAAATTAAAGGCGGAACATTATACTTAACCGACAACTATCCCTAGGACCCGAAAATCATCTGTACCAAAACTACTAAAGATTTTCAAGAAGGGGATACAACCCTAGAAACTAAAATGAAAAGCCTAAGTCCAGAAACAAAGACTCTATCATCCAAGAAGAATTTATGGCAGCCCAAAACATGCTGCTCACCCTTGAATTCGAAGTCCAATGCTAGAATTCACAAGTGAGGTCTTGTAAGAGCAGCTGGAATATTCACTGCACTCAAAAAAAGTGAGAGTAGGTGTAGTATCAGCACAAAAGATAACAATAGAGTACTGGTAAGGTCATTTGGCCAACCCAAGATGAGAATATGAACACTTAACTAAAACATAGTATAACAAGTTAATACATGCTCAATCAAACCTACACCTAGCACAATAAGCATCAAATAAGAAATTTAGAGTTACAAGCAACAAGTCAATACCCTTACAACCAAGTAAAGTTCAGTCAAGCCAAGCCAAACAAGTAAAGAAAACTTAAGCAATTATCAAGTATAAATAAATATATTCCCTAGTTCACTCATGGAACTGTAAAACTCACCTAAACCTCATACATACACTCTATGGGTATCATAACCACCCTCTAGCCATAACCTGCAGGGGATAAATTTTGTCCATGTACCTAAATCCCAGACACGAGTGTTTGCCAACCTTATTCTTCCAACAAGCCATTAGAACGTCTCAAATACCAAGACATTCCAAATTTAATAATAAGGTAGGTCAAAATCATACAACAAGGTAAAATAATTTGAATTGACCACACCAAACAACATGCACTAACAAGCCACACTATGAAGTACTTAACATGCACATATAATACAAATTGGATTAAACTACAATTCCATCACCTATCTCAATCCAAGCTTACACAACTTAACTAAGCCTGAGCCTTGCCTTTTCGTTCAATTTCCTCTTGATCTCGGTCTAGAAAATATATACAAACGTATAATTAATGAAATGACCTACCATATTGGGAATTATAACTAACACCTAACCCCTATGGCAAAGTTCATGATCATTCCCTCCCCATCCTAGGGATTTTCAATCATAATTCACCTAAAACAACCAATTTCATGAACAAACTAGTGAATTAACGGAATGCAAGGGTAAATTAACCATTAGTAATCAAAACCCATTAAATTTATACCTAATTTACTCCCTTACACTAGAAAATGACTAAAATTATCCCTAAACTATCCCCGAGCTCCGTAAATTAGCAATTCTAAGGCTAAATTATCAATTACTAGTTAACAGGGATGAAATGCTTACCTTAACGAAGCAAAACAGTGATAATCTGTAAAAATTGCCCAAAATTGCCTCTCCCTTTCCCCAAAATGTGTTTTAGAAAAATAATCCATTTTGGGGAATTTCAAAATATATCTGTGACTTTCGTCGCTTTAGCGACATACGTCGCTTTAGCGACATACGTCGCTATAGCGGTAGTTAATCGGACTGACTATAGCTATAGCAAGATTTTCTCTGCTACAGCAACCTTCATGTTGCTATAGCAATGACAATGGGATAGAAAGTCCAATGTCGCCCAAATATCCCAATTTTTACAACAAACCTTAAATCTGGAATATTCTAAATAATGCCCTTCACGTTAAGATCGATTCTAGGAGTTTACATACCCAAATTCAATTTTGTAAAGTCCTACGGGTTTATTTTCATCTTGGATAACTATAAATCAATCAAACCCTACCAAACTTGCCAAATTCATTCCCAGATTTCCCTAAACCATACCTCACCCAGATTTCATCCGAAACTAGCCTAGCCTGAAATTTATAACATCCAATACGGAAAGAATTTTAACATGGAATTTTTTAAAAAAAGACTTATATGTAATGATGGAAATGGTCGTTACAACAGATATGAAGTTACCCATCATTCACCCCCGAATGATCAAACGATAAAAATAGGCCAAAATAAGGAAAGAAGAGAGCACCTATATCCTCAAACAATTGAAGGTACTTATCCTGCATGTCCTTCTCGATTTCCCAAGTGGTTTCCTCAACCTGATGATGATTCTATTGAACCATATCCAAATGAATTTCCTTCATCCTCAACTTCCAAACATCTCAATCTAGAATCGCTATAGGTTCCTCCTCGTAAGCCAAATCCTTATCTAAAAGAACTAAGTCCCACTTAATAATGTAGTCTCTATCCCCATGGTATCATTAAGAATGGAGACTTGAAATATCAGATGGATTTAGAACAACCCCAGTGGTAAAGCTAACTTTTATACAACCAGACCCACATCCTCAAAAACCTTGAAGGGACCAATATACCAAGGGCTGAGCTTGCCCCTCTTGTCAAACCTCATGAATCCCTTCATGGGAGACTCCTTAAGAAAAATTTGCTCACCAACCTTAAAGTCCATGTCTCTTACTTTACGGTCTACATACTCTTTCTGTCTACTTTTAGCAGCCAACAACTTGGTATGAATAAACCTTACTTTCTCTTGAGCCTCCTTTACCAAGTCAGTGCTAAAGGTTTAACATCTACAGTCTCAAGCCACCCAATAGGTGACCTATACTTCCTTCCAAAAAGTTCCTCAAATGGTGCCATATCGAGTTAGAGTGATAGCTATTGTTATATGAAAACTCACACAATGAAAGAAACTATAACTAATGACCACCAAAGTCAATCATGTAGGCTCTTAGCATGTCCTCTAGCACCTGAATCGTCCTCTCCGATTTCCCATTAGTTTGAGGATGAAAAGTTGTGCTAAAGGTGATCTTGGGGCCCAATCCCTTATATAACCTATTCTAAAATTTGGAAGTGTACTTTGCGTCTCTATTAGAAATAATGGTAAGGGTCACACCATGAAGCCTTATTATTTCCCTGGTGTGATCTTAGCTAACTGTTGAGAGCTGTAGTCTACTTGAACCGATAAAAAGTGACCTGATTTTATCAACTGATCCACCATTACCCAAATGGAGTTATATTTTTCCAAGATCTTAGGAAGACCCACCATAAAATTCATGGAAATGTTTTCCCATTTCCACATAGGTATATGCATTCTCTAAAGCAACCCCGCAGGCCTTCGATGTTCATACTTCACCTGCAGACAATTATGACACTTGGACACATAATCCACTATGTCTCTCTTCATCTTGGGCCACCAATAAAGCTGTCTTAAGTCATGGTACATCCTGGTTGTACCCGAATGAATAGAATAAAGTGAACCATGGGTTTCTGAAAGTACATTATGAATCAAATCACTAACCCGAGGAACACATAACATTCCCTTTGAACCACAACACCTCACTCATTTCAATAGTGGCATCCTCCACTTCCCCACGCACCACTTTATCCCAGAGTACATTCAACTTTCGGTCTTTAAATTGCTTGGCCTTAATTTGATCAAGAAATATTGATTTTACCTCAAAACTAGCTAATACTCCACCCCTGTCTGAAATCCCAAACTGTATACTCTGAGATGCTAGAGTCTGAAACACTTTTGTTAAAGTTCACTTGGACACTCTCAAGAATGACAAACTATCCATACTGACAGCTTTTTGGTTCAATGTGTCGACCACCACATTGGCCATACCTGGATGGTGCTGAATAGTCACATCATAATTATTTAACTATTCCATCTATCTTCACTGCCTTAGATTAAAATATCCTTGAGTAAACACATATTACAGTCTATGGTGGTCTGTGAAAGACCTCACACTTGACACCATATAGAGAGTGTCTCCAAATATTTAATGCGAACACCACCACTGCCAACTCCAAGCCATGGGTTGGGTAATTCCTTTCATAAGGCTTCAACTTCCTAGAAGCTTAAGCAATGACATTCTTATCCTGCATTAGCACAACACCCAAGCCCAAAAATGATGCATCACAAAACACTATAAAGTCCTTACCTTCCACTGGTAAAGAAAGGATAGGAGCTATAGTCAATAGTATCTTAAGCTTTTGTAATCTCTCCTCACATTAGTCTGACCAAACAAAGGGCACTTTCTTCTAAGTCAATCTTTTCAAGTACGTTGCAATGGATGGAAAGTTCTTGACAAACCTACAATAATAACTAGCAAGACCTAGAAAGATCCCTACCTCAGTGACTGAGCTAGGTCGGATCCAACTCTAAACTGCCTCAATCTTCTGGGGATCTATCATCACCCCATTTTTGGAAACAACATGCCCCAAAAAGGCAATTGAATACAACCAAAACTTATACTTTGAAAACTTGGAAAATAGTCGCTTCTCCCTTAGACTCTCCAATACTATGCAAAGGTGACATGCATGCCCTTTCTTGCTCTTGGAGTAAACTAGAATGTCATTAATAAACACAATAACAAAAGAATTCAAGAATGTCCTAAAAATACTATTCATAAATCTCATGAAGGTTGCAGGGTCATTAGTTATCAAGTAAGACATCACCAGAAACTCATAATGACCATACCGAGTTCTAAAAGTTGTCTTTAGGATGTCCTCCAGTCTAATTTGCAGTTGATGAAAACTCGACCGCAAGTTAATTTTGGAAAACACCGTCGCACCTAATAACTAGTCAAACAAATCATCTATACAAGGCGAAGGATATTTATTTCTAATGGTAACCTTTTTTAGCTGTCTATAATCAATGCACATCTTCATACTACCATCCTTCTTCTTAACAAAAAGGAATGGAGCACCCAAAGGTAAAACACTTGGACAAATTAAACCCTTGTCAAGTAGTTCCTATAATTGAGTTTTGAGTTTCCTCAACTCTGCTAGAGCCATTTATTAGGGTGAAATAGATATATGGCGAGTTCCCGATACTAAATCAATACAGAAATCAATATCTCTATTTGGAGGCATACCAAGTAAATCTGAAGAAAATATTTCCTGGAATTTGGCAACTATCAAAACTAACTCAATAGAAGGGGACCCCAGACTCTCATCTAGGAGGTGAGATAAAAATGCTAGACACCCGTTCCCCACTATCCTCCTAGCCCAGACAAATGATATAATTTTTACTAGTTTAGCCTTATACACTCCCTCCCACTCTAGTTCATTTATACCAGGTATAGCTAGAGTCACTGTCTTAGCATTACAGTTTAAGACACTGTGATATATAGATAACCAGGTCATACCAAGAATTACATCAAAATCCAACATATCCAGAATAATCAAGTCTACCCAAGTCTTAAAACCAAAAAACAACATAAAACAAGAATGATAAACATGGGTTACTACCACAGACTCACCAACAGGAGTAGAAACATAAACTTGATAGTCAAGTATATTACAAACAAGATTCATACCCATCATAAAATAAACAGACACATAAGAATAAGTAGACCCAGGTCAAATAAAATAGAATCCATCCGGTCACAAACAAAAATAGTACCTGTGATAACCGCATAAGAAGCCTTGATATCAGTCTTTCTCAAAAATGCATAGTAGTGAGCCCTGTCATTAATCTGAGCTAAATCTCTCCCCAACTGTGCTCCTCCCCCTGTTCTTCCATTTTCTCGACCACCCCGACCACTTGTCTGATTTCTGTACTAACCCTGTGGACGACCCCTACTGCCACCTCCCTTTCTTTACAAGTAGGAACTACAGCCCGATTCTGCTGCTGTGCCTGGTCATTCACCTTCCTCAATAGACACTCCCTCTTAAAATGGACAACCACACCATAATAATAACATCCCCGCTCAAGAGAAGGTTGACTGGTAGAAGAGTAAGAAGCCCCTTGGCTCCTAATAACATACGACTGAGAAGAAACCTTAGCTGGACCCAAAATAGAAGCTGGCAATACTGATTGAATAGGGTGAGATGGTTAGGCCTACTGATTGTGTTCCTTGGAGTAAGATCCACTAAAATTCCCAACATTGCGGGAATTTTTGGCTAACATCTTAGCCTGACCCGCTTGCGTAAACCCCTCAAACTTCTTCACATAACCAAAAACTTCATTGAACCCATTTCCTAAATAATTCATATACACAGACAAGACCTGAAGATCATAGTTCAAACCCTTAACATAGCGTCGAATCCTCTACTCCTCAATAGCCAACAGTTGAGTTGCATAGCGAGACAAGGCATAAAACTTAGTCTCATAGGTTGTAACTGATATGTCACATTGTTCCAATGCTAAAAACTTATTATTCTTGTGATCACAAATGGAACGAGGCACATACTTCTCTAATAACAAAGTAGGAAACTATTACCAAGTCAATGGGGGTAAAATCGGTGACCGATATTCAACATACGCCCTCGACCATTGCTTAGGATCCTTCTCCATTAGAAAAGTCTCAAACATAATTCCATGTTGTTGCACAATACCCATCTTATGTAACCTCTCATAATAGTCAATGATGAACTCAAAAGCATCTTCTAATTCAGTACTCTAGAAAGTTAGTGGTTTCTTCTTCAGAAACTTGGACAACAGATCATGTTCAGTACCAGTCATCACAGAACCTAAAATTGGATAAGGAAAAGCATCAGTCCTTGAAGACTCATCAATTTTAGGAACCATTGTAATAGTAGGGTAAACACTTGGAACCTAAACAATCAGTACAGCAGGAGTGGCTTCGGTACCAGCTAACCCACTCAGAAAAGCTAACTATAATTTCAGTATTTCTACACTAGTTTATCTTTTAGAGCTTTTCCTTTTTGGAGAAGACAGTTTGGTAACCGGGCAGTTCATTTGGTTTTTAGAACCAATTCCCTATTTTGAAGTCTTCAATGTTATAAATTGGGTATCGAGCCTAAACTTTAGGTAAACAACCTTGTATGATAATTTTAATAGTTCCATCAGCTCTAGAATGTTGATTTTAGTCTAGAGAGACCCTTGGTTTTGTTCTTTAGGCTTCCAAACTCATTTTAGGCTATTAGGTGGATTTTAGTTAAAATGGCCCTTTAGTGTGGGACCGATATTTCATTAAAACAATCTTGGATGTAAATTTAGATGTCTCTGTTGAATTTGAAATATTGAATTTTATAGGGTAGCATAGTTCGTTTCCATTCACAAAATTTTAAACGAATTCAGAGGGTCCAATCAAAGTTTTGGCAGTTGGCCAAAATTGCTGGTGCAGCTCAGCTGGTGCATGACAAAAATGGCCTTTGCGTTCACAAAGGCGAAGGTAATATCCTATCATAATCACAAGAACTTGGTCATATTCATAAAGGCCAAGTTAATCATCTATGACATTCGCGAGCTTGTCTCCACATTCGTGAAAGGTCTTCGCTAGACCAAACCAGAATTTCTCTATCACGATCACGGTGGATCGGCCGCATTCGCGAAGGGTAAATTGGGTTATGTATTACATTTGTAATGTGGTCCCTGCTATCGTGATGAATGGACCCTGGCATCATTAAATACTGAGAAACCTAATTTTCTTCAATTATTTCTAAGTACCAAGTCCATTAAAGCCCTAGAAAGCTTAGAGAGAGTGAGGGTTGATCTTTGGGTGTTCAGGCAGAGTTGGATCTTTGGCCGACTTAAATCCCATTCCCTAAATTACATTGTGGGTTGATTTTGGTTTTGTATGTGCCCGAAATTTACCCATTTTTTAGGGTAAATCATCCTTGAGCTTAGAGGGACGTGTTGACAGTTTCGAAGTTGCAATTCCATAAGCAAACCCCACATGGGATTTTTAGCTCAATTTTGGATCCGAAGCATTTATATATAATATGGGTATTGTTATTCTCGTATTAATCCATAGATTATTATTTTGAGAGTGTGGCATCGTGCGGAGGCTTATCGAAAGTAGAAATCTCTGATTTAGTAGACTTTCTCAAGCTTTGTCGGTGTCCAGGTAGGCTAGGCTTACTTATCTCTTAAATTGAGCTTTATTATGATATTAGTGTGGTATTATGCTAGCGATTATTAAGGTTTTATGACTTGGCTATTAGTTTAGTATTTCATGGGTTAAAGTTAGCCATTTGGGGGTCCTTTTAGTGGAATTTTATAATACCTTTTTTAGTCTAGTATTGACTTACTTCACACCTTAGGGTAAAATTATAAGACCCTAGACTAGGTTTGGGTAGGTGTTTACCTTAGTATGGATTTTTGAGATTAGTAGTTGGCCCTCCTTATAAGTCGGGTAATTAGATTAGCGCCTTGTAGATGTAGTAGACCTTCTTGGACTTTCTTAGGAAATTCTTGAACCTTAAGGTGACTTAGGCTCCATATCGGTTTTCGATTAGTTGAAATACCAAAACTAGAATGTGGTTGGCCTTAAAGCTTATTTATCATACTTATTGAGTAGATCCTGCTACTCTTGTAAAATTTTTGTTGAAATTGGTAATTTGATATTAAAAATGAGCTTTAAGAATGTTATGGCTTCAGTTCTCTATTATTTGAGATTTACATTCTAGCTCCAGTTCGAGTCTGGCAATTATGATCTTTTTATGGCATTATTACTGAGATATCATTCTTCAGTTCTAGTTCAAGTATGGCTTTATGGTTTGAAGGAAATCTTTGGTATGGTTTCACTGTTGGTTATTTAATGTTATGGTTATCGTTATTCTTTTTCTTGTTTGCATCCACCGGGCTTATAGGGGCACAATTAGGTTATTTCCTCATTTGTTTGCACCTTCTAGACTTTGGGGGCCTAGTTAGGTTATAATTAGACTAACTTGATCTAAATTTATTTGTTCCTGTATAATTATCATTTTATCTGAATTTGGATTATTTGTTTCAAATTTAGACTTATCTATGACTTAGTTTACTTTCTCGCATTTTATTATACCGTTATTATGATTTAGATCAGGTGGTCGATGATGTCTATTGAGTACCCATTATTTTGGTACTCATCCTACACTTCTGCATCTTTTTATCATACAAACTCGAAATGAGTCACTGCCACTGACGTTTGATCCAGCTTTCTCTTAGGATTAGTAGATTGGGTGAGCTTTTAGAGCCGGAGATAATTCTCTCTCCTTCCATTACTTTTGGACAGTCTTTAGCTATCGAGACTATCTATATATTAGATACTATTTAGTACTCTTATTCTTTTGGATTTAGTAACTCTTGTACCAACCTTACTAGGTCATGGGATATTCTTTTTTGCACTTTTTCTATCTCTCCTTGATATTTATTTTGTTTCTCTTATATTTATTCTGCTTATAATCCAATTGTATGCTTACTTTCGGTATTTATTATACTTTCCACAAACTATCCCATTACATGTTGCTTGGGGATACAGTTTGACTTACTTACTGATGGGATAAAGTAGGTGCCATAATGACTTGAGAAATCAGGTCGTGAAAAATTGGTATCCGAGCCTAGGTTCACTGGAATTATTAGTACAAGAGCAAGTGTCTAGTAGAGTCCCACAGATCAGAATGATGACGTCTGTATCTTATCTTTTAGAGGCTACCGGACATTCTTAGGAAAACTTTATCTTCTTTATTCATATTGCGCATCGAGTTTATGCTGGTTTCTAACTTTCTCATTGTTTCACTCTTTCATAGATGTTTAGGACCCGAACTATGATGCCTGGAGATGAGGACCCCGAGTCTGGAGCCAGAGTACTTACTAGTGGCCGTGGATGACCCAGAGATCACAGCCAGGCTAAGTCTGTATCCCCATCTAGGGTTCAAGGTAAGGAGTCTTCACCAGATCCTATTATTACTCTCGAGCCAGATATTCTGCCACCCTAGCCATTGGTGGACCAAGGGGCAGGCCAGGCCCCATTGGGGTTTATTTATTCTTCAGTGCTTAGGGATGCCTTGCTTCAGTTGTTGGGATTGGTAGGAGGTGCACTATTTGATGGTGCTCAGTCAGAAAACCAAAGTGGTATTGATTTAAGTGTGCAGCCTGCAGTAGTGCCCCCCAGATTTGAGATTCCTCTACACCGGTAGCTCCACAGTCAGCAGTTGCTCAGCCTGTTATGTCTGCCGAGGAGTAGAAGATATTGGGTCAATTTTTTAGATTGACCCCATCTAGGTTTATAGGGGCCGCCTAGGGGAGGATGCTTAAAAGTTTCTAACTAGTTTCGAGGAGAATTTTTGTAATTTAGGGTTGGTTAAGTTATGAGGAGTGGACTATATAGCTTATAAACTTGACAAGGCATCGCGGAAATGGTGGATGGGCTATCTTAATTCAAGGATAGCTGGATCTCCACCTAGGATTTAGGATTAGTTCTCTTAGGCTTTCTTAGGGAAGTACATACCTCTTACTATGCATGAGTGTCTGAGAGATGAGTTTTCTGCTTTGAGATAGGGTTCTATGACAATGGCCGAGTATGAGGCAAAATTTCATGAGTTAGCAAGACGTGCCACCATGATTCTGCCTATAGAGTACAAGAGGATTCGGTGCTTCGTTAGAGGGTTTAGTCTGCTGCTCCACAACGCTACTCAGAGTTAGGTGACTTTAGGGAAGTCTTTTTATAATATTGTCGCTCATGTGTATTTTATAGAGGATATGAATTGTGAGGTCTAAGGGGGCAGTGATAAGAGGTCGCATTGACAGGGTAGTTTCAGTGAGAGCTAGAGCAGCTCGCAGTTCAGGGGAAGAGGTTTTCAGGGTAGGTACCCTTAGAATCAATCTTATCAGCACCAGGGTAAGCCTAGTATACCCGTTCAGGAAACACTTTAGATTACTGACAGAGGTCAGCTCGGATATAGTGATTACCGTGGCCAGATCAGTGGCCAGTCTTTAAGAGGTACATATTTGGGTCGTCTAGCCGAGGTGTCTGTTCCAGGTCATTCGGATCTTCTAGACAGAGTAGAGTGCCCAGGGCTTGCTATGATTATGGGGTTATTGGTTATTACTTCAGAGAGTGTTCCCTGTCATGGGATGATTCAGCCTGCGGGATAGAGTATTCAATCAATTAGGGTATGCCACCCCCATCTAGAGGTGATACTCAAGGTCGCAAGGGTAGTACCCAGGGTTATCGAGTAGGATCTTAAACATGTAGGATATATCATCTATCAGGTACCCAGTACAAAGGTGGATAGGGTCAGTTATATGTTGTACCTAGTAGGCTAGAGGTGGAGTCTTTGGATGTTGTTATTACCAGAACGATTTCAGTGTACCGTCAGCCAGATATTGCCTTATTTGATCCGAAATCCACTTATTTATATATTTTTGCTTATTATGCACTGTGGTTAGAGTTGACTTAGGAGACTTTATCTGTTTTATTGTATATATCTACTCCCATAGGTGATTTTTTAGTATTGGATCAGGTTTATAGATCATGTATTATGACTATTTTAGAGTTTGATACTCGAGCAGACCTTATTGTACTAGATATGTGGATTTTTATATGATTCTAGGCATGGATTGGTTATCCCTCTATCATACAGTCTTGGATTGCTTCGCCAAGACCGTTTCCTTAGCCATGCCTGTCATACCCTCAGTTATGTGGTAGGGTTCTTTTAGTCGTGCATTGACGAAGATTATTTCTTATGTTCGATCTAGAAGATTGGTGTTGAGGGGTTGCAAGTCTTATCTTGATTATGTTTATGATATTAGTGTGGAGAGTCCTTCACTTGATTCTATCCATATTGTTTGCTTTCCATACCAACCTACCTGGCCTTCCTCCTGAGCATAATAGTGAGTTAGTTATTGATCTTGAGCTCTTAACCCAACCCATTTCCATTCCCCCAACTGTATGGCTCCTACTGAGCTTAAAGAGCTGAATTCTTAGCTTCAGGATCTTTTGGATAAGATTTTCATTAGGATGAGTGTATCGCCTAGGGGTGCTCCTATCTTATTTGTGAAGAAAAAGGATGGTTTTATACATATGTGTATTGACTATAGGCAGCTGAATAAGGTGACAGTGAAGAATAAGTATCTTATGCCTCGAATTGATGATTTAGTTGACCAGCTTTAGGTGCGATAGTGTTTTCTATGATTGACTTGAGATCAAGGTAACATCAATTGAGGATTTAGGCTGAGGACATCCCTAAGACAGCCTTCAGGACTCGCTATGGCCACTATGAGTTCTTGATGATGTATTTTGGGTTGACTAATGCCCCAACAACGTTCATGGATTTGATGAACCATGTTTTCAAACCCTATTTGGACTCTTTTGTGATTATTTTCATTGATGATATGCTTGTGTACTTGAGGAGTAGGAAGGAGCACGAGCAATATTTGAGGACTGTGCTCCATACTTTGAGAGATCATAGATTTTTTGCCAAATTCTCAAAGTGTGAGATCTGGTTAGAATCTGTGACACTCCTAGGACACGTGGTGTCTAAGGATGTGCTTATGGTGGATCCAACAATGATTGAGGCTATTAGTGATTGGGCCTGACCTACATCTCAGACTGAGGTCCATAACTTTATTGGTTTGGCAGGCTACTACAGGCAATTCGTTGAGAGATTTTCTATTAATGTGGCGCCTATGACTAGATTGACCAGGAAAGAGGTTCCTTTTTAGTGGTCCATTGAGTGTAAGTCAAGCTTTCAGAAGCTCAATGGCTTGTTCACTTCTGCTCCTATTTTAACTCTTCCTGTTGAGGAAGAGGGGTTTACATTTTATTGTGATGCTTTTGGTGATGGTTTAGGTTGTGTTTTGATGCAGTAGAGCCGAGTTATTGCTTATGCATTGAGGCAGCTAAAGGTGCACCAGTGCAACTACCCCACCCATGATTTGGAGTTAGCGACGGTAGTTTTTGTGCTTAAAATTTGAAGGCATTACTTGTATGGTGTTTGTTGTGATATCTATACTGATCATTGTAGTCTTTAGTACATTATGACTCAGAGAAAGCTTAATTCGAGCCATCACAGGTGAAGCAAGTTGCTGAAGGACTGATATTTCTATTCTATACCATCTGGGCAAGGCAAATGTAGTAGCGAGCTCCTTATACCAGAAGGCGGTGAGTCTGGGTAACTTGGACTTTATTTTAGTTTTAGAGCGGTTATTTGATTTGGACATTCAGTTCTTAGCCAACTTGATGGTGCGACTTGATATTTGAAACCCCAGGAGGACTCTTACCAATGTTGAAGCTAGGTCCACCTTGATGGAGTAGATTCAGAATTGTCAGTTTGAGGATAGTAGACTTTGTGGCATTTGAGATCAGGTACTGAGAGGTGAGTCCAGTCGGGCTGCCTTGGATTTTGAGGGTATTCTTAGATTTGATAGATGTATTTGTGTTCCAAGGGTTGGAGATCTAATTCAGTCGATATTGCAGGAGGCTCATAGCTCCTGATATTCTATTCACCTTGGGACAGCTAAGATGTTTAGAGATTTGAGGCAACATTACTAGTGGAGTGGTATGAAAAAAGGATGTAGTGAACTTTATAGATAGGTATTTGTGTTGTCAGTAGGTATTTTTGAGTGGAAGCGAGAGCGGATTACTATGGACTTTCTAAGTGGTTTGCCTCGTACCTCTCATGGTTCTAACATTATTTGGGTCATTATAGACTGTTTGACCAAATCGGCTCATTTTATCCCTATTTAGATTTCCTTCAGTGCTGAGAGGTTAGCCTATATCTATGTTCGTGAGATATTTCACCTTCATGGAGTACCCATATCTATTATTTCAGATAGAGGCTCATTGTTCACTTCTAGCTTCTGGAGGACATTACAGGAGGAGTTGGGTACTCAGGTTGATCTTAGCACCGCACTCCACCTCCATACCGACGTTCAGTGAGAGCGAACTATTTAAGCTTTAGAGGATATGCTCTGCGCGTGTGTTATGAACTTTAGAGGTCAGTAGGAGCAACACTTACCCTTGGCAAAGTTTGCTTATAATAATAGTTACCATTTAACTATTGAGATGGCACCATTCAAGGCATTGTATGGTAGGCATTGTCGATCTCTGAGTGGCTGGTTTGAGACTTCTGAGTTTAGTCCCTGCAGTACCAACTTGTTTTGTTAGTCTTTGGATAGGGTACGTGTGATTCAGGATAGGTTGCAGGCTGCTCAGAGTAGGTAGAAGATTTATATGGATTGTAGGCTTCGGGCGATGATGATTGGGATTGGTGATTGGGTTTTTCTTCGAGTGTCATCCATGAAGGGAGTAATGAGGTTCGGGAAGAGGGGAAAGCTCAATCCCAGGTACTTACACCATTTAAGATACTTTGAACCATTGGAGATATGGCTTACGAGTTGGCCTTGCCCCTACACTTTTCAGTCGTTCACCCAGTTTTCCATATCTCCATGCTATGGTGATACATTCTAGATGAGCCTCACGTGCTTCGATGGGACTCAATTCAGTTGGATAAGAGATTGACCTTCGCGGAGGAGCCAGTCCTCATACTAGATAGAGATGTCAGATGATTATGCTCTAAAGAGATTCCAGTGGTTATAGTTCAGTTGAGACACCATCCAGTTGAGAAGGCTACCTAGAAGATTGAGAGTGATATACATACCCAGTATCCCCACCTGTTCGAGCCTTCAGGTACATCTCGACCCTTTACATTTGAAGACGAATGTCTTTTTAGTAGTGGATATTGTAATGACCCTTCAGGTCATTTTTAAAATTTCTATACTACTTTGGTATTTAGAGCTTTCCCTTAGCTTCCCCAAGTCATTTATGACTTACTGGGGCTGATAGTTTGGTTACTAGGCAGTTCATTTGGTTTTTAATAACAATTTTCTATTTTGAAGTCTTTGCTGTTATGAATTGGGTATTGGGCCTAAACATCAGGTAAACGGTCTTGTATGCCAATTCTGAATGTTCCATCAACTCTGGAATTTTGATTTTTGGCTAGGGGGACCCTTGGTTTGGGTCCGAAGGCTTCCAGACTCGTTTTGGGCTACAGGGTAGATTTTGGTTAAAATGGCCCTTAGGTGAGGGACCATATTTTATTGAAACGACCTCAGATGGAAAGTTCTATAGCACCGTAGAGTTTGAAATGTAGAATTTGATAGGGTAGCATAGTTTGTTTGCATTCATGAGATTTCGAATGAATCCCGAGGGTCCGATCAGAGTTTTGCCACTTGGCCAAAATTACTGGTGCAACTCAGCTGGTGTAGGCCAAAAAAGACCTTGGCATTCGAGAGGCTTTGGTCGTATTCATGAAGGCCAAAGCAATAGCCTATCACGGTGTTAGACCCATATTTTATTGAAACGACCTCGGATGGAAGGTTTGATGGCACCGTAAAGTCCGGAATGTCGAATTTTATAGAGTATCATAGTTTATTTGCATTCACAAAATTCCACTGAATCCTGAGGGTTCTATTAGAGTTTTGCCACTTGGCTAAAATTACTGGTGCAGCTCAATTGGTGCAGGCCAAAAATGGCCATCACGTTCACGAGGCTTTGGCTGTATTGGTGAAGGCCAAGGTAATAGCCTATCACGACATTGAGACCTATTTCATGTTTGCAAAGGACAAATTATTCGACCATCGAGTTCGCGAGCTTGTCTCCGCATTCGCAAAGGGTCTCCGCCAGACCAGACTAGAATTCCTCATTTACGATCGCGGTGGATAGGCTGCGTTCATGAAAGGTAAATTGGGTTATGTGTTGCATTCGCGATGGGGTCCCCGTACTTGCGATTAAGGGACCCCTGATAGTATTAAATGTTGAGAAACCCAATTTTCACTCATTATTTCCAAGTCCCAAGTCCATTAAAGCCCTAGAAAGCTTAGAGAGAGTGAGGCTGATCTTTGGGTGTTCGCGGTGAGTTGGAGGCGTAATTGTATTCATTTTCCTATCGATTATTCCGTAAGTTTCTATTAAATTCTTGATTAATTCTCCGACTTAAATCCCAATCCCTAGATTACTTTGTGGGTTGATTTTGGGTTCTTTTGTACTCAGAACTTATCCATTTTTTAGGATAAATGATCCTTGAGCTTAGAGGGACGTGTTAACAGTTTTGAACTTACGATTCCGCAAGCAGACCCCACATGGGATTTTTAACTCAATTTTGGACCCAAAGTATTTATACGCAATATGGACATTGTTATTCTCATATTAATGCATAGATTATTATTTTGATAGAGTGGCATCGTACCGATGCTTCTCGAAAAGGGAAAGCTACAATTTAGTAGACTTTCTTGAGCTTCGTTGGCGTCCAGGTAGGCTAGGCTTACTTATCTCGTATATTGAGCATTATTATGGTATTAGTGTGGTATTTATACTAGCGATGGGTAGGGTTTTATGACTTGCCTATCATTTTAGTATTTCATGTGTTAAAGTTAGCCGTTTTGGGATCCTTTTAGTGGAATTTTACCTCGGCACTCCTTTTAATGATTATAATACCCTTTTTAGTCTATTCTTGACTTACCTCATGCCTTAGGGTAAAATTGTAAGATTCTAGTCTAGGTTTGGGTTGGTGTTTACCTTAGTGTGGGATTTTAGGATTAGTAGCAGTCCCCGTCGGCCCTCCTTATAAGTCGAGTAATTAGATTAGCGCCTTGTAGACATAGGAGACCTCTTTGGACTTTCTTAAGAAATTCTTGAACCTTACGGTGACTTAGGCTCCACATCGGTTTCCAGTGAGTTGAAATACCCTAACTAGAATGCGGTTGGCCTTAATGCTTGTTTATTAGACTTATTGATTAGACCTTGCTACACTTGTAAACTTTTAGTTGAAGTTGGTAATTTTATATTAAAAATGGGATTTAAGGAGGTTATGGCTTTGGTTCACTATTATTTAAGATTTAGTTATTAGCTCCGATTCAAGTCCGAGAATTATGATTTGTTTGCGACGTTGTTACGGTGATATCATTCTTCCATTTTGGTTCAAGTCCAGCAATATGGTTTGAAGGAAATCTTAGGTATGGTTCCACTGTTGGTTATTTAAAGTTACGGTTATTGGTATTCTTTTCCTTTTTCGCATCCAGCGGTCTTATGGGGGCTCGGTTGGGTTATTTCCTAGTTTGTTTGCACCTTTTGGGATTATAGGGGTCCAGTTAGGTTATAATTAGATCGTCTTGATCTTAATTATTTGTTCCTGTATAATTATCATTTTATCCGAATTTGGATTGTTTGTTTCAGATTTAAACTTATCCATGACTTAGATTACTTTCTCGCATTTTGTTATACTATTATTATGATTTAACTCAGTCGGCCGATAATGTAAACTGAGTACCCATTGTTTTGGTACTCATGCTACACTTCTGCATCTTTTTCTGATACAGACCCGAGTACGTGTCACCACTAGTGACGTTCTATCTAGCTTATTCTCATGATTTCGAGATAGAGTGAGCTTTCATAGCCGGAGCTGATTCTCTCTCCTTCCATTACTTTTGGACAGTCTTTAGTTATCGAGACTATCTGTATATTGGATACTATTTAGTACTCTTATTCTTTTGGATTTAGTGGTTCTTGTACCAACCTTACTAGGTTGTGGGATATTCTTTTGTGCACTTTCTCTATCTCTCCTTGATATTTATTTTGTTGCTCTTATATTTATTCTACTTACAATCCTATTGTATGATTACTTTTGGTATTTATTATACCTTCCACCAACTAGCCCATTACTTGTCGTTTCGAGCTACAGTTTGGCTTACCTACTGGTGAGATAAAGTAAGTGCCATCATTACTTGAGAAATCGGGTCGTGACACTAACACCTATTGAACAACCTCGGCAGAAATGAGAGGCAAGGTTGTAACCCCAGCTGGTGCCACCACCTAGGGCTCCAATACTTGCTCCTCTACTGCTTCCATCCCCCAAAATTATCTTGAGGTGGGGGAGGTGATACAGACCCTTCACGAGCCTGGCCAGCAGCTGCTTGAGGTCTACCCTGGCGGGTTTGGCTCTTCTCCTTCCTCTCCTACCTCTTTTTCTCACTTGTCCTTTTCCGTTTATGGCTAGCTCCTCAGCTGGAGCGGTCAGTGTCGGGTCTGCTGCTTGGGTTCCGTTTGACCTTGTAGTAACCATCTACTGAAAAAAGAGTGAAGTGATAAGATACCAATTTGGATCGCCAGATACCAATTAGAATCAAGTTATAGCACGAAAAAAGCAAGAATGACAGTTTTCCTAAAGTCCTATGGCCTCCCGAAGAAAAGTACAAACGTTTCCTTACCGTTGTGCGAGACTCTATTGTACCCATTTTGGTACGACGAGATAGACTAACCTAGGCTCTGATACCAACCTTGTCACAACCCAAATCTGTCGTGAGTGGCGCCCACACTACTTGTCCGGTGGGAGAACCAACTACCCCAAAAACTAAACCCATTATCAACACTTAGAGGACATAAATAGTACTAATCCATCAATAAAGTATCAAGTCTAAAAACAAAACATAAGTACAACTTAGAGGCGGAACATTGTACTTAACCAACAACCATCCCTAGGACCCAAAAGTTGTCAGTACCAAAACTACTAAAGATTGTCAAGAAGGGGATGCATCCCCAAAAATTAAAATGAAAAGCATAAGTCCAGAAACAAATACTCTATCATCCAAGAAGGATTCATGGTAACCCAAAACATGCTACTCATCCTTGAAACCGAAGTCCAACACTAGAATTCACAAGTGAGGTCTTGTAGGAGCCGCGGGAATATGCATTGCACTCAACAAAAGTAAGAGTAGGTGTAGTATCAACACAAAAAAAAAATAACAATGTGCTGGTAGGGTCATTTGACTAACCCAAGATGAAAATATTAACACTTAACTAAAACATAGTATAACAACTTAATACATGCTCAATCAAACCTACACCTAGCACAACAAGAATCAAATAAGCAATGTAGAGTTACAAGCAACAAGTCAATACCCTTACAACAAAGTCAAGTTCAGTCAAGCCAAGTCAAACAAGTCAAGACAACTTGAGCAATTATCAAGTATATATATACATATTCCCCGGTTCACTCATGGACACGTCAAACTCACCTGAACCTCGTACATACACGCTATAGGTATTATAACCACCCTTTAGCCATGACCTGCAGGGGAAAAATTCTGTCCATGTACCTAAATTCCAGACACGAGCATCTGCCAACCTTATTCCTCCAACAAGCCGTGAGAACGTCTCAAATACCAAGATATTCCACATTTAATAATAAGGTAGGTCAAAATCATATAACAAGGTAAAATCATTTGAATTGACCACACCAAACAACATGTACTAACAAGCCACACTACGAAGTAGTTAACATGCACATATAATACAAATTGGATTAAACTACAATACCATCACCTACCTTAATCCAAGCTTGCACAACTCAACTAAGCCCAAGCCTTGCCTTTCCGTGCAATTTTCGTTTGATCTCGATCTAGAAAATACATACAAACGTATAATTAATGAAATTATCTACCACGTTGGGAATTATAACTCACACCCAACCCCTAAGGCCAAGTTCATGATCATTCCCTACCCATTCTAGGGCTTTTCTATCATAATTCACGTAAAACTACCAATTTCATGGATAAACTAGTGAATTAACAAAATAAAAGGGTAAATTAACCATTAGTAATTAAAACCCATTAACTTAATACCTAATTTACTCCCTTGCACCTGAAAACGACTAAAATAAGCCCTAAACCCTCCATGAACTCCGTAAATTGGTAATTCTAAGTCTAAATTATCAATTACTAGTTAACGAGGATGAAATCCTTACCTTATGAATCCAAACAATGATAATTTGGTGAAAATTGCCCAAAATCGGCTCTCCCTTTCCCCAAAATGTGTTTTAGAAAAATAAGCCATTTTGGGGAATTTTAAAATAAATCGGCAACTTTCGTCGCTATAGTGACACACGTCGTTATAGCGACACATGTTGCTATCGCGGTCGTTGACTGTCTGTATAGCGGGATTTTCTCCTCTATAGCGACCTGTTGTTATAGAGACATGCACGTCACTATAGCGATGTCGATGGGACAGAAAGTCCAGTGTTGCCCAAAATTCCCAATTTTTACAACACACCTTAAATCTGGGACATTCCAAATAATGTCCTTCATGCTAAGATCGATTCCGGGAGTTCTACTCACCCAAATTCAATTCCATAAAGTCCTATGGGTTCCTTATCATCTTGGCTAAATAAAAATCAAATCAAACGTCATCTAACTTTCCCAATTCATTTTTGGATTTCCCTAGACCATACCTCGCTCAGATTTCATTTGAAACTAGCCTAGCCTGAAATTTATAACTTCAAATCCAGAAAGAATTTTAACATGAAATTTTAAATGAAAGACTTATACGTAATGATGAATAGGGTCGTTACAAGTAGGGTAATTACGCCCTAAACAACACTATAATGATGGAATGGGTCATTATAATTGAGACCTAGTTTTTTTATTATCTTCTACGTAATCGTTTATTGTTTTTCTATCTTTACTTTTCGTAATGTTTTTGGATGGGCTTGCCTACCACGAGGTATAGTAGACGCCATGACAACCTGAGTTTTGGGTCGTGATGCCCTACACCAGCATTATCATTTCATTTGGCTTGGACATAATAATGACCATAAATTAGAAGTTTCAATACTTGCTAAGACACGTGGTTAATTCAATGTACTAAGAGGATAAGACGAAACCATCGTACTAATGATGAATAATGGGTAATGGCAATCTGCAGCTGCTTTAATACTCCAAATGTACCACCTCAATCATCCGATCTGACTCCGTGCACCACTGACGACCCTAACGTCACTGTCACAGTGGCTTTTAAGATTGGGGTTTTTGATCCACCACTCAAGTTCTCTGTATTTCCTTCCACAATAGGATTTCAAAGTCTACCACGACCTCACCATTGTCGCCATCCTAATGCGTGTTTAGCTAACGTGAATTGAGAGCATGAAGAGAGAAATTAAATAAAAAGATAAATCATGAATAATCTGTTATATTATTCCACATGTAATAATATTTTAAGTACAAATATTTTAATTTTCCTATCAGGAATTTTATATGAATATACCTTGTCATATAGTATTATTTCTTATATGGTAATAATGAAGCAAACAATCTAATTTCAAATAATGAATGATATATTTATAAATATTATTTGTAAGATTGTCGTATTCCTGGTATGGTAATATTTTAACTGTAGACATTCTAATTTCTATATAAAGAATAATATTATATGAATATTTCTGCTATGATAACATTTGCACTGCAACTAATCAAATTTTATATAAGAAATAATATTATAAATATTATTTATCATATAATAGCATTTCTAGTATGGTAATATTTTAAATGTAGATATTCTAATCTCTATATAAAGAATAATATTATATGAATATTCTTTGTCATATAATTTTATTACTTCTATGGTAATATTTGAACTGCAATAAATATTTTTCCAAAGTTAGTACAAATAACATTCAACAAATAGATCCCTAATAGTGTCAGGTGACTTGTTTTTAATACACCATTTTGCTTAATAGCAAGCTTGACTACCCTATTTTTAATATAATATAAATTATTTATGATATAATAGTATTCCTTGTATGGTAATATTTTAACTGTAAATATTCTAATTTTTCTATAAAGAATAAGATTGTATGAATATTTCTTGTCATATACTATTATTACTTATTTGATAATATTTGAACTACAAATAATTAAATGCATGTAAAGAGTAGTATTACTATAGTTATTATTTATCATATAATAGCTTTCCTTGTATGTTGATATTTTAACTGCAGATATTCTAATTTATAGAAATTCAGGTAATATTATTCCTTATATGATAATATTTAAACTACTATTAATCTAATTTCATATAACGGATAATATAATTTTAAATATTATTTGTCATATAATAGTATTCTTTGTATCGTAATATTTATCTACATATATTCTAAAGCTTATATAAAGAATAATATTATATGAATATTCTTTATCATTTAATATTATTCCTTATATGTTAATATTTGAACTGCAACTAATATCTTTTTTAAAGTACAAATAGAAACCAACAAATAGATTCTCTAATAGGGCCAAGTGGCTTGTTTTCTATACATTACTGACTGACGTAATATCAAGCTTGATTATCCTCCTTTTAATATGATATAGAACATATGAATTCATTATTATTATTATATTATATGAAATAAATTTATTTACTTCAATTTGTCTAATATTCAATTTTCTGAAAATGATGATGTTCGAGAACGAACGAAATAATTATGGAAGTGTCGCTTCCTTATAAATGACTTATGCTTCTACAAATGTGGTTGCACAATTCAATTATATTATTCCGAAAATGGATATTACTATCACCCTTTTTAAGGAAAAAATGTAATGTGTTCAATTTAAGAAAAAGACATACACCTACTTTAAGAAAAATATAATGTGTAATGCGTTCAATTTAAGAAAAAAACGTAATGTGTTCAATTATATTAATTTAAAAAATATTTTAGGTGATGTGGTCAAGTAAGAGTTGTTATGTAGATTTGGATCCGAGGTGTACAACCATAACACTATATATAAAGAGCAAAAGCAAAAACATTCAACCAGACTTGAAAGTTGGTTACCAACCTTTTTTACTAATATAGAGAGAGCAAATATTCTCCCAGACTTGCAAGTTTGATTTATTCACTTGAAATATAATCCTTCCCTCAATTATGAAGCTAAGTTTTGCAACCCTGCTTCTGGTTACACTTGTTCTTACATCTTTCTTCATTCCAGCCACTATCACTGGTTCAGATATCCATCTTATCTTTTACAAATATCCCCTCTTCGGTCCTTTTGATTGACACATCCAAACTATTCTTTATTTTTTAAATTAAAGAATGTGTTAACTTTTTTAAAAATAATTATACCATTACAATTCCAATTATATGGCATATATTATCAGTTACACATTTAAGGAAGAGATATATCGATGTAATTTAGTCAAGATACCCCTTATTTTCAATATTTTTTTGTATTCATACAAAGTCTTAAACAAACATTTAAGGAGCATAATGAGTACTATATATGTTTACTTTGAATAACATAACTTTTCAATACTAGAAAATATGAAATTAGCTACTGAATTTATCAGTAATTCCTGGCTAATTCGTCACTAAATAGCTCCTAGCTAATTATGTTTTCTTATAATTCATTGCTAAATGAGATTAGCATAAATTTTTTATTATTTAGCTATGAAATTTTGTTAGTCACATATTTCTTGTTTTATAGTGTTTGATGGTCTTATAATTAATGATTTGGGATTGTATTTTGGAAGCTTTCTGTGATACAAAGTGTAACTTTAGGTGTTCAAAGGCGTCTCGATAGGACAGATGCTTGGAGTATTGTGGGATATGTTGTGTTGAGTGTAATTGCGTTCCTTCTGGAACTTTTGGGAACAAAAATGAGTGCCCTTGCTACAGAGACAAGAAGAACTCTAAGGGAGGCCCTAAATGTCCTTGAGTTTACTTACTCTTTCCCCAATTGTTGTTCACAAAGCCTTATTTATTTGAATCCTTCATGTGGCATGTTTGTCGTGAAATAAGGATGATTAATAAAAATAAGTGAACAAATGAGGTTCTTTATATATTCTATTTATGTTGTTGTTGAATAAACTGAGCTTTTACGGTTTGTTTGGATAGTTGTTACCTATTGCATTGTATCTATGATATTCCTATTTTAAATATAACTAGTTTTTGGGCGCGTACATTCTACGTGTATCCCATTTTGATCAGTACATACATATTAAAATGGTACTATACGAATAATTCTGTAGTAGTATGAATTTTGTGAATTTGAAGGGAGAAAAGAACGATCAAACTATATGTGAATGATTAATTTATTCAATGATATTCATTTTTAGTATAAATCATAAAGTATTGGAAATATGATATATTCGAAAAAAATGTATATATTAGTTATCAAACTTATTAATTGTAATATTTTAAGTTCATGAATTTGGCTTGTACAATACATAAATAGTTTATAAAGTTTTCATACTAAAAGTATCTACTTAAACTCATAATTATATTTCATTTTCACTTTGCAAAACAAAATCACACGAGGCAAAATCAAAATTAAATTAGATACGTTATTAATTATCAATGCGATCACAATCCGATTAAAGTTATCCTAAATGAATACACGAAACAAATTATATATTGTCAATTTTGTTTAGACTTTGTAACAAACATTAGTTTGGTTATTGGATTTTTGCATGTTTTGACAATTTTACCCCTCTATGTAGTTGCGTTTTGGTACTTGTGAGTGGCAGGAGATGGCGGTGCAGTTCCTGAGGCTTTTGGTCAGGAATTAAGTGAGTTTTTTTTTTATTTTGGAAGGCTTTTATGTTGAAATGGTTGGCTTTGGTCAACATTTGAGGATCGGAGCATCGGATGAGAATTCTGTCAGCGCCATCTGCTTTGAAACATTGGAATTAGGTTGGTAGCATGGTTGGTTCGGGTCTTGAGGCTTTCAGTGTGATTTTTGGTATTTAGATGAGAAGTTGGAAAGTTAGGCCTAAGGGTTGACTTTGTTTAAAATTCGACGTTAATGACCTCCGTTGGAAATTCAGATAGTACCATTGAGTCCGTAATAGTGAATTTGATCTAGTAGCATAGTTGAATTAGTTTTGTGGGGTTCTGAACTCATTCTGAGGGTCGGATTGGAGATTTCGAAGCTTGATTTTTCTACTTTTGTAGCAGATTTTTTGCAAAGGAAAAATTCCCTTCGCGTTCGCTAGGCCTAAGACGAGTTTGTGAAGGGTAAGCTTTCCCCTTCATCGCATTCACGACAAGGGCGTCGCGTTCATGATGAGCAATTACCAGTCAAGGCAGGTCAGTGGGTCTTCGAGTTCACGGAGACTTGGTCGCGTTCCCAATGAACTCGGTCTGCTTCAATCGCGTTCGCAACTGGTCTTCCGTGTTTGCAAACAAAGATCACGATCGAACAGATCTAAAAAAAACCTTTCGTCTTAAAATCCCATTTTCAACATTTTTAGACCTAGAGACCGTGATTTTGGGCGATTTCAAAGTGATTTTTGAGATTTCACTTTAGGGATAAATTCTAAAGCTTGATTTCATCTTTTCCCATTGCTTTCCCCATGATTTTAACTTCAAATTTTTGTATTTTAACCTTGAATTTGGGGTTTCTACCTGTAAAGCTAAAATATGGCATTTTAACGATTTCAAACTTGACTTTATCCCTATTTTTTTATGGGATTTCAAATTTAAACTTCCTAAACTATGAGTGCTGTGACCATCCAATAAAATTTGCATTTTACTCTTGTGGGCTCGACGTCACTTTTCGAGTTGACTTTTGAACCTAGAATTAAAGTGTGTTAATATGGGTATCATTAGCTTCGTCTTCTTAACTATAACTCATATTTGAATTTATTGGGCTCATTCAGAGGTGACTCAGAAGGGAAAAACTTCGGTTTGATTCTTTAGGCTTTCTTCAGGCAAGTGGAGACTTTCTTTTGACTCTCTTTCAATATGCATATATGATAGATGCTTGTCATGTGAGTAATGGGGATGGGGGTGATGTCGCCCACATTACACCTTTAAACAAAGTATAAACCGGTTATTGATCAAATATAGAACCCAACTAAGTTAGGGTCGATCCCTCGAGGAATAGCTCAAAATCTCTATCAAGTATTTATCTAAGCTATCAGTAAAAAATCTCCAGAAAAAGGGGGGGGGGTTTGTAAATCAAAATTCCAATAGTAACAATTATTGATTTTGTTGGATTTGTAATCAATATGAGAGAGTCACTAGGACTGTGTTCCCCAATGACTTCATAACTCCGGAGGTTTTTCGTACTTGTGATCTTTCCTGATGCTCGACATGTAGAATCGATAGGTTATGTATACCTAAACTTCTTTCCACACCTGTTTAAGTAATATCCTCAAGTAAGTTTTCTATTCTCTTGAGCCTTGCATTACTAACCCCTATCTTGGATCCCAGATTAGCTTTCCCAGATTATCGGTTCAAGCTATTAAGTGAAGGTTGATAGCTCCAAGTCTCTATTGTTTATTTCCTTTTCCCATCCGTTACCCCTAATTTTCGTTGTGAGTAAAGATAAGGTGGGTTATAGCATCTGCAGCCTCTAAAAAGCAATCATATCGAAGGGAACAACAGTGCATGCATGAATACCATTTTAGAATAACTTTGTACTATGAACACTACTTTGTTAATCCATCATGGTTCACACAATCCTAGTTGTGGTGTTTATCTACTCATAATTGCAAGTACACAAGAATAATTATGATAAGAAGCATAAATTATGAACTTACATGAATAAGATGAAAAATCACGAATCTCAATTATGAATAAAACCCTAAAAATTGATGTTTGTAATTTTAAGAAAAAGAATACACCGTGAAACAATAATAGTATGTGAAAGAAAGCAAACTGGTACAAAAGACGCATTATTAGTATTTATAGACAAAATAAAAAACCTATCCTAAACAAACAGGGATTTGTTGGGCCAGTGCCTCAGATGAAAGAAGGTATGATCGTGGTTAGATACCACGACGTCCTTGGTGCTTGTAGGTTGGCTCTTGACTTTTGCATCTTTCAGATCTTGGTTGGCACGATGCTCAGTATGAGCTGGTGGTATCGTTGTATGATTGCGACTTGCTTTCGTAGCTTCTCCTTCGATTTTTCACTTTGCAGAATACATATCCTAAGATCTTCAGTATGATTTTGTGGTATCATCCCACGATCGCGAGATCCCCTCGTCTGATCCTCTTCACAGTTAATATCTGCAATCAAAAAATTTGGACTCCCTTCCCATGATCAACAATATGATCGTGACATCTAGGTATGACCGTGAGAAGCTTCGGTCTACAGAACAACTCAATATCAACTCTTAATTTCAACCCACGACTACTATGGTACCACCATGGTTAGATCCCATGATCGTGGAATGCTTCCGTCTGATGCCTTTAAGTCCAAAAATCTTCACTGTCCTTCTCCGAACTTGTTTGACCTGCAAATACCACAAAACCACCTTATATCCACATAGAAATGCCTTTGTACTTGTAAATATCCCTAGTTTTAAGCATCAAAAGTACCGTAATTTCACTACACATCAACACCCTCAACTTAGAATGTTTTCATGTCCCTAGGTGAACAAAACAAAACAAATCTAAAAATGACGCTTAACAAAGAGAAAACCAAGAGTACTACGACAGTCCTAATTTCAAAAACTGTGTTTAAGCATGCATAAAATCAAAGCACAAGTTCAACCCTCTCTAAAAATCATTAAAACTTGCATTTATTGTGTGTTCTCAAACCACTCACCATAACATAATAAGAGTAAGCAATGGCATTACATTATAAATAGACAACCTAGCATGCAAACAAATGACACTATCTGAACAAACAGTAACAACGATACAACCCCTATGCCCTCAGATCAAAGAAGTCCCTAACACTCAAAGTATATAGTAAATATAGAGACAGTGACTGAAACTAAGCACTCACTCTCATAACAAAGTCCGAACAGTGTGCATTTGATACCATAGGCTTGCCCTTTTTGTCAACGCTTTAGTTGTTTGGACATTCAAACTAGGATCACTATATGACTTTTATTGGCTTGTAATGTATGCTTGGGGATGGGTCTGGTGAATATGGATGAAGTGACTAACTTCTCCTTGGCACTACAGTACATTCGGCTACACTTTCCAACTCCATTCACTTTTCACCCTTTTTCAACTTTTCTGGACCTCGGGTGTGATTTTCTTTTCACAACTTTATATTTTTATTTTTATCTTTTCTTACAAACTTTTGTTTTTCAAGCTTTTTTTTCTTTTTTCACACAATACCACACCTGACCGTTTTTTCATTTACTAACTTATTCTACATACCCAAACTTTTTATGCAACCTTACGATAGTGATGCGTCCTTTCACATATGCAAGTGTACGTGGTCATACAACTAATAAAGGATATAAGTCCATATATCGTGCCCACAGTGATTTGACGAATGGATTTCTAGCTTTGAATTCTTATGCAATTTATTAAGTAGGTGACCAATGATAAAGAGTGATTTGTATGTTTTGAATGTAAACAAAAACAATTATAGACAATTCGTGGATTAGTTGTGTTGCAATTCAGATTCGAGAAAAGATCTAGGGTTGCAGTATTTTGAAAATCCAGTTGAGCTAACCAATCATACATCTAATCTGATTTCTTGATTTACTAGTTGCCGGTTAATTTTAGATATTTTGAGAGTTTTTCCAACAACTCTAAGCCAACTCGAAAATCCCTAACACCTATATTTCTATGGTCGTCGGTTAATAGTGAAGTGCATAAAGATATCATCTGTATCAACTAAGCTATTTCACAAGGTATATTTCTATCCTTAGTGATGTATCGATTCCCTTTCCCTATAAGGTTCACAAACTATCCCTATTTCATATTTTTACACTCGTCGTTCCATTTTTCAAGTTCAATAAACAAGCCCTAGATAATATTCGCAAGATGATCAATCAACCGAATAATTGAAAGCAAGAAGAAATAAATCACTCAATGTATGGAAATTAAAATAGATAATATGATGCTCAAGCCAGAACTTTCATGTTCAATCACAACCCTAGAAATTAAGAGGTTTAGCTACTCATGAATCTCTTTGAAAAAAGAGATTTCATGAGTTTACAAGGTAAAAATCAAAAATAAAAGAAAATAAATAAATTAAACCTTGTTCTTGAGCTTTGCCCTAGCTTTTGCCTTCCCCAAATTAGTTGTTCATGTTTAAAAATGTGGGTAGGGGGTATATATAGTGTTTAGGAACCCTTAGAATGCCAAAAACCAATCCCAATCAGGCTAGGATTGACCCCTGCTCACGCCACTGCCCCAAAGCAGAGCAGTGGCGAGAAAGACCAAATTTTTTCCAGAGAACATTGGACTTTCGCGCCACCCATTGATTTGGGTGAGTGGCTCAAGTCCCTTAGCTAAAACTTACAGAAAGCATCAAAATGTTGCGCCGCTAACTTGCTTTGCAGCAGTGGTGCAAGGCTCAATCCCATTAACCATTTTTTGCTCGATTTGCTATGTGTTGTGATGTTGATTATTCCTTGGTTCCTTGGTGCCCTTTTTCTTCTTGTTTAAGCTCCAAATTCCTCAATACACTTCTATATAATAAAATCATGAGACACAAGTGTAAATCACATAATTTAAGCTTAAGACAACACCAAAAAGAGAACAAATGTAAGGCGAAAGATGGTAAAAGAACGTGGTTTGTAGCCTCGCATCAACACCCCAAACTTAAACCCTTGCTCATCCTTGAGTAAGCAATATACACATGACATAAATTTTTGAGTTGGCCTTTGAACTTAGAATTAAAGTGTGTTAATATAGCTATCATTACCTTTGTCTTCTTAACTAGAACTCATATTTGAATTTATTGGGTTCATTCTGCGGCGACTCGGAAGGGTAAAGCTTCAATTTGATTCTTCAAGCTTTCTTCAAGAAAGTTGAGACATTCTTTTGACTCTCTTTCAATGTGCATCTATGATGGATGCTTGTAATGTAAGTAATGGTTATGGGGTGATGTCGCCCAAATTACACCTCTAAACAAAATATAAACCGGTCATTGATCAAATATAGAACCCAACTAGGTTGGGGTAGATCCCTCGAGGAATAACTCAAAATCTCTATCAAGTATTTGTCTAAGCGATCAGTAAATAATCTCTAGTAAAAAGGTAGGCGGGGAGTTTGTAAATCAAAAATCCAATAGTAACAATTATTGATTTTGTTGGATTTGTAATCACTATGAGAGAGTCACTAGGACCGTGTTCCCCAATGACTTCATAACTCCACAGGTTTTTAGTACTTGTGATCTCTCCCGGTGCTTGGCATTTAGAATTGATAGGTTATGTATACCTAAATGTCTTTCAACATTTGTTTAAGTAATATCCTCAAGTAAGTTTTCTCTTCTCCTGAACCTTGCATTACTATCCCCTATCTTGGATCCCAGATTAGCTTTCCCAGATTATTGGCTCAAGCTATTAAGTGAAGGTTGATAGCTCCAAGTCTCTATTGTTTATTACCTTTTCCCATTCATTACCCCTAATTTTGTCGTGAGTAAAAATAAGACAAGTTATAGCATCTGTAGCCTCTAAAAAGCAATCATATCGAAGGCAACAACAATATATGCATGAACACCATTTGAGAATAACTTCGTACTATGAACACTACTTTGTTAATCCGTCATAGTTTCTACAACCCTAGTTGTCGTGTTTAGCTACTTATAGTTGCAAGTACACAAGAATAATTCTAATAAGAAGCATAATTATGAACTTACATGAATAAGATAAAAACCATGAATCTTAATTTTGAATAAAACCCTAAAAACCGATGTTTGTAATTTCAAAAAAAAGAATATGCCGTGAAACAGTAATTGTAAGTGAAAGAATATAAACTGGTACAAAATAACCATTAGTAGTATTTATAGACAAAAAAAACTATCCTAAACACACAGGGATTTGTTGAGTCGGTGCTTCGGATGAAAGAAGGTACGATTATAGTTAGATACCACGATCGTCCTTAGTGCTCGTAGGTTGGCTCTTGACTTTTGAATCTTTCAGATCTTGGTTGGCACGATGCTCAGAACAAACTCGTGGTATCGTTGTACGACTGTGACTTCCTTTCGTAGCTTCTTTTTTGATTTTTCACTTTGTAGAATACGTCTCCCATGATATTCAGTATGATCTCATGGTATCATCCCACGATCATGAGATCCCCTCATCTGATCCTCTTCACACTTAACATCTACAATTCTTAAATGTTGACTCCCTTCCCACGATCAACAATATGATCATGACATCAAGGTATGATCATGGGAAGCTTCTGTCTACATAACAACTCAATATAAACTCTCAATTTCAACCCACGACAGCTATGGTACGACCGTGGTCAGATCCCATGATTGTGGAATGCTTCTGTCTGATGCCTTTATGTCCAAAAATCTTCACTTTCCTTCTCCGGATATGTTTGACTTGTAAATACCACAAAACCACCTCATATTTACATAGAAATGCCTTTACATTTGCAAATATCCCTAGTTTTAAGCATCAAACATACCGTAAGTTCACGACACATCAAAACCCTCAACTTAGAATGTTTGCATGTCCTCAGGTGAACAAATCAAAACTAATCTAAACATGACGCTTAACAAAGAGAAAACCAAGAGTACTACGGCAGTCCTAATTTCAAAAACTCTGTTTAAGCATGTATAAAATGAAAACACAAGTTTAACCCTCTCCAAACGTCATTAAAACCAACATTGGTTGTTGTGTTCTCAAACCACTCATCATAAACCAATAGGATCAGGCAATGGGATTACATTATGAACAGACAACCTAGCACGGAAACAAATGCCACTATCCAAACAAACAGTAACTATGATACAACCCCTATGACATCATATCAAAAAAGTCCCTAACACTTAAAATATACAATAAATATCAAGACAGTGACTGAAACTAAGCACTCACTCTCACAACAAAGTTCGGACAGTGTGCGTTTGATACCATAAGCTTGCCTTTTTTTCAACTCCTTAGTTGTTTGGACATTCAGACTGGGATCACTATAGGTCTTTTATTGGCTTGTAATGTAGGCTTGGGGACGGGTCTGGTGATTATGAATAAAGTGACTAACTTCTCCTTAGCACTACAGTACTTTCAGCTCTACTTTCCTATTCTCTTCACTCTTCACCCTTTTTAAACTTTTCTGAAACTCGGGTGTTGTTTTGTTTTCACAACTTTATATTTTTCTTTTTCTCTTTTTAAAAAAAATTTTGTTTCTCACTTTTTTTTTTCCTTTTTTCACACAATACCACACACGACTCCTTTTTCATTTTACTAACTTTTTCTACAAATCCAAACTTTTTATGCACCCCTACGATAGTTTTGCGTCCTTTCACACATGCAAGTGTACGTGGTCATACAAGTAATAATGGATATAAGTCCAGATATTGTACTTACAGGAATTTGATGAATTTATTTCTAGCTTTGATTTCTTATGTGAGCTATTAGGTAAGTGACCAATTACAAAGAGCTATTAATATATTTTGAATGTAAACAAAAACAATTGTAGACAATTCGTGGATTAGTTGTGTTGCAATTCAAATTTGAGAAAAGATCTAGGGTTGCGATATTTTGACAATCCAGTTGAGCTAACCAATCATAAATCTAATTTAATTTCCTGAGTTACTAGTTGCAGGTTAATTTTAGCTATTTTGAGAGTTTTTCCAAAGATACTAAGCCTACTCGCCTATTCCTATCGCCTATATTTCTATGGTCGTCGGTTAACATGGAAGTGCATAAAGTTATCGTCTGTATCAACTAAGCTATTTCACAAGGTATATTTCTATCCCTATGACGAATTGTTTCCCTTTCCCTATAAGGTTCACAAACTAGCCCCATTTCCTCTTTATACACTTGTCATTCCCTTTTTCAAGTTCAACAAATAAGTCCTAGATAATATTCGCAAGATGATCAATCCACCGAATAATTGAAAGCATGAAGAAATCAATAATTTAATGTATGAAAATCAAAATAGATAATATGATGTTCAAGCTACAACTTTCATGTTAAACCACAACCCTAGAAATTAAGAGGTTTAGCTACTCATGAATCTCTTTGGAAAAAGAGATTTCATGAGTTTATAAGGCAAAAATCAAAAATAAATTAAAAGAAATAAATTAAACCTTCTTGAGCTTTGCCCTAGCTTTTGCCTTCCCAAAATCAGTTATTCATCTTTAAAAATGTGGGAGAGGGGTATATATAGAGTTTAGAAACATTTGGAATGTCAAAAACCAATCCCAATCGGGTTAGGATTGACCCCTGCTCGCTCCACTGCATAAAAGCGGAGCAGTGGAGCGAGAACAATTTTTTTGCAGAGAACATTGGACTTTCGCGCCACCCATTGCTTTGGGTGAGTGGCTCAAGTCCCTCAGCTAAAACTTCCAGAAAGCATCAAAATGTTGCGCCACTAACTTGCTTTACAACAGTGGCGCAAGGCTCAATCTCATTTACCATTTTTTACTCTATTTGCGTTGTGTTGCGACGTTGATTCTTCCTTAGTTCCTTTTGGTTCCTTGGTGCTCTTTTTCTTCTTGTTTAAGCTCTAAATTCCTCAATACACTCCTATATAATAAAATCATGAAACAAAAGTGTAAATCACATCTTTTAAGCTCAAGACAACACTAAAAAGAGAACAAATATGAGGCGAAAGATGGTAAAAGAGCGTGGTTTTTAGCCTTGCATCAACACCCCACACTTAAATCCTTGCTTGTACTCGAGTAAGATATACACACATGGCATAATTTCTACTAAAACTACACCAATTGAAATAATATTACTCAATCTAAGACTATAATGACTACAATAGACGACAAGCTCTTATTAAACATGATTCATTCATACCATACATTTAAAAAACTACTCGAAGACCTCCTAACCTCAAGAATCGACCCTATGATATTAGCAAACTCATACAATTGACCCAACCATGAGATCAAATACTTTACCTATCTTTCGTCAACTATGTGACCTCTTAACAAGATAGTTACCCATATTCACTCACAAGCATATAAATTAACGCAAGAATGGGTGTAAGAATAGAATTACGCTCACTCTCACAAAAAAATTCACATGAAACATATGATGAACCATAAGCTAAAAATCACATACGGATCAAGTAAAAGAGCCTAGGTGTCTTAAAAGCAGTCATTCATTTTCTTCATAGAATGCTTGAATTTATAACCAACTTGCATCATTCATTTTATATGCAGCACCTAATAAGAGTACCTCCCATTCTATTGGCCCTAAGGTCTCTCTAACTCCTAATGACTAACTCTTCCCTTAAGACGGTCGTCAACCATCTATCGTCGGAAATAGTCATTTTACCTAATAATAAAACAAAAACTATTCTAAAAATAAAAAGGATAATTGGTTCAAAGGGCCTCCCCTAAAAATAAATTGAAAATAAAAACCAAGGGGTAGGCGAAGTATGCTCTACTAAAGAACTAAAATGCTAACAACCAACACAAACTATTATACTCTAGAAAACTTAAAAAAAATAAAATCTTTTTGTGTTTTTAAATTTTTAAATTTTTTTTTCACAATTTCTCAATCAAAACAAATAACTAAAAACAATAGCAACTCCTATAGCATACTTCAACCTTAACCATTATAGGAAGAATCCCACCCCACACTTAAAGTCATGCTTGGGTTCTTTGACCTAAAGCATTAAACAAAATCAAACAGTTGTTAGAAATACTCCCTGAGGCTCTCTAGGGCCTCGCTAGCAACATGTCTTCCTCAATATTTCCATCCAAAAGGATGAATAACCCCACACTTATTCTTCATCCATGCCTCTTAACTTTAAAATTTGGGTACTTAGACTTCCCCAAATCTGGACAAACCAAAATAAAAAATAAAAAATGACACTATAAATATAAAACTACACTATTACAACTTGGGTTGCCTCCCAAGCAGCGCCTAATTTAACATCACGACACAATGCAAGTCGTATATCAACCAAATTCTCTCAATCTTTTCCTCCCCATATGATGTAACTTCAACCTCTTCTTCACTCTAAGAGAATCATAATTATCATTCACTCTCTTTGCCTTCAGATCTTCTATTTTTTTGGGCCCACACGTATCATTGACAACCTATATGTTTATACCCTCATCTTAAGCTCCCCTTTTTGTACATCAATCAAGGCTCTACTAGTGGCTAAAAATGGGTATTCCAAAATAACCGATACCGGCTCATCTGCTTTAAAATCTAAACTAAAAAAGTCGACAGGAATTATGAATTTACCTACCTTAATGAGCACATCTTCAATTACTCTTTTCGATTGCACACGAGAATGGTTTGCCAATTGTAGAGTGATAGTCGTTGGGCGTGCATCTCCCAAACCAAGTGTCTGGAACACAGATAAGGGCATTAAGTTTATACTTGCCCAAAGATCACACAATACATGCCCAACCTCATCTTCACCAATTTGTATAGGGAGGGTGAAACTCCTAGGATCTTTGAGCTTTTTAGGAAGCTTGCTCAATACCCTCAAACTACACTCTTCAGTGAGTTCAACCATCTCAAATTCTACATGTCTTCTCTTTCTAGCCACCACTTTTCTAAGATATTTGGCATATTTGGGCATATTCCTCAGAGCATCAATCAAGGAAATATTAATGTGATGTTCCTTGAAGATATCAAGGAAGTTCTTAAAATTTGCATCCTCCTTGGTATTCTAAAATCTTTGTGGGAATGGTGGTGGAGGTCTCTCTATTGCACTTTCAGTTGCTCAACAACCTTTTTTTTCTCTTTTTCTTCTTGCACAGGCTCTATCTCTAGAGTTGGTGTTGGGATCACCCTTTGTGGGAAATGAGGTGGATGCTTGTAGTTGTCCTAGTTAATTACTCTCCTTTTTAGAGGCT
Organism: Capsicum rhomboideum; assembly: GCA_031232105.1. Lineage (NCBI taxonomy): Eukaryota > Viridiplantae > Streptophyta > Magnoliopsida > Solanales > Solanaceae > Capsicum > Capsicum rhomboideum. The sequence goes on from CP124714.1 coordinate 49,709,371, forward strand.
CTGCATCCGATAACTTTACACTAGCCTCTTAAACTTTTTGTTTAGGAGCCTCTTCAACCAACTCTCTTACATTCCTTAGTGTAATTACCATTACCTATTTTGGATTATTCTCTGTATCACTCGATAGTGCACCTGCAGTTTTTGCATGTTTTGATGAAGCTAGTTGGCCCATTTGATGCTCAAGTTCATGAATGGACTTTTGTATTTCTGCTACAATCTGAGTCTGTTGTCCCATAAACTGCTTCATTATTTCCTCTAAAGAATTGCTCACCTGTGGAGCTTGCTGTGTATATTGTTGTCTTTGGGCCTGGTGATTTCCACTCCAACAGAAGTTTGGGGGTTTCTATAATTTTACTGCCCAACATAATATATAGATTCTGGATTCAAAGGGCATCCAGAGTAGGTATGATTTTCACCACACTTTTAATAAAATAAAGCAGCTACCTGAACCTGTTGTACCTATTGAACTTGACCTGTGCTTGGAGCTAATAAACTTTGCTTCATTAAGGAACACAACTTTCCAATATCAGCCTGAATAGCTGACACTTCATCCAACTCTAACTTACCCGACGTTTTCTATATAAAAGTGAATACTCTGTTGGGTTTTGAATAGTTTCGGTGACCTGCAGACATAAGATTGAGCAATGCCTTTATTTCATCATAGCTCTTGAACAAAATTTTCCCTTGAACTGTAGCATCTAATAAAGACTTAGAGTCTGGCCTTAATCCCTCAGTAAAATTATGCCCAATAATCTTATTAGGATGATGGTGGTGTGGGAAATCTCTCAACTATCCCTTGTATCTCTCCCAAGCTTGGGGAAGCGATTCAATATCTTTTTAACCAAACTTGGAAATCCTGCCTCTGAGATCTTTTGTTCTTCTAGATGAGAAGAACCTATTAAGAAACTTTTCTGACAAAGCATCCCAAGATGTGATAGATCCTGTCGGTTCATTCTGCAACCATTGCTTCGCTTACTCAATCAGTGAGATAGGGAATAGTGTCAACTGCACATATTCATCTGAAATATTTTGGTAGTAGAAGTTGTAACACAACTAATTAAAATCTAGTAGGTGCTTGTGCGGGTCTTCCTATGGTTTACCTTCATATTGATAAGTGTTCTGCACAAGTTGCATCGTGCCCTCTTTGAGCTTGAAATTTTTGGTGATATTCGACTTTACAATAGCTCTAGAGGTATTTTGCTGATTCGACCTCACAAAATTCAACACTAGAATATACAGTGTAGGAGGGGGCAGGATTGCAGCTCTATCCTCCATGCTATTTTGGTTATTTTGGTTTTTTAAGGTATCACCCATCACTCTCAATAATCTACGAGTACTTTCAAAATCATGGTCATTGGAATCAAAGGATTGCCTTGACTCCGAGTTTTTAGCGTAAACTAACCTGTATCCTGAAAGAACCAATAATAACAAACAAAAGTGAAATCTGAATAATTAGATAAGAACTCAAAATAGTATCAATTTCAAATCAAATCCTCGATAACAACGCCAAAAACCTATTGCGTCCTTTTGCACATGCAAGTGTATATGGTCAAACATATAATAAAGGATGTAAGTCCAGATATCGCACCCACAGGGATTTGATGAATTGATTTCTAGATTTGAATTCTGATGGGAGCTATTTATTAGGTGACCAATAATAATGACTGATTTGTATGTTTTGAATGTAAGTAAAAACAATTGTAAACAATTCGTGGATTAGTTGTGTTGCAATACAGATTTGGAAAAATATCTAGGGTTGAGGTATTTTGACAATCCAGTTGAGCTATCGAATCATACACCTAATTTGATTTCCTAAGTTACTAGTTATAGGTTAATTTTATCTATTTTTAGTGTTTTTCCAACAACTCTAAGCCTACTCGACTATCCCTAATGCCTATATTTCTATGGTCGTCGGTCAACAATGAAGTACATAAAGATATCGTCTGTATCAACTAAGCTAGATCATAGGATATATTTCTTTCATAAGTGATGAATCGATTCTCTTTCCCTATAAGGTTCACAAACTAGCCCTATTTCCTCTTTTTACACTTGTCGTTCCCTTTTTCAAGTTCAACAAACAAGCCCTAGATAATATTCGCAAGATGATCAATCCACCGAATAATTGAAAGTAAGAAGAAATAAATAACTTAATGTATGGAAATTAAAATAGATAATATGATGTTCAATCCACAACTTTCATGCTAAACCAAAACCCTAGAAATTAAGTGGTTTAGCTACTCATAAATCACTTTGGGAAAAGAGATTTCATGAATTTACAAGGCAAAAATTGAAAATAAAATAAAAGAAATAAATCAAACCTTCTTCTTGAGCTTTGCCCTAGATTTTGCCTTTCCCAAATCAGTTGTTCATGTTTAGAATCGTGGGAGGAGGGTATATATAGAGTTTAAAAACGTGGCATAAAGAACAATTTTTTTGCAGGGAACATTGGACTTTCGCACCACCCTTTGCTTTGGTTGAGTGGCGCAAGTTTCTCAACTGAAACTTCTAGAAAGCATCAAAATGTTGCGCCACTAGCTTGCTTTGCAGTAGTGGCGCAAGGATCAAACCCATTAACCATTTTTTGCTCGTTTTGCGATGCGTTGCTACGTTGATTTTTCTTTGGTTCCTTGGCGCTCTTTTTCTTATTCTTTAAGCTCCAAATTCCTTAATATACTCCTACAAAAGCAAATCATTAAGCACGAATGTATATCACATTATTTAAGCTTAAGAGAACACCAAAAAGAGAATAAATGTGAGGTGAAAGATGGTAAAAGAACGTAGTTTTTAGCGACACATCAGATAGCACCCTCAACTTAGGCACTTTACCTGAGTTGAGTTGCACAGTGTCCAAGGAGGGACCATAGCCACAGTAGTTTCGTTGAAAACTATTGGGAAGGTTAATAGGCTAGTTTAAAGAAAAGGTCTACTTAGGCTCAAATTTTTGGAAGCGCAACTGCCTCCAACCACTTCAAAACATAGTCAACAATTACCAAAATATACTTCATAGTGTATGAGCCCACAAAGGGGCCCATGAAATCAATGCCATATACATCAAATAACTCAAGCTCAAGTATTGTGGTCATAGAAGCTCTTGCCTTTGAGATATGTTTCCTTGTCTTTGGCATTGGTCACAGGCTCTTGCATAATCATGTGCTTCTTTATGAATGGTGAGCCAGTATTACCCACATTACAAGATCTTATACACAATCCGTGCACCACTATGATGACCCCAACTTGTGACCAGTGACATGCCACTAAAATACTTATCACTTCTATCTCAGGAACACATCTCTGAATCATTTTGTATACACAAATTCGGAACAAGTATGGCTCATTCCAAAAGAACTTCCTCACATCATGCATAAACTTCTTCCATTGATGAAACGATAGGTCCTCAGGTACCACATCACGTACAAAATAATTGAAAAAGTCTGCAAACCATGGAATCAAATCTTGTGATATTGCCAATAACTGCTCATATGGAAAAGTATCATCAGTCTCAAGCACATCCTTCAGTTTCAACATTTCCTCTTCTTCTAGACGTGATAAGTGGTCAACCACTTGATTTTCAGTCCCCTTTTGATCCTTGACCTCAAAGTCAAATTCATGCAATACAAGTACCAATGAATTAACCTTGGTTTTGCATCCTTCTTCCCCATAAGGTTAGTAAGAGTTGCACGGTCAGTATGCATAATCACTTTAGTGACAAGCAAATAAGATCAACATTTCTCAAATGCGAACACCACAACAAGAAACTCTTGTTCAGTCATAGTGTAATTTTTCTGAGCAGGACTAAGCACACTACAAGAAATGTCTTTTTGTGACGACTTTTAGTGGCAACACATATAGATGCCACAAAAGTAAGATCCTTAGTTGGGACTTCTGATGGTTGCTGCAGAAGGTGATAAATATAGTGGCGACCTACAAAGTCGCCACTAAACGGGACAGTTTTAGTGGCGACAATCCATATGTCGCCGCAAATATGAATTAAATTTTTAATTAAAATATGAACGAAAAGAGTATTTGTGGAGACCTATTAAAAGCCGCCACAAATAGTCACTTGCAACGACATTATCACCACTAAAGGTGGAGCCATTGTGACATGCTTTAATGTCGCCACAAAAACTTTTGTCTAATATTAATAATTTTGTATTTAAATCCAAAATATATTAATAAATGTACAGATAAATGCTTGTTGTACTTTCTTAAGTTAACCAATATTTGTTCCTTTATTAGTACTAACTAAATAAGTGCTTGTAGTAATTTCATACATCTAAACGTATACTTTAATATAGTAATATTCATTTACACCCCTCAATATAAATAGATAATATTTTAAAAATTCGTTATAAAATATATCTTTATTTTTGTATTACCTTCATAAAATATATTTAAAAAGGTATTATTACGTATCTTTACTTTTATAAAATAGATATTAGAAAATTTATTTATTTATTTTTATAAAAAAATTGTTACATAAATTAAACAAAACAAAAATCCATGATTTTAAAGAAATAAAAAGAAAAGTTTAGGGTTGATAATTCAAAGGGTGAAATAGACATTTAATAAAAGTTAATTAGCATAAACAGGGATTTGGCTCCCCTCCATTACCCCTTTCCTCAATTTCGTCAAGTACACATTTAGATGAGAGATGTTCCTATTTAATTTTTAAAGGTCAAGATTATATTACATTGACAAGTGTCATAACCATAGTTAAGTCAATAAATTTGATAAGAAAAAGATATTCCCTATAAATTTTGGTATTCATTAATATCATTAATTTCATTTTATATTTTTATATTTAAATATTAAAATTGTAGAACATGAATCTAACAACGTTTTTGTTTAACATGATATAGTCTTCAAAAATATTTTCCTTTATTTCACACACACAAAAAAAAGAAAAGAAAATAATGTTTTTAATAAACATATTTCTTTTTCCCCCCTTCAAAGTTCAAACACAGTAGTTTTCTCCATAACATTTGAAATTTGGATATTTAATAATTGTAATTATGATAACCTCTTGTCCTTTTTTTTTTTTTGTGTATTTCCTATTCTTTTATTTTTTGTTTTTTGTCGACATTGATAATTCTTCACCTACTTTTTTTGTTTTTCAACACAATATTTCAAGAATAAAGTTAATATTTATTTAAATATAAAAATATAAGATGAAGTTAATGATATTAATGAGAATCAAATTTGTGGGAAATATCTTTTCCTTACCAAAATTAAGAAAGTACTTTTTTCAAAATTTATTGACTTACCTATGGTTATGATACTTGTTAATATAATATGATCTTGATCTTTAAAAATTAAATAGGAAACATGACTCTCATCTAGACGTATACTTGACGAAATGGAGGGAAGCCAAATCCAATAAACAGGGAGAATGCCTATTGTTTAAATTGAACAAAATGTTTGATTTTTAAAGCAAAGTCTGAAAGGAGGAGGGAGGTTTTAAATGATTTTCATCCATTTTAAATACAAATACTCATATATTAAATATTTTTTTAATATTTTTAAATTATTTAAATAAGTACTTGGAGTAATTTCATAATTTAATAAAACATAGTTGAAATAAGTACTCAAATATTCAAACTATTTGCTCCCTACAAAAATAATTAGCTTTGGAGACCCTTATTTTATTTTTATTGTTTATAGTTCAAAAGAATGTCATTTTTTATTTCTTAATTTTGATACCTTTAAAAAATAAATTAAATAGACAAAAAATCAAAGAAATCATAATATATAATATATTAATTAATAGAATTAAAGAAGCCCCCACGTACCTATGCTTCCACTGTTCCACATCCAAGACCTAAAATATCTTCAGCAAAATTCCCCAGTTTCTCCCCAAAATTCTGCCGACTTCATTCTTCAGCTTAGATCCCAAATTCTCCTTCTTCACTCGTTTTTTACTCGGTGATTGTCTTGGTTAGAGGATTTTCTTTGCGTTCTAGAATGTTTCGACAGGAAGCGGCAAGGATCATACCACTTCTGTCGGTAGATTGAAACTTCTGATGCTTCGTAGTTCAACGTTATGTTGGTAAAGTTTATTTGTCTTTGCTTTTATTTTAAATCTTTTCTAATAAATTTGAGTTTTTTGGTTAGAAATCAAAAGAACGATTTGATTATTCGTGGTATATGCTAATTTCAGTATTGAGCTCATAAATTATAAAATCGGTTGTTCCTTTACATTTGTCGTTGCTAAGATCTAAAATTCTCATGGATATATTGAAACATTTGGAGACTTGAGTAATTATGTGACTAGTTGATATTGTTTGAGATTACTCAGCAATCTATGCTCATCGGCATATCGAGATAGAAGAACTAAGCCTTTTGTTCTCAAGTATTGTTATTCTTTCTTAATTGTTCACTTGCTTGTTATATGTTAGGTTAAAACATGTAAGTGAGTAATTCTGACTGCTTAAAAAAAAAGATATCAAGGAGTTCTTTTCATTCTCGGGGTGATATTGAATATAAAGATATGAAAGTTAGTTTTTCTATAGCTAGTGTTTGTTCTTCACTTCTTTTTCTTTTGGTTCTTTTGAACATCTAACTTATTTGCATAACGTTGTATATCATTAGATATCAGGTGTTTCTTTTGGTTCTTTTGGGTGATATTGCATAACGTTGTATGTATTGTTGATCAACTTGTGAAGTATTAATATCATTTAGTGTTATCAAGTGACCATGTAGTATCAATCTTATGGGATTGAGAATATTGAACATGCTTCATTTGATTGTGTGGTTTATTTGTAAACTTTGTCAGTTGTTACGTGTTGGTGATTGGTTACAGAATTTTAAGCATATAGAAAGCAACTTTGCTGGTGTCTCTATGATGTTAAAATGAACATGTATGTGTATATGTGTGTGTATATTATACCCTACTCCTACATTATAATATTTGTTCAATTAGTTAAATTTAATTTGTAGTATTCCATATGTTTTTAGTTTATAGATTTTCCCTACTTTTTTGGTGTTAGTGTTGTTGGTGTAATATCATATTACTCTATCATTATCGACATCACTAAATCTCTATGGTTAGCATAATTACAATATTTTAAGCTACACGACTGGTACTATCATTAGTTTGTGCATTATTTGATTTGTTCTAAAAGATAGTTGTTACAATGATGACTGAGTGAAGGTACTATGATGATGTTGCTTGTGTGCTGAGGAATATGTTCCTAGATGCAAAAGTTCCACATCTTCCATTGACTATCCCACAAATTTTTCCATGGAAATTGAACCAGTTCAGTCTTTTGAAGGGTTAACACTTTAGGGAAATGGGCTGATCGGCACATTTGGACAACCAGAGAAGCTAGGATGTGTAGTTACAATTGTTAGGCAATAAGACACACTCCTTATGATTCTTAGTCTTGCTGGCTGGATCTATTAATCTCCTTTTCTTAACATTCTCAACTGAAATAGTGGTGATAGAACTTCAAAATAGAAAGTGAAGTTGAAGGTTACTGAGGACAAACTCTTAAATATGATGTTAAAGTACAATAACGGCAAACCTAGACCAGAGGTGCTTGTGTGCTTTCATGGTACAACTATTTTTCTATATCTTCTTTCTAATGTCTTAGATGGCTAATATTGTTCTTCTGCTTTTAAATTTGCACAGACAAAACTTAAAAGTGTGGTTCAATAGCCATTAGCAAGATCCAAAGTGGTGCATGAATAAATTTTAATAGTGTTGTCCAAATTGATTTCCTCTAATCAATAAGGTTTTGTCAAAGGGAGACACATTAGTGAAAATGTACTAATTACTCAGGAAATAGCTTCTAATATTAGAAACAGAGGAAACAAGCAAATATCATTTCCAAGTTGGATATGACAAAGGCTAATGATAGTGTTTCTTGATTTTTCCTAACAAAAGTCTTGAGGAAAATGGGATTTTCTGATCTACATGTGGATATAATTTGGATGGTAGTAGCTAATGGCAATTGTGGATATGATTTGGATGCTAGTAGCTAAAAAATCATAAGCTTTTCTAATCTGGTTTTATGTACTTGGCTGTCATTCGATATGTACTGGGTTCATGTTTTTGTTTTAACTGTTAGACTCGATAAGACTTTTCCAAATGTCGGATATTGTTGGTTTAGATGGCTCTCTCCATCACTTTGAATTAGATTCGGTCGATGGTACTATTGAGTACATGTGATTTTGTACTCACGCTTATTTATTTCTACACTTTACATACATGCATAGAGCCAATTCCTTCTGGCCGTTGACTTTGACCTTTGATCGAGTTTCAACATTGAGATTCAATGATAGATGTTGTTTGGTTCCAGGGACTACCATTTCTCTTATACCTTTTCCTTTTTATGTTATTTTCCATGTATTTTGAGATTTTTTGAGTTTTCTACCATACTTTATCACACCTAGAAGCTTATAATTTGTGACTTCCAGTTTCTGGATGAATTTCTTAAGAAGTGTATTTGTCTCACGACCCAAATTGTGAGGTTCCGCGGGCACCTATTATATTCTAACTGGTTGGGTTAACCCTTCACCACCCAACCATTTATTTATCTTAAATCTTGAATACAAACTTTTTATAATATGCAACTTAATTTAAATACGTTATTACAATAATAATCTCATGAAACTTTACTACTTTCGAACTTACCAAATTACATCATTCACATGGACCTAGTTTAGACATATACAAGAGCTTTTAATACAGAGTAAGGACAGTTAAATAAAAAACCCAACTTCCATAAGAGGATGAGATATGCAGAAGTAGATGATGAATACTTGCAATCTCAAACAAGAAATTTTCATCAACCTACAACATACCTACATCCGAAAAAGATTGTAGAAAGAGTAGTATCAGTACACCACATGTACTGGAAGGATTCATCGGCCGACTAAGATTAGTTCAAGCAACACCGTAGAGAAATCAATAGAATCAACATGAAAATATATTACAATCACTTAATATCAAGTTCACACCCCTTATACAACTTTCTCAACAAGTCAAAGATTACAATTATCTTTTTTATTCCGGTTTAGATCCTAACAGGTATCACTAAGCCCTTGGCTATACTTTTAATAAATTCAACAATAATCACTTGACAGATTTAACTAACAATAATTATTACCCTTAAATCACCCATCATTTGTTACAGATTTCTCACCATAGCCTAAGCAACCCAGTAATAAGCACAATAGTACATTTATCTAACATTCAAAAACATGAAACCAATTAATAATTTAATCAACCAATTAGAGTATCTTCACATAATTCAAGTTTATTCAGCAAAACAAACATCAAGTATTACAACCATAGGTGATAACCATCAGTCTTACAAATCAAATCAATAATCATAAGGACATGTAAGTCACAAACAGAAAATCAATGTCTAAATATCAAGGACATATAAGTCATCAACTCGACATATCAAGTCATCACAGAACCATGCTATTATAAGCAGTCATACGACATATAAGTCATCAAGTGGACATACCAATTCATCATAGAACCATTCAATTATAAGGAACCATGTCACAAAATTTAGATCTTGTCCACATTGACTTTACACCTGTATAACCTCTATACCTTATTAGTCACTCAATTATACTAGAACTTATAATAGCCACTTAATTGCACACACATACCAAGGGGTCTTATTTCTGTCCAATAGTTATGACCTATAGGTGATGCACCATTGTCCCTGTACCATCCCAGTGTGGTACTTTATCCATCATAATAATATAGTACCAGTGTGGTACCCGATCCATAATAATAATATCATACCGGTGTAGTACCCGATCCATAATAATAATATCATATTGGCGTGGTACCCGATCTATAATAATAAAACCATACTAGCGTAGTACCTGATCTATAATATAACCACTCGTCTATAAACTCACATCGACCCGAGCCACTCATCAATAGAAAGGTATGTATATATAACCTTATTTCTTTTAATCTATCACAATGTGATCCCACACTCCACTATCTCTCACGATAGTATAACAAGTGCACTTCAATAATCCATAATCATTCCAACAGGTATCAACAATTTACAAGTTTTACATACAAGCATTGCCAAGCCAACAACTAATCAATCATAGGTTATGTCCAAGGACAAATCAACAATTTACAGATTGATTATATAAGCATTTTCAAACCAACAACCAATCAATCACAGGTTATGTACGAAGGCCAATCAACAATTTTACAGATTTTGTAAACAAGCATTGTCAAATTAACAACCAATCAATCACAGGTTACATCTGAAAACTAATTAACTTGCCATCAATTTTGAAATACACAAGAGACTAAGTTAAGTCTAACTCCACTTAACATCTTTGAGCATCTTTCCTTTTATCAACAACTTTATACCAAGAACCATTACATCAAATTTCTACGTTCTAGGACACATCATTAGTTATGACTATCACATTTACAAATACCACTTCATTAACTGCTTATCCGAAAATTCGACAACATTTATTAAACACAATTAATATTAGTTCATTCACCTTTTATTATGATTAACACTTCATAATTAGTCATATTTATTCCCTAGGGGCATCTACTTATGACTCCATTTCACACATAATAGTTAGACCACAATGGTAACTAATCTCAAGTAAAACCACCTTTAAAGAGCACACAACAATCATTTTTCCAGCTTCACAATTCCTTCTAACACATTAAGTTCTTAATTCGAGTTTGTAGTTACATGCTACATAACTCGTCCACTATAATTCATATTAGATTTATCAGAATTGAAACACATAAATCCAACTACATTTACTTATTATTACACATATAATTATTCTCATGTTATTTCACATATTATCCATTTGTACACCATGCCCGAAGGCCTAATTTGCTTTCTTCCATCAATTCTATGCAGTATATATGATTCAATAATCAATGTGTACTACTCATAAAGCATAACCTACCTCAACTAAAGAACTGATCAAGTAAGCTAAATTGAAAGAGCCTTGCCTTTCCCCAATAATTTGGATTGATCAAAATCTAAAATAACATAAAATAAGAGTAATTGATCACTTATTCTTCAAATTCAAAACTTTGAGTATAACAATCCGATATTTTTCCAAGTGGATTTTAGTATATTGTAGCTTATTAATTTTATTAGGTTATATTTTGAGGTGTATAATTTATAAAAGAGTGAAAGGTGGGCCATGCCCACCAACTTCTTGCTGGTACATGAGATTGACCTAGGGTAAAAGGGTGTTAATTGGTCATATTAGTCTTTGAAAGTAAAGAAAAACCATAGGTATTTTAAACTTAAGCAAACTCCTAAATAATGGTGACCAAGATAGCTTCACGTATTGAGTGATATTTTGTACATATAATATTTTAGATAATTTTGTAGATATAATGTACTAGTTAACAAAGAATAGAATATGTTTATGGTGTGTCATTACTGAGATAATGATTGTGGAATGATTATTGGGCAATGATGAATTTGTTAGCGCAAGGATTATTTGGTTTCAAAAGAACTCAAAGTGGCAGGGCAAACTTTTGAATAATTGAAGTTGTCATTTTGATACTTGTTATTCTTCTTTGGCAGTTGATTTCTATATGTTTGGTGTTTTTGGGATGCTATCATTAATACATATTGTTTATGATACTCACAATTTAAATTTGGGTGGTGACATTAAAGATATGTTTTCACCTTTAAGAAATTGGTATTTGAGAAATATTGAGGTTTAACCCTAATCTTGGCTTAGGGAAATTGATGTTTGACCCATCAATTGATTTCAAGATTGAAAATTGATTATAGATTTATGCTCCACGGGTTATGGCTAATTTTCACATGTATTGAATTTTGGATTTTGGATTTGTTGAAAAAGAGATGGGTTTAACTTAGGTTCTAATAGGTTGAGGCTAGTGGAGATTGTTTGAAGAGATTTTGACGTCTCAAGAGAGCTTGTGTATCGATAATAAGGAAAGTTGAGACTTTCTTTAACTCTTTTTCAATGTGTTTATATAGTATTTGTATGTAAGGAGAGTAATGGGTATTCAGGGGTCCAATACAGATAAGATGGTGATCATCTATGTGGGTATCGATATATCTATAAAGGAAATAAAATGAACTAATTAATCTACTATTTGGACTGTATTTTCAAAATTGATGAAAATTATTCTATGATTACCCAGTAACTAAGTTATTGGTGCTTGTTTTCACTTATTTTGTAACAAACCTCTCTGTCATTATGGTCTAGTCTAGCATGCCAAAATTTGGGATAAGATTTTTCCCAGAATAAAGAGTTAGAAATTTCAGGCTAGGCTAGTCTTGGATGAAATCCTAGTGTGGTACGGTCTACACTAATCTGATAATGGATGGGTTAGTGATTATATGATTCGAGACCATATTACGAAAGCTAAGATGTTAAGGACCTGTAGAAACTTTCAAAAGTGAATTCGGGTTAGTAGAACTCTGGATATCGCCATCGACGTAAAAAGGTTAGTTTGGAATGCCAATTTTTAGGAGTGTGTTGTAAAATGGGAAAATTTCTAGAGCGGTCAGATATTCTACGTTTACCTAGGCCACTATAGCGGTCTGTATCCCGCTACAACTGGACCACTATAGTGGGAATATTCCTGCTCTAGCAGGAGTAAAAGTTAGTCAATCCGACGCCATGCAGGTGAATCCAATTATAGCAATCCCTCTATAGTGGGAATCATCCCGCTATATTGGGACAAATGTTGTTTAATGCAAAAAATAGCCCAAAACATATTTTTCAATCCAAATACATTTAACAATTAGGGGAGGCAATTTAGGGCGTTTTCAACTTATTTATCGCCAAAATCCTTCTTTGAAGTAAGTAATTCCACCCTTTTAACTAGTTTTTAGAAGAATTAACCTTAGAATCACTAGGTTTTGAGTATTGGGAAGGAATTGAATTGAACTAAGTGCAAAATTCTGTTGTAATTTAGTGAAAATAGGGTGAAAACCCTTGGGGTTTGGTTAAGGAGTGATGAATTACTATTCATCATTTAAATCATAAAAATGATAGAATTAATGTACAAAACCCTTAAAATGAGGGAATGTTCATGAATTTGGCCTTGAGATTTTGGGATTAGGTTATAATCATTGATATTGTTAGGTTATTTGGTTGATTATATGTTGTATTGTTGGTTTTAGACCACACTCAAGCTGAGGTTGGAAGAAAAGGCAAGGTTAAAGTTTTTTAGGACAATGTGGGGCTTGAATTGAGGTAGGTGATGGTTTAATGTAGTTGAAAACTCAATTTAGTTCATGTGTGCATGTTAACTGTCTCTTTGTGTGCTTGTACAATGCATTCTATAGGTGATAACTTGTTGAATGATATTACCAGGGTTGAGCATTTCTAATGAGTTGTGTAAAAGACATGTTTGATGTGCAAGTGAGGTTGTGTTGCTTATTTTGACCATACTTGATGTGACATGAATTGCTATTGTGATAATTGATCTGTAAGGTTAAATCATGATTGTATTGGTGGAATTTAGGGAGAAAAAATGGGGAAGTGGAATAAGGGTGGCATAATAACATGGGGGATAAGGGGTTATAACATCAGTTTAGGATAAGGATTGCGACATTTGATGTTGGACATTATCTTATGACACTTAGATACTGGTTATGATATGGTACATGGACAAAAATCATCCTCTATAGGTCATGGATAGTGGGCAACCATAAAACCCATAGCATGTGTGTACACGGTACTGGTGAGTTTGACGGTTCCATGAGTGAATCGGGCAATATAGTTGTTGATATTTTATGGTTCCTTGAGTGAACAAATGGATGATATTATTATTATTTGGATCCATAAGTGGTCTGGGCTATTGATATATTTGATTTGTACAATTACTGGGTGAAGCCTATTGATATATTAATTGTGGCATCATTGAGTTATTATTGTAGGTAATGGTCTTGACTTGGTGAATTGTTGTGTTAATTTATACTTGTCCAGTTTATTTAGTATTTTTGGGAAAGATTAAATGATGGTATAATTTTTAAGTGTGTAGTCGTTGTACTTACTTACCAAGTGTTAGGTATGTAAGGTTACTCTTTTATATCTTTCTGCAACATATGGTGTTCACATTGTCATAGTACTCATTCGATTCCAAAATACTCTAAGGTATTCCGTATCCGAGAGTTGGCTAGAGTTACTCATATGTTCCTTACTCATTGGTCAGTGGTGAATCATATGAATCATGTTCATTGGTTGACTCATGCCCATTGGTTGACTCATGTTCATTGGATAATATGTCAAGAGTTCCAAATGTTTTAAGGTATTGCATCTCAGGTTGGTGAATAGTTGATAGCCACATGTATCGTATTTAGTGATCATTATCCTAAGATTCCAAAAGTGTTACATTCCAAAGGGGTCCTATAGTATTTTAACTAATGTAGACATATAGTGTCATGCACAAGTGTCTTGCTCCTAGATGAATTACGATTCGCTTATCTCTTTTTCATTGACTGAAGTTCCTAAGCTGTCATAATGTTGTAAATTCTAAGAGAACTATCTCAACGAGAGTAATCAGGTCAAGAGGGCTTGTTTAGTTTAATAGCATTATTCCAATCATGACATGAGTCCAAGTTCCAATAGAGTTATATATATGTCTCATATTCATTAGTAATGTTCTAAAAGTCCGATGAGGTTATGTTCCAAGGTTTCAGTAGTGCTTATACTCATGTGTCTTGTTCATTGATCATTGTCCAATGGTTCCAACAGTGTTATGTTTCCATGGAGGCTATGTTCCAATAATGTTTATTTGCATGTTTCTCACTCATTGGTTATTGATCCAAAGCTTCAAATAAAGTTGTGACTATCATTGTATCGATCTTTCATAAGCAAAAGTATCAATCCCTCACAAGTAAAGGTATCAATCTCAAAAGTAAAGAAATGAAGTAAGAATAAGGTAATGCATATTGATTATGTTCATGGGTGTTATCCATGGGGTACAAATACCTGCATGATGATGTTAGTTTATCCATAGGGTGCAAACACCTGCATGATGACGTTCATTTATCCATGGAGTGCAAGAACACCTGCATGATGATATGATCTTATCCATGGGGTAAAAAGAATACCTGCATGACGATGATATTTTATCCATGGGGTGAAAAGAACACCTGCATGATGAGGGCCCTAACAGTATATGAGCAATGTAAAAGTAAAGTAAAGTAAAGGCAAGAGAAAGAAAGAACGTAATGTACATGGTTTCCCACATACAGAAAGAGAGTTTATTCACATTTGCTATTTCTCTTACATTGGTTCTATGGTTGTTGTGATTGTGAATGAATGATCATAAATGGCAATGACAGAAGAATTGTACATAATTCCGCACATTGAGTTTTCTCTTATAATTATTTCCATGGAAGTTCTTACGTAATGATGTAGTTTTCTTATGGCCTTACATACTCAGTACATTCTTCGTACTGATCCCTCTCGGGGACTTACCTTATATGTTGCAGGTGCAGACATTAGTAGACCTCCACAGTAGGTTGACGGTATTTGCAGATCTTTGGTGAGCTCCAGTTGGATCGGGGCTTTCCGAGTCAAAGCTGTACATTGGTTTTGATGTTGTAGACGTTATGAATTGGTCGTGTATGTATTTAGAGGCTTTTGTAGACATATGTGGGTATATGGATGTAAGATATGTACGTTCAGTGCTACGTGATGGCCCCAACGGCCAAGTTTTATATATGTATATGTATGGAATTTTACATTTCATCAATTACATGAGACAGTATGGTATTCATTTGAGGTTATGCATATGAATATACATGAGCAAAGATTGGTTCTCTCGGGCCATGTCGGCTTCGGGTGCCAATCACGCCTCGTTGGAATTCGGGGTGTGACAGTGGCTTATCGAATGCCCAAACCAGTATCATGGTGTGCTAATTGGTGAGGCACATACCCTCTCATGTTATATTAAGGGTGTGGTGTATTCCTTCCCACATGCCATGGAGGGTGCGGTGCATTCCCTCCTCCATTGTGTTGGGGGTTGCGTCCATCCTTCTCGTGCTTTCGTCCTTTGTTCCCGTATGTCTTGTGGCTTAGTTGTAGGCTTTATTTAGATTCAATAGATCCTACATTTCTGTCCTACAACATTTCAAAACAACCATAAGTCCGCACAACAAAATATAACAAATCCAAGTACACTAGAACAAGCATAGCTCAAGCTAGCGATACTAGTTTCCTCATCTAAGTTCTATTTGATCTTTTCGACTCTAGACTTGTTTTAAATGCACCTTAAACACCATAAACATGTAATTTTAATACATAAATACACGTATAAACACTTTATTACTCAATAACCACCTCAAGTTATCCACAAAACTAAGCTAAAAGCGCATAGATAATGACACTTAGGAGTATAAATATGCCTAAGATTAACAGACTCCAAGTCTAGCAAATCATTAGATACTTTCCCCTTTTTAGTCTTTAGAATTCATGAATAAGAGCTAGACTATACCACCTGAGGCATTGGTTGTCTAATCAAATCTGTAGTGGTCAAAGATCTCCTTGATTTCAGCCATTTTTTTCAAATACCTAGTCTATATCTGAGGTTCATCATAAGAAACCCTCTTAAAATTTCATTCATTAGTCATGGCGAAGTCCCAATTATATATGGTTATTTAACTCCCAACTTGTCATTGGATTCCTCAAAAAGCTGTTTTGATTTTCTTTGTTGTTCTGCTTTCCTTCTTGCCTTATTAGTTGAAGCCTGGGGTCCAAAACTCTCAACATTAGTTTAACTTTGAGATTTAGTATCTCCAGAACTAGACTCCTCACCCTCGGCAGAAATAGATGAACCTTTTCCCTCTTCAGACTGGGGAGGATTCACTTGTGCCTATGACTGAGCTTTCTCGTTTGCTATAGCCTCAGCCTTTTCTTGCTCTTAAGTTCTTCACCTCGTGGCTTGAGGCTCATGTTATAGTTGGTCTTCGTCAATGGGATATACCTCCTCAAAACCACTATTATGTGGTCTTTGGTGGGTGGTGCTAGCTTGCCTCCTTTCTTATGTGTGGGATTTGGTGGCATGGTACCTGCTGGTGAGAACATTAGACCAATGAAACAAATAGTAGAGCAAAAATAAAAGGGTACAATTTTTTATACAGGATTAACAGTACAAGATAATCTATGAATAGTGGATAGCAAACCATGGCTCATGACTAGCCTTGTGAGAAAGAAGTATAAACTTGACCTTTTACCACCACTCAGTATGAGCCATACTACAAATTGTGGTTAAAACCATGACCCATGGTATGCTTCGTACTTAAGGGTCCCAAACCTTTTAATTTGTCCTTAAACATTACAAACTCCACCGTGGTTCATGGTATAAAACCACGCCCCATAGTGTAGTTTGTGAAGAAGGGACAGAAAGTGATGCCTCAGGTCAGGTTACCATGACCTTCAGCGTGACTCATGGTGAAAGACTAAGACCTCTACTAAAGTTTGTAGTCCTTGATCTGAGACTAAACACCTTTTGGCTTAATCTTCTTAGGTTCAATACTTCATTATTTTATGTACAGAGTTCAATTATCAATCATAATTATTTGGAGGTTCTTATTGCTCCCCCATTGCATATTAAGCTAACGTGCACTAGCCATAGGTAGGAGGCTTAAAAACATAAATCAGGCAGGTACGTCGTTTGCAAATAATCTGGTGAAGCAGGTCTCAATTATAAGTCAAGCATCAAAGGGAAGTAGAGTACTGTAGGAGGTGTAATTCAATGGAACAGTACCATCTATTTCATAGAGTAAAGACTTAGGTCAAGGGAATTGTGTTACACTGGTAGCTCCACCTAGAGTGCGAGCACATGAATAGAAAGAAGCAGTATATACCATGAGCTCAAAGTCCTCCTGGGCAGATTAAGTCGAGAAAAAGAGAGAGATGTTGCAGAAAACACCAGATGCAGGGGTGAATAGAAAAGGGAAGTTAGCAATTGGAAGTTCGATATGGGAGAAGTTTGACATAACAAAAATTACAATTGTTGGGTTTAAATTGGAGTATGTTAATCCCAATTGCATTGGGAATCAGCTGGTTGGGAAAATGAAGCTGAAGGATATAAGTTTGGAAGTGGAATACTAGCGTAATGCGATTGTGTGCTATATTCGAGGTGCTCACCCACCATTTGCAGTTTTGAATGGATTTATTAAGCGTATTTGGGGAAAATATGGCATTAACAAAATTGGGATGATGCAAAATGGTATCATATTAGTCCGATTTGATAGTGAAGATAGGAAAATGGAAGAATTACAAGGAGGCATTTATCACTTTGATAATAAGCCACTTATGGTAAAAGAACGGACCCTTGAGATGGTGGTTTCTAAAGAGAAATTGCACGTTGTTCCAATTTGGATCAAGCTTCCAGGCTTGGATTTCAAATATTGGAGTGCTCGTGGGTTGAGTATGATTGGAAGTCTTGTGGAGAAACCATTAATGGTGGATAAGCTTACTGAGAAATGCTAGGTTTGAGGTTTACAAGGCTATTGGTGGAAGTACAGGCGGGAAAGGAGTTACCAGATGAGGTGTTGTTTCAAAATGAGAAAGGGGTAGTGATCACTCAAAAGGTAACCTATGATTTGAAGCCTTCAATATGTGATCATTATAAGAAATATGGGCATCAAAGAGAGGAATGTAGGAAACTAAATTCAGTGAAATAGGATCAAGGGGTGAGGAATAAGGCAGTACCACAACAGGCTAAAGACAATAATTACGGGAGGAGGTATCCACAAAGGAAAAAAAGTTTCAAACCTAGTAAAGGAAGAGAAATATAGAGGAACAGGTAGATAAATGCAATAAAAGTTGTAGAGAAGATTGGAAAAGGTGACACAATTCCTACTGTAAATGCATTTAGTACATTAGATATAGAAAGTGAAGGAGATAATAGGGGTAATGAAATAGTGGAAAGGAATGGGGGTAACACAGGACTCGATCCTGTGACTCATGGTTAAACTCTTGTGTTGGAATATAGGGGCCTGAATGGACCCTCAAAGCAGAATAAAGCTCTCGTTCTCTGCAATCAGCTTGGTGTAAATTTAATTGGTCTTTTGGAAACCAAAATTAAAAGTAATAATGTAGATAATATAGCTAGTACAATGTTTGGAGGGTGGAAGCATCATATTAATCATAATGCTCATTGTAATGGATGGATATGGGTGAGATAGAGGAAAGATATGTGTAGAGTTAGAGTGTGTAGTGAAACTGCTTAAGCAGTAACATGCTTAGTAGAGCAAATTTGTGTACAGAAGGAGTATTATGTTACTTTTGTGTATACTTATAATGGGAGAGATGAGAGAAAAGAATTGTGGGAGTATCTTATTTATGTTAAAGCTAGGATGAATAGTCCTTGGCTTGTGCTTGGAGACTTTATTTCAGTATCACATAGTGATGATAGAGTGGGAGGATCACCTGTGACCTTGCCTGAAGTGGTTGACTTTCAAGAATGTATGGATACCTATGAACTTGCAGAAATGGAGAGAAAAGGAAGTGTATATACACTGAATCATAAGGGGGAGACTATCAAAATATTCTTAAAAATAGATTGGTCATTTGTAAGTGGGGAGTGGATGGATGAGATGCCAGATTGCAGAAGTCAAGTCCTTCATAAGGGAGTGAGTGACTATAGTCCTTTACATGTTCAAATAGTTGGACCAACTTCTAGATACAAAAGTGCTTTTAAATATTGTAACATGTGGAGCACACAACCTTAGTTCAAAGAAATAGTTAGAAGAGAGAGGCAAAAGGAGGTCCAAGGTTTTTTAATGTATCAAGTGATCAGGAAACTGTCGAATTTAAAGAATGCTTTAAGGGTGTTGCATACTCAATATGTTTAAATCAGGTAGATAGAGTAAATGAAATAAAGGGGAAATTACAGGATGCACAACCTGCTTTGCAGATGGATCCTTTAATTAGTGTGCTGTAAGAGAAGGAGAAATTAGTTGTTAGGGAGTTTAAAAGAGAAATGTTATTGGTGCAAAGAAGTAAAGCTACTTGGAACAAGCTGGGTGATGATAATACAAGTTACTTTTATTCAATTTTGAAGCAAAAGAGGCTACATCAGTTGATAACAGAACTACAAGATGATCAAATACAGAAATAAACTGATAAAAAAAGATTGTAGAGATTTTTGTTCAGTATTACACTACCTTTTGGGGATAGAAGGAGATGAGATTATAGAGAGCTTCTAGGGTCTTCTTAAAGAATGGTCCAGTACTATCTGTAGAATAGCAAATGCAAATGTTAGCACCCTATACCAGGAATGAGTTAAAGAGGCTATGTTTAGTATTAAAACTACAAAGAGTCCTGGTCCTAATGGGTACTATAGTGGTTTCTTTAGAGATGCCTGGGATATTATACGTGATGACATAACTAATGTTGTATTAGAGTACTTGAATAATGGGAAGTTTTAGGACCAATAATTTTTATTGTGAGCGCAGAAACTTGAGTAGGCTAGTCAATTCAAGGCTATCTCTTGTTGTAATGTGGTGTATGAATGTATGTCCAAGTTGTTAAGTGGAACACTGAAACAAGTTTCACCTTACCTGGTAAATCAGACTCAGGTAGCTTTTGTTAAGGGTATATCTTTGGTGCATAATGTACTTATATGCCATGATCTCATGAGACATTATGGGAGAAAAATTTCATCTAGATACGTGATGAAGATTGACTTGAAGAAGGCTTATGACATGGTGCAATGGGGTTTTTTAAGAGATCTATTATCTGCCCTGGGATTTCCACTAAAGTTTTGTGAACTGATTATGACATGTGTCACCACAAATAAATTTTCTATCATAGTGAATGGTGAATTCCATGGTTATTTTAAAAGAAAATGAGGTTTAAGGCAAGGTAAACCATATCCCATTTATTGTTTGTGCTATTTATGGAATACCTATCAAGAATCATGGTTAAGATGGGCAAGTTACCTAATTTCAGGTTCCATACTATGTGTAAGGCATAAGGGTTGAATCGTTTTATCTTTGCAGATGATTTGATGATATTTTGTAAATGACTTGAGCAATAAGTACAAAGAATAAAAGATGCATTATATCACTTCTCAAGAGTGACTGGTTTGACTACTAATAAGGATAAATCAGGTTTGTATGTGGTAGTAGTGAAAGATGATCAGAAACAAAAGTTCTTGCAGCTAACAGGTTTTGCATTGGGGAGTTTTTCAATGCAGTACTAGGGACATCCACTTTTCTCAAAAAAATGGACAAATATGGATTGTCACAAACTCTTCCTTAAGGTTAGTGAGAAGCTTAGATCAGTCTCCAAAAGGCATTTATCATACTCAGGCAGGTTGTAGATTATTAACTCAAATAATCTTTTCTATGCATAATTTTTGCGGTGTTGTATTTCTACTGCCTACTAGTGTACTTAAGGTGATACAAGCCAAATTAGAACTACATTCAAGATACAATCCTAGGGGCCATTGATGTCATCCAAGCTTCCTCATTATCTTATATTAGAAGCCGAGCTAAGGAGTTGGTGAACTTGTTGTCAAAAGGATAAATATGCTACCTTAGAGGCTTGATTGCTGCTTGGAATATTGTCTTGAAGCTCATACATACTTGTAAGAATATCCTAATTAAACAATATCATGTTTGGAAGAGATCTTGGAGCCGAGGGAAGCCATGGGACAAGGAATAAAGAGAGCCTTTGTGGGTTATTTCCAAAATAGCCAGTTTTGGGTTATTTTTGTAATAGGTTATTAGTGCAAAGGCAATAACTATAAATAGTTGCCTTAGCCATTTCATTTAGTTAGTTTTTGATGAATCTTGATGTTATGACTCTAGTGAGAGCATGATAGCTTGGAAAAGCTTATGTTGATTCTTCCTTAGAAACGGTGATTGCAAGGGCGTTACGATTCCCTTTCTATCATCGTAAGAGTTAGGTACTTTCTTGGATTATAGATTCGGAGTTTTAGGATTTAATATATCATTTAATTTTAATTGATTTTCCTTTTTTGTTTCTATCTATCTATCTCTATCTTCTATCCTTTAATTTCTTATATTTCAATACTGTCGTAGTACTGATGTGAAGAGGAAGATGAACCTGGTAGCATGGGAAGTGTTATGGAAGCCAAAACATCAAGGTGATTTGAACATCAAAGGGTGCAAGTACTAGAATGTGGTTGTTATGAGTAAACATATTTGGATGCTCATGGAGAATAAAGACGTATTATGGGTGAATAGGGAGAATATGAATGATGATGATGAGGATTTCTAGATTCATCAACCTACTGCAGATTGTAGTTGATATTGGAAAGTATTGAATAAACTGAAGAGCAAAATAATCAACTGGTATGAAGATGGCCACTACTTCTTATCCAGTAATAGAAAGTATTCAATCTCCTTGAGTTATATGCAACTAATAGGGGAAACACCAAGGGTAGAGGTTATTGAGTTAGTGTGAAATAGGGTTGCTCTACCAAAGCATAGGTTCATTCTATGGCTGGCAACTTAAGGGAGGCTGTTGACTAAGGAGAGAATGATAAAAATAGGCCTGGGTGATGGGACTACAACACGCTGTTTATGCAATACTGACTTATTGGAGGGTGCAGGTCACTTGTTATCTGAGTGTGACTGGATAAATAAGGTGTGGGATGCAATGTAGAGATGGCTGGGAATGAACTTGAAGAGCCAGGGTATCCAGGAGATGCTCACAAACCTCAAGCATAAACACTGGAATAGATTTTAAAGGGATGTGCTCACAACAATTTATAGTGTAGTGGTGTATCAAACATGAATTGGAAGGAATAATAAGTTGTTTAGAAAAAAAAATATACATATTAATTTTTTAATTCAACAGGTAAAAAACGTAATTAGGAAGAGGATTGAGTTGTTTAGCATGTTAAAAAGGTATAGGAGAAATAGTAGTCTAATATAGGGATTGTTTGATGAGTCTTCTTGAGGTTCATTGATTGGCACCAAATTTGGTGGCTAGGTGATGGATGCTCTTTATTTGTATTTTTTCTTTGGTTGTTTTGTATGGTAATATTTCACATTTTATTGTAAAAAAAACACTTCAAATTACTAAGAATTCACTTGTATTATCATGAAGCATGGTTATTGTGATTTGGGAGGGCAAAACAAATCTTGCTTCATTTTAAAAACAATTTTTTTGGATCGTAATTCCTACCGACTCACTGGGTATGAATACCCAGTTCAACAACTGTCAAAATCAATCTGCATGCAATCTATCTTTTATCATTGACCTGTCAAATTATTCCTAACAATTTTTTCAACAAGTATTAAGCAAGTATCACATCAGTATTAACTAGATTACCATGAATTTACTCAATTACTACTATCCCCATGGGTTCAACTGCTAACAACAACACCTAATCAGCCTTAGGTCGAGTATTTTCAATCCCAAATCTAATCAAGGATGAAAAATTAACTTCATACCTTAGTATAGTTTGTGAACTTTAATCAAATAGAGATTAATAGGTGCCAAACCAATCGATCCGTTGAGAAGAAGATGGAATCAAGTGAAGTGGAGTGGATAGAGATATTTTTTTTGACTTTTGGTGGTAAAGATGAAGTTAATGGAAGAGTTCTAATTGGAATGGGAGAATGGAGGGAGTGACTACTAATGGGACCATGAGTAGTGCTTTAAATTTATGACTCGAACAAAGAGATCATGGTCCCTTCTTTGTCAATTTCTTTCTTTTTCATGTTCAAGTCATTCCTGCACACTTCAACAAACATCAAGCTTATTCTAAAAATCAAAATAAAGGTGAAACACAATACAAAAGCCTTGGTTTTCCTCCCAAGTAGCACTTTATTGAATACCACATCACGACGTGGGTATCTTGATTGCTCATACTTCACTAAGATACCCCATGGGTTGCCTCCCATAAAGCGACTGATTTAGCATTGCGGTACGACTTGTGTTCTTTTGTTACTTAGACTTCACCAAGGGCCTAGATATCAACTACCTTTATCTCCTCATTTGTTCCCAAGTATGCCTTCACAAGCTGACCATTTACCTTGACCTTTACTTTTATGACTCTCAATGGCACCATTTGGAAACACACATACGACACGAAATGGTCCCAACCTCTTATACTTCAATGTCCCAAGAAACAAACAAAGCCTTAAATTAAATAACAAGACCAAGTCACCTGAACTAAACTCTCGCCTCTCAATCTTCTCATCGTGATACATCTTCATCCTTTCTTTGTAAAGCGATAAACTCTTATAAGCTCTTAGTCAAAACTCATCCAACTCATTCTAAAAGTTAGAGGCATCACTCCAGTTTAAATTCAGCTTCTTGAGCACCCACATGGCTTTGTGCTCAAGATCAATCAGCAAATGACACACTTTTCAAAATACAAGCTGATAGGGAGACATACCAATAGGGGTCTTGATGGAAGTTCAGTATGTCCATAAAGCATCATCCAACTTCCTAGACCAATCCATTATATTTGCATTCATAGTCTTTGCAAGGATTATCTCACGGTTGGAGACCTCGAAGTGAGGTAATGAAGTCTCTATTCTTGGGTGGTATCCCAGGGGTTAAAATACCTAGCATGGGTCAATCTCAATAACTCGGGTGGTATTCCAGGGGTGAAAAGAACACCTAGCATGGGTCAATCCCGCTACTACGGGTGGTATCCCAGGGGTAAAAGAAAAGCCTAGCATGGGTCGATCCCGAAAAACTGTTGATTACCCACTGATCAGATTGGAGCCCGAGCATTTATAAGAATGGAAGGATGAGTAGTGAATGAAGAAGTGAGTGATGAACGAATGAATGAGCGTAAAAGTAAAGAAAGTAATCCACGTAATGTACATATTTCCATACATATAGAATGGTGACTTATCCATATTGTTTATTCGCTTATATTTGATTCCATTGAAGTATTTATGGATCATATAGTTTCTTATGGCCTTACATACTCAGTACATTCTTCGTACTGACGTCCCTTGTGGGACTTACCTTACTTGCTGCATGCATAGGTACTAGTAGACCTCCACAGTAAGTTGTGGGTTATCTACTGATCTTTGGTGAGCTCCAGTTGGTTCGGGGCTTTTCGAGGCACAGTTGTACATTGGTTTTGGTATTGTAAATGTTGTATAAAGCGGGGACTTGTCCCGACTTTAGGATGGTTATGCATGTGCATCTATTAGAGGCTTTTGTAGACATATGTGGGTATATGAATGTAAGAGATGTATGTCCATTTTTACTTGATGGCCCTAACGGCCAAGTTTCACGTATGTATGTATCACATGTTCCATGATTTTTGCTATTAGCATTTTATGTCTTTACGTGGTGGTGATGTTTCTTATGGAATGCATATGAATGGACATGAGTAAAGATTGGTTCTCTCGGGCCTTATCAGCTTCGGGTGCCAGTCCGCCCCGTTGGAATTTGGGTCGTGACAAGGAATGGTTTGTACGGTCCCCGATGCATTCGATAGTATTTTATATAAGTTGTGATTTTGGATATCCTTAAATGGATAAATTTGACTTAGGTCAACATTTTATGATCTGAGTGTCGGATGGAGATTTAGACAGATCCATTAGATCTGGAATGTCGATTTTTGTTTAGTTGTGGGGTTGGTTCGAGTTTGAAACCTTTATTTTGCATTTCGACCCTCTATTTGAAAAATAGCTAAATTAGACCTAGAGGGGTCCCGAGAGCTAATTTTTTGAAAACAATCTCTTTTGGTAAATCTGATCATTCCGTTGAGTTTGAAATGTCAAATTTAGCCTAATAGCATAGCTGGGTTGTGTTTGAGAGGTTTCAGATTAGTTTTGGGTAATTGTTTGGAGTTTTACATTGTTGAATTTTAATAGTATCACCTATAGTTAATGAGATATTTTTATGCATGTGTATGGTGCCATTATATCCCTATCGAAATTTCAGAACCAATGCATAAAGAATTAACAAATTTTGTGTCCGTATGAGAGAGATATGACTATTTTAGTGCGGACAGCTATTGCTGGTGCAACAGAGGTCTCGATTGGAACCTTTAGTGACGACCGGGATGACTCGCCACCAAAGTCCATCGCGATCGCGAGGCTTTTTTTCACGACCGCGAAAGGCCGTCACTGAAGGCTCCAACGTCTATTTAAAGCTAGATCACAAAGTTTTACTATTTTTGACATTTTGGGAGCTAGGAAGCTCCGATTTAGACGATTCTTGATGCATTTTTCTCGTAATATCATTGTAAATGTGATTATACCTTTATTTTTCCTATTTCACAAGAACTTCTATTTCATTTTTCATGATTTCTACCCAAAGTTAAGAATCAAAACTCCATTTTCACCATTTTTGGGGTTGGGAACTCGGATTTGTGCGATTCCAAAGAGGTTTTCGAGGTTTCTTTTATGGGTATATTTCTAAACCTTGTATTTATCATTTTCTAACTGATTTTGTTATAAATTCAACATCAAATATTTTATTTTAAATTCAATTTTGGGGGTTTTGCAGGTGAAGCTTAAAAATGGTTTTTTTTATTTGAACCTCGTTTTTAACTCATTTTTTCTTGGATTTTCAACAATATACTCCTGTTGATGTGGGGAATATTATTCTAAAATAAAATTCTAGTTTTACCCCTTTTATTTTTGAACTCATTTTTGGGGTTCGTGTTTGACCCATTTTGAATATGGTCGATATGGGTATCGTTGGATTTGTTTTGATTTGTAGATGTCATAATTTATTAGATTGTTCATGTTTCGAGATGAATCAAGGGATTAGAGCTTCCAGTTGAGGTTTTGGACAGTGTTTCAAAGTGTTTATGTGTTGTATGCTTGTTTGTTTGTATTTTATGATTTGGTTAGAATTGGGGGTCCCGCCTAGGTGAAATGGTGAGCATCTCTGTGGGAACTAGATTCTTTTGATAGATTGTAGCTAGATTATTGCTTTTCTTAGTTAGTATTACTTCTCCTAACTATCCTTAGAGTAGAATGTAGGGTTTATTTGAGACATGAGATTGATATTATGGAAAGTATATGGGTTGTGAACCCCCCATGGGTCTTACTTTAGGAGCAGCATTGCTCGGTAGGTGTATACAGAAAGTTATGCGATAACGTTCAAATATTCATCATCACTACATTACATAGTATCATTTGCATTGCATTGACATTCTTTGGTATGGTTTGGTATTGTGTTAGTATTTACTCTTGTATTGTATTACGGTAATAGAACCTTGTTTGTGATATTGTTCTTGAGCATTCATTTCACTTCATTACATTATCTTATATCATCTTATATTGATTGGTAGGTTGAGATATTATGAGATGTGGGGTATGGCTATGGCTTGATCGGAGAGATAGTAGTGTAGCACCCATTGGTAGCATGAGATACACCCTTATATATGTACGTGCTCTCCCTCATTTTATCCCATATTATTGGTTGATTATAATTGTTTAAGCCCGATATATCATATTAGTAAGTTTTCTTCATAAATGACTTCCCTTATTATTGATTATAAAATGAACAGTGTTGACTCACCTAGATCAATGTGCCTACCCTATATTTGATACATCTTTTGATTGTTGTATTGGGTTACCTTGATAGGACAAGGTACCATATTTTGCCTGGATGTTAGACTGTTGGGAAATCTTGGGTAGTTGGGGTAGTGGTTCTCTCCATCACTTTGGATTAGGTTCTGTTATCGTTGATGCTTGGTGAGTACATATGGTTTCGTACTCACCCTTGCTTTTTTTCTTTTTTCTTGTTTTATTGCACCCTGTGCAGGTATTGGATCGGGTAGCAGTTTGTAGATCATCTTTTTCTAGTATTGGTGTTGCGGAGATCGAGGTAACGGTTGATGGACTCCAAGCTTACCTGAATCTCTCTTCATTTATCTTATACTTACCCGCATTTAAGATACTTTAGTTATTAATATCGTTCTATTTTTAGAGGGTTGTACTAGTGACAACTATACCTGGGATGTATCTTTGAGACTTGAGTCTCGTTATATTATTTGGGATCTATTATACTCTTTCTGCTTCCGCTTCATTTTCCTTAAATTGGGTTCTTTGGGATGGGTTAGGCTTACTTGTCCCGAGCCATCACGTGCCTATTTTTGGGTCGTGACAATTTGGTATCAGATCCAGGTTCATTGATTTCATTAGTACAAGCTGAGTTTAGTAAAATCTTGCAGATTGGTATAGAGACGTCAGTTATCTATCTACGAGAGGCTACATGACTTTATGAGAAATCTATTTCTTCATTATATTTCGTCTAGTCATAGCTTTGTCGAACCCAGAATATCCTATTCACTCTCTCACAGATGGTGAATACGCACTCTTCCTTAGCTAGAGATTCAAAGACCATGCCTTTGGTGCGCGGAAGGAGCAGGGTTCGAGGTAGAGGTCGGATCGGGATGTCCAAAGTAGTGATGTAGGGTTAGAGAAAATTCAATTGCCAATTTTTTTTTAAAAAAATTCCTCTAAGTTCTAGCGTTGCATCAAGAGTAGTGAAGTAATGAAAATAATTTCAAGTTTTCGATTTGTCGAACCATGTTAGATTGTTCTATAATTGTTTTTATTTCTTAGTTAAATTTTTTTATTCTTTTATTGTTTTGTTCATAGTATAGTTTGTCTTTTTAGTTATTTTTAGAATTTAAGAATGTCAATTATAAAGTAGATTTATTTTTAGAATTAAATGTGTTAAGAGAAATTGTACTTATAGAAGATGATATATTAATTATATAATTAATCATATAAAATGATTTGGTTCTTTCTCAAATTCCTGTATATATTACTTATAGAATTGTTAATAATTTCCATGAAAATTGTCATAGGGGAAAGAAGATTTTCGAAAGCAAAATTAATAACATCTTATCTAAGGTCAACAATTTTTCAAGAGATATTAAATAAATTAATAATATTATTAATCGAAAAAGAATTATTAGAAGTACTCAATTATTAATAATTTTACATCCAAAAGAGTTAAAAATAAATAATTTAAAATAAAATTATAAATAATTTTTTTTTATTAACGAAAAACTTAAGGCCTCTTGTTGAAGTTTCGCTTTAGGCCACAAATATCGTTGAGTAGCCCCTACTTATGATTTGGCTTTGCCACCTGGTTTCTTAGTCATGCATCTAGTTTTCCATGTATCCATGTTAAAGAAGTACCATCTAGATGATTCACATGTGATTTAGTGTGGCTCGGTGAGTTTGGATCAGAATCTGGCAGTTGAGGAGGAGTCTGTAGCTATTTTGGATAGGCAGACTAGGAAGTTGAGGTCCAAGAGTATTGATTCAGTAAAGGCTCAGTGAAAGCATCATCCGATTGAGGAGGCTACATGGGAGATAAATTCTGACATGCAGAGTAGATATCCTAAACTTCTCGACACTTTAGGTACCTTCCTTATCTCTATGTTCGAGGAAAAAACTGTGTTTTAGTGGTGGATGATGTGACAACCTGATATTTTTTCAAGTGGATTTTAGTATATGTAGCTTATTAATTTTATCGGGTTATATTTTGAAGCAGATTATTTATAAAAGAGTGAAAGGTGGGCCAAGCTCACCAACTTCTTGTTGGTACATGAGATTGACCTAGAGTAAAAAGGGTGTTAATTGGTCATATTGGTTTTTGAAAGAAAAAAAACACCATAGGTATTTTGAAAACTCAAGGCAAGGTACTCAACAGTAGCGATCAAGATTGCTTCAAGTATTGAGAAATTTTTTTAGCATATCATATTTTAGATAATTTTGTAGATATACTTTAGTAGTTATCAAAGAATAGAATAAGTTTATGGTGGGCCATTATTGGGCAATGATGAATTTCTTAGTGGAAGGATTATTTTGTTTCAAAAGAACTTACAGTGGCATGGCAAACTTTTGAATAATTGAAGTTGCCATTTCGGTAATTGCTATTCAGCCTTGACTATTGATTTCTTATACGTTTGGTATTTTTTGGGATGGTATCATTAATAGATATTTGTTATGTTATTCATAAAATAAGTTTGGGTGGTGATATTATAGATAAGTTTTCACCTTTAAGAATATGGTATTTGAGAAATATTGAGATTTAGCCCTAAGCTTGATTTAAGGAAATTGAGGTTTAATTTGACCTATCAGTTTTGACTTAGGTTTCAGTATGTTCTGAAATATGGGATTAGTTTCCGTAGCCTAATTTAAAGCCATTATTTGTGTTATTGATTAGGTTGAGCCTATTCAAGATTATTTGAAGAGTTTTTGATGTCTCAAGAGAGGTTGTGTACTAGTTATGAGGTAAGTTGAGACTTCCTCCGACTCTTTTTCAATGTGTTTTTGTGGTAGTTGTGTGTAAGGGGAGTAATGGAGAATTGGTAGTCCCGTCTTGTTGAGATGGCGAATATCTATATGGGTCTCGGTGTATCTGTGAAGGGAATAAAATCAACAAATTGACTATTTGGACTGAGTTTTTGAAATTTGATGACTATAATGCTATTATTACCCAGTAATTGAGTTATAGTTGCTTGTTTTTAATTTTTTACATGTGGGTGGCAGGAATTTTGACTATATACTATACGGGGGAAATTTCTGATAGATGAAGTGTTCTGATTGATTATCTTGTACTAGATTGGTACTGTTGCTCTATTGTAGCTATCATTTCTTCCCCCCTCATATACATATTATCATGGCAATACTGGATATTTTTCATTGGCCTTCGAGCGGATCAAAAGGTTGAGATTGACTTAAGGCACCAGGTTTTTTGGGATTCTCTCTGTGGCCCTACGGATGGATTTGGATTGAGTTGATATTGATAATTTATTCACTCTATAGCTACGGGTGGATCCGAAGGGTTGTATATGGACTAGGTCAGTCCCAACTAGTTATATAGGGCAACAAATGTATACAAGTAGGATAGGCATACATCATATGATCACCTTCATTTCCACATTGCATTGTAGGCCATGCATCATACCTATCATACCTATATGGCTGATTATTTTTTGTTTGGTGAGTTGATATTGACATTTTAGCACTGATTTGTATCCTGTTAATGCAATAGATCATATTTGTGATCTAAACTTATGTGCTTGGTTGATTACTTTTGATGGTGAGGACTTGGGATTAAGAGGTGCTATGTATATTTACTGTTAGATTAGGGTGGCAATTCTTGAGTGTAGGGTTGGTTGTTCTGGATGGTTGGTTTGATTGACTCTCGCCATCATGTTGAATTTAGATTGGTCTATGACATTGCTGGGTACATTTTATCATTCTCACCCTTGCCTTTTCTACACCTTACGTATAGGTTCATAGGCGGCGATCCCCAGAAGTTGATCTAGCATTGCGTGGTGATTACTCCTAGAGATTCTGAGGTAGTAGCTGTTGGTTAGTGGCACCCCCATATTCTCTTCTTCAGTCTTATGCTATCTTTTCTGCATTTTTAACATTGGATTATTTATTGTATGTCTTTATCTTAGAGGCTTGAATTGTGTCTTCTAGACCTAGGATATCGTGAGGCTTGTCGTATTTCGTTCATTATATTAGTTGAGACAGTATTTTGGGGTTTTATTTATTGATTCTTGGGAAAAGGGTCAAATATGCCATCGAACTATTGAAAATGGCTCATATATGCCATCCGTTATAAGTTTGGCTCATTTATGCCATCGCCTTTGAAAGTTTGGCTCATCTATGCCACTGCCGTTACAGAAAAGTTCATTTGTGTCATTTTTTTACAACGGTGATTTTGCAAAACTAATTTTGCCACATGACCTCTTATTAGAAGTCCACGTCACCAAATCTAAATCAACCAATATTACTTAAATCAAAATAAAAAATCATACCTATTAAATAAAACCCGACACAATTAATGAGTTTGATTTTTATTTTTAATTAGTTCGATCTTTATTTTTAATAAGTCCAATTTTTATTTAAACTGTGTGGATCCAATTTTATTTTAATGGGTCCAATTTTTAATTTTTAATTTTAAGTAATATTGGTTGATTTGGATTTGGTAATGTGGACCTCTAATAAGAGGCCACGTGGCAAAAATGATTTTGCAAAAATCACTGTTACAAAATAATGGCACGAATGAACCTTTTTGTAATGGCAGTAGCATAAATGAGCCAAACTTTCAATGACAGTGGCATAGATGAGCCAAACTTATAACGGATGGCATAGATGAGCCATTTCTAATAGTTCGATGGCATATTTGAGCCTTTTCCCTTGATTCTTCTGCTTTTTTTTTATTCTGGGATATTCTGTTTGGATGGAGTTAAGACTTACCTACCGCAGTGGGTGTGATAGGTGCCATCATTATCTCGATTTTAGGTAGTGACATGGGGATTCAACCCCACTAGTTCTAACCCTTTTATAGCCTATAGCTTTACGTAAGGGTTTTTCAACAATCAAGTTTCCCTTAATTCCCATAATTTACGATTAAGCTCATTACTTTTATGCTGGGAAGTGTTAATTTACACCCTGGGAGCAATTCTAGATGATAAAACATCTAACTTAGGCTTTGTTTCCCCAAATTCATGAACCTAGGGCTTAACCCATGAATCCACCCCAACAATATACCCTAATGATTCTAGGATAGTAGAGGATTTCAATGAAAAAAGATGGATGGAAACACTTACCTCAACAAGGAAATAACCCTAGCCAGGTAGGAAATTGCCTCTTAGTTGTCTAGGAAATAAAATTTGGAAAAAACAGTATGATTTAATAGATGCTTCGTCAAGTGTATTAGTCACCACCTTGCTACAGCGGCGCTGCTATGGTGAACATGGGCTCGTTACGATGCCCTCCTTTACATCACTAGTGCTGCTGCAGTAGTACGATGACTGCTATAGTGGTCTCGCTTCAGTGGGGAAGTCTACTGCTCCAGCATGCCATAAATAGAAACTCAAAGAAAACTGAAGCTACCTCATTTTACAAAACAACCATTGACTTAGGACATCATGAAATTATCCTAACCTGACAACCTCTATAACCGGAGTTCTACAAATCTATTTACCACCCCGAAACATCCTATGGTAAGCCATGCCACTTGACCATCGCCTAACAAACACAATACTACAAAACACTTCACCATCAATCTCAACTCACCACTAAGCACACAACACCAGAGTTTTGTCAGAAATGACCCTACCTTCAGATTTTATTAACTCTCTCACTAGGAAAAATTCTAACAAGGTACTTAGACCCTCAAAAAATACTAAAATGATAGAATGGGTTCTTACAATTTAGACCTAGTTCTTTAATTATCTTCCGCGTAATCTTTTACTAATTTTCTATCTTTACTTTCCGTTAAGTTTTTGGGTGGGCTTTCCTATCACGGGGTACGGTAGATGCCATGACAATGTAAGTTTGGGTTGTGACACCCAACAACAACATTAGCATTTCA
Source organism: Capsicum rhomboideum (assembly GCA_031232105.1). Taxonomy (NCBI): domain Eukaryota; kingdom Viridiplantae; phylum Streptophyta; class Magnoliopsida; order Solanales; family Solanaceae; genus Capsicum; species Capsicum rhomboideum. The sequence continues at coordinate 49,742,671 of CP124714.1, forward strand.
TTTAGCTCGGACATTATAATGTTCATAAGTTAGAACTTTCAATACTTGATAAGACATGTGGTTAATTCAATGTACAAAGAGGATCAGAAGAAACCATCGCACCAATAATGGATAATGGGTAATGCTCATTTGCACATGATTTAAGACTCCAAATGTACTGCCTCGATCATCTAATTTGCCTTCATGCATCACAGACGACCCTAGCGTCACTGTTATATTGGCTTCTAAGATTGGGGTTTTTGATCCAACACTCAAGTTCTCTGTATTTCATTCCACAATGGGATTTCAACGTCTGCCACGACCTCACCATTGTCGCCATCCTGATGCACGTTTAGCTAACGTGAGCTGAGAGCATAAAGAGAGGAATTAAATAAAAAGACAAATCATGAATATTATGTCATATTATTCCATAATGTAATAATATTTTAACTACAAATATTTTTATTTTGCTATAAGGAATTTTATATGAATATTCCTTCTCATATAGTATTCTTCCTTATATGGTAATATTAAACTGTAAATAATCGAATTTCAAATAAGGAATAACATATTTATAAATAAATTATTTGTCAAACACTAGAATTCCTAGTATGGTAATATTTTAACTGCCGACATTCTAATCTCTATATAAAGAATAATATTATATGAATAGTTCTGGTATGATAACATTTACACTGCAAATAATCAAATTTTATATAAGAAATAATTTTATAAATTTTATTTATCATATAATAGATCTCCTAGTATGGTAATATTTTAATTGTAGATATTCAAATCTCTATATAAAGAATAATATTATATGAACACTCTTTGTCATATAATTTTATTCCTTATATGGTAATATTTGAATTGCAATAAATATTTTTCCAAAGATAGTACAAATAGAATTGTCACGACTCAACTACCCGAATCGTGCGGGCACCTACTCTAATCCACCTAGATAGGAGAACCCTTACCACCCATTTCGAAATACATGCAGAAGTCAAATTAAAAACAATAAAATACCTTACTTATTGCAACCAGTTTACAAAACCTGTAAATACAACTAGAAACTTCCCCAAGGAACTAGTCTAAAAAGGTATAAGAGCTACTAGGAGAAGATACACAACTGTACACACGCCCAGCTTCCACCGTAGGAGCAATAACAAAAGTTGTTGATGATCTTTACCGTGTCAAGCATGAAACACCTACTGATCCTGCAACCAGACTATACCCCAGGAAAGGGCATAACAAGAATAGTATCAGTACAAACAACACGTACTTGTAAGCATCATCAGTCGAACCGAATTAAATCACATAAACATCACATAAATATCCGAAAAGAAATATATACAACTAGAATGTTATTTAGCCAAAGATCTTTTGTTATAATATTTCCTTAACACCCTTGGCTTTTGCTAGACTTATAAGTGACAACAACTTTCCTTTATCATATTCAACCCTAATCATCATCTATCCACTACATCATTAAGTCAGACCTCCTTTCAAAACTACTTTTAAGTTATACGATAATCAACCCCAAGGTTACTTACCCTTAATAGCTCGTTGTTTAAGACCCTTACATAATACTTAACCTTATTCCACTAATCCTGTTATGCATTAATACCCTAGTATCATTAGATTCCTTTAAGGTTATTCAAATTTATAAGCAAGATAGTAACACCCCGCCTTCCCATTCACAACTGCACTAACCAATAGACCTACGACCATACACATCTCACAAACGCAACCACAAACACCTACCATGTAGCTTTACCCCAAGTTTATGACACTTAACCTTATTCAACAATATCAAAGAATTCAGTCAAGTGTAAGTCAATATAAACAATATACAAAGTCAAGACCATGACTACCAACAAGACTCCAAGTGAACAATTCATGACTCAATCAAATATATCAACCATGTCCCAATTACATAAGTAAGTCGACACTATAGAGTTACACCTAAACTTGCAAATAAGCCCAGACCACTCAAGGATCCATTACAACACAATACCATATAACAAGCCAACACATAATTCTCGGTCCACTCAAGGAACTAATATAACAAGTAACACATAATCCCCGGTTCACTCAAGGAACCGTCACTCTCACCAATACATGTACACACATGCTAAGGGTCTAACGGTCACCCACTAGCCATGACCTGTAGGGGATGAGCTCTTGTCCATGTACCAAATTCAAGACATCAAGTGTGTTCCAACCTTATACCAACCAATCCCGTGAAGATGTCCAAATATCGATAAATCCCATAATAATAATAATAATATTGATAGTATAAATCTCGTGATAATGCCCAAATACCATTACATCCCACCATAATAACAAATATCACAATAATCACAGTCATAATGATAACAAAAACAACACTTGTAAAAATCAACAAGCTTTTCATATAAGTTCATTACATGCGATTAACATTTAGGATATCAAATTGTCATTTTCTCTCCTTGAACATGCATTATAACGAGACATACGAAGGAACAGTTATCATGCTCACATAACAAGTTAGGTTTAAAATACTTAAACCATCACGTATAGTTTGCACCTATGATCCATTCCATAATACACCCAAATGTTTCATCCTAACATCAGTACCTTACCAATTTTTCCATTCCTCTGTTTACTATCATAGATTCTTTGGAATCCACCAACACTAACCACCTCCAATTTAGGCATTTATTAGGTTTAACCCCATTTCTGGAGACAACACTATTTTTAATCATGTGAGGATGAACAATAACAAAAGAAGACATATTCATTACTTGTCAAACTCAATAGTACCAAATAACAGCAAAATCCCACTCAATTAACTGGGTTTTCCTCTATTTTATCCATCCCAACACCGTGCCCAAAGGGCTAACCATGAAATCTCCCATCAATCTACAATATGCTTATGCTTTCTAAACCAGGTCTAAACTACTCAGTTAAACCTAGCCTACCTGGACACCAAGCAACTGCTACAGAGGCATAAATTTGAGTTTTTGACTCTGTGCTAGCAATTTTTAGCATGAATTTGGTTAGAAAACCATGGGTTTTACCCAATTCAAGCGAAATCCCTACTCTCTATTACTCCAAGGCCATAAGGTAACTCTAAGAGGGTTTTTGGAGCAAACCTTATACTTTTTACAACTGAAGAGGAGAAAGAGAAATATTAAAATCATGCTTGAGTTTTTGGTCCCATCATCCTGCTATAGAACCCTGTAGGACGCTAGGACGATGGCGCTATAGAAGGAAAATTCCCTCTATAGGGGATGACATCAGCCCGACCCAAAATTTCAAATTCTAAATTTTTTAGCCGCGTCGTCTCATGCTAGTTTGAGATCATATTTTAAAAAATCCCCACAACCCATACTCATAATTAGGTGTCTTTTAATAACAATGGAATAGGTCGTTATAATAGATACCAAGTTACCCATCATTCATCCTTAAATGATCACGATAATAGTACGAGTCTAAGTTGAACCTTGATGTGCTCTCAACGATAACGCATTTTGCACAATTAAGTGAAACACAAAATTTTTGTTTTCCTGGTGCACTTAAATTTCAAAAGAATTTTATTACTACTCCACTCCGTAAAGGAATCTTCCTTACTTTTGAGTTGCACGAGACTAATTAGAGCAAATCATTTCCAGAATGCCTAAGGTATTCGGGGCCTCATAAATATATCAGAATGAAAAGAGTTCAAAAACACAACGTTCGTATTTATGCACTCAAAGAGGTTGTATCCTACTATATCGAGAATATTCTAGCCATAGCAGCATCGCTATAGCGGAAGAGGGCCACTATAGTGGGGGCCAATGTTTTAAAGAGGGTGAGAAATAGGTTTCTCACCCATTCTCCCTCTTTCACTCAAAAATTCCCCTCCTTTCCCTGATCACTCCACTCCCATCATTGGAAATTACGTAATTATTGATATAGTTCACCTCTTTACTTTATTACTCACATTTTTGATTGTTTTATGCTTGAATTCAAAGAAATAGAATAGGCTTTGAGGTTTTTTTTGTAATTTGAAATTGGGATTGATTTTGGCCCAAAATGTTGAAGCATGGACGCTTCCCTTACATTTACAACACTTCTATAGCATTCTGGGTGTAAGAATTATGGAGTTCATGGCAAAAATGGGCTAGAAATACTAAGGAATGTGAAAGGTTACTCTTGGTTTGATTTTGAAGATTTAGGCGTGTTTTAGGAGTTATCATAGCCAATTTTTTTTATAAGATAGTGGTAGGGTACTTTATGAACACAGATCTAGGGTCGGAAGCAAAAAAGGACTTTTAGTCAAGAGGCGCCATAGTTGCACCTTAAGTTTTTTGGACAATGAAGGCCACTATAGTGGCCTTATCCCACTATGGAGACCAAGTTATAGTAGACAAATTTCCTTCTATAGTAGTGCCATCACAGCGGGGTACATCCCACTATAGTGGGAGGCTGCAGGCAGTAGCCTCCCTGTTAAACCTAGATTTGGCTTTTTTTGAATTCCAATTTTCTTGATACTTTTATGAGTTCTAACTTGTTCCTTACAATGATTTTGCAGATATACTACTTCCAATGGATGAAAACCAAGAGGATTCCCTCTCCTTTGTGAGATTTCCCAACAAAAACTATCGGGAGACATTTTTAGAGTACTAGAGGATGGGATTCTGCTATGAGTAGGGTTTTGCAATGAAGGGGTGGTGACTAAGGCACTGGAATTCTACAACCGACTCTGGGAATTTGGTTAGATGCCACTGGTGGAGGCGCCTTCATCTGGGGTCTCGGGATTGGTTAGGGAGTTCTATGCCATACTCCCTACCGTGCTTTAGAATGACCCCAAGCATACCATCCACATTAGGGGAGTGGATGTCCACATGGACTTTGGGACTATCAGTAAGGTGCTTGGGTGCCGAATGTCTCTAATGCCGGGTACATGGATAAGGCCCGGGAGATGGAAATTAAGAGGCTATGAGACACTCTGATTGTGAAGGAGGAAAGGGACCAGATCTATTGGCCCACTACTAAGAGGATCAGGAGAACGTACTTCATAGCTGATGCTAGGAGATGGCTAAACCTGGTTTCCCAGAGGATTCATCTGTCGGGGAACTCTTCCAATGGGACCTACCCTTGGGCTTTGGTAGTGGCCTATGCTATATAGGGTTTACCATTAAATATGGGGGCACAGATAGTGATGGAGTGGAAGGACTTCTATTGGGGCAGCAAGAAGGGCTCCTACCTTTCCGGTTTTGTCTTTATGCTATGCAGGCGCATCGGGGTGCCCAAAAAGGATGTTGAGACTGAGTGGAGATTGACATCACCTTCCATCCTATCAAGGTGAAGGTTTTCACGTACAAGGGGAAGAAAAAGAGGAAGTTCAGTGAGGTTAAAAGTAGCCGGACCACAGAGGAGGATGAGGAGGATGAGGATGATGAGAACTATGTTGCCCTTTCCTCCCATCCCAGCCCCATATTTCTAGCAGCCGCCTGGAGGCAGACTTGGCTATGGCGGCCCAACAACAGTAGCCTAAAAATTTTATACTTTCTACAAATTCCCTCAGTTCCCTTCACTGTTTCCAGCAATAAATCATGAAATTGCACTATGGCTTTTAATGTAATCCCAAGACCAAACCCAACAATGCATAAAACAACAACTTAGCATCACCTTACTTTAAATCAGTTATGAATTACAACAAGAAACGTTTCATTATAACAAATCCCGCGATTATGCAACAATAGCACTTTTCCATGGTCCTTAACCAATTACCGACTGTTTGAAACAAGAGTTTCCACAATCATAAACAATTTTCCCCTTACCATTTCACCCATGATAAGTCCATGCCTAGCACTCTAGCATACAATTTTTATTTAAACCACATAGCAAGTAATCCACTTAGCTATCAGCATATACACAAGTTATGACTTTTCACCAATCAAGAATTCCATAGTAATTCAAACAATTACATTCCATATAAGCATGGAACTCACAGTTCATTTATGTAACAAGCCCTTTCTTTATTATTCCTTTAATCGACTCGTGGATAACTGTTAGTTGATTATCCAAAAGTTTATACTGCCCCTATGTAAAAATACAAATTGAAACCTTCTCAATGCCAATTTCCATTAATGGTTTCATTCCAACAGAGTCAAACGACATCCATTTTCCTTGTTGAGATACCAATTGGAATCAGGAGATACCAATTAGACTCATGTATACCTGACTTGTGACAACTTGATTTTTACATATTTTGACCATTTTTACCTTCCTTGTAGTTTCTACATGTTATTTTTAAGGTGTGGGGATGGTTGGCATGATTTTCGATGCGATCGAAAGTGATTTGAACGAGTTTGAGGTTTTTAGAGGCTTTAAAAGCCATATAGTTGACTTTGGTCTACATTCGATGTTTTGGGTCCTAGATGACAATTTGTATAGTTCTATTAGATCCAAAATGTCGAATTTGTGTTAGTAGCAAGGTTGGTTCAGGTTTGGGACCTTTATTTGCATTTCAACCCTTCGTTTGGAAAATTGCCTAAAAGGGGTCTCGGGGGTTAATTTATTGGAAACGATCCTTTTAAAAAATATGACACCGCCATTGATTTCAAAATGTAAAAAATATCCTTGTATAATATATGGCTTTTTTCTGTCGGGTCTCGAACGAATTCCGAGGGTCCATTCAGAGATTTTGGAAACCATGCAAATCAACATTTTTGTTGATATCTGGTGCATGCTAGATCCTTCTTCATGAATGCATGCCTATGGCCGCAAATGAAGAGAAAGAAATTCCCCTTTTTTGGAATCATGATTTTTTGGACGCAATGGCGAAGGGCAATCGGGACCAGGTCGGGTTTTCCTCTTCTTTGTGATAAGGTTTTCGCGAACGCAATGGTTTGGACGGTGGACCTTCGCGAATGCGAAGACCTGGCTGTGAATGAAATTCCAAGCAATGTTATAGTAAAACATTGACCCTCACTATCATGATATGGGGTCTGCAATCGCGAGTGATTGTTCAAATAACAGTATATAAACCCTATTTTTGCATATTTCCACCATTTTTGGACCTCCAAGCTTCGGGAAAGACAATTTTTGAGAGTTTCTACTTCAATCTTCATGTGGGTAACCTCTAAAATCATAATAAAACTATTTTATATTGATTATATCTTCGAAAACACCTTAAAATCATGATTTCAAAATGTAATTTTGGGGTTTTGCCGGTAAAGCTTAAAAATGGTTTTCCTTCAATTTGGACCTCATTTTAACATAGGTTTTCAACTGTAGACACCTATAACCTTGGGAAATGTGTTTATAATGAAAGAATATGGTTTTACTCCTCTCATTTTCAATCTCATTTTTCAAGTCCATTTTGGACCCAATTTAAATATAGGCAATATGGGTATTGTTGGCTTGATTTTAACACGTAGATGTTATATTTATTTGTTTTAGTTGATGATGAGGCTATTCAAAAGGGTAAAGCACTATGTTGAAGGACATTAGTTTTGAATTTCATTGTTTCAAGGTAGGTTATGGCTTAACTTCTTTCAGATTGAGCTGGATAGTTAATAAATAAGTAAAGCATACTATGGGTTGAGGAAAATAACAATGGGTTTTATATTTCAAGATTATTATTACCATTGTGTACCTGAGTGGGGGTTTATATACAGTTGTTATTGTCTTGTGATATTTGATATTGTGTGTTGCCTGAGTGGGGGCTTTATTTGACATCATTGGTCGTATCTGTGCATTTAAATGCTTTTATTCTTTGTATGATACCCATACTGGGGCTTAAATTGTTATTATATTCCTTATTAAGCATTGATTGTCTTTATCATGATAGAAATGCTCGAGTTAGGGGTTGAATTGATATTAATGATGTCCTACATGCATATTTATTTGGATGGTGCCTAATTAGAGATGATAATCATGAATTTTTGACATATTGAGTTGAGATTTGGGCTTACTTATATACGTATTGAATGGATTGGATATCTTCATACTGATTTAGTTGTGAGCATTACATCTTCATTCCATACATATACATTCATGAGATGTTGGTATCATCGAGGAATACTATTTTTGAAAGAAAATAAGACATTTTATAAAAATCCTCTCCGTGAACACGAGCCAAAATGGTGGGTTGAGATTTAAGATATGAGTTATAAGTATATGGGTTGCGAACCCTCCATGGGTCCTATTGCAGGAGCTGCGAGCTCGGTAGGTATATACAGAAAGTCATGCGATGAATTTCACCATTCATCCCATTATCATCATTACATCGCATTACATATGCATCTTTCATGATTCCTTTAATCCTCCGTGATTGTGTTTTATTGTCGTATACTTTTCATGGATATCTGTGTTGTTTCAATTCAGTATTATATTAGAACTGTTAATGGAGACAGTGTGAGATACCATTTGAGAACTTTTCTTTTTGCAGGTGATGTGCTCATAGTTTTCTTTACTTACATTATTGTCTACTTTGCTCAGTCGACCTATGATTCCTAATGAGTATATATGGATCGTACTCACCCCTACTATGCCCTTTTGGTGTAGATCCTGGTTTGAGTACTACTTATTGTGGCTGATTTTCATACAGAGATTTTTAGGGTTTTTTTAGGTACTGATGCGCTCTAGGGTTTGGGGCTGATTCAGAACTCATCTATCTTTCATTGTCTTTACTTATGACTCAGAGATAGATTATGTATTATTCAGTATTTGGATGGTTATTTAGATTCTCTACACTTGTGACACGAGATTTTGGGTGGTTTTATGTTATTTCTTGTGTCTTCCGCTTTATTTATATTTTGTGTTGGTCTGACTTCATTCTAGAAGTCTACCTTATTATTATTTGTTGATGAGAATTTCATTCCTATTTTGGTAATTGGCTTACCTATCAAGGCTGGGCGGTGATAAGTGCCATCATGACCTCATTTTTGGGTTGTGACAAATTGGTATCAGAGCCTCAGGTTCACCGATCTCATAAGTGTAAGAGCAGGATATCTAGTAGAGTTTCGCGGATCAGTACGTAGACTTTTGTATCTATCTTCGAGAGGTTATAAGATGTCTCTTAGAAAAACTTCTCTAATTTGATTCCTTATCATGCGGGTTATTCCTATCCAATGTTCTAAACTTGTATTCCATTCTTTCTACGCAGATGGTAAGGACTAGGTCTAGAGATGCTAGGGATGTTGATCCATCACTTGATATGGGAGCTCCAGTTCAAGAATGAGGTAGGGGTCATGGATGACCCAGAGGTAGAAGATGGGCATAAGAAGCTGTCCCAGTGAGAGGATGTACTAGAGAGGCATCTCCCGAGCCCGAGGTTAAGTATGCTAGAGATGATTATCAGACAGGGGTGTGCGTTCAGCTCAGGTCCCACAGGGTTTATTTGACACCCTAGTGCTTCAGGATTTGTTGATTCACCTTTTAAGTCAATTGGATGGTGTTCCTTTGAGTGTACCGGGTGTCCCTCAAACTTCGAGTGGTGTTTCTCCATCTATACCATCATCTACTTATGGTATTCTGGCTTTAGGGGTACAACTATTATCTATGGTACCCCCACGTACAGTCTTTTTGCATACCATACTTACTATTTCTTCTATTACTTTGGGTTCAGTGATGTCTTCTGATGACTAGAAGAGGTTCGAGAGGTTTATTTGCTTGGGTCTACTCAAGTTCAACGGAGTTACATAATTTCAGAAGTTACATAATCTTAGATTCCTTGAGTCTCATGGAGTTTCTTATTGTCACGCCCCGAATCCCATCGGGATGGATTGGCACTCGTAGCCGACAAGGCCTGAGAGAACCAAGCTTTGCCTCTATTCAATCATCTACATTCCATAAGAAATCCATAATCACATAATAACTTTGGATATCGACAATGGAATCATGGAACATGATATATATATTCACATATGCGAAACTTGGCCGTTGAGGCCACCAAGTCAAAAATGACATATACCTTTTACATTTATACACCCACATCCGTCTACAAAAGCCTCTAGCAAATGCATTGACCAAAATGAACTAAAATTTGGGACAAGTCCCCGCTTTATACAACATGTACAACACCAAAACATATGTACTACAGTGAATCGGAGAAGCCCCGAACTAACTGGAGCTCACCAAAGATCTGCAACAACTGGCAACCTACTGTGGAGGCCTACTAGTACCTGCGCCTGCAGCAAGTAAGGTAAATTCCCCAAGAGGGGTCAGTACAAAGAATGTACTGAGTATGTAAGGCCATATGAAACTTGTAAGATATGTAAATATGTCAAAGAACTCAAGTTCAAATGCATAACCAGTATAGATAAGTCACAATGTAGAGGAGTCACTATCTGAACTTTGGAAACCATGTATGATGTTTTCATTACATTCTTTGTATCTTTACTTCCATGATTATTCATCTTTGCCTTTGACCTGTGATACCCGGGCCTCGACTGAACAGTGGGTTTTAACATAACATATCGTTATGTTGGGATCGGCTCGAGCTAGGCTTATGCCCCTAGAGCTGCCACCCTATGAATCAATGTATATATCGGGATCGGCTCGAGCTAGGTTAGTACCTCTAGAGCTGCCACCCATACAACATTTCAGGTTTGGCTCTAGCTAGGTTATTACCCCTAGAGCTGCCCCCTGTCAGGATCGGTCCGAGCTAGGTTTATGCCCCCAGGACTGCCCCCTGATCCAACAACCTCGGGATCGGCTTGACCAAGGCATTTTGCCCCCAAAGCTGCCACCCTTACTTGATCATTGACCATTTATGCATTACTTTGTTTATTACTTTGAGATTGATACATGCTAGTCATAACTTTACTTTAAGCTTTGGATCATTAACCAATGAGTAAGAGACATGTAACTAAACATTGTGAGAAACATAACATTATTAGAACCATAACACCATTGGAACCATTGGACAATATTCCATGAACAAGAGACATAAGTATAATCACTATTGGAACATTGGAACATAACCTTATTTGAGCTTTTGGAACATTAACCATGAATATGAGACATGAGATTCACCAACGATCAATGAGTAGGAAATATATGACAATGACCATGGATAACCGGATATGGGATACCTTAGCACATTTCGTGATGGAACAAGCGTAATGTCAATATGAATACTATTTGCCGCAGAAAGATACGGACAGAGTAACCTTACATACCTTGTATTCACAATACGAATATATAATCCTAGAGGTGCGTACAATAGTCCCGCTACTTCTTTATGTGTCACTCTACAACACAAATACATAACGGGATTTACATTAACCATCAACTACTTTACAAATGCATATAACATCAATGGGTTACATGTTTGCCTTTAAACATGTCATTTCCCCTTGACAAAACCATTGATGGAATTATTATTCCAAAAATCCCACAATATTCCCAACATTGACCAATACATGATAATCAATACATTTCACCACAACACTTCTCCTTTACACTTTCTTATCCATATCACATCACAAATAATCCATCAAATTACCGTAATACACCTCATAGCACATATCGGCCAAAATCCCACAATTTACACTTATAGAAAATAACAAGTTTAACAACAAAAATAACACCATACATGTTCATATTTTATCCATACCATGCACTTTCATCAAAGGCACAAGTCCTAATTCAAGCTTGAACCTCATGAATCATAAATCTTATACAAAAATACCAAATACCATGTCCAACATTTCCAAGCTCAACCAACATGATTTACATACTCTTTCATGCATATAATATATTAATCCAAAACAATAATCACATACCCAAGCTTGAAAAGTGATGTTCTTGTTTCAAAAGTTGGCTTTGAACTCTTAGGGTTTGAAGAAAATATCTTGTTTATTTGTCAAAAAGGCATGAGACTTGTGAAGAATAAAATCAGATTTTTGGTCCCTTTATATAGTCCCTCAATACCATCCTTATCCACTCTTTAACATTAATTGGGGTGTTCTAGAAGGTCAAAGCAAGAATGGGTCTTTTGACCCATTTTTGGGCCATGTTTTCTTTTCATTTTTGGGTCCTTTTTGGGCCCAATTCACTTAACCCAGTAAAATTAATAATTTCTCATGTTCCAATCATCTCATACGTGTTACAACAATATTCCCACTCACGCTATTCATATCCGTAGCCTCAATCCCAAAAACAAGTGATTCTAGCCACGTATGGCCTATTTTGACCTTAAGGGCAAAACTGTCATTTTGACTCCAAATTCGTTCTCGAGTAATTTTATCATACCAATATGATATTTCATTCATTTCATGTATATACTCGTGTTTGTATAATAAACGTGGCAAAAATTGGCTCGGTACGACCCCGGATATCCTTGGGACTTAGAAATTTCCAACTTTCGAAAAAATAGAAAAACCAGCGTGGCACGCCCTTGGGCGCGCCAAATTGATGCATCTAGACTAAAAATTTTATCCCAGAGAAGTGTGGCATGCCCCCCAGCATGCCCCTTACTTAGTTTTTTTGGAAATTTTGTTTTTCGACTTTTCTTCGCGGGTTCGGTTAGATACTTCAAGTCCTATTCTCCAACTCACTTCTTAACCTTAATATCCTTTGTTTAGAGGTCCTCTTAGACTCATTTTGAACCCCAAAAATGTTCCACGAAAATGATAAAACACCTCCTACGAAGGTTTAATCACATATACGAGGGCCAAATTCAATTATCTCATCAATAGCATTACAAAATACATACGTATGGCTCTCGACACCTAAGTAAACATTATTTAATGTCGTCAAGTAGGGTAAGGAAGGTACGGGGTGTTACATTCTTCCCCCCTTAGGAACATTCATCCTCGAATGTTAACAATATCATTTCAATTACAACAAATGCATCCCTACACTAGCATACATATACATAAACACTTAAGGCTCATGGATACTTACTTTTTATTGCTCCACTCCCGCGCTTTGAACTTCTTGGTCCATTTGAAATAGATAGGGGTATTTGGATTTCATCATTTCCTCAGCTTCCCATGTGATTTCCTCTACTTGTTGATTTTGCCATAATACCTTTACGGAAGCTATGTCTTTATTCCTCAATCTCTTTACTTGTCGATCTAGAATTGCAACGGGTACCTCTTTATAAGTAAGATCCTCTGTAACTTGGACATCTTCAATTGGGAAAATACGAGATGGATCTCCTATGCATTTTTGAAGCATCGAAACATGAAATACCGGATGGACTGAGGAAAGTTCTTGAGGTAATGATAATTCATAAGCAACTTGCCCAAATCTTCTAATGATTTCATATGGGCCTATGTAACGTGGACTCAATTTCCCTTTCCTTCCGAACCGCATTACCCCTTTCATCGGTGACACCTTTAAAAATACCCAATCACCTATGGAGAATTCAAGCCCTCTTCTTCTAACATCGGCATATGACTTGTGACGACTTTGGGCCGTTTGTAACTGCTATTGGATCACTTTAACTTTCTCCATAGTCTGGTGAACAATATCAGGCCCAAGTAAAGCAGTTTCACCCGCTTCAAACCATCCAATTGGTGATCTACATTTCCTTCCGTACAAGGCTTCATAAGGTGCCATTTTAATACTTGAATGATAGATATTGTTGTAAGCAAATTCAATAAGAGGCAAATGGTCTCCCAACTGCCTTGAAAATCTAACGTACAAGCTCGTAGCATATCGTAAAGTGTCTAAATAGTACGTTCTGCTTGTCCATCAGTCTGAGGATGGAAAGCCGTACTCAAATTCACCTGTGTACCCAGCTCTGCTGGAAATATCGCCAAAAGTGCGCGGTGAACTGTACTCCTCTGTCTGATATAATGGAAAGGGGAATACCATGCAATCGTACTATTTCTTTCACATACAATTTTGCATACTCTTCAGCTGTATAGGTGGTCTTGACTGGTAGAAAATACGCTGACTTGGTGATCCTGTCCATTATAACCCATATAGAATCAAATTTCCTCAATGTACGAGGCAAACCTGTAATAAAATCCATGTTAATCATATCCTATTTTCAGACTGGAAGATTGATACATTGCATGTAACCTCCCGATTTCTGATGCTCTACTTTCACTTATTGACAATTCGGGCATTGAGCGACAAACTCTGCAATGTTCTTTTTCATATTTCCCCACCAATACACTTCTTTCAAGTCATGGTACATTTTAGTAGCACCCAGATGAATAGAATAGCGCGAATGATGCGCCTCTGTCATAATTCGTGTCCTCAGCTCATCTACATCCGGTACACATAATCTCCCTTGACATTGAAGTAGCCCTTCCTGTGTAAGATCAAATGCCTTTGTCAAATCCTGCTGTACATTTTCCTTTAGCTGCAACATAGAATCCGCAAACTGCTTCTCTTTCACTTCAGTTATTAAAGAGGATTCCGCTGCATTCTGTACAATAACTCCATCCTCTGAGGATTCAATAAGGTGAACTCCTAAGCTGGCTAATTGATTTAGATCTTTTATTATCTCTTGATTCACAGTCAACTCGCCACTAGTACTTTCTACTGCCTTGTGGCTCAATGCATCAGCCACTACATTTGCCTTGCCTGGATGATAAAGAATATCAATAGCATAATCTTTTAAGAGCTCTAACCACCTTATTTGCCTCAAATTGAGTTCCTTTTGCTTAAAGAGATATTGCAAACTTTTGTGGTCCGTATAGATATCAACATGGACTCCATACAAATAATGACGCCATATCTTTAGAGCAAAAACTACCGCTGTCAATTTAAGATCATGTGTGGGATAATTTTTCTCATGTGACCGCAACTGTCGTGAGGCATATGCTATGACATTATCGTGTTGCATCAATACACATCCGAGGCCAACCCCGGAAGCATCACAATACACTACATAACCTTCGGTACCTTCGGGAAGCACTAAAACTGGTGTGGAGGTTAATTTATCTTTCAACTTTTGGAAGATTTTCTCACACGCATCATTCCACTGAAATTTTACTGCCTTATGTGTAAGCTTTGTTAACGGTGTAGCAATGGAGGAAAAACCTTCCACAAATCTTCTGTAATAACCTGCCAGTCCAAGAAAACTATGAATTTCTGTGGGTGTCGTAGGTCTTGGCCAATTTTTCACTGCTTCAATCTTCTGTGTATCAACCTGTATCCCTTCATCCGACACAATGTGACCCAAGAATGCAACTGATTTTAACCAAAACTCACACTTAGAGAACTTGGCGTACAACTTACGCTCACGGAGAATCTGTAACACTTGCCGTAAGTGCTTAGCATGGTCCTCCGGTGTTCTAGAATAAGCTAGGATGTCATCTATAAATACCGTGACGAACACGTCCAGGAATGGCTTAAACACCCTATTCATCAAATCCATGAACACAGCTGGAGCATTTGTTAGTCCAAATGACATAACTAAAAATTCATAATGGTCATACCGTGTTCGGAAAGCTGTCTTGGGTACATCTTCTTCTCTAACCCTGACTTGATGGTAACCCGACCTCAAGTCAATCTTTGAAAAACACTTGGCACCCTGTAATTGATCAAACAAATCATCAATTCGAGGGAGGGGATATTTGTTCTTGATCATTACCTTATTCAATTACCGATAGTCGATGCACATTCTCAATGTGCCATCTTTCTTTCACACAAATAATACCGGTGCACCCCATGGGGACATACTAGGCCTAATGAAGCCCTTGTCTAGCAAATCTTTCAATTGCTCCTTTAATTCACACAGTTCTGCCAGAGCCATTCTATATGGAGGAATAGAAATAGGTTGTGTTCCTGGAATCACATCAATGCCAAATTCTACTTCTCGTTCTGGGGGCAAGCCTGGATGATCCTCTGGAAAGACATCCAGAAATTCATTGACCACTGGAACCGACTGCGGAGTTAGTGGTTCCACTTCAGTATCTCTCACCCGTACTAAATGACATATATAACCCTTAGCAATCATTTTTCTGGCTTTCAAATAGGAAATAAATCTCCCTCGTGGTGCCCCTACATTACCCTGCCATTCAAGAACATTTTCTTGCGGAAAACAAAATTTCACCTTCTTGGCCTGGCAATCTACCGTGGCATAACAAGAGTCCAACCAATCCATTCCCATGATCACATCAAAATCCACCATGTCCAATTCAATGAGATCGACCAACGTATCATGACCACACACAGTTACTACATAGTCACGATATACTCTCGTTGCAATAATATATTCACCAACTGGTGTAGACACTTCAATTGATTTAATTAATAATTCTGGTGCCTTTGCAAATTTCACAGCAACCAATAGAGTAACATAGGAAAATGTAGAACCAGGGTCAATCAATGCATATACATTATGTGAGGATATGAGTAATGTACCTGTGACAACATCAGGGGAAGCCTCTGAATTCTGTCGGTCCACTAAAGCATAAGTACGATTCTGGACCCCACTAGTACTAGCTGCTCCTCTGGCACCTCTACCCCTACCAACAGACTGAGCACCTCAGCCCAAAGAAGGGACCGATGCTGATGACGCAACGGCCGATCCTGTCGGTCGTGCAACACCTCCCATACTCCTCTAGGGACACTCTATCATCATGTTTCCTGTCATGCCTCACCAGAAACAAGCATTTGTCCCCACTCTGCATGTACCTGCATGAATACGCCCGCAGTACTGACACTGCTGACGAGGAAAACCTGTTGCCTGTGATCCGTGAACTCCGCTACTCTGCCCAGATGGACCACCCCTAGACCCTTGAAACTGTAAGTGAGCACCCGCTTTGGAATGTGAGAACAATGGTCTAGGTGGCCTAGGAAACATACGGGGCCTAGATCCTCCTTGGGACATCATAGGTGGTCCCATAGGTCTAGCCCATTTGGATTGTCCCCTGACAAATTCATGTACCCTTCGTCTCTGTCTTTGATCTTCTATTTTCTGGGCGAAGGCCTGAATTCTCGCTATATCCATGTCTTTGTTCAAGGCAGCAATGGTGCAATCCCTTACCAAATATGGCTCTAGTCTGTCCACGTATCTATGGACCCTGTCTGTCATCGTAGCCACAACATTTGGCGCATATCGAGTCAAGGAATTAAATTGCAAGCTATATTCTCTAAAACTCAAATTTCCTTGACGGAGATTTAAGAACTGATCAGCACGTGCCTCCCGAATCTCATAAGGAAGATAATGATCGAGTAAATCCACTTTAAACTCTTCCCATGTAGGTGGATTTGCACCAATGTCACGGGATTTCTTCCAATCCTCATACCACAATATTGCCTCCCCTTTCAACCTGTATGCAGCAAGTTCAACTGTTTCAACCCCCGTCACGTGCATCACTTCCAAAGCCCTCTGAATTTGATCCACGAAGTCTTGTGGATCTGCTTTTGGATCAGACCCAATGAATATAGGTGGGTCGAGTTTTAAGAAATCCTGTGTCCTGCGACTCGTCACTCTAGCCGCATCATCATCATGTGCCATTGGACCAGCTCATCCTTAACTTTGTGCTGCCACTAACTGCGTCAACATATGAACTGTATTTCTAAGATCTTGATCTGTGGTATTCATTTGTGGTTCTACGGGTACTCCCCTACCAAGTGGCTCCTCCGGAGCTGAAAAAGTAGATAAAGACCGTGATGAAATTTCAGCATATGCTCTACCTTGACTAGCTTGGTCAGGTGGTAGCCTACTCATTCCTTCTTCCGCAGGCACATCCACCTGCTTACCTTTACCTCTTCCTCTTCTAGTGATTGGCATTTTAACTATATCAAAGAAAAACAATTACCATGATCAGACTCATTTTAACTTACAACATTGGCTCTATTGCATGATCTAGAAGTGAAGAAAAGAAACTACATCCTAAATGTCCCGTAGCCTCCTACTTATAAATGTGGTGCGCAACACATCGATAAGTAAGACTCTACTCAGACACGGCTTTTTAGACACCCTTAGAACAACCTGCTCTGATACCACTTTTTTCACACCCCGAATCCCATCGGGATGGATTGACACTCGTAGCCGACAAGGCCTGAGAGAACCAAGCTTTGCCTCTATTCAATCATCAACATGCCATAAGAAATCCATAATCACATAATAACTTTGGATATCGACAATGGAATCATGGAATATGATATATATATTCACATATGCGAAACTTGGCCGTTGAGGCCACCAAGTCAAAAACGACATATACCTTTTACATTTATACACCCACATCCGTCTACAAAAGCCTCTAGCAAATGCATTGACCAAAATGAACTAAAATTCGGGACAAGTACCCGCTTTATACAACATGTACAACACCAAAACAGATGTACTACAGTGACTCGGAGAAGCCCCGAACTAACTGGAGCTCACCAAAGATCTGCAACAACTGGCAACCTACTGTGGAGGCCTACTAGTACCTGCGCCTGCAGCAAGTAAGGTAAATTCCCCAAGAGGGGTCAGTACGAAGAATGTACTGAGTATGTAAGGCCATATGAAACTTGTAAGATATGTAAATATGTCAAAGAACTCAAGTTCAAATGCATAACCAATATAGATAAGTCACAATGTAGAGGAGTCACTATTCTGTACTTTGGAAACCATGTATGATGCTTTCATTACATTCTTTGTATCTTTACTTCCATGATTATTCATCTTTGCCTTTGACCTGTGATACCCGGGCCTCGACTGAACAGTGGGTTTTAACATAAAATATCGTTATGTTGGGATCGGCTCGAGCTAGGCTTATGCCCCTAGAGCTGCCACCCTATGAATCAATGTATATATCGGGATCGGCTCGAGCTAGGTTAGTACCTCTAGAGCTGCCACCCATACAATATTTCAGGTTCGGCTCGAGCTAGGTTATTACCCCTAGAGCTGCCCCCTGTCAGGATCGGTCCGAGCTAGGCTTATGCCCCCAGGACTGCCCCCTGATCCAACAACCTCGGGATCGGCTTGAGCTAGGCATTTTGTCCCCAAAGCTGCCACCCTTACTTGATCATTGACCACATATGCATTACTTTGTTTATTACTTTGAGATTGATACATGCTAGTCATAACTTTACTTTAAGCTTTGGATCATTAACCAATTAGTAAGAGACATGTAACTAAACATTGCGAGAAACATAACATTATTAGAACCATTGGACAATATTCCATGAACAAGAGACATAAGTATAATCACTATTGGAACATTGGAACATAACCTTATTTGAGCTTTTGGAACATTAACCATGAATATGAGACATGAGATTCACCAATGATCAATGAGTAGGAAATATATGACAATGACCATGGATAACCGGATATGGGATACCTTAGCACATTTCGGGATGGAACAAACGTAATGTCAATACGAATACTATTTGCCGCAGAAAGATACGGACAGAGTAACCTTACATACCTTGTATTCGCAATACGAATATATAATCCTAGAGGTGCGTACAATAGTCCCGCTCCTTCTTTATGTGTCACTCTACAACACAAATACATAATGGGATTTACATTAACCATAAACTACTTTACAAATGCATATAACATCAATGGGTTACATGTTTGCCTTTAAACATGTCATTTCCCCTTGACAAAACCATTGATGGAATTATTATTCCAAAAATCCCACAATATTCCCAACATTGACCAATACATGATAATCAATACATTTCACCACAACACTTCTCCTTTACACTTTCTTATTCATATCACATCACAAATAATCCATAAAATTACCGTAATACACCTCATAGCACATATCGGCCAAAATCCCACAATTTACACTTATAGACAATAACAAGTTTAACAACAAAAATAACACCATACATGTTCATATTTTATCCATACCATTCTCTTTCATCAAAGGCACAAGTCCTAATTCAAGCTTGAACCTCATGAATCACAAATCTTATACAAAAACACCAAACACCATGTCCAACATTTCCAAGCTCAACCAACATGATTTACATACTCTTTAATGCATATAATATATTAATACACAACAATAATCACTTACCCAAGCTTGAAAAGTGATGTTCTTGTTTCAAAAGTTGGCTTTGAACTCTTAGGGTTTGAAGAAAATATCTTGTTTATTTGTCAAAAAGGCATGAGACTTGTGAAGAATAAAATCAGATTTTTGGTCCCTTTACATAGGCCCTCAAGTCCATCCTTACACACTCTTTAACATTAATTGGGGTGTTCTAGAAGGTCAAAGCAAGAATGGGTCTTTTGACCCATTTTTGGGCCATGTTTTCTTTTCATTTTTGGGTCCTTTTTGGGCCCAATTCACTTAACCCAGTAAAATTAATAATTTCTCATGTTACAATCATCTCATACATGTTACAACAATATTCCCACTCACGCTATTCATATCCGTAGCCTCAATCCCAAAAACAAGTGATTCTAGCCACGTATGGCCTATTTTGACCTTAAGGGCAAAACTGTCATTTTGACTCCAAATTCGTTCTCGAGTAATTTTATCATACCAATATGATATGTCATTCATTTCATGTATATACTCGTGTTTGTATAATAAACGTGGCAAAAATTGGCTCGGTACGACCCCGGATACCCTTGGGACTTAGAAATTTCCAACTTTGGAAAAAATGGAAAAACCAGCGTGGCACGCCCTTGGGAGCGCCAACTTGATGCCTCTGGACTAAAAATTTTATCCCAGAACGGCGTGCCACGCCCCCCAGCGCGCCCCTCACTTAGTTTTTTTGAAAATTTCGTTTTTCGACTTTTCTTCGCGGGTTCGGTTAGATACTTCAAGTCCTATTCTCTAACTCACTTCTTAACCTTAATATCATTTGTTTAGAGGTCCTCTTAGCCTCGTTTTGAACCCCAAAAATGTTCCACGAAAATCATAAAACACCTCCTACGAAGGTTTAATCACATATACGAGGGCCAAATTCAATTATCTCATCAATAGCATTACAAAATACATACATATGGATCTCGACACCTAAGTAAACATTATTTAATGTCGTTAAGTAGGGTAAGGAAGGTACGGGGTGTTACACTTATACTACCTATCAGTTGACGAATATGGCTGGAGATTGGTAGAGGTCGCTTTCTAGTTGTAGGCCTTTAAGTTGGCTTGCTATGACTTGGACTCAGTTTTTTGAGGCATTCTTAGAGATTTTTGTACCGTATAGCTTGAGAAATTATATGAGAACGATTTTGATCATTTGGAGCAGGGTTCCATGTCTATTACCGAGTATGAGGCACGTTTCCATGCTCTATCCAAATATTCATCAGCTAGCACCTCTATCGAGTTTGAGAGGATTTGAAAATTTATGAAGGGGTTAGATGGTTCATACCATTTGGCTACATCCTAGATGGTAATTTTAGGGGCTTCTTTGCAAAATATTATTGAGCATGCCAAGATGATCGAGTCTATTATTCAGGCTACTTAGGGAGAAATCAAGAAGGTGCATCATCAGGGCGAGTTTAGTGGATAAGCCTCTCGAGGTAGAAACATCTCTAGTAGAGATTCTAGTGGTTATCATTGTAGGCCAATTCAGGCTGCGTTGCAGGGATCAAGTGGTAAACCTTTAAGCTTTACAGCTTTTGGTAGCCAGGTATCAGGTCATACGAGTAAAGGTTCTAGGTTTCGTTCTTTATGCCAGGGTGGTCGTTTTGGTTCATTCGTACCTCCTCAGATTGAGTTGGGACATAGAGGATGTTTTGTTTGTGATGATCTTGGCCATATGGCCAAGAATTGCCCTCAATGTGTGTTTGGACCTACTCAGTAGGGATCTCAGCTTCAGCTTTTTCCTACTCCTATTTTTGCAGTCAGAGATGGTTCACAGAGTGGTAAGGGTAGTGATAGAGGTGCTTGAGGTAGAGGTAGGGGAGGTCGTGGTAATGGTTATGGGGTTGCTCAGTCTGAGAGCTGATGTGGACAGTGTTATGCTATACCTAGTAGATTCGAGGTAGAGCCCTTTGATGCAGTCATTATAAGTATCATCCCAGTTTGCTATAGATCAACTCCTGTGTTATTTGACCCTGGATCTACGTTCTCCTATGTGTCTACATATTTTGCTTCTGGTTTTGATGCTACATATAAGACTCTTTCTATTCCTCTTTATGTACTTACCCCCGTAGGAGATTTTTTTGTGGTAAATTAGGTATACCGATCTTGTGTGGTTACCTTTGTGGGTCGTGAGACTTGGGTAGACTTTATCCTCTTAGATATGGTTGACTTTAATGTTATCTTGGGTATGGAGTGGTTAGCTCCTTATCATGCATTTTGAATTGTTATTCCAAGATCGTGACCATAGCTATGCTAGTTGTGCCAAAGATAGCTTGGAAGGGTACTCTAAATTCGGGTCCGAAGGGAGTTATATATTTTCTATGTGTTTGTTACATGGTACAAAGAGGGTGTTTGTCTTATTTGGCTCATGTTCGTGATACTAGTGTTGCCTCACCGCCACCTATGGATTCTATTCAAGTTGTTCACGAGTTAATAAATGTGTTTCCTACGGATTTGTTGAGTATACCTCCGGATTATGATATTGATTTTTCTATTAATATGGAGTCGGGCTTTAAGCCCAATTCTATTTTCCCTTATAGGATGGCCCCGACTAAGTTGAAGGAATTGAAGAAGCAATTACAAGATTTGTTCAGCAAGGGTTCCATTAGAATTAGTGTATCTCCTTGGGGTGCGCCTGTCTTATTTGTGAAGAAGAAGGATGGTTCTATGCGTATGTGTATTAAATATAGATAGTTGAACAAAGTGATGGTTAAGAACAAGTATCCTCTTCCCCACATTGATGATTTGTTTGACCAAATTTAGGTTATTTTCGTGTTTTCTAAGATTGACTTGAGATTTGGGTATCACCAGTTCAGGATTAGAGCTTTGGATGTTCCAAAAATGGCTTTTCGGACTTGATACGATCATTATGAGTTCTTGGTCATGTCATTTAGGTTGACCAATGCCCCTACAATGTTCATGGAGTTGATGAACTGAGTGTTTCGACCGTATCTTGAATTCTTTGTGATTGTACTTATAGATGATATCTTGGTTTATTCCAAGAATGAGGTCGATCATGTGAGACACTTGAAGACTATTCTTCAGAGGTTGTGTGATCAGAAGTTGTATGCTAAGTTCTCCAAGAGTGAGTTTTGGTTGGATTCTATCTCTTTCTTGGGTCATGTGGTGACCAAGGATGGTATTATGGTCGATCCGACCAAGATTGTGGCAATTCATGATTGGGCTAGGCCTACTAGTCCTATCGAGATTTGGAGTTTTATTGGTTTGATGGGTTATTATCGACATTTTGTTGAGGGTTTCTCTTCTATTGCGGTTACTTTGATCAAATTGACTCAGAAAAAGATTACCTTTCAGTGGTTAGAAGCGTGTGAGAAGAGCTTCCCAGAGCTCAAGGAGTTGTTGACTTCGGCTTCTATCTTGACTTTGACCAAGGAGGACGTGGTTTTAATCGTGTTTTGTGATGCTTCTAGTGTTGGATTAGGTGTAGTGTTGATGAAAGAGGGTAAGGTGATTTCTTATGCTTCTCGTCAGTTGAAGCCTCATGAGAGGAATTATCTTACCCATGATTTGGAGTTGGCCACGGTTGTGTTTGTGTTGAAGTTAAGGAGGCACTACTTGTATGTAGTATGTTGTGAGATCTTCTCAGATCATCGTAGTCTTTAGTACTTCTTTATCCAGCGAGAGCTTAATATGAGATAGGGGAATTAGCTTAAGTTACTTAAGGATTATGACCTCACTATTTTGTATCATCCGTGTAAGGCTAAAGTGGTTGCGGATGCCTTGAGTAGAAAGTCGAATAGTATGGGGAGTTTAGCTCATCTCTTAACTCAGGAGTGACCTTTAGCCTTAGAGGTTCAATATTTAGCTAACCAGATGGTTAGGCTTGATATTTTGACACTTGGATGTGTTTTAACCTTTGTTGATGATAGATCTTCTTTGATGGAGCAGATTCGAGCTCACTAGTTTGATGATGATAGTTTGAGAGTGATTCGAGATAAGGTGTTGAGTGGCGAGGCCAAGGAGGAATCTTTTGATCTTGATGGTGTTTTGAGGATTGGTGGCCGAGTTTGTGTGTCGAGATTTGATGGATGGGTGAGATTGATTTTGTAGGAGGTGCATTGTTCCAGATATTCCATTCATCCTGGGGTGATTAAAAGGTACCGTGATTTGAAGCAACTTTACTGGTGGTGTGGTATGAAAAAGGATGTAGCAGGTTTTATAGCTCATTGCTTATGTTGTCAGCAGGTGAAGGCAGAGCTTCAGAGACTGGGTGGTTTACTTCAAAAATTACCCATTTCAAAGTGGAAGTTGGAGCGGATCACTATAGATTTCATGAGTGAATTGCCTCATACTTCTCACAGTTCTGACAGCATTTGGGTTATCGTGGATTGATTGACCAAATCAGCCTATTTCATCTCTATTTAGATCTCATCCAGTACCGAGAGGTTGGCTCATATCTATGTTCAAGAGGTAGTTCGTCTTTATGGAGTGCTTATGTCTATTATTTTAGACAGAGATTCAGTATTCACTTCTAGCTATTGGAGGATGTTTCAGGAGAAGTTGGGTACTCAAGTTGACCTTAGCACAACTTTTCACCCCTAGACCGACTGTCAGTTGGAGCTGACTATTCAGGTTTTGGAGGATATGCTTCGTGCGTGTCCTGGACTTTGGAGGTCAGTGGGAGCAGCATTTAGCCTTGGTGGAGTTTGCTTATAATAATAGCTACCATTCGAGTATTGAGATGGCACCTTTTGAGGTGTTGTATAGTAGGTATTGTCAATCTGCGATTGGTTGGTTTGAGACTTCCGAGGCTAGACCCTGTGGTACTGACTTGCTTTACGAGTCTTTGGATAGAATTCAGGTGATTCAGGATAGGCTTCGGGTAGCCTAGAGTAGGCAAAAGAGTTATGCCGATCACAGACTTTGTACCTTGATATTTGGTATTAGAGATCGGGTTTTCCTTCGTGTGTCGCCAATGAAGGGCATGATGAGGTTCGGGAAGAGGGGGCAAGCTTAGCCCGAGTTGCATCAGACCTTTTGAGATTTTTTGGACAGTTGGGGAGGTTGCTTATGAGTTGCCTTTACATCCAGACTTTTCAGTCGTTCATCCAATTTTTCATGTATCTATGATCCAACGCTATAATCTGGATGAGTCTCATGTGCTTTGTTGGGATTCTGTTCAGTTGGATGAGAGGTTAATCTTTGTTGAGGAGCTACTTTCCATTTTAGCTAGGGATGTTAGACAGTTGCGTTTTAGAGATATTTCTGTAGTTAAGGTTAAGTGGAGACACCGTTCCATTGAGGAAGCTACTTGGGAGGTCGAGTCCAATATGCATATTAGTTACCCCCAGCTTTTCACCAACTCAAGTATTTCCTTGCTTTTTAATTCTAAGAAGAACTAGATTCTTAGTAGCTGAAACTATAAGGACCTGACTTGTGAAAACTAGCTTTTTACGTGTTTTGACCATTTTTCCCTTCTTCGTGGTTGCTATATATTGGTTTTGGGGTATGGAAATGGTTGGTATGGTTCTCGATGTGATTGGGAGTGATTTGAGCGAGTTTGAGGTTTTTAAAGGCTTTAAAGCCATATAGTTGACTTCGGTCAACATTCGATGTTTCGGGTCCCAGATGATGATTTGGATAGTTTCATTAGATCCGAAATGTCGAATTTAGGTTAGTAGCGAGGTTGGTTCAGGTTCGGGACTTTTATTTTACATTTCGACCCTTCGTTTGGAAAATTGGCTAAAGGGGGTCCCGGGGGTTAATTTATTGAAAATGATCCTTTTTCAAAAATTTGACGCCTCCACTGAGTCCGGAATGTCAAAAATATCCTAGTAGCATATATGGTTTATTTCTGTCAGGTCCCAAACGAATACTGAGGGTCTGTTAAGAGATTTTTAAAACCATGCAATTTTTTGCTGATAGCTGGTGCATGCCAGATACTTCTTAGAGAACGCAGGCCTCTGGCCTCGAAAGAGGAGAAGAAATTTCCCTTAGTCGCAATCGCGAGGTGCTGGTCGAGATCGCGAAGGGCATTCATGGTCAGATCTGGTTTTTCTCTTCTTCATGAATGCGACAGGGATTTTGTGAATGCGATGGTCAAGGGCATGGACCTTCGCGCACACGAAGGCCAAGTAATTGGCCAGTCAAACGTTGACCCTTGCGATCGCGAGGTACTGTTAATAAAATAGTATATAAACCCCATTTTTGGACCTCCAAACTTCGAGAAAGGCAATTTTCGAGGGTTTCTTCATCGATTTTCATCTGGATAACCTCAAAACGCATAATCCCACTATTTTCTATTGATTATATCTTCGAAAACACCTTAAAATCATGATTTAAAAATGGAATTTCAGGGTTTTTGCCGGTAAAGGTTAAAAATGGTTTTTCTTCGATTTGGACCTCATTTTTAACTGGTTTACGCATGTGTTTTCTTTTGTACACTCCTATAACCTTGGGGAATGTGTTTCTAAAGAAAAATTCTGATTTTACCCCTCTCATTTTCGAACTCGTTTTTCAAGTTCGTTTTGGACCCGATTTAAATATGGGTAATATGGAAATTGTTGGCTTAATTTTAACACGAAGATGCTATATTTGTATGTTTTAGTTGATTCTGAGGTCATTCAAAAGGGGAAAGCACCATGTTAAAGGACTTTAGACTCAAATTTTGTCATTTTGAGGTAGGTTATGGCTTAACGTCTTTCAGATTGAGTTGGTTAGTTAATAAATAAGTAAAGCATGCTATGGGTCGGGGAGAACAACGATAGTTTTTATATTTCAAGATTATTATTACTGTTGTATGCCCGAGTGGGGTCTTATATTATATTATTGTTGTCTTGCGATATTTGATATTGCGTATTGCCTGAGTGGGGGCTTTATTTGACATCATTGGTCGTATTTGTGCATTTAAATGCCTTTATTCTTTGTATGATGCATGTGCGGGGGCTTAAATAATTATTATAGACCTTATTGAGCATTAGTTGTCTTTATCATGATAGAAATGCCCAACTTAAGGGTTGATATGATATTAATGATGTCCTACATGCATATTTATTCGGATGATTCCTAATTAGAGATGATAATCATGAATTATGGACATATTGAGTTGAGATCTGGGCTCAATCATATACGTATTGAATTGATTGGATATCTCATATTGATTTGATTATGAGCATTACATCCTCATTCCATACATATACATTCATGAGATGTTGGTACCATAGAGGAACACTATTTTTGAAAGAAAATGAGACATTTTATAAAAATTCTCTCCTTAAACACGAGCCGAAAAGGTGGGTTGAGATTTGAGATATGAGTTATAGTATATGGTTTTCGAACCCCCCTAGGTCCTATTGCAGGAGTTGCGAGCTCAGTAGGTGTATACATAAAGTCATGTTATGACTTTCACCATTCATCACATTATCATCATTGCATTTCATTGCATATGCATCTTTCATGATTCATTTAATCTTTCGTGATTGTGTTTTATTTTTGTGTACTTTTCATGTATATCCGTGTTGTTTCAATTCAGTATTATATTAGAACTATTAGCGGAGGCGGTGTGAGCTACCATTTGGGAACTTTTCTGTTTGCAGGTGATGTGCTCATAGATTTCTTTACTTATATTATTGTTTACTTTGCTCAGTCGTCCTATGATTCCTACTGAGTACATGTGGACCGTACTTCCCTCTACTGTTCCCTTTCAGTGCAGATCCTGGTTTGAGTATTACTCGTGGTGGCTGATCTTCGTGCAGAGATTTCTAGTTTTTATGAGGTACTGATGTCTCTAGGGTTCGAGGCTGATTCAGACCTCATCTATCTTTATTTGTCTTTACTTATGACTCAGAGATAATTTATGTATTATTCAGTATTCAGATGGTTGTTTAGATGCTCTACACTTGTGACACCAAATTTTGGGTAGTCTTATGTTATTTCTTCAGACTTCCACTTAATTTATGTTTTGTGTTGGTCTAACTTCATTCTAGAAGTCTCGCCTTATTATTATTGTTGCTTGACGAGAATTTCTTTCCTTTTTGGGTAATTGACTTACTTATCAAGGATGGCCGCGATAAGTACCATCATGACCTCATATTTGGGTCGTGACAACTCAACTCATACAAGCAAGCCTACACACCACACGAAAGGAGAGAAAAAAGTGAACCAATTTCCTAGAATACCTCATAGCTCCCCGAAGATTAGATGTGGACGTCAACACACCAATCCGCAGGACTCTACTCAACATTTGTTGTTGTACAGGAAGACCGATAACCTATGCTCTGATACCAAGTGTCATAACACAACTACCTAAATCGTGCATGCACCTACTCTAATCGACCTAGATAGGAGAACCCTTGCCACCCATCTTAAAATACATGCAGAAGTCAAATTAAGAATAGTAAAATACCTTTTTTATTACAACTAGTTTACAAAACCTGTAAATACAACTGGAAACATCCCCAAGGAACTAGTATAAATAGGTACAAAAGTTACTAAGAGAAGATACACAATTGTTCACACAACCTAGCTTCCACCGTAGGAACAATAACAAAAGTTGTTAGAGATCTTAACCGTGTCAAGCATGAAACACCGATTGATCCTGCAACTAGACTATACCCTAGAAAAGGATATAACAAGAGTAGTATCAGTACAAACAACACATAGTATCAATACAAATAACACGTACAGGTAAGCATCATCAATCGACCAGAATTAAATCACATAAATATCTGTAAAGAAACATACAACATGAAATTTATTTAGCCAAAGATCTTATGTTATAATACTTCCTTAACACCCTTGACTTTTGCTAGCCTTATATTTGAGAACAACTTTCCCTTATCATATTCAGCCTTAATCACCATCTATCCACTACATCATCAAGTCAGACCTCCTTTTGTAACTACCTATAAGTTATATGGTAATCAATCCCAAGGTTGCTTACCCTTAACAGTTCATCACTTAAGACCCTTATGTAATACTTAACCTTATTCTACTAATTTGGTTATGCATTAACACCCTAGTATCTTTAGATTACTTTAAGGCTATAAGAATTAATTAGCAAGATAGTAACACCCCGCCTTCCCTATCTCAACTGCAATAACCAACAGAGCACCGACCATACATATGTCACAAATGCAACCATAAACACCTACCGTGTAGCTTTACCCCAATTTTATGGCACTTAATCTTATTCAACAATACCAAGGAATTTCGTCAAGTGTAAGTCAATATAGACAATATACCAATTCAATACCATGACTACCAACAAGACTCGAAGTCAACAACCCATGACTTAATCAAATATATCAACCATGTTCCAATTACACAAGTAAGTAGACATTATATAGTTACACCAAAACTTGCAAATAAGCCCGGACCACTCAAGGATCCATTCCAACAACAATAGTGACAATAATCACGAATTCTTGTGTATATCAAGAACAAAATATAGCATGTCAACACGTAAGCCCAGTTCTCTCAAGGAAAACATATAACAAGTCCACACATAATTTTTGGTCCACCCAAGGAACCAAAATATCAATTAACACATAATCCACTCAAGGAACCTGTATAACACAATAACTAACAAGTATAAAATTAACCCGATTTACTCAAGAAACTGTCACTCTCACCAATACATGTACACACATGCTAAGGATCATATGGTTTTCCACTAGCCATGACCTGCTGGGGACGAACTCTTGTCCATGTACAAAATCCCAGACATTAAGTGTCTGTCAACCTTATACTAACCAATCCCGTGAAGATGTCCAAATACCAATACATCCCATAATAATAATAATAATAATAGTAATGGTATAAATCATGTGAAGATGCCTAAATACCGGTACATCCCACCATAATAATAGATATCATAATAATCACAACCACAATGATAACAGAAACAACACTTGTAAAAACCAAGAAGTTTTTCATATAAGTTCATTGCATGTGATTAACACTTAGGATATCAAATAGTCATTCCCTTTCCTTGAAAATGCATTATAACAAGCAATACGAAGGAACAGTTATCATGCACACATAACAAGTTGGTTTTCAAATACTTAAACCGTAACACATAGTTTGCACCTATGATCCATGCCATAATACACCCCAACCTTTCATCCTAACATCGGCACCTTACCAATTTTCCCATTTCTCTGGTTACTACTATAGATTCTTCAGAATCCACCAACACTAACCACCTCTAATTTAGGCATTATTAGGGTTAACCCAATTTCTGGGTACAACACCATTTCTAATCATGTGAGGATGAATAACAACAAAAGAAGACACATTAATTACTTGACAAATTCAATATCACCAAATAACAGGAAAATCCCACTCAATTAACCGAGTTTTCCTCCGTTGTATCCATCCCAACACCGTGCTCGAAGGCCTAAGCATGAAATCTTCTGCCAATCTACGTCATGCTTATGGTTTCTAACCCAGATCTAAACTACTCAGTTAAATCTAGTTTACCTGGAGGCCAAGCAGCTGCTACAAAGGCATGAATGTGAGCTTTTGACTTTGTGCTAGCAATTTTCGATGTGAATTTGGTGAGAAAATCATGGGTTTTACCCCATTCTAGCAAAATCCCTCCTCTCCATTGCTCCAAGGCCATGAGGTAACCCTACAAGGGTTTTTGGACCAAACCTCATCCTTTTTGCAATTGAAGAGGAGAAAGGGAAATTTTTAGTCATGTCGTCCCATACTAGTTCGAGACCATATTTTCAAAAATCCTTGTAACTTGTACTCATAAAGAGGTGTCTTTTAATAATGACAAAATAGTTCATTACAAGAAATCAACAAATAGATCCCTAATAGTGCCAAGTGTCTTGTTTAGCAAGCTTGACCACCTTGTTTTTAATATAATATAGATATAGAATATAGATTATTTATTATATAATAGTATACCTTGTATGGTAATATTTTAACCGCAAATATTCTAATTTTTCTATAAATAATAAGATTGTATGAATATTTGTTTTCATATACTATTATTACTTATTTGATAATATTTGAACTGAAAAATAATTAAACTGCACGTAAGTAATATTCTTAGTATAATTATTATTTTTCATATAATAACTTTCCTTGTATGGTGATATTTTAACTATAGATATTTTAATTTCTAGTTATTCCTTATATGATATTATTTAAATTGTAATTAATCTAATTTCATATAACGATAATATAATTTCAAATATTATTTGTTATATAATAGTATTCTTTGTATGGTAATATATATTAAAATTGACTGTATAGAAGGATCTTCTTACCTTTTGCCCAAGCATTGGGCCTGTCAAGATTTAATACATATTCTTAATGAGCTCATGTGTCTGGAGGTTCTAACTGTAAAAGATTGCCCTTTTTCTCATTTTTAATGTGCTTAAGAAATCGGCTTACCAGACGTAGTCACTAAGATAAAGCCACTAAGAATAGTACTAGATCCGATTGTACCACCATCTCGGAACCAAGTCAAATTTCTATAAAATAATTTCTTTATATTTTGATAAATCCAGATCTTTAAGATTAAAATGTAAGAGAAGTTAGATATTCAACATGGATATGAAATTTAGCTGTACATAGTCCTGGCTAGGAGAAAGAGAGAGGAAAGGGGTGTCACCTTAAGGACCCGACAACAAGGGTCAGACCCGGATGCAAGGGCTAGTATGTGGTGTCCAAAGTTTGGACCTTTTCTGATTTTTATTAATAATAAAAACTTTACAAAACTTATTATAAGTTAAGAGAGAAGGAGGAACAAAAGAAGAGAGAGAGGGAGTTGCTGAAACTCTACCTCAAAATTGAAAATCTAAACGTATTTAAAGAAGGAAAACAATCTATCAAAAGTAAATATGGGTCCCATCTGTACAGTAGAAGTGGGACCTATCTGTCCCCTAAACAGTGAATTTACTATAGATGCAGGTCCCTCGGCGGCTTTATGTTGTGTGTCCCTTGTCGACGATTATCTTCATCATGTTTTCCGTTTTCCTTGAATTTTATCCAGCTCTTTCATTTGACGGATAAATTCTTCAGCATTTTCAATGCCATCTTTTGAGAGTATTATCTCTGGTTCCATAGGCTGGGAGTCGTCACTATCATCTCCGTTAGTGCTACTTCCACTCTTCATAGAAGAGTTATATTTTTCAATTTGATGGAGAGCACTGAGCAAGTTCCGTTTCATTTCTTCTAAATAATTGTGAATCATGTTTTTTTATCTCCATCTTGGAACATAATTTTTCGAGCAATTTGTCGAATAGATGGGTCATCCATCATTCCCTATTCTGCAGTTGATTCATATTCTCA
This sequence comes from Capsicum rhomboideum, assembly GCA_031232105.1. Lineage (NCBI taxonomy): Eukaryota > Viridiplantae > Streptophyta > Magnoliopsida > Solanales > Solanaceae > Capsicum > Capsicum rhomboideum. The sequence goes on from CP124714.1 coordinate 49,774,863, forward strand.
GATTTTTTATCCAATTTGATCCAAGAGTTTTTGTCCTTGAATAATTTTAGTTTTGGGGTCAAATTCATTAATCTGTCCCAAAAATTATTCGAAAATGTTTGATATAGACAAGGCATTTGTTCATCAGTATAACCTAACTCAGGGGCCCATTTATGGATCCAAGGTATTAAAATTTCAAGAAAGATATAGATTTGATCAATCTTTTTAGGGTAACAGCTATGATCTGCCCTGTATAGGTCGTTTAAATCAGGAGAGATTTGTTTCCATTGTTTAAACAAATTTAAAAATGGTTCGGGCAAAATTTTTATTGTTTGCCCGTGGTATGACCACCAGTTTAAAAACCAATTGAGAATAAGTACCTCAAAGATTTTTGAACATACCTTTATAAATCAAGTATGTTTGTGTTTATCATTATTATAATAAAGCACTTTATCAAAAGCTTCAGTATAATCCCAATAAATGAAATTAATTTCAGTATTGTTAAGGCTTATCTGCCTTTCTCACATAGTGGTTATTCCCCAGTCTTCAACAGATATAATCTGTTTGATAATAATTTTGAAAAAGTTATAAATTGTCTGATCTGTTCCCGCAAAATATTGAATATCATCACTACCAGTTTCTGTGAGAATAGTCTCGTAATATGATCGGGTTTTGTATGACTTTACCGAAAAATATAATCCTTGTATTAGATAGCATTGGAATATCCTCCAAGGTTCATTTTTCCTGGCAATATCAGCAGTTTCCACAAGAAATATCATTTCTTGTTTAGGTAATTTCTTATAAGATCTGATATTATCATGATCTTCTTTGATTACCAAAGCAAAAGTATCACTTTTCTTCTGAGCAGCTAAATAAGCCTGCATTTGTCTGTATAGTGGATGATCTTCTGGAATATCTTCCAAATGTATAGAATTCTGTGAGGAGCATTCTCCTTGAGTTATTTTGGAGTTTATCAAACTCCTTTTTCCATGCTGTATAACTTGAGAATTAGTCGAAGATCCCAATAAGAAACCTGATCCTTGGCTATAAGCCTGTGATCTTCCTGGCGAGTAAGGTAATCTCCCTCTGCCACGCCCTCTACCTCAAATAACATTGGTCCAAGGATGATCCATCATGCAAATATTCACGGGATAAGAAATCTAGCAAGAAATTATCAATTCCCTTTTTATATTGAATTTCAAAATCGAAAGGAGCTAATAGAGCTTGCCATCATGCAAATATAATTATAGAGGCATCATGTTTAAAATCTTTGTCAAACATATATTTGATGGATTGAGCATCAGTTTTTATTAAAAACTGATGATTATATAAATCATCTTGAAATTTTAAAACACATTTGACTATAGTCAACATTTCATGAGCCACAATAGCATATTTCTTCTGAACTTCAGTCCACTTACCTGAATGGAAACAAATCAGATATTCGTGTTTATCATTTGGATTTATTTTTTTTAAAATTCCCCCAAAACCAATATTAGACGCATCAGTCTCAATAATTTTTTGCCAAGCAGGGTTAGCAAGAGTTAAGACAGGAAGATTCTTAACTCGTTTCATAATGTTTTGGACTATAGCCGTGTGTTTATCACTCCACGATTCTTTGTAATTTTTCTTTAGCCCGTCATATAACGGGGCTAAATCTAGAGAAAGATTTTTATAAAAAGGGGCAATATAATTTAGACTTCCTAAAAATCTTTGTAACTGAGTCTTATCAGTGATAACATCAGAAAATTTATCAACAAAATTAATGGCACGCTGAATGGGAGTTATCTTTCCCTGACAAATAGTACATCCCAAAAAGCGGACATCTGTTTGAAAAAGACTCATTTTTGGTTTAGATATGACCAAACCATTTTGAATAACAATCTTTTTAAAGATATCTAAATGCTTAATATGCATCTCTAAATTCTTAGAAAAGACCAAAATGTCATCAATATAGACAATAATAAAATCCATATAAGGATTAAAAATATCATTCATTATATTCTGAAATTCAGAAGGTGCGTTTTTCAAACCAAATGGAATGACATTCCATTCATATTGTCCAAATGGGACATTGAAAGCAGTCCTATAAGTATGCTCCTTTAAAATCTATATTTGTCAATAACCGAATTTTAAATCAAACTTTTAGAAGATATTGGCATTATATAATCTGGACAATAAATCCTTTTTGTTTGAAATCGGATACCGAATCCATTTTAAAAATTTACTAAGAGGTTTATAATTAATAACCAATCTAGGCACACCTCTTTCTTTTTCAGCTGTGTTATTAACATACAAAGCTGTACACGACCAAGGAAACTTAGACGGTTTGATCAAACCCTTTTGCAATAAATTATCAATTTCTTTTTTGCAAAATTCAACCAATTCAGTATTCATTTGACATGGTATTGATTTTGTAAGAATATTTTCCTCGAAAAAATCATCTTCATATGGAAGAATTACTATGTGCTTTTTCCTATTCCAGAAAGCACTAGGATGGTCAGCATAGATATCAACAGTAATTTGTTCGGAGATTAATTCAAATTTTTCCTAAACTTTAGCAGATTTCATTGTATCACAAATATTCATGCTAAATAATTCAAGCTGTAAAGAATCAATATGCCTTTGTTTCATATCAATTAAGGCATTTATGTCTCTTGTTATGGGATCTGTAACAAATGTATAACTAATTTCTCTATTATTAAAGGTGGCTTTAAAACCTTTGGCATCAATATGAGCATAAGTATAAATAGCATTTATAAAAGGCGTTTCAAGTATAACTGGAGGGTATAACAGGTTTTTAACCAAGAAAAAGAAATGCGGGATGCAGATTTTATTCTGAAAAATATGTGCATTGGGCAATTTATATTTGATATCTAATGCGTGACCTGATGTAGATCTTACCATATGCATTTTTTTTTGAAAATATTTAGTGGGTATTAACCCTTCTTGGATGCAACTAACATCGGCACCACTATCAATCATGGCAACTTCATTAATAGAGAAATCATTATTAATCAAAATCGTACATTTAATGTACCATTTATGGGCAATAACAATTTGCATCATTCCTAAAACATATCATGTTTAGGATCCAGATAAATTTGTCTAGAAATCTCGATTTCATCATTTTCTAAAGCATTTTTCTTTTTATCATTAGAAGACTCAGCTAAAGAATTATTTTTCTCAATCTGAGTAATCCGGTGATCACAAATCATTTGATTTTGTTTTAGAGATTTAATCTCCTTTTTCAAATTTTTAATTTCGATTTTCAATCATCGAAAGACATATCCCGTACAGGAGTTTGTTTTTCCAAAAGTTGTCTATTGACTTCTGATAAAGTATAAGGAGAAGAAAATAATAATTCATTCTTTTGGATGGTCTAGTTTGAATTATTTGAACTCGAACTACTTGCCAAATTAATGATTTTTTCGCGAAGGTTATTATCAGTAACTCCTTTAGAATCTCTATTATATTATCATAAGTAATATTCTGAATATTCATATCTTGAAATTGATATTGAAGTTTATAAAACTCATCATTTTCACAAGAACATGTATCACCTTTACAAGTATTACATGCGGTAATATTGTCATGATTTTCATTATCAGAAAAATCAAGTAAATCTACTTCTTCTTCTGAGTCAGAGTGATAAGAATTATAATCCGATTCTGATTCGGACGTGTATAACACACCATAGACTTTATCATACAAAGTATTGTCTAATTCTAAAGCTTTAAGCTTTTCTAATTTACAATTAGGAGCAATATGTCCAAATTTTCCACACCTATAACATTTAACCTTAGAAAGGTCTCTATTTGATCTATCCTTTGTAAATCTCTTAGACTTATGAGCACTTTTTCGTACTTCTCATTCTTCCTTTGATGTATATCTAGATCTATGTTTTATATAAGAACTATTGGGGTTAGGGTTTCTATGATATCTACCCTTTTTCTTTCTAGTAAAGCTAGAAGGTTGATCTACACCAAATTGTGCACAAAAATCTCCTAGTTGAGATTTTTCTTTTAGCTTATCCATCTTAAGCTGTCTGGATAATTTTAGCTCATTACACAAGTTTAAACCTTCTTGTGTACAAACTCCAACGAGCTTACCATTAGTATAATTTTTATATGGAATTTCACCATAACTTCCTCGAAGAGTTTTTCTAACCCTTTCAGCAAATAAAGAAGGAAGGTCGTCTATAAACTTGGCTTTCCAGTGATCAGTCTTATTTTCAGGTAGTTCCATAACCCGACTAAGGAAAGTATCTTTATACCACTGAAATTCACTTAAGGTTCTACATCTAAGACCATTAAGGAGAGTTCAGATGGTTTTATAATCACTGGTAAATCTACCATTAAAGTGTTCTAAAATGGTCGTAACTAAAGTATAGACTGCATCTTCTCGACCACTTAGTAAAGCATGACCTAAGTTATCAACAGTCGCTTCAGGGTTGACAGCAGATATTACCGTTGCTTTGGCTTCTATGGACATATAATTGTCCCACCAACCTCTAAGTTGCCCAGTAAATCCTGCAACTATCATTTTTCAAATAACCTTATCAGTATTTTTTGCACTAGTAGCCTTGCAAATAGTGGCGTACATCATCATCCTATGTACTAAAATAGTCATTTTCCTATCAGTAAGGCCATCTATATTCCACTCATAAATTTCATTTCCACTGTAAGACGTATTAGTCTGATTCCAGTCCCTTTCTTCTATGAGAACATCTTGGGGAGTGGGTCTAGGATAATAATGTGTTCGCATTCGAGGCTTATCTGCAAAATAGGGGTGGTTAACACTACCGCGAAGCTTATTAAATTCTAAAATAGTTTCTTGCCTTATATCAGATGAAGAAGCATTATTATCAGCAAATTGTGTAGACATATCAATAGGCTTAATAGTTAAATCAGAAAACTTCTTATCAAGAATTTCCTCTAAATAGGAGAACTTTTTTATTTGAAAATCCTGAATATCAGGAGGTCTTTGAATAGAACTAGTAACAATCTGAGTAGAGGATTGCTTTGATTGAAGAGGAAATATCTCCTTTAGTATTACTAATTTGTTTTGTCAAAACAATCAATTCATCTATTTTAACGTTACTGAGGATTTTTATCAAAATAGTGAATTCCTCTAATTTTTTATCAAGTGAACTAATGTGCTCACCCAAAACTTTCACGTACAAATACATATCATTATTTTGAGAAATTAATTTATTAATCTCTACAATACTGAATGCTGCAACATCATTATCAATGAATTTTTGAAAAGCAGTAAATGTAATACCTGTATTATTAGGTAAAACAAAAGATGATTGAGGTGGATAAATAGATTTAGTAATTTTTCCACTACCATCTTGATAAGATCTTTCTAATACATTCATGTATAAGGGAAAATAAGTGGTTATAAACCACGGCACAAAATATATAATTTGATTATGCAATGCACAAGTTTCATAAAACTCTTGTGAAATATTATGCATATCTTTTTTACTATAAGTGTTAAAAAACCATGTTTTAAACTGGTTCCATTTTGCATCAAAAAAATCCTTTTGAATATGTTTTCTTTCCAGGGATCCTGGACTAAAATTAATGATGTAAGAAATCATTAAATATCATTAGGGTTAAAATCCATTTCGGATGCAGAAGGAATGTACTTATCAAAAATATTATCACACGCTTGAACAATATGAGTTCTAGCATCTATCTTTAATTTTTTTACTGGACTATGAGTCGAAGGAATAGTGTGCAAAGAGGCAACACGGTTTACTCTAGTTGGACCATAAATTGGTTCAACTAGAGATATCACAGAAGGTATCGAAGGCAATAATCTATTGCTATTATTTCCAGAAAGGATTGTCTATTATAAACAAAAGACTTATCATCAAATTGAATACAAATTTGACCATCAGGAGTTTGAGAAATATGAGAATACTCAGAATTAGTAACCTTATCAGCTGGCTGATTATGCGGTATAACCGAATCTAAAACCCAAGTATTTGAAAAATTAATTTCTTCCCATCGAATAGGTCGACGAGTAGTAATTTTTGATTTACTAAAATTTGTTTCAAACAAAATAGTTTGATTAGAAGTATCATATAATTTACACTTAGGATTTAAAGGTGATAGTAATTTGTAATAAATTCTATAAGATAAACATATAAGTTCAGATCCAGGTGAATAATTATAACCATGCGTCTTAACATTTAATTTCAATGCATCAAGAATGTTCACATCAGATAAAGACAACTGTAAATTAGGTTGTGTATTAAAATAAACTGGACCATATGCTACCGTAGATTCTATCGAACCCATTAAATATTGTCAAAAATTTAGATTTCTCGCATCTCTAAGAGCTGCTAAGAAAGTCTCAGGTAACCCTTTAAGAGTTAATGTTTTAAATGCAATTTGAACCATACCTATGTGCAAGAAATTATACCAATTTTTTTTTTTTGGTAACTAATCAACTTGTATTAATCACCAAGTGGAAAATTCAAGTACCACAGCATAACCACAACTCAGTTTGCTGTCCTAAAGAACAAAAGGAAATTTTTTTGCACCAATACAAGATCTTCCTCTAGCTATCTATCCTAAAAATATCCTATTAAAACGATAACTGTTGAAAGACTCTACTCAGTTTCTCAGAGGCTCTAACATTGCAACTACAGGCAATTTCTCTAGCAATGCTGTTTATATCTCGCTGCTTCTTCTAAAATATTCGTGCATTTCTCTCTCCCCAGATGTCATGAACAACTTCAGTATAAACCATTTTCATAATCTTTGTTGAGGTAGACTTCCCCTTAGCCGTATCCCATATCCACTTCTGCAGCTGGGTACTACCTGTAGGTTCAATACCTATAAACTTTAACCATTGCTACATTCTAGCTCTCAACGATCTGGCAAATACACATTCTAGAAACAAATGCGCATTAGTTTCTAGAGCACTGTTACACAATTGGCATTCCTCATCCACTTCAATACCCCAACTGCTTAACCTGTCTGCTGTATTTAAACGCCTATGAAGTTGTACCTACAGGGTAAAGAGAGATTTAGGTCGAGCTTCATTCTCCATAATCATGTGTTTCCAAGGGACTTTAGGATGATTACCTAGCAGCTGTAGGTAGATAAAATTAATTTTTCTCTTAGTACCAGGTGGCTGCCCTTGTACTTGCTGTAGAATTCTCCTAGAATCTAATATCTTCCTTACCATCCAGCTGGCTTGTTGTGGTAAAGAAAAGTTGTAAAATGGTTGGCCCTTTACATAGTAAGCATGCAACCATCTTATCCACAACCTATCTTGATTGCTAGCTAGATCCCAACACATTTTAGTTATTGCAGCTTTATTCCAGAGTTTCAGATTGAAAAGGTGAAGTCCACCTGTTGATCTTGGAAGACACATCCTACTCCATGAGATTAGAGCTCTTTTAGTGATTTCATTTGACCCCGACCAAATGTAACTCCTACAATAAGCATCCACAATTTTAAGCACCCTTGCAGGAATCATAAACAATTGGGACCAGTATGATTGAATTCCAAACACTACTGTTTTGACTAATTGAACTCTCCCAGCATATGATAGCTTCATGGATGTCCAAGAAGTGATTTTGGCTACAATCTTCTCTATTAAAGGTTGACATTGCAGTATGCTCAACTTCTTGGTGGCTAAAGGCACACCCAAATACCTGAAGGGCAATTCCCCAACAGGGATGCCAAACTGCTGAATGATAGCTTCCTTCTCCTTGTGTACCACCCCTCCAAAATAAATATTGCTCTTTTCCAGATTGGCCTTCAAGCCTGATGCCTTTGAGAAGGTCATGAATTTTTCATACAACATCTGAACTGAACCTCTATCCCCTCTAGTAAACAACAAGAGATCATCAGCAAATGCAAGATGAGTCAATTTTACTCTTGCATATTTAGGATGATAATGGAATTGCTTATTGTTGCTTAACTCATTAAGCAGCCTGCTCAAGTATTCCATTGCGATTGCAAAGAGGTAGGGAGATAAAGGATCTCCTTTTCTCAAACCTCTGGCTGCCAAAAATGGTTCTGTAACTACCCCATTAATATTGATTGAGTAACTGACAGATTTCACACAACCCATGATCCAGTCTCTAAACTTTTTGGGGAAGTGCAGCTCCACTAGCATTTGCTCAATGAAGGCCCACTCAACCGAGTCATACGCTTTTTGAAGATCGAATTTAATCATACTCCTAAGGGATATATGTTTCCTTGAATAACCAAGTACAAGTTCATGAGCCATGACTATGTTATCTGCTATTTTCCTCCCCGGGACAAATCCTGCCTGTGACTCACTAATGATACTTGGCATTATATTCTTCATTCTAGCAGTAAGTATCTTTGAGATTACCTTATATAACACTGTACAACAAGCTATTGGGCGATATTCTTTAACTGTCTTCGGCTGAGCTACCTTAGGCAGTAAAGAGAGGAGTGTGCAGTTAACTGGCTTGTAGATTTTACCTGTGCTAAAGAATTCTTGGACTACTGCATACATATCATGTTTAATAATTGGCCAGGCTGATTTAAAGAAAAGAGCATTAAACCCATCTACCCCAGGTGCTTTGTCATCCCCTATGGCTTGGATTTCATTAAAAATCTCTTTCTCTGTAATGTCTCTGCATAGATCAACTTGTTGCTGATGTGTTAGTGATGGACCTTTGCTCATTGTTTCCTTATTCACAGCAGGTAGTGAGTGATTAATAGAGCCCATAAGGGATTTGTACAACTGTAAGATCTCTTGTTGGATATCTGTTGCATCTGTTAGCTTTTACCCATTCAAAGCAATCAGTTCTACTATTTGTTTATGCTGCCTTTTCTCCTTCAGAACTGCTGAGAAGTACTTTATGTTGGCATCACCAAGTTTAATCCAATTTACTCTGGATCTTTTCCTGATAATACTCTCCTCGATTAGTGACCATTTCTCTAATGTCTCCAGTGCTTCTTTCTCTGTAGTGGCAAGACTATCACTATAACAATAATTCATTTGTTGTTAGAGTTGTTTCACCTGCTTCCTAGCCATGTCTATCTTCTCTGAAATCCCTTTAAAATGTTTATTATTCAGCTCCCTTAGATGAGGCTTGAGCTGCTTCAATTTACTCCAAAATGCTTTCATTTTCCATTTAGACCTTTTGTCCTTCCAACTAGTAGTGAGAATAGGCTTGTACTTGGAGTGGTTGACCCATGCATTGTAGAACCTGAATGGAGCCTTAATTTTATTGCTTACTTTTCTAAAATCCAATGTCATAGGAGAATGGTCTGAAATGAAAGGATCATGGTAAACTGTCTTGACATGCCCATAATGAAACATGCAGTCCCCATTACCTAAAGCCTTGTCAATTCTACTGATTACTCTATCCACCCCCTTTTACTTATTTGACCATGTGTAATAATTTCCCTGCCAAGGCAATTCTGTCAGATGCAAGTGTTGAACACAATCCATAAAATCCTTAGTTTCTGTATTAGTAACAGAAGCCCCAAACATCCTATCTTGACTTCTCATTATAGCATTAAAGTCACCTACAATCAACCATGGTTTAGTGCATTGCATAGTTTTTAGTTGGGACCAAAGTTCTCTTCTCTGATCATTGGCGTTAAATCCATATACCACTGTGAGCAGGCAATTCAACTTTGTCATTCTAGATTGTATGTCACAGTGAATAATCTGAGCACTAGTTTCCAATACTGTAATATTATAGGATCTGTTATCCCACATTAACCAAATCCTTCCATTGACAGCTTTAGAGTAATTATGTGCCATGCTCCTACCTGGAGCAAGTACCCCTGCGATCTTTACTGCATTGATCTCTTTTACCCTTGTTTCAACTAAGGCAGCCAAAGTAATGTGATTATTATTCATATACTTCATAAGTTCCTTCTGCTTATACCTTTTATTGATGCCCCTGATGTTCCACACCAACCAAGTCATGTAGATTTATTAGGTTGACCTCCTCCTTTATCACATAGAGAGGTCTGATTATCCTAATCACCCAACTGTAATGTAGAGTAAGTGTTAGAGATTACCACTGTGTCATTGTCTAGCCTCTGTTCAAGCAAACCAGCACCTGTTTGCCCCTTTCCTTTGCTTTTGCCTGCAGTATGCCACTCATGTTGAGAGTCCACTTTATGTTGCTGGGGAGTCTGTCCCAGTTCTGGAGGCTCTTTGGTCACTTGCAGCTTCGTAGTTGTCAATGTTTGGAAGTCCTGATCCAAATTTGTCTTGGAATTGGATCTTGCATCCAGTGTTAGGGGTTGCTCTACCTGAGCTTCCTTCCCTTTGTTAGCATCTGGAAATTTATTTGCTGGGGGGGATAGATTCCTCACATATTTCCAAGCTTGTTGCATCTGGAGTTGTCGACCCCTTCCTCTAGGCCTAGCTTGGTTTCTTTGATCATCTATCTTACATTCGTGGCCTATGATTAAGCATTTGGGGCAATATTTTGGCCTCCATTCATATTCAACCTTCTTACTAAACTGCTGCCCTGACGGATCCAAAACTAGAATTTCATTAGGTAAGGGCTTCGTAACATTTGATTCTATCAGGATCTGTGCATAGGATATTCTCGTCTGTTTAGCGGTGCAGGCAATAGCAAACAAGGGTTTACCGAGGGCACTAGCCATTCTACTCAATGAATTGGCGCTCCAACAAGTCATGGGCAGCTTCGGAAACGTAACCCACAACGGAATCTCAGTCAGAAATTCCTTATTGAGGTTGAATGCCGGTGTCCATGGTTTGAGAATCATTGGTCTATTGTTAATAGAGTATGGCCCTGCACACATAACCTCCTGCATATCTTTCATGTTGTGAAATCTCACTACGTAGTACCCGTCATCATGGAGATAGACCATCGGTTCAGCAACCTGTGCCCAATTTTGAGCTATAAATCGAGCTATGTAGTTATAACCCGGTAAATCTCCTATTACATATGCAATTAGTGCAGATTTCCATTTTTTCATCTCAGAATCAACCTCACCTTTCTCCAAATGGACCACTACTTTACCATCTACAACTTCCAGAGTGATATATGACAGAGTAAGGCCATTTTCTGCAGATCTATTACCTTTGAAGAGCCCCACCCAATCCAAATTCACTGCCTCCACCTGTTCTCCTTATGGGTTTACTATTCCAGCAACTATTTCCACCTCATCACTAGCTACTTTAGATGACGATGCTTTCACCTCCTGAGTTTGTGTGATTATCTCTTCTGGCTTGGTCAGGTTTAGTAATTTTGTTGCACAACCTGTAGATCCCACTCCCCCACTGAGATTCAATGCAATAGGGCAAATTGGGCCTTTCGGTGTTAGCTCCTGTTGAGAATTCACTTTCTCTAGTGTTGCCGCTATTAATCCTGCACTAATAGAATTTTCGACTGTAACATTCAATGGTTTAACTTGCCGATCTAAACAGATGGTCTGCTCTGACGAATTAAGAGCTAACAATGTCTCAATAGTTTTAATTAACTGAGTAGAAGAAATTTTATCAAACCAACCCTAATCATAAATGGTTCTTATTGGAACCTTTGGAATAGTCCATTTATTTAATAAATCAAGATTTTGAGGTATATCAACCTCTTCCAACCTATCATTTTTAATACTGGATTCTCCTAGATCCATTTTTATCCGAACTATCTATGTTGAATACTTCACATCTGTTACAAATTAACCTTAAACATCATGGCTCTAATACCAAGTTGGCAGGATCTCTAAGGCGGGCGGTAGTCCGCGCTGCCAGACAGATCTAGCTAAATTAGAATCTTTATGCTGGAACATAAAAACTGAAATATACAGGAATTTTCATATAGCGTATGATTGTATGGAAGGATCTTCTTACCTTTTACCCAAGCACGGAACCTTTCAAGATTTAATACATATTCTTAATGAGCCCATTATCTGGAGGTTCTAACCGGAAAAGATCGCCCTTTTCTCATTTTTAATGGGCTTAAGAAACCGGCTTAATATTTTTTTCCAAAATACAAATAGAAACCAACAAATAGATTCTCTAATAGTGCCAAGTGGGTTGTTTTAAATACATCACTTGACGTAATATAAAGCTTACTATCTTCCTTTTAATATGATATAGATCATCTGAATTCATTATAATTATATTATATGAAATAAATTTCTATACTTTAATTTGTCTAGTATTCAATTTTTTGAAAATGCTATTTTTGAGAACGAATGAAATAATTATGGAAATGTCTCTTCCTTGTAAAAGACAAACTTCTATGAAATGTGGTTTCACAATTCAATTATATTGTTCCGAAATTGGATATTATTATCAACCTTCTTAATGAAAAATGTAATGTGTTCAATTTAAGAAAAAGACATACACCTACTTTAAGAAAAATGTAATGTGTAATGCGTTTAATTTAAGAAAAAGAAACATCAATTTAAGAAAAAAATGTAATGTGTTCAATTATATTAATTTACTAAACAATTTGGGTGATATGGTCAAGTAAGAGTTGTTATGTAGATTTGGCTCTGATGTGTAAAACCTTAACACAATATAGAGAGAGAAAAAGCACAAGACATTCTCCCAGACTTGCAAGTTAGCTACCAACCTTTTTTCCCTATATATAGAGAGATAACATTCTCCCAGACTTGGAAGTTTGATTTATCCACCTGAAATATAATCATTCTCTCAATTATGAGGCTAAGTTTTGCAACCCTACTTTTGGTGACACTTGTTCTTACTTCTTTCTTCATTCCAGCAACTATCGCTGGTACATGTATCCATCTTATCTATTAAAAATATCCCCTGTTCGGTCCTTTTGATTTGACACTTTAGCAAAACTATTCTTTATTTTTAAAATTAAAGAATGTGTTAATTTCTTAAAATCATTGTTGTAGGCCTTCAAACCATTGCAGTCATACTATGGTAATGGGGGCTATGCCTGCTGCACTAGCTCGCGTGATCATAGATCAATGACAAACGGGTTATGTAACAGTTCTCAAAACCGTTTCTTAAAGTACACCTATTGCAACGGTTATTCATCCATCAATAATGACACTAGTTCTTATATCAATTGGAACAGTTAAAACCATTACAATTGATATTTCGCAATAGTTCTATTGTTTATGTTGCAACGGATCTGTCAGCTCAATTGTAAAAGTTATTATAATTTTGCAACAGTTGTTTACTCTTTGTTATAACTAATTTGTTAGCTCAATTGCAACGGTTATTATAGTTTTGCATTAATTATTTACTATACGTTGCAATGGATTTGATAGCTCAATTGCGACAGGTATTATTATTATTGCAATGGTTTTTACACAGTGATCAAAAGTACTACATCAACATTTAATTTTTACCTATTGTAATAGTTCTCATATGTTCCAACAATTGGTAGCCTATGCTTTAGAAAACACCACAGCAACAGCTCTATTTTACCCATTGGAACAGTTCATATATGTTCCAATAGGCTGGGCTATAAATATAAATAAGATTTTTATTTTGGTATTAGTATTCAAATGTTGTGGTTTTGGTTTTGGTAATCAAATGTTGTCATTTTGGTTTTGGTTTTGGTATTAAAATTCTGTGATTTTGGGTTTGGTTTTGGTATTCAACTGTTGTAGTTTTGGTTTTGGTTTTGGTTTTGGAATAGGTATTCAAATGCTATGGTTTTAGGTTTGGTTTTGGTATTCAAATGCTGTGATTTTGGTTTAGGTTTTGATTTTGGTATTCAAATGTTGTGGTGTGGTTTTGGTTTTGGTATTGATATTCAAATGTTGTTGTTTTGGTTTTGTATTCAAATGCAGTGATTTTGGTTTTGGTTTTGGTATTCAAATGTTGCGGTTTTGGTTTTGGTATTCAAATGTTGTGGTTTTGGTTTTTGTTTGGTATTCAAATGCTATGGTTTTAGTTTCGGTTTGGTATTCAAATATTGTGGTTTTAGTTTTGATTCTATGTATGTGTGATTTTATTTAGAATCTGTTTAGTTAATTTTAGGGATATTAATAATATTAGAAACTTAACGACCTCTTTAAATTTACTTATATCATGTCATGTATAATCTTGAAAAGGGATTGAATTTTGAGATTTGACGGCCTGATGCTAGTATAATTGTGATCCTTCTTAAAGGGACTAAGATGAGTCTTCAAGGTAGTTAATGACTCTATGTAATTATTTTTCAACTACATTGATTAAATTGTCTTTGCCTAAAAATGATAGTATAAGGTTAAGTTAAAAATTAAGACTTGATAATGCATCTGTTAAGTATTGAAGGAAGGAAGATAGATCTAGTCTGTTTTGCACTTCTCCTTGACACTTCTAGTATATTGAAATGCATCTGCTTATATGTTTTGCAATTGACCTTAACACTTATAATATGTTAAAATGCATCTTTGTTGTAGTATTTTGCTAGTACTTGACATTGACACTTGTAATGCAACTACAATCTCAGATTCTAACTTGTGGAGCTGTAATTGATATGCTACTTTTTGCATAACTTGTATATGTTAATAAACTATAGAATTGACTAAGAACCTATATATCTGTTGGCTCAATGTTTCCAGTAGCCTAGATGTTGGTTTTCTCCTTTCACCTCACTGTCTTGGATAAGACTTGGTAGTGCATATATCTGTTAGCCTAGACTTGGTAATGATGCTTTTATTTGCTGAAGGAAACTTATTGCCTTTCTTCTTTCATCTCATGTCACTGCCTACTCATGTCACTGCCTATCTTTAATATATTCGTAACTTTTATTTATCGAATTTGTTAGGTGGATAAAACAATCAAGGGGTGATGAAAGCATTGATCAGGACGACATTTGAGATTTGATTGAAAGTGGTTGAAATTGTTGTATGACTACCTATTTTGTTGATATTATGAATATTTATTTTGTTATCCAATTGAAACAAGTGCCAAATGCTATATATTTTGCCCATGGATCGTATTGCGACTGATGTTTTGCACCTATGGAGGATGACATTATGACTTGTAGATTTTGCAGATTTTGCGCCTATTTGGAAAATGACATTATGACTGGTATATTTTCTATATTTTGCGCTTGTTGTGGATTATGGTTTGACTGGGATATTTTGAATTAGAATCATTCAGTTTAGTTTAGTATTTATCATCTTTCGTGGTATTTACAATTTCGTATGTCTTCACAAGAATCACCTTTCCGGCTTAATTCCTACAAAAATAGGTAACCTAAGGTCTCTTGCAGGATTAGATTTGAGTTTTAACTCTCTTAATGGTTCTATTCCTGCTTCATTGGGGACTTTGAACAACTTTTCCCATTTGTCTCTTAAAAAGAATCACCTTTCTAGCTCTATTCCTGCAGAAATAGGTAACCTAAGGTCTTTTGCGAAATTAGATTCGAGTCTTGACTCTCTTAATGGTTCTATTCCTTCTTCATTGGAGAATTTGAAAGTGATACATCACTGGAGGTTTCCTTCTCTTTTTTATAATTACATAAAAGTTAGTATCAATAAACTTTTAATGACAACAACTTCATAATTAATGATTAAGAAGACAATACACCAATTTGTTGTGTATCACAGTAAAACTTATTTTATTAGTAGTATGCAGATTCTTCAATTTTTTTCAATTCTCTATATTTGTTTCACTCATTTTCTGCAAATAATAGATTTATGAAATCTTTTTAAACAAGGAATCCAGAACATAAAATTTAGTCGAGTCGCTGAGAATATAAATAAACCGAGTGATTAGATTCTTAATTTTTTTCGTTCACAATAATCATACAAAACTGTGTTCCTAGAATTCTAAAACTGTATTGAAGGACACACATGAAACAGAACCATCTTAAAGTATGCATGATTTATATCTAACCTTGAAGTCGTCACTATCCCAATATTTGAGAAGATCCTTGAAATCATATTCTGAAAATTCTTTGGGCTTGTTTGCCATTCGAAGAGCATCAGTATCAAAGGGTTTATAGTGGTTCCTATATAAATAATTCTTATAATTCCTCAGAGTAGACTGAATTCCATTCAAAATGCACTTTTTTCAGCGTCAGGAATTATGTATTTCTCCTACAATTTGTTCTTTGTGTTAGTAGTATAAAAATTATAAAATATTCTTAACTAAAATTAAAAAAGTAGGAACGCAAACCAGGGTATATTTCCACAAATCTTCATTGGTATTCACATTATTTCACTTGTATATATGTAATAACCCAATTGTTTTTAGTGAAGGGTAAATTGATAATTTAGCCACTAGTAATTATTATAATAAATTAATTAGGATAATTAAAAGAAGTGGGCCAAGCCCATTCTCTTACTCTGATTTACGTTACTGCATAACTGAAGGAATAAAAATACTAGGGCAATTGGTTTCATTATTTTTTAGGAGAAAGAAACGATCACAGACAAGGATTTGAGAAGGCATGGCAGCGTAGAGAATTAGCGGAACAAACATTACTCTCATCAGGTATTGAAATTCTTCCCTGGGTCTTAGGCATAGGAATTTACTTGATGTTGCTAAGGTTGTCGTCTGCTACTGCCAAAGGAAGAAAAATATGTATATTCCTTCTACTATTCCACTTCTACTAGGATGATTAGATAATGATGATGGAGTAATGATTAGTGGAAAACCTAATGATTAGGCAGTGATTATTACGAAGGAGCATGTTAGTGAATTGTAAGATTTTGTTAGCCACTATTTTGGTATCTTCATAGACACATGTTGGCATGGCACTTTCTGCCAATTTCTTGGATTTCACCTTATAAGGTCTAGCTTTAAGCTTGATAATAGGGGTACTGAAACTTGATCCCAACTAGCATATTTGATATCATTAATTAATATTTTTGTATAGATGGAAGCCATTTGAGGCTATTTAGTTGGCGTTCTACGTATTGCAAGGTTGGGGAACTTGTCATTAGCGAGGTAAGTGAGACTTTAAGCTTTGGTGCTTGCTCTTTAAACCTATTTTATAAAAAATAAATTTTTCTTCCTAGTTCATGTGTTGGGACAAGCATGTGCTTGGCAGAATCGGTGGTCTTTGATCAACCACGGATATACATTTTGTGAAGTATATTGAGAATTATTTAATGATAATATGTGAGGTGACGGTGGGGCGTTGAATATCTTTTCTTCCCTACCGTAATATAGTGAAAAGGGGCATACATAGCTGTCGTAATATCTTAGGGGCATACTTATGTTGTCATAATATGTTAGGGTCCTTGTACATGCTGCCGTAGTACACTTTTGGGGAATTATATATGTTGATGTGGACTTGTCGGGGTGCTAGGATGATCACCTTCGCTGCTGTTTATGACAAGCCATAAGAGTTGATTGAGTTGAGATACAGAGTAGCTTTTTGAACCTTCGATCTAACCTTATTGAGCATTATATTATAAAAGATATTGTGTGTATACTATTTATAAATTTGTTGTGCCTTGTATTTTCTAACACTTGTTCCAGGGGTATTAAAGTAGCGGGTCGAGGATCTTACTGGGTTATATTTATATATAGCTCACTCCTTACATGTATGTCTGCTGATACTACTACGGAAGGTGAGACTAGTTGCTGATGGTTTGTTCAAGAGGATATTGTTGTTGAGGTGAGCCTTCACATTATTCATGGAGTTTGTCATTTTAGCTCTAGATATTTTTAGATTATATTCTTTTCATTGGGTTTGCATGCCCAAAAGTTGAACTCATGTAACTCTATTTAGATGCTCCATGGTCTTTGTGTGGGATTTGGGCTAAAGTTTATTATTTAAGTGATGGTTTATTTTCATAAATTGATACATGATATTTGTTTGGATAATTACTTTCGCTTTAATGACTATTTTGGAGTTGCACATGTTTTATTTTAGTGTTTATTGAAATGTTAAAGTGTAAGAAAGATTGGTTCTCCCGACAAGTGGTGTTAGCGGGTGCCAGTCATGCCTAGGGGTTATTTTGGGAAGTGACAAAGTTGGTTTCAGAGCCTAGGCTTTAGATCTCGGGTCATGGAGCAGTGTTTAGTAGAATCTTGTTCATGGGTATGTAGGCACCCATAATTATGATCTTGAGGCTACTGAACATCTAGGAAGTTTTCCCTTCTTCATTCATTCTCCGTGCGTTGAATTAAATCAGTCTGACCTTTGAACATTGTTTCGCAGATGGTTAAGAGATGTGGTTCTTCCTCTACTAGTCGATCTAATGTACCTGTTGTGCGTGGTGCTAGACATGGTACTACCTACAGTAGTGGTCATATTGGACCTCATCTGACTAAGCCTCGGACTAGGGCACAGACCGGTCCTTAGCTTGGAGTTGGGAATGGGGGTCATCCCCGAGTTGTTACTTCTGAGCAAGTAGAGGATTAGGTTGTTCGGGATGCTCCATCGATAGCACCAGATGTTGTACCTACTGTTGCTTTGCCTGCAGATGCAGTGATGAGATTGTTGAATGTATTTAAGGTATTGGTGCCTAATCAGGGTGGAGTCCCAACTCTTCAGGCTACTTTGCAAATGCAGATGCAAGTTCAGTTGAATGTTGCAACTACTTAGGCACCTCAGCCAGTTGATCATTCGGTTACAGCTGTAAGGCAACCCAAAGATCTTAATAAATTTATGGATCTTAAGCCACCATAGTTTGATGCGACACTAGCTAGTACTGAGCCTCAAAAATTTATTGATCGTTGTGAGAAAATATTGACTACTTTGGGATTGAAGGAGACTCGTGGTGTGGAACTTACCACTTTTCTATTCTCAGGGTCTCTCGAGGCATGGTGGACTTCCATTTTCAGAGGCAGACAAGCAGGGCTACCACCGATCACTTGGGCAGAGTTTTCTGTAATGTTTAGAGATAGATTTATTTCGTAGAGCAAATAGGATGACATGAGACATTAGTTTAATGACCTGCACTAAGGATCTATGATAGTTACCGAGTACGAAGCTAAGTTCACTGAATTATCTAGGTATGTTCCATTTTTTATTATAGACCCGAGGGAGAAAGTGAGGCGATTTGTGGATGGACTTGAGTCTCGTTATCGTGGTCCTATGATACGGGATGTGTGAAATGGATTCTATGTTGATATAGTTGACACTGCTCTCTATTTTGAGTCTTATTTTGAGATGGAAAGGGTTGACCGAGAAAATAAAAAGGCACGTAACTCAGGTGGGTTTAGTGGTTCTCTGTCTGGGAGCAAAAGTGGATTTCATTATGGGCAGTCCAGGACTACGCAATCAGAGTCAGTGGAGCAATCTTCAAGGAATAGTTATCCAGCTAGACAGGATTAGCAGCAAATGCAGAGGAAGGATAGCGATTCCTATCAATCTGGACATCCAAAATATTCTAATTGTGGTAGGAATCATAGTGGACGATGCTTTGGAGTTGGTGGTCCTTGTTATACTTCTGGTCAAAGAGGGCATATTGCTAAGTTTTGTCCTAAGGGAGATTCTTGTTCTAGTCAAGCTTCTACATAGGTACAGAGAAATGGTGTAGGTAGTCATGCTCAGCCAGCTAGGACAACTCCACAGGGTGCTCGTGGACAGGGTCGACATGATGCTCAGGATTCACAGACAGTGGGTGGACCACAGAGATTCTTCGCAATGGCTAGACAGGACATAGAGGAATCTAATGCAATATTCATAGGTATTATCACTGAAAATTCTCATGATGTATATTCTCTTATTGATCCTGGTTCTACTTGCTTGTATGTGTCTCCATCTTTTGCTTTTTTCTTAGAAAAAAAGGGGTTGAGACTCTTATTGTGCCATATATTGTTATGACCCTAGTGGGGGAGAAATTATCAGTGGATAGAGTTTAGAGAGATTTTGTGATATCTGTTCGAGGCAAGGACACCAAAGTTAGTCTACTTGTGTTGCCATGTCTGACTTTGATGTGATTGTGGGTATTTTACCACAAACCTACACAATATCCGAGTGTCTATGTAACGGAGTAAAAATATTGCGATGTTGACACAAAGACTCCACATGGTTCTCATTCCCAAAAGTAAGTAAATAGAGTTGTTGATTTCCATTCTTGTACGCGCTGAAGAGGAAAATTCAGCTGGAAAATATTGTGACGTGATGTTTTATCACCGAAAGAAAATTGATTATTTACATCAAGTTGTTCAAACTCGAATTCTAGGTATGTTAAGGGAATTTCTTTCTTTATTTTGGCATGATTATATAAGATTTATAATTGTTGGCTCTAGCGTGCTATCAAAAAGTTGGTTTTTAGATGTCTTTCAATTATGGTTGGTGTTATTCTTGTTAAAAATTCATGTTCATTGATGTCGGTTCCTTGTCAAGTTAGAGAGTAAAAGATGTTTGTATATATTAATGTGATTATAAGAATACGATGACTGTTGGGTCAAACGTGGTATTGTGAGTTGTGTTGTGGGTGAGGTTTAGTTATGTAGCTCGTACCTATATGTCCATTATGACTTCTAACAGGTATAAATACGTACAAGTATAAAAAAACAAACCACAATAATATGGCGAGAACCTATATGGACATGATGGTTTCTGACAGGATCGAGCTCATGGCTTTGGAAGCACCTGTAAGCCTGTGACTATTTTTGGTAGGGTTGCACTTGTGTATTACTATCCTATAAGGCCGTGACTATTTTTGGCAGGGTTGAGCTTTTGCTCTTTGCTAGCCTATAAGGCTGTATCTATTTTTGATACGGTTGAGCTTGTGTCCTTCGTTAGCTTGCAAGGTTGTGACTGTTTCCAGCAGGGCGGGACAGGTGTATTACTTTGCATATATATTATTTTTTTATCATGCACATATTTTGATTAGTTGTATCTTGAGTTTCTAAGGTGATGAGTGGTCAAGGTTGTGGTTGTTGTGGGGCCTAAAGTAGGAGCAAGTAAGCTAATTTTGGGCTGATCAAGGCAGGTTATTCGTGTTGTAGTTACTATGATATGGAGATCTCAGGTAGAGAAATTTATAGGTGATTAAAGTTATGGTTTGTTATTTCTTGATTGCATTGCATTTATTATTATGTGATTATGGTTGACACTTACCGAGCTTGTATGGGGCCGGGTGGGTTTTGTTTCATAGTTGAATTGCTTTTTATTTTGATTGCATCATGAGCAAGGGAAGTGAATGTAGGTAGTGTGGTCTCTATTAATGGAACTATTTTGGTTATCCTGTTGCCTTACATATATAATGACTCGTTCCGTCGCTATAGTATAGTTTAGGGCGTAAGTACCTGGTTAGAGTTTTTCCTAGGATGAGAGTTGATAAAATCTCAAGTTAGGATGATTTCTGACAAAAGTATTATGTTGTGTGCTTTAGAGATGATTTGTGGCTCATTGTGTAGTGTTTGTTGATTGTGTGTTCATTATAGGATGACCAAGTGGCATAGTTATCAGTAGAAAGTTTTAGAACAATAAATGGATTTGTAGAACTCTGATTATAGATGTTGCCATGTTGGGATAAATCTCTGATGTCAAAAATAAAGGTTTGCATTGTGAAATAAGGGTAACTTCAGACCTCCCCCTAGCAATTGGTTAAGGACTACTACAGTGGTTGGATCATCATTGTAGCGGTCATTGAACTGCTATGGCGGCAGGGGTAAAGTAGCGGTGGGCTTCTATAGTAGGCCCCCTAGTATCCATAGTGAGACTGTTGTAGCGATCACGAGACCATTGTAGCGGTTATCGAGCAGTTAATGCCCTTAAGTCCATTTTTCAGATTTTATTTCCCAAAACTCAAAAAGTTTGTGCTTAAACTATTGTGAGGCAATTTTCTAATAAACTATGGTGATTTCCTTCATTGAGGTAATTTGATTCCTCCCTTGTATCAACAATGAATCCATTCCTATTGTAGAATCATTAGAATGAGGATTAATGGTGTAATTCTTGTGTTAAGGTCCTTAGTTCATGAATTGGGGGGAAAACCTATGGGTAGATGTAAATTTTCCTAAGAATGATTCTAGGTTATTAATTAACACTTCCTAGCATATAATTATCCCCCTTGAATATAAATTATGGGATTTGGGGCAATTTAATGGTTGAAAACCCATGGCTAAGGTTTTAGGCTATGATAAGGGTAAAACTAGTGGGGTTGAATCCCCAAGTCTTAAATTGAAGAGTAAGTGCCTAATTACTCTTGCATTTACTTATTTTAAACCATAAATAATCTGAGGCATTAAAAAAGGGCAAAGTTCTTGCAAACTAGCTTGGATTTGGGCTCTTCGATTGAGGTAGTTTATGGTTAAATTGGAGTTTAGACTTAATTTGGTTGCATGTGTGAGACTAAATTAGATAACTTGTTGATTGGTCTTCGGACATACTTGTGACTGATGATTATGGTTGTTGATGCTTGAATGAATAAGTTATTGAATATTGAACTTGATTGAAATACATCATGATTGTAAAGTGTACTTGTAAATTGGGTGCACTGTATTATATCCTGAGAGATAGTGAAATTGGAACCATAAGTTGATATTATTATAGTAGATCAGGTACCGCACCAGTACGGATATTGATATTGATATTATTATGGAGGATCGGGTTCCACGTCGGTATGATACATGGACTTAGATTGTCCCCTGCAGGTCATGACTAGCTACGCAGAAATAAGTCCTTAGCATGTGTGTACAGACTAGTATTTGATACGTAAGTTAGTATGACATATTGTGATTATAGTGAGACTAATAGAATTGTAATTGTGAGATTGAGATGGAGCTATATACATGTTGTTTTGTGATCATTGAATCCATGATATTTATGATATGGTTGATATTGTTGATGGCTATGTGACTTAGTTATGGACATTATTTGCCTTCTTGTGAATATACTTTTTGACTAAGTGAAATACTTGTCATGTGTTAAATGTCCTGTCTACGTGTTATTTGATTTATGTTGTATGGTTGTTATCTAAATTGGGTCGACCAATGATGCCTACCAATGGATCATGGTTTGTACAGATACTACCTTGTGCTCTTCTTTTATTAGTATAGACAGTGTTCCAGAGACTCCGAAGCGGCCTCATCTCTAGCGGTGATAGTTGAATTAATCCAAGGGTGAGCACTCTATTATTCAGGTTGCCATGGATCTTCATAGTTGTTCTTGTCCTTCTTTTGGACAATAATACTATTTTCTTTATTAGTTTTGGATTTATTCTTAGACATTGTTTTTGACATGGAGTTCTTGTACAATAACTTTTGGGTCTTGGAGATTTCAACAGATAGCCGATGATTACTTCTGCACATATTATTTATTATTTTTGGAGCTTATCTTTATTTTAGTTGATTTTGTTGTTATTTCATCTTAAATGTCTAATTGACTGGGTTAATGGCTTAGGTTAGATGGTTCTCCCACCGGAGGATTAGTGTGGGTGCCATTCACGGCCATTTGGGTCATGACAACATACTTGGTACATTATTTTGTATTGACACCTTCATTGTCTGGGGGCACTGCATTCATGCCTACAGGTTATGAGGTGGACAGTGGTCCTCGATGCAAGTGGTTGAATTCAGTTGATGGTTGGTATGCTCCGTTCTTTCTGGAGTTGTTGAGTCTAGAGTCTTTTTTGACTTTTATGGGTAATGGGTATGTCGAGGTGGCCCTATC
Organism: Capsicum rhomboideum; assembly: GCA_031232105.1. Lineage (NCBI taxonomy): Eukaryota > Viridiplantae > Streptophyta > Magnoliopsida > Solanales > Solanaceae > Capsicum > Capsicum rhomboideum. The sequence goes on from CP124714.1 coordinate 49,798,348, forward strand.
TCGACTAGTGGCTAGCAGTTCTTAATCTTAGAGGATAGTAGACATTTGTGGTGAGTTTAGTAGTCAAACTGATTGGTCTTGTATTATACTTTTGTTATATTCGAGTTTATTTTCATTGCATTTTATTTTATTTGGCTTGGCCTTGATGGCCAATGGATGTAGTTTGGTTCGGTTTTTATGGGTTTGCTTGATCAAGCGTGGCACGGGTGAAAGCTGTGCCTCCTTGAGTTTGGGACATGACATAAGGTATTTATCTACATAGTGTCACGACCCAATTTCAGAGTCATGATGGCACCTACTATGTCCCACCAGTAGGTAAGCCAAGCCTTAGCCCAAAACGACAAGTAATGAGTGCAATGGCAGAAGGATACCAAAAGTAATACAAATCACGCCCATAATATATGCACGAAAATATAGGGCTAAATAAAAGAAGGAAAAGAACAAATGAATCCCACGACCTGGTAAGGCCGGTACAACAGCCACTAGCAAAAGAATAAGAGTACTAGTAATGTCGATATACAAATAGTCTCAAAATGAAAGACTGTCCAAAAATAGGGGAAGGAGAGGGGATCAGCTCCAGCTCTAAAAGCTCACCTTATCTCCGAGACCTGTATAAAGCTAGCTGGAATATCAACGGTGGTGGCTAGTACTCGGAGCTGCACCAAAAAAGATGCAGAAGTGTAGTATGAGTACCAAAATAACGGGTACTCAGTAGGCATTATCTGTCGACTGAGCTAAATCATAAAAATAGTATAATAAAATGTGAGGATGTAAAATAAGTCAAGGGAGAGGGGCAAACCTGAGAACATGCTCTAAGATAGGTAAAGAAAGAAAGAAAGACACGATGCCGAAATTAAAGTAGCTATTATAACCTAACTAGGCCCCCATAAGCCTAGAGAGTACAAACAAGAGAAGATTAATCCAAACGGACCCCCATAAGCCTGATGGATGCAATCAAGGAATATACCATTACCATACTTATGAATCCCTTCCGTACCTCACCTCACCAGACTTGAACCAGTACCATAATACTATGGAATAACCCATAGACACCAGACTTGAACCGGTCTTTAAACACCATAAGTCAATAGAATGTGCCGGACTTGAATCGGTCTTTAAGTACCATAATTCAATAGAATGTGCCGGACCCAAACCGGTCTTTAAATACCATAAATCAATAGAATATGTAGGACTCAAACCGGTCTTTAAATACCATAAATCAATAGAATATGCCCCGTAATAGGTATATACTATGTAGTCTAAGGCTCAAGATTAAGGATAATGTTGCAAAAGAAGGCCTCCTAAGTCTACAAGGATCTAAGAGTTATATCCCAACCTCAAAGCATCAATTTACTTAAGGGAAGGGTAAATGGGTCGATTCTACCTCCGAAACAGCCTTCTAATCGGCCAAATAACCCAACTTTTAGTAACTAAGCAACTGACCATAAATCCCAACCTCAAACTAGAATAATATCATACTATTACCAGAATTAAGCTCAATCTATAAGTAGGGTAAGCCTAGCCTACCTAGACGCCGAAGAAAGCTCGATAAAGTCCCTAAAGTGGAGCCTTTCCTTTATGAGAAGCCTCCGCATGATGCCACACTATCAAAATAACAATCTACTCATCAATACGAGAACAACAATACCCATATTACATAAAGATGCATCGGGTTCAAAATTGAGTCGAAAATCTCATGTAGGGCCTGCTTACGGAATCACAAGTTTGAAATAGTCAAAACGTCCCTCAAAACTCAAGGATCATTTACCCTTAATAATGGGTGAATTCTGAGCATCACAACACCCAAAATCAATCCACAAAGCTAGCTAGGGTTTTGGGCTTAAACGGAGAATTTACCAAGAAATCAGACGAAACTTACAAAGATTTAGATGCGGAAAATGATGTTAACGAACTCTCCAAGCTACCTTGAACACCCAAGAATCGCCTTTTCTCTCCCACTATCTCTCTAGAGCTTTTATGCTCGGCTAAAAGGGGATTAAATGCTCTTTAGGTGCCGTTTAAGCGGCCACTTGACTGCTTAAGCGGTCACCTCTAAAGTGGACAAACCTCCGCTTAAGCGAACAGATGGGTCCAAGGTTCAAGCCACTAAAGAGGTACCCAAGCCGCTAAAGCGGCTTTCTCTTATGCATCCAAAGGCCCGCTTAAGCAGTTGCACCAGTTGAAGCAGTATCAGCACTTGGCAATATTTTGCCAAGTTTCCACCGGGTCCTGGGGATTCGTTTGGAACCTCGTAAAGGCAAACAAACTATGCTACCCTATCAAATTTGATATTTCGGACTCAACGGCGCAATCAAAATTCCCATCCAAGGTCGTTTTGATGAAATGTGGGTCCCACACCCAAATGACTATTTTCATCACTTTCCACCTAATAGCCAAAAACAAACCTGAAAGTCTCGAGACCCAAAACAAGCATCCCCCTAGCCTAAAATCAATATTTTGGAGTTGATGGAATTTTCAAAATTGGCATACGAGATTGTTTACCTAAAGTATAGGACCGGTAGCCAAATTTGAAAAGTGTAGACTTCAAAACAGGGAATTAGCCAAAAAAACCAAACGAACTGCCCGGTAACCGAACTGCCAGCACCAGCGAGTCATAAATGACTTGGGGCAGCTATAGAAAAGCTCTAAACATCGAAATAATGTGAAAATGCAGAAAATGACCTGGAGGGTCATTACAATATCCACTACTAAAAGGACTTTTGTCCGCAAAAGTAAAGGGTAAAGATGTACCTGAAGGCTCAAACAGGTGGGGATACTGGGTCCGCATCTCGATCTCGACATCCTAAGTAGCCTCCTCAATTGGACGGTGCCTCCACTGGACCTTAACCACTGGAATCTCCCTGGAGCGCAACCGCCTAACATCCCTGGCTAAAATAACGACTAGCTCTTCTACGAACGCCAACCTCTCGTCCAACTGAACCGAGACCCACTGAAGCACGTGAGACTCGTCCAGTATGTAATGCCACAACATAGAGACATGGAAAACTGGATGAACAGTTGAGAAATGTGGGGGCAAGGCTAATTCATAAGCTACCTCTCCAACTGCCTGAATTATCTCAAATGGGCCAATATACCTGGGACTGAGCTTATCCTTCCTCTCGAACCTCATCACGCCCTTCATAGGCGATACTCGATGGAAAACTCGATCACCAACCCCAAATATCAAGGTACGAAGTCTATGATCAACATAACTCTTCTGCCTACTCTGAGCTACCCTCAACCTATCCTGAATCGCCTGCACCCTATCCAAGGACTCACGAAGCAAGTCAGTGCCATGGGGGCTACTTTCTGAAGTCTCAAACCAACCTATCGGAGATCAAAAATGCCTACCATATAATGCCTCAAATGGTGCCATCTCAATGCTCTAATGGTATCTATTATTATAAGCGAACTCTGCCATAGCTAAGTGTTGCTCCCACTGACCTCCAAAGTCCATCACATACAAGTGGAGCATATCCTTAAGAACCTGAATGGTCCGCTCTAACTGACCATCGCTCTGAGGATGAAATGCGGTGCTAAGATCGACCTGGGCACCCAACTCCTCCTGAAAGGTCCTCCAGAAGCTAGAAGTAAGCACTGAGCCTCTATCAGAAATAATAGATACAGGTACTCCATAAAGGTGAACTATTTCTTGGATGTAGATACGGGCTAACCTCCCGATACTGATAGAGATTTGAATCGAAATAAAATGAGCCGACTTGGTCAACCGATCCACGATGGCCCAAATACTGTCAGAACCATGCAAAGAATGAGGTAAACTAGTCAAGAAGTTCATAGTAATCCACTCCCACTTTTACTCAGGAATGGGTAGACTCTGAAGCAATCCACCTGGTCACTGATGCTCGGCCTTTACTTGTTGGCAACAAAGGCAACGAGCTACAAAGTCTGCAATATCTCTTTTCATTCCACTCCACCAGTAATGCTGCCTCAAATCTTTAAACATCTTTGTTGTCCTAGGGTGAATGGAATCTTTAGAGCTATGAGCCTCTCACAGTATTAACTGAATCAAGTCTCCAACCCTCGGAACACAGATGCGACCATCAAAGCTTAGAATGCCCTCTGAATCTAGGGTAGCCCGACTAGACTCACCCCTCGCCACTTGATCACGGATGCCATAAAGTTTACTATCCTCAAACTGGCGACTCCGAATCTGTTTAAATAAGGTAAACTAGCCTCGACACTTGCAAGGATCCTCCTGGAGCCCAAAATATCAATATGAACCAACAAGTTGGCTAAGAACTGAACGTCCAAAGACAATGGTCGCTCTAAAACTGAAATAGCAGCCAAACTACCCATGCTCACCGCCTTCCGGCTTAAGGCGTCCGCTACCATGTTTGTCTTGCCCGGATGGTATAGGATAGAGATATTATAGTCCTTCAGCAACTCAAACCACCTACGCTGCCTAGAATTAAGCTCTCTCTGAGTCATAAGGTGTTGAAGACTATGGTGGTCAATGTAGATCTCACAATGAACATGATACAAGTAGTGCCTCCAAATCTTAAGCGCAAAAACCACCGCTGCCAACTCCAAATCATGAGTGGGGTAGTTACAACTCGTGAATCTTAAGAAGCCTCAACATATAAGCAATAACTCGGCCCTGCTTCATTAGAACACAACCCAAACCAACACCAAAATCATCACAATAAATTGTAAACCCCTCGCCCTCAATAGGAAGGGTCGATATCGTAGCTGAAGTGAGTAAGCTCCTAAGCTTCAGAAAGCTCAACTCACAATCCTTGGACCACTGAAATGGAACTTCCTTCCTATTCATTCTGGTCATAGGCAATGCGATAGAGGCAAAACCCTCAACAAATCGTTTATAGTAACCCGCTAAACCAATAAAGCTACGAACCTCAGTCGGAGATGTAGGTCTGGCCCAATCATGAAAAGCCTCAATCTTTGTTGGATCCACCATAATCCCATCATTAGACACCACGTACCCTAGGAATGTAACAGAATTGAGCAAAAACTCACACTTTGAGAATTTGGCATAAAGCCTATGATCTCTCAAAGTCTAAAGCACAATCCTCAAATGTTGCTCATGCTCCCCCCCCCCCTCGAATATATAAGAATGTCATCAATGAAAACAATAACGAAGGATTCCAAAGAGGGCCTAAAAACTCGATTCATCAAATCCATAAACGTCGTTGGGGCATTGGTCAACCCAAAAGACATCACCAAGAACTTATAATGGCCATACCGAGTCCTGAAGGCTGTCTTAGAGATGTCCTCAGCCAGAATCCTCAACTGATGGTAACCCGATCTCAAGTCAATTATAAAGAAAACTGTCGCACCCTGAAGCTAGTCAAATAGATCATCAATGCAAGGCATAGGATACTTATTCTTCACTGTAAACTTATTCAGCTGCCTATAGTCAATACACCTACGCATAAAGCCATATTTTTTCTTCACGAACAAGATAGGAGCACCCCAAGGAGATACACTAGGCCGAATAAAACCCTTACTCAAAAGACCCTAAAGCTTAGAATTCAGCTCCTTAAGCTCTGTAGGAGCCATGCAGTAAGGTGCCATAGAAATAGGTCGGGTCCCCAGCTCGAGATCAATAGCAAACTCAAAATTACGCTCAGGAGGAAGGCGAGGTAGGTCAGTAGGTAAAACATTGACAAACTCAAGGACAATAGGAACAGAATCAAGTGAGGGACTCTCATTACAAACATCACAAACATAAGCGAGATAAGACTCGCAACCCCTCGACACCAATCTCCTAGCCCGAACATAAGAAATAATCCCCATCATTGCATGGCCAAAAGAACCCTGCCACACAACCGGTGGTATGCCAGGCATTGCTAAGGTAACGATCTTGGCAAAGCAATCCAAGACCGCATGATAACGGGATAACCAGTCCATGCCCAGAATCACATCAAAGTCCACCATATCTAATATGATAAGATCGACTCGAGTATCAAACTCTCAAACGATCAGCGTACATAATCTATAAATCCAATCCACTACTGTAGAATCACCCACGGGAGTAGATAAACATAATAGAATAGATAAAGGCTCCTAAGATAACTTTAACCGTGGTGCATAATAAGCAGAAATATACGAATAAGTGGATCCCAGATCAAATATAGCAATAGCAGGCAGACGGCATACTAAAATCATATATGTAATAATAGTATCCGAAGACTCTGCCTCTGATCTACCAGGTATAGCATATAAATGTCCTCGCTTACCGCCTGGCAGGGTGTTTGACCTACCACCCATCCTACCTGCCTGAGAACCTCCTCGAGAATCATGGAGACCACCCCTGCGACCCTGAACACCAACTCTAGCTGGAGGCGGCACTGATCTGATCGGCTAAACACTCTGTGCTGCAGGTTGAATTGTCCTACACTGGGGATAGTCTCTAGAGAAATGGCCAAACACTCTACAAGTATAATAAGGCCCCAGAATACCACTCGATCCGAAAGATCCAGCTGATTTAAAATAGTCACCACGACTAGAAGACCCAGAATATGCACCACTCAGAGATTGATCACTGCTCTGGCCATAAGAATCACTGAAATTAGACTAATCTCCATTAAAAATCTGAAGAGCTGCCTAAACATTCCTACTGGACTGACCCTGGTGTCGATATGACTGATGTGAAGGGTACCTACCCTGAGAACCTCTACCTCTGAACTGTGAGCCTCTATGGCTCCCATTGAAACTACCCTGATGACATGGTCTCCTATCGCTGCCCCCTTGGGCCTCGCGATGATTCTCCTCCATAATATGGGCATAATCAGAAATCTCAACAAAAGACCTACCAGCGGTAACCAAACTCTGTGTAGCCATACAAAGAGAAAGTCTTAGATCCCTAACATAACACCAAATCCTCTCATACTAGGTAGGCAAGATTGCAGTAGTATGTCTGTCCAACTCATGAAATCGTGCCTCATACTTGAGAACTGTCATCAAACCCTACTATAACCCTATGAACTGATCTCTCAGGCACTCACTAAGACTGTGGGGCAAATACTTCTCCAAGAAGACCTCGGAGAACTGAGTCCATATCAAAGGGGGAGATCCAGCTGGTCTGGAATCAAGAAATCCTCTCCAACAATGTCTAGCAGCCAAGTCCAACTGAAAAGTAGTGTAATCGACCCCACGAACCTCAACTAGGCCCAAATTACAGAGCCTAACCTCGCAAGTAGCAAGGAACTCAAATGCATCCTCTCCTGGAGCCCCTGTAAACCTCGGAGGAGTCAATCTCAGAAATCTACCCAACATCTTTTACTCCTCAACAGACATAGCAGGTTGGGCCACCACCGACTGAGCAACTATCGGCACTGGGGGAACCTAAACTCTAGGTGACATAGCTACAGGTTGTGCCCCTACATCCGTACCTCTCTGATATGCAGACTGTGCACCATCAGACAGTGCACCACCAACTAATCCAACAATTGGATCAAGGCATCTCTGAGCAATGATGAAGAAATAAACCCCGGTGGAGCCTGGGCTACCCCCTAGCCCACCAATAGCTGGGGTGGCTGAACCTGTGGAGCAACCTCTGCCTCTGGAGCAATAACTTGACCTGGTGAAAGCTCTCTATCTGGCCCCCCACTGGGGCTGCAATTCTACCCTGACCGCGACCTCTGGTTCTTCCACGGCCTTTAGCAGCGGGCTTGGGGTCACTGCCACCCATGTTCGTAACTCGCATCCTTTCCATCTGCGAAAGAGTGAAACAACGAGAACCTTAGAAGACAATAAAGACTCGGCATACAAAATGAATGAAGAAAGTGAAGTCATTCTAAGAATGTCTTTTAGCCTCCTGAAGATAAGATACGGACGTCATGGTTCCAATCCGCGGGACTCTGCTAGACACTTGCTCTGGTACAAACAATACCAGTGAACCTCGCTCTGATACCAATCTGTCATGACCCAATTTCAGAGTCATGATGGCACCTACTATATCCCACCAGTAGGTAAGCCAAGCCTTAGCCAGGAACGACAGTAATGGGCGCAATGGTTGAAGGATACGAAAAATAATACAAATCATACCCATAATATATGCATGAAAATATAGGGCTATATAAAAGAGGGAGAAGAACAAATGAATCCCACGACCTGGTAAGGCCGGTACAAGAGCCACTAGCAAAAGAATAAGAGTATTAGTAATGTCGATATACAAATAGTCTCAAGATGAAAGACTGTCCAAAAATAAGGGAACAAGAGGGGATCAGCTCCGGCTCTGAAAGCTCACCCTATCACTGAGACCTGTAGATAGCTGGCTGGAATATCAACGGCGGCGACTAGTACTTGGATCTACACCAAAAAAATGCAGAAGTGTAGTATGAGTACCAAAACAACGGGTACTTAGTAGGCATCCTCGACCGACTGAGTTAAATTATAATAATAGTATAATAAAATGTGAGGATGTAAAATAAGTCAAGGGAGAGGTGCCAACCAAAAACCATGCTCTGAGAAAGGTAAATAAATAAAGAAACACACGATACCAAAATTAAAATAGCTATTACAACCCAACTAGGCCCCCATAAGCCTATAGGGTACAAACAAGAGAAGACTAATCCAAATGGACCCCCAAAAGACCAATGGATGAAATCAAGGAATATACCATTACCATACTTATAAATCCCTTCAGAACCACAACTCACCAGACTCGAACCGGTACCATAATACTATGGAATAACCCATAGACATCGGACTTGAACCGGTTTTTAAACACCATATATTAATAGAATGTGTCGGACTCGAACCGGTATTTAAATACCATAAATCAATAGAATGTGCCGGACTCAAACCAATCTTTAAATACTATAAATCAATAGAATGCAAGATCAAGATCATAAACCTAACACCATACTAGGCATATACTATGTAGTCTAAGGCTCAAGATTAAGGAAAATGTTGTGAAAGAAGATATCCTAAGTCAATAAGGATCTAAGAGTGATATTCCAACCCCAAAGCATCAATTTACTTAAGGGAATGGTAAATGGGTAGATTCTACCTCCGAAACGGCCTTCTAATAGGCCAAATAACCCAACTTTTAGTAAATAAGAACCCGACCATAAATTCCAACCTCAAACTAGCATAATATCATACTAATACCATAATTAAGCTCAATCTATAAGTAGGGTAAGCCTATCCTACCTGGACGCCGAAGAAAGCTAGATAAAGTCCGCTAAAGTGGAGCCTTTTCTTTTTGAGAAGCCTCCGCATGATGCCATGCTATCAAAATAAAAATCTTCTCATCAATACGAGAATAACAATACCCATATTGCATAAAGATGCGTCGGGTCCAAAATCGAGTCAAAAATCTCATGTGGGGCCCGCTTATAGAATCACAAGCTTGAAACCATCAAAATGTTCCTCAAAGACCAAGGATCATTTACCCTTAATAATGGGTGAATTTAGAGCATTGTAACACCCAAAATCAATCCACAAAGCTATCTAGGGTTTTGGGCTTAAACGGAGAATTTACCAAGAAAGCAGACGAAACTTACAAAGATATAGATGAGGAAAATGATGTTAACGAACTCGCCAAGCTCCCTTGAACACCCAAGAATAGACCCTTCTCTCCCACTATCTCTCTAGAGCTTTTATGCTCTAACACTTAGAAAATATGAGAGAAAAACGGCTGAAAGGGGATTAAATGCTCTGTTGGTGCCGCCTAAGCGGCCACTTGACTGCTTAAGCAGTCACCGCTAAAGCGGACAAGCCTTCGCTTAAGCGGACAGGCGGGTCCGAGGTTCAAGCCACTAAGGAGATGCTCAAGCCGCTAAATCATCTTTCGTTTAAGTGGCCAAAGGCCCGCTTAAGCGGTTACACCATCTGAAACAGCATCAGCACTTGGCAATATTTTGCCAAGTTTCCACTGGGTCCTCGGGATTCATTCAGAACCCCATTTACGTAAACAAACTATGCTACCCTATTAAATTTGACATTTTGAACTCAAAGACGCAATCAAAATTCCCATCTGGGGTTGTTTTGATGAAATGTGGTTCCCACACCCAAATGACTGTTTTCATCACTTTCTACCCAATAGCCCAAAACGAGCTCGAAAGCCTCGGGACCCAGACCAAGGGTCCCTCTAGCCTAAAATCAAAGTTCCAAAGATGATGGAATAGGCAGAATTGGCATATGAGGTTGTTTACCTAAAGTATAGGCCAGGTAACCAAATTTGAAAAGCGTCGACTTCGAAACAGGGAATTGGCTCTAAAAACCAATTAAACTGCTCGATAACCAAACTGCCAGCACCAGCAAGTCATAAATGACTTAGGTCAGCTATGGAAAAGCTCTAAATATTAAAATAATGTGGAGATGTAGAAAATGACCTGGAGGGTCATTAGACATAGATCATGTAGCCTTAAGATATCTCATGGAAAAACAAATGCAAACCCGTGACTTATTTGATGGGTGATGCTTCTATTAGAGTTTGATTTTAAGGTAAAAGATAGAGAAAGGAACTAAAAATCAAGTAGTTGATCACCTGTCCAGGATTAAAAAAAATGGGAAGACCAAAAGGGGGTGTGGATATTAATGATGAGTTCCCTAATGAACGCCTCCTTATAGTCACAAGAGTGATGGGCCCTTAGTATGCAGACCTCAAAATTTACTTGGTTATAGGTGTCATTTTGAAATATGTGAAGTCTTATTAAAGGATGAACTTCCTCAAAGATTGTAGGCAATACTTCTGGAGTGAACCTTCTTTATTTTGCATATGTGTTGACAATATGATACGAAGATATGTGGCTGAAACTAAGGTCATGCAAATTCTAAAAGCACGTCATGAATCCCCTATGGGAATTCATCACGGAGAAGGCGTTAGAACGGTAGTAAAAATCTTAGAATGCAGCTACCATTGGCCGATTATATATTATGATACCAATTTAATAGAAAAATCATGTGTCCGATGTCAATGGAAAGAAGCTATATCAAGGAGGCATGAGATTCCTATGAACTTTGTAATGGAATTTGAAATCTTTGATGTATGGGGAATAGACTTCATAGGGAAATTCGTCAGCTCCCATGGGATGTAATAAATCTTGGTCGTGATGGATTATATATCACAATAGAGGCTATAGCCTTTCCTTATAATGAAGCGAAGAGTGTCACTGCATTTTTAATGAAGAATATATTCACTACTCCAAGAGACATTATCAATGACGAAGGATCCCATTTTTACAATAGAATTTTCTCTAGCTTGTTGGAAAAAGTACAAGGTTAAGAATAAGGTAGCCACTCCATATCATCTGCAAACTAATGGGCAAGTGGAAGTTTCAAACAGAGAGATAAATAGTATCCTAGAAAAATGGTAAATGCAAACTAGACTGATTGGTCAAAGAAGCTGGACGATGCTTTATGGGCATATAAAACAACCTTTAAATCCTCTGTAAGCTTATTACCCTATAGGTTGGTTTTTGGAAAAGCTTGTTACTTTACCATTCAAATTGGAACATAAAGTTGTACGAGCATTAAAGAAACTGAATATAAACTGGGGAGAAGCTGGAGGTATGAGATTAAATCATCTAAACGAACTTGCTAAATTTAGATTTCAAGCACACAAGAATGCAACCCTCTACAAAGAGCGCATAAAGAAGGTCCACAATAGAAAAATAATGAAAAGAAATTCATAATAGGAGACATTGTTAGACTATTCAAATCATGATTGAAACTCTTTCCAGGAAGCTAAAATCCAAATGGTCAAGGCCATTCAAGGTAATAAGCACTTCTGCATATGAAGTTGTAGAACTACTCAATGAACATAGGGTAAGAACAATCAAAGTAAATGGTCATAGAGTTAACCATTACCTAGGAAACAATAAAGATGAAAAGATGGTGGAGAAGTATCACTTGTAGAACCCACTACCAATTGAAGACTACAACAACTAAAAGATTTTACCTCATGTTGTGACGTTAAATTAAGCGCTTCTTGGGAGGAAATCCAAGAATATATAATTTTTATTTGTTACGTTAATAAATTGTATTTCTATCGATAATCTTAACTGAGGTACAGAATGCACCGAATGCAGCAAAAGGGGAGGCTAAAGTGTTTTGGTAACCATGAAGTAGTTTACAGACTCAAGTACGGGCCGCAGACAAGGTCGTGTTTGATGTATCCCAGGCAATGAGTGTTCCTAAGTACCATAGGTAGTTTTCTCTCACCCCTATTATTAATTCATTTACTCTTTTGGCATTAAGGACAATGCAACTTTTTAAGTTGCGGGGCGGGGCAGTAGTAGTAGGTGTCAATTATAATTAAGTCACCTCTTGATTTTTCTTAGTCATGATTCTTTTTGGGACTTTATTTTAATGCTTAAGCTAGGAAAATATATCCTTTTCATTTTTTTTGTTTTTTTCTTTTTTTTGAGTCCAGAGTCTGACTTTTCCTAATGATAGATTGATAGATGACTTTCTTAAGAGAATAGGTCTTGTGTAGATCAAATAAAATAAAAGTGATTTTTGACTTATATGGTAATAGTTGTCTACTTAATGCATAAAACCTATTTTGTTTAGACAAATAGACCACTAAAAAAAACTTACGTAAACTTCTATTCCATTTATTAACCTGTATATCTATGTTTCTGATATTAAAACTGCTAGATACTTAGATTCCTAGTTTTGAGAGTTAAATTACTTCATGGTTGTGCCAGTATTTTCAGTGCCAGTTTTGAGAGTTAAATTATTTATATTCAGTGCAAGTTTGTGCCAGTATTTTTATTATTTCTATATTTATACATGCAATCTAGATCTTGCCTGGTTAGTCATGCCACATGTTCAAGGATAACTTAATTGAGAGATGAACTATAGGCCATTTTTATGGAACAAAAGTCACTATTAAAACTTTATGAACCTTCCAAATACTATTAATGATATCTTTATTTTCCCATTTTGAACTTTTAACTTTTTTGGTAATCTGTAAACTAGAAACTCATATCCCTTGTTTAAATTATATCTTCTCTTGAAACTTGTCCCTCCTTGCGACTAGAGGTGCACTATGAGGCTTAAAAAGACCTAAGTCGGGGGTGAAGATCGAAAAAGAAAAGTGATATGAGGCTGCAAGCCTAAGTTGGGGGTGAAGTAGAAAGTTCTAGTAATATATTAGGTTTGTCATAAAAAGAGAAAAAATGTAGAATAGCAAAGATAACTAAATAGATCTGGGTATGCTTCTCTCTGTATGAGCTGAAAAAACAAATACACACCAAGAAAAGGGAGGAAAAGAATAAAAGGAAGAACATAGGTTGAGAATTGACAAAGGCATGAAACATGCAATGTTCAAGAAAGGCTAAGTGATTATTTACCTAAATATGTATCCTACCCCAATCCTACATTATATGTTTTGAAAAGTCCTTATGTGATCTCAATAGAGTCTTTGAAAGATAATGGTAGTAGAAAATAAGGGCAAGCTTATGGTATGTGCATGTGTAACATATGAATTTTTTCTTAGTCTGATTATTTCTCTTCTCTTTAGTCTCTTTGTCCCACTGTTACTGTATATATATGTGTTTTATTTTAGGACACTTCTTTGGTCTATTATGAAGGCACCTGGATGAAAAGGCTGAATAAAGTCAAACTCCCTAACCTACGTCTCTTGAATCCATTAAAATAGCTTCGAAGTACAATATCACAGATTGAGACTACATTGTTAGTAATGTAAATTTGAGGTAAAGCAATTGATTTTAAAAAGTTGTGAAAAGAAACATGGGCCGATACTTATTTTTGAAAGAAAATATTGGTAGCAATTTCTTGAAACCATTGTAGGAAACTTGCTTCATTTTATTTGAACATGATTGTATTAGAGTCAAGTCTAGTGATACTTGCTTGAGGACAAGAAAGGACCTTAAGTTGTAGGTGTTGATGTGCCTAGTAATCAGCACATATTTTTTTATCCTTTTCTTTGTGTTTTGATTGTTCTTAGACTAGTTTTACTATGATTTCTTATTTTCTTAAAAATTAGTTTATTATTTTATAGAAATTTGATGTCTAAATAGCAAAAAATTAGAAAACACAATAAATTATCAGATTTTGGGTGATTTATGATAGTATTCTTGACCCAGATCAATCGATAGAGTGAAAATCAGAGTGTGGAAAGATTCATAGATTGTATCCAGGACCCTACAGAGGAAGGTCACAATATGGAGCAAAGTACGGTCACAAATTTAGTTGGCGACCTACACGTGAAGATGATGACCAACACTGAGAAGGACAAAACCTGCAAACAGAAGAAGATAGACTGTGAAATGACTTCACAACTAGAAAATTACTCCAAAAAGAAACACCAGTAAAACTTAAAAGGCAATTAATGGCAGTATAAATTTGACTCCGCAGATCATGAATTGATTGATGACTGTGAAGTGGACCGCTAAGCTTACCAATGAAACCTACCTTGTTATTTTAGGATTCTACTTTCTTAGACCATTATAAATAGACATGTAACATCCTATTGTCAGCTATAGAAACTTAGTTTTTTAGCATAGTTAGTTCTTGTAGTCCAAGTTTCCTTAGTTCATCAATTTTGTTCAAGCTTTCAATATTTATAATAAGTTAATGCATTATTTTAATTTATCTTTGTATTCTTTTATTATCAGTATGAGTAGCTAAATCCTCCACTGAGTTTGTGAAACCCAATGAGATTGTAAAGTACATAAGATTTTCAAGTGACTGTATATTACAAGGTTGTTTGATATCAAACATCTTTTCTTTCATAATTAAAAGGATTTATGATTGCAAAAATCAACCTATGTTATAATATCTTACTCTATAGACTCGAAAGAGCAGTTTAGGATTTAGTAAAAGAAATTTGAATGAACACGAGGTGCTAACCATTTTGATAGATTTATATTAGACATAATGAATCTACTTATCATAATTGATTTTTCTTTTTGTTATAACTCATATAGTTATGGAAGCATCATATGGCTATAAACCATTCATGAACTAGGAAAATACTGAATGGTGATACAAGAGACTTAGTCCATATCTATAATCCTAAGTGCATGTAGTTACATGATTAGTGACGAATAAAGAAATCCATTATGGAGACACAATCTTAGTGTTTTAATCTCATGAGTTTTATGATAACAGTCTATACTCTTTCAATATAAATGTTACGGATAAGAAATAGTCTATAAGTTGAGTAGCCATACTGATATGTATTCGCAAGAAGTACTCCCATATTCCATATGGTTTCGACTTTAACCTAGTTGGGTTACTATATTACATAAGATTGTGTTATATCAAAAGTAAAGGTATAGCTTGAGCATATTAAACATCCATGGTTGGTACTTTTATCGTCATTCCCAAACCAAATGGTAGATATTGAGAGCCTTGTCCTACAGACAGAGGACTAGTAGCAGCTGACCATACCTCAACCACCTGTAGATGGATTTTCCACTGTCAAAGCAATGAGTACTTTAGGATTGGAGCCCAAGATGGACTGTTTGACACTATCCATTCTCTCATCACTAGGGAAGGGCACTGATGCTCTAATTAATGTCGCCTCAACGGGTCAGACACAACATGTCACCTAGAATGTCGCAGGGGGACCTCAACTTTGTACTTGATATATTTTTGTTTATGTCTTGAGGCAATGCATATATTTTAGTTGGTTTGAGGTATTATTATTTTAGATTAGGTTGTTGACAGTAGTCGTTAAGTATAACTTGTTATTTTAGTTGTTTTTCCTTGGTTTTTCTTAGCTTAGGTTCTTTTCCAAAGATGTATTTTCAGTAACCATATAAAGCACTTTGGTTGGGTTAGTACTTTTGCATAGATTTTTGCATGTGTAGCTTTCTTTTGATATTTTGTGAATACCCCTAAAAAATTGGTTAATTTTGATAAAAAGAGTGTTAAGGAAGTTGAATTATCATTATTATGAATGGAAAAGGGCCAGAAATACCCTTCAAGTATTGAATTGGTTCAAAAATACCCTTTGTTTATCTATTGGGTCAAAAATACCCTTCCATCCACCTTTATGGCTCAAATATACCCTTATAACTAACGGACCTTTCTTAAACCATAATTAAAAATTTTATTTATTACGTGTCAGTTTTCTATTGGTTGTAAATTAAATTAATTAAAATGTTATTATCATATAATCAAAACTGGACCAAACTAAAACTACCCGACCCATCACATTTTTCACACACAACCACATGCACAACAGACTATACTCCCCTGCAAAATTCACACACGACATACCTCCACTGCCAACTCATCTTCTCCACTACCAACACCCACCTTATTCCTCCATTAACTAGTAATTCCACCATGAACACCCTTTTTCCATTTTTTTTCCAGTAAACTAACACCATAAACACACCCATTAATGAACAAAACTCTCCTCCATTTTCCATATTTCCATAGCCACACCACCATCACCTTCATCTTCATTTTACATTAAACCATCCGCCACTCTTCTCCTCCATTGTTTCTCTCCATTAACACAAAAACCAACTTCCATCACCATATACACCTTACAGTACACACCACTAAAAGGTCATCTTTCCTTTCAATCCCATTTTCCAGGAAATTCACGCACACCCATATACACATACACGCCTCATCTCCTTCATCGCAGACCAGTAACAACAACAATTTCCAGCCACCAACTTATTGCTCCATCGCCCAAACACCACAGCCACACCACCATCAATTTTCCTCCTCCATTTCCCCACTACCATTAACAGTAACGAATTACTCCCTCCAGTAACAACAAAAAATCAGCAACGACAACCAAAAAATACTCTGGCGTTCACCTTTATGGTTCGGCTAGTTTTAGTTTGGTCCAATTTTGATTATAATATAATAGAATTTTAATTAAATTAATTTACAACCAATAAAAATCTGACACGTAATAAAAAAATTAATTATGGTTTAAGAAAAGTCGGTTGCGTCTAAACACACATGCAAGTGTACGCGATCGTACAAGTAATAAAGTGGCTCTTGAGAGTCAGATGTTGAACCCATAGAGACTTATCGATTAACTATTTACTAAATTAGACTAATACTAATTATTTATTGAAGTGGTAGATTCTGAGGTATGTTTTTAAATTAACTAAAATAACTAATGAATAATTAACCAAGAGAAGAGCAGATTTTAGGCAATCAATGAATGAATCGATCTAGGATTTTGGATTCTCTAACAATCTTGTTGAGTAAACAACTTATTCGATTATCTAGTTGTTGATTTACGGGGTTGATTATATGATCATGGTCTTCCAAACCTCTAATCGCCTATTTCGATTGACCTCACAACTACATCATTGAGCGGGGATGTGATAATCCAATCCGAATGAATTTATATACCTTCCCGTTTTGTAACCAAGTAAGGCGATCTAGGTATATTCATATCCTAGCCTCAAATAAATTCTTTATTTTACTAAAGTAAAGATCTTTCTCCCTATATTCCTCGTTCTATAGATTCCCCTTCTGAGTTCACAATGAGAATATAGTTTTATTTTAATGGTAGCTAAGCATTAAAATAGTAAGCACAAGAATATAAGAATAACTATGATGATAATCAAATAAATCAAATCAAGTAATTACTAAACAATCACGTTGTTAGCTACTATAATCCTAGATAAGAAGTTTAACTCCACATAGACATGGAGCAATTACAACAAATCATCCAAAGAAATAACGTAAAAATAAATAATAAAGGAGAAGAAAGATAAAATCAAAATTCTCCGGCCTCTACAGTGGCTCCTAGCTCTCTCTAGGTCAAAAGTTGTGTAAACACTAATTTTATGAAATATTTATAGGTGTAAAAAAAAGTCCCAAATAAAATAACTGAGTTCAAAATAGACTAGAAAAAATAAAATCTGAAACACAGACTCCTCCGTGCCACGGAGACCAGCTCGACACATTGGTGGCATGTCACACCTGTATCGCCTCAAGCCACTAGATTGACAGCGAATTTCAATTCGAATTAAAAGTTCACTTTTGATTATTTTATTAACTTTATTCCATCATAAGCTTTTTATTGACTCGACTCAAGCTCATCATAACCTTTTTATTGACTATAAATTCCAAAAACTCTTCATTGAATGTGGCTCATAACCGATGCCGGTGCAGTGAGGTATTCCAATTAAGATTCTCGAACTTTGATGATTATGTCGTCATATCTAAATCAGTGAGACATCAAAGTTTGATGCATACATTCTTTTCTAGCCGGAGATAGAGGAAAATAGAAAGAGCTCTCTGCTTTATTTCCTTCTATAATCTTCCGTCTTTAATTCGTTTGTGCTCCAAATCTTTTCATCTTCACATCATTTTAATCCTACACATCAAAATATAATATTAAGCACAATCCATAAAATTAATGCTCAAAAAAGACAAATAAAAATACTAAATGTGAGGCAAATAATGACTAAAAATATATAATTTTGGCCTCAAATTACCACCCCACACTTAGAATCTTTCTCGTTCTCGAGCAAACATTAAAGCTCATATCAATAAATCAAGCTAGGGATATCACCACTTTGGTTGATACAAATAATTAGGTCATACAAAAATTTTAAACATCAAGTTCACTTCCCGATCATTACGCAAGATATACAAACAAACAACTAACCTCTAATCTCCTAACCTCAAAATCGGACTCTAACTCATCAAATTTAAGCTTGCTCACCTATTCTTGTCAAAGAAAGCTAATGACATCACCTATCTATCATGAAACAAGTGCCCTCACAAGAAAAAATAGTCTGCGCACTCAATTCAACAGATTGAATATAAATTAAGGAATTAATCTGCATCAAAGCACAACTCTTACACTCACAAAATAATTCACATGTATGCACAAAGAACCATAGGCTTACCCATGATGTACATCTCCACTAATTAAGCATGCTCGAATAGAATCAAACAAGACTTTAACGGGTTGTAATGTTGGCTAGAGGATGGGTAGGAAAACTATATAATAGTGACTTACACTCCCTAAGCACTTTACACTTTTAGACTTCATCACCCATTATTTTCTCAACTTACTTTCAGCCCTCTCTTCAACAATTATCTTCACTAGTATTCTCATCTTATCAAAGAATGTTTCTCTTTTTTTTTTTCAAACAAATTATTTTTTTTATTTTTTTTTCATGTCACATTCTTTCTAAGAGGACCTTTTCATCTCTTTGAAGCTATCATTGCTCACCTTTACTACTCAATCATCCCTTTTTTTTAGATCTAACAATTATAACCAGCCTATGTTACAGTGCTCAAGGAAGCAGGGTGCAAAAACTAGGAATTCAACAAAAGAGTCAAGGAAAAAATATGGCTACCAACAAAAGGCTACATGCTCAAAGGGGCTAACTAGTAGTATAATATTTGAAAAGGCTAAAATTCTCAAGAAAAATCAAAGAAAGCCTATTATCATCTTCTAAATAGAGCAACACGTTTTATTTTGCTTCAATAACATGCAGGGCAAGTTCTATACTAAGATGCAAAACATGAAATATGTAAATTCTCACCACACATGGCACAAGTATCAATCAAGATAGATCAATTCCACTTCTAGGACAAACAGGGTCATAGCGAACCATAAATAAAATAAGCTATATATAGAGTCACAACCATGAGCCTAGGTGTTAAAAAGTCTACTATTTTATTTACACTCAAGCACTCACAAGAAAGTACTACTCAAGCTCAGCCCTAAATTGCTAGTATCACACAAGTAAAAAATGTGGTCTTTTCTTTTCTCTCCAAAAAAATAAAAAAATAAAAATTTACTCCTAAAAAATAAAAGATAGTCAGTTCAAAGGGATCCCCTTCGAAAAAGAACCAAAAAGAAAAATTAAGGGGTGGGCGAAGTATGCTCTACTAAAGACAAAGTTTAAAAATTAATAAAAATTATTTTAATCTAAGAATAAAATAAAAATCTTTTTGTATTTTTAAACTTTTTAAATTTTTTTTTCTTTTTCACCTAAAGAAAGCGAATAAAAAACAAAAATACTATAGCATACTTCACCCTTAACAAATATCGAAAGATATTCCATCCCACACTTAAAATCATGCCTTTGTCCCCAAAGTAATAAATAAAGTAAAACGAGGATAAAGATACACCCTAAGGCCCTCTAGGGCCTAGCTAGCAACATGTTTCTTTACTTTCAATCAAGGGTCATACGCACCCCACACTTAAGCTCAAACTTGCTCCTTAGTTGATTTGGATACTCAGACTTTCCCTAAATCTGTAAAAATAAAAACAACAAAAATAAGTGACACTAAAAAAAATAAAGACTATTTACTATAAGTTGGGTTGCCTCCCAACAAGCGCCTGATTTAACGTCGCGGCACGACCCATCAACTTTTTCCTCCACCTTGAAGATATGAACTTCACCCCCAACTGCACATTGATTTTTCTGTTTCGCTCATATGATGGTGATAAGAAGATGATGGAGCCAAGTAATGGGTGGTGTATGTAGAACTGCTTGGCCCTGAAGTGAGGCATGTTGTATCTTCTCTTGTCAGGTGTAAACTTTAGAATATAGGAGTCTTAATTCCTCATCCTCCTGCTCCTCTACTGGTCTGGATGACTCCACATCCATATTATCATCTAAACATAATATAGAAAAGTGGTTCGAATGCAGTCCAATATGTTCCACCTCCAAACTTACAACATATGTCACATGCTCACTTTGACACACCTTCTCAATGTCTGACTCAAGCAAAAGATGATAGTTGAATGGTTGAAATTCTTCTTTCCTCTCTACAGACTGGCTAGTATCCATAACTATTTTTAGGAGAGAGGTATAAGAGTTAGAAAAACCATTACAATGACTTTCTTGACCACCACATATATTCCATACATCCAATTCAGCAGATTGAGTAGGTGCACACCACTCGCTCCCCTGAAAATTTTGACAAATTCTCTCCTGGTGGGATCCTCTGCAAAAACAACAAGAATCATCACCATTCGACCACCATCTATCCCAGGCTGACATATCAAGAAGAGTGATAGAAAAGTAAAAGAAACTAAAAAGATAACTACGTACGATAAATAAAATATGTACAACTCAAACAAATAACTAGAAAAAGTATAATCTAGCTAAACAATTAACAATGAAGTCCCTGATAATGGTGCCAAAAACTTGTTTTGTCCAAATGCACATGCAAGTGTACGCGATCGTACAAGCAATAAAGTGGTTCTTGCGAGCTGGATGTCGAACCCACAGAGACTTGTCAATTAATTATTTAATAAATTAAACTAATACTAATTATTTATTGAAGCGGTAGATTCTAAGATATGTTTTTAAATTAAATAAACTAAAATTAAAAAGAAAATAACTAATGAATAACTAACCAAGAGAAGAGCAGATTTTACGCAATCAATAAATGAATCGATCTATGATTATGGATTTTCTAACAATCTTGTTGAGTAAACAACTTATTCAATTATCTAGTTGTTGATTTACGGGGTTGACTGTATGATCAGGGTCTTCCGGACATCTAATCGTCTATTCTGATTGACCTCACAACTACATCGTTGAGCGGGGATGTGATAACCTAATCCGAATGCATTTATATATCTTCCCATTTTGTAACCAAGTAAGGCGATCTAGGTATATTCCTATCCTAGCCACAAATTAATTTTTTATTTTACTAAAGTAAAGATCTTACTCCCTATATTCCTCGTTCTATCTTACGATTCCACTTCCGAGTTCACAATGAGAATATAGTTTTATTTTAATGGTAGCCAAGCATTAAATAGTAAGCACAAGAATATAAGAACTACTATGATGATAATCAAATAAATCAAATCAAGTAATTACTAAACAATCACGTTGTTAGCTACTATAATCCTAGACGAGAAGTTTAACTCCACATAGATATGGAGCAATTACAACAAATAATCCAAAGGAATAACGTAAAAATAAATAATAAAGGAGAAGAAAAGATGAAACCAAAATCTTCCAGCCACCCCGGCGGCTCCTAGCTCTCTCTAGGTCAAAATTTGTATAAACACTAATTTTATGAAATATTTATAGGTGCAGAAAAAAGGCCCAAATAAAATAATTGAGTCCAAAATAGACTAGAAAAAATAAAATCTGGAACACAGACTCCTCCGTGCCACGGATACCAGTGCGCCACATTGGTGGTGTGTCACGCCAGTATTGCCTCAAGACACTGGATTGGTAGCAAATTTCAATTCAAATTGAAAGGTCACTTTTGATTATTTTATTAACTTTATTCTATTAAGTTGTCTGCTTGATTTCCTTCTATAATATTTTGTCTTTAATTTGTTTGTGCTCCAAATCTTTTCATCTTTACATCATTTTAATCCTATACATCAAAATATAATACTAAGCACAATCCATAAAATTAATGCTCAAAAAAGATAAATAGAAATACTAAATGTGAGTAAATAATGACTAAAAATATATAAATTTGGCCTCAAATCAAGGTCCGTTAGTTGTAAGGGTGTATTTGAGCCATAAAGGTGGATGGAGGGGTATTTTTGGCCCAATAAGTAAACTGAGGGTATTTTTGAACCAATTCCAATACTTGAAGGGTATTCTGGCCCTTTATTGACTTTCTAAAAGTACGCCTTATTTATTGATTTTCTAAATACTTGTTTGTTAATTTTGATGAGATAAATTCTTGTACTCAATTGAGGGCTGAAAATGTAGATATTAATATAGTTTGTGTGCCATGTGTAGTAAGAATTATATTACTCTCTTGTGTTGCTTGTTTCATCTAAAACTTACCTCGTTGGTTTGTCAACAAAGTCACTGGAGTTATGAATTTAACGACATGATCTTAATCCTTGAATTGAGAGTAAGGCTGCATTTATTTTTATTAAGATTAAGATGTTTGAATCTGAATATATATCTGAATGATTAAGATGATGCCTCTAGATCTGAATACTGAATGATTAAGAACGTTTGTTTTTCAACATCTGATTATGCATAATTTATTTATTAATAAATCACAATAAATATTTTATTAAACATAATTTAATAACCCGATCCATTGTTACAAAAATCTTCATGTCCATAGGGGCCCGGGATATGGGAAGTTTGTTAATACCTTTGAAATGGGTGCATAAAAGACTTAGTTAAATAGTTTCATAATAGAAACTTTTGTGGTGGTTGACGTCATCCTACTATAGCGGGAATGTTTTTGCTATAGTGGCTCCATGGTAGCCACCTGCATGCCGCTATAGCAGGATGCCGAAAAATAGAAAAAGACCCTCGAGTTTTTAATTAGCCTTCTCCCTTCAGTTGCAAAAGAGGACGAGGCTTCATTATAACCCCTCCCCCCCCCCTCCAGGGTTTCCTCAAGGCTCTGGAGCAATGGAGAAGAAAGGGTACGCTCAAACAAGTAAAATCCAATATTTTCCTCCGAATTTTATGCTGGAAATTACTAGAATGGAGCCAGAAGCTCAAGTTCATGCCTCTGTAGTAGATTCTTGACGCCCAAGTAAGCTAGGTTTAATTTATTAGCAAAGTCCTATCTTAGAAAATGTATTCATAACATAGGTTGATGGGAGATTCCATGTGTAGGCCTGCGGGCAAGGTGTTTGGATGGATAAAACCGATAGATTAGGGTTATGTGAATAAGATGGATATTATTGAATAAGTGTTATAATGTTGTTGATGTTGTTATGTCATTCCTTGTGAATAATTACTCGGTTAATGAGTGGAAACATTTGGTGTTGGTAACGTAATGTAGTTACATTAATAGTTGTCAATATGTTAGATATGAATGTCTTGTTCCTAGGTTGATGGATTGATTATGGGATTGAGAGGAGAACAAGTAATAAGATGGAAGGTTGGAAGTAACGAAGTGTAGATTAGAATAGTTGTGTGGTATTCTAGATACCGGTGTTCCGAGGATAGTTCTAAGGAAATGTGTTTGTGTACTTGTTCTATGTGTTGTCCGGCCCAGATATTATATTTGGTGGAAAAGGGGTAGGTGATGGTTGAATGTAGTTGAGAGTCAATTTAGTTTATGTGTGCATGTTAACTGCCTCTTTGTCTACTTGTTACAATGTATGATGTGTGAATTAACTTGTTGGATAGTATTAGAAGTTATTTAATCACCTAAAATGAGATTATGTAAAAGGACTTGTTTGAAATGCAAGTATGGTTGTATTATCTCATATAGTGATTGTATATATTGTGACATGGATTTGTAGTGTGAGATGAACCAGTAAAGATTATCGTCATGGGATTGATGGAATTTAGGGGGTATAAGGATGGGGATGTTGGAATGAGGGTGGTATAACACTTGTTCTGGCGTAAGAGTGGCAGACATTGGATGTCTGGGTTATTTGGTACATAGACAAAGCTCGTCCCCTGCAGGTCATGGCTAGTGGGCAATCATAACACCCATAGCATATGTGTACAAGGTATTGGTGAGTTTGACGGCTCCATGATTGGACCAGGTTATGTTGTTGTTGATATATTGGGTTCCTTGAGTGAACCGGTTGATGTTATTGTTGTTATTTGGATCCATGAGTGGTGTCCGGGCTATTGACATACTTGAACTATGTAAATAATTTTTAAAATCCACTGAACAAGGAAATTATGGCAAGGTCGACTTAATTGTTATTAGTCGTGGGATTGGTTTGGTGGAGTATTGTATTTATTCCTTGTTTCTCTTGTTTACTTGACTTGATGGTGTAAGGTAGATGTGGTTTAATGATATAATGCTTGAGGTCTTGTTTTATACTAAATTAAGTGTCTATATGCGTGTGGAATTAAATACATGTGTCCCTAGTTGGTGGATATTCCCACAGGTATGATTATGAATGAGTTTGAGTTAACTCGTTATTCATGGCTTGGGAAGGTTCGTAAGGACCATGTGTAGGTTTATAAATTGAGTTAATGATGATGTGTAGTTAGAAGGATGTAAAGTGTTGAGTAGTGGAGAACTAGTTTTGAATGTTGGTTGGTGGTTGACTTGTGAATTAGTGTGAACCAATACGAGGTAAGTGGGGTCCAAGAAAGAGAGTATGAAAATAGGAGGGTGGTGGATGAAACTATGAGAACTTAGTTTGGCTTACTTTATTAACTAAGTGCACCTTTTATTTTGGATATTTAAGTTGTGTTTACATTATTTAACTTGGGTCTGCCGATGTTGCTTACCAGTACGTGTGGTTGTACTGATGCTACTCTTAAAATAGGTATAGTTTGTTGCAGGATCAGTTTAGGTTTCATTGCTTGATGAGGATAGAAATCTCCAGCAGCTTCCATCTTCTCATTTCTATGGTGGAAGCAGGGTCTTGTTTATTATTCTCATCTTGTAGTAGCTCTTGTAACTGTTTAGACTAGATCTTCGGGGTAGAGTATTCCTTTATGTATTGAAGAATTGTAATAAAATTTTGTAATAATTGAAAGGCTTAATGACTTTCTTTTATAACTTTCGCATATTTATCATTGGGTGGTAAGGGTTCTCCTATCTAGGTGAATTTGAGTAGGTACCCTCACGATCTGGTTAGTTGGGTCGTGACACATAATAAATATAAAATTCAAATAAAACTTAATTACACATCATATCAATAAAATATTTTTAAAAACCTTTATTAAAACAAAATAAAATAATACATAGATTGAAATTCCCTCATCATGTTTTGAGGTTTGAATTTAATCTTAGCAATTTTTTTTGTATCCCTATTCAATTTGGGTATAAATAAAAACATCAAGTAATATCATCATATGAAATCTCCAAGCATGTCGAATACCAAGCAGGAAGAATTGAGAAGAAAAGGAGAATGAAAAACAACTTTGGAACTCTTTTTTATGCAAAATAAAGTGCTCCTTCTAATTCTAAAAATATTAATAGTAGATTATCTTAGGAACAGTTGTTTAAGCTTAGATTATATCAAGAGGAATTTTTTCATGAATGATGCCTAGAACGTTGTTACCTTCAATGAGATTAAGATAAGCAGATTCTTTGAGCCACCATTTTATTACAAATGGATAATCAAATAAAAAACTACAAAAGATTTTGTGTTTTACCCCAACATCAAAAAAACACATAAAGATTTCAGGTAGAAAATAAGTCAAGCAGAAATTTTGAAATCTAAACAAAAGAAGCCAGGAAGAAGTTTGGAAATCTAATACTACTAAAGAAAAAAGGTTCTGCTATAGGAGAAAGAGAGCGATAGTTGGAGATAGAGTCTGAATGCTAACCAAACATGGTCACAGAACTAAGCAATTTAGACTTATCCAGACCTATTAAGAGACTTTTTAAAGAAAATAAATGCACTTATGGGCTAAACTCTGAACCATTCAGATTCAGACTTCCATTAAATGTAAACAAATGATGCCTCAACCTCATTTGAAGGTTTGTCAGCCTACTCGTAAGTTGAGTGATCCCATTTTCCCCATTTGAACCTCTTGATCCCTTATTTTTCCACCATATTACCAGACAAATCCCATTTTTAAGAAATTTACTCTTTTGAACCAATTTCTCCTTAATGCACTTAATTGAAGATGAGGCTAAATTCCTAAGTTATAGGTGGAACATATGATGGAAAGGTAGAAAGGTGTAACACTTCCAAAGTTCATGCATGTTATTGGTGGATTACGATGTGTTTTAGGGTCATGAGAAGTCCCTAACACGTAGTTGAATTGGAAACTCCTCTTCCGACCAAGTTCTAGTATGAGACTCTTTTTGAGTCAACTTCAAATGATCATAACTCCTTGAATATAAAGAGTTTTGTAGCTCAAGACCCAGCAAATTAAAGGTCTTTGAGTCTTCTTTCTAATGCCACTAACCATTTGTCAATCCAATTCCAGAGTAAAACGTTATGCTCAGTTTACCAAAAGGTGTTTGTTTGCTAGAGTGTGACGACAGGCATGACAAACTGTAGGTAGAAGAAATAAAAAAACTTCTCTCACTTCTCTCTAGGTGCATATTGGCATAACATTTGCCCATCGAATTTGGCCATGTCCAGAGGCTGGGAAAGGAGAGAGGGGCACGTGCGTGTAAGCCTATTATAGTGATTAGGTAGAGAGAACAAAGCCAAGCTTAAACAAATAGAGATATTCATGGAAAATTAGCAATAGAAATTACCCCCATTAACTCTCCTGCTCAAAGGTTAGAACAAAGGGCCATGGAGTGGTGGACCTAGAAATCAAATCAGATCTTTGAGTATAATAGTTTATTGAGAGAGTTTGACAGTGGTGTGAACCTTGAATCTCAGTAGTGCCCCCACTATTGGAACTAGTAGCACTGAGCCCGCATCTAGGGAAAGGAAAAAAGAGCTACCTAAGTTGGGATATAAGCACAGAAATGATAAATTTTGGACCAGCTTATTTTTAGGCAATCGATATACTAAAAATGGTATGAAGCTAACCTACATACCCTCTACGATCATCACTGGAATAGTAATAGTGCAGTTTGAGCAAGATGAAGTGGCTAAAGAAATTGAGAAATGGAGTAATGCATTAATAGTCTATGTGATAGGAGAAGCTGAGAAGCTCTAGGATATAAATATATGAGTCTATTTATAGCTAAAACATGGGTGGATGTAGCAGAGCCTAATATCTACTTACATGAAGAGGGCTACTATATAGTAAAATTTTAGAATAAGGAGGACATACATAAGATACTATATGTAGGGACTTACTCTATCAATAATCAACCACTGATATTGAAACCATGAACCTTTACTTTTGAAATAAATTTGGAGTTTTTGACGGACATGCCATTATAGGTGAAGTTCCCAAATTATTATCGATGAGCTATTGAAGTTGCAATTTTCTAAGTCGTATTGATAGTGTCATTAGCACACCTTTGTATGTGGATGAATGCACCAGAAAATGAGCTAGAATCTCTTTTGTTTGTATGTTGATTTAGGCTAATGTCACTAAGCGTTTACCTAGTGAGATTGTGGTGTCAACACTAGATGGGAATGAGTTTATGCAGTTGTTAGTTATGATTGGAAACCAAAATTTTATGAAAAGTGTCAAGTGATTGGACATGTATGTCTAGACCAAAGGCCACCAGAGGAACATCAGTTTGTGCAACCATGATAAAGGAGGAGAGCTAGTAGAGTACCTCAAGATAACTAGCATGCTAACCCACCTCGACCCTTTGTGTGGAATAGATTTGCCCAAGGGTGGCAGCCTAAAGATCCTAATAATACAATACTTGAACTGGATCATACGCATGGGAAAGGTGATCTAATTGACTCTTAGGTACATCCTCATACCTATACAGTTAAGAAAGAGATAGAAATAAGGGTCATCAATAAGGTAACTAATTCACCTGATGAGCATTTAGCCACTGGTACATCCAAAGTATGTGTTCCAACTCATCCTTCTCCCCTTGAAGGGGATCAAATTGCTCCCGCTATATACTTTGGTGGTCTGAGCATAACCAGTTATGGTAAAAAAGAGTAGATACATCAAATAAGTATAACTACCCCTATACTAGGGTAGCTCTGGTATTACCTGTAGAGTCCCCATATTAGGTGTTAATGCTAGGAAGCTGAGAAATTCACAAGGGATGAGAGTGATCAAGGGAAATAGTTCCACGACCTCCTTTCATAGGGGTGGTTTACCACCATTGTCATGACTTGGTTAGTGTAGAATATTAGGGGGTGAATAAGAGATATAAACAAAGGGAACACAAAAACTATATTCCATAAAAGCATATTAAAATAGTTAGCCTCCTGTAAACAAGAGTGAAAGCACATAAGTCTAGTAGAGTGATGAATCAGATTGTTCCCAAATGGAGTAAATAGGAGAACTATCAATAAGCTTACAATGGTTGAATTTGGTTACTATAGGATGATGACATATATGCAGTTGATGTATTATAGAAGAATACCTAGTTTATTCATGCTAGTACAAAAGGAAAAGGTGATGCTTTCCACTATCTCCTCACTATTGTTTACGGGGATAATATTATTATACAAAAAAGAGCTTTATAGGATGAATTGAGCAAGTTAGCCCTCACTTCAGCTCCTATGGTTAATCAGTAGGGACTTTAATACTATATTGAGCCCTCATGATAGAATATTTGGGAGCCCTGTTACTAGTATGGAGATTAAGGATTTCTCTCAGTGTATCCATAATCTCTCACTCAATAAAATTGCTTGGAAGGGGGAGTTTTATACTTGAACTAATAAACAACATCGGGGTGATAGAATATGTACTAGACTGGATAGATGCTTTGGTAATGCCCTATGGATAATGAATTAGGGGCATCTATATACTGAATATGATTTACCTAATGTCTCTGACCATTCACCCATGCTCCGTAATATTTAACAACCTAGATGGTATCATAAAATACCATTCAGGTTCTTTAATGTTTGGGCAAGCCATGAAAATTTCTTGTAGTTAGTTGATACTAGATGGAAAAAAATCTCTCCTAGGAAAGCCATGGTCATAGTCTAGGCTAATTTGAAAGCATTAAAGCTTTTATTGAAGTGGTTGAACAATGATGTGTTTAAAAATATTAGCAAGCATATCAGTCAAGCTTGGAAAGAACTCAAAGCAATACATGAGAACATA
Organism: Capsicum rhomboideum; assembly: GCA_031232105.1. Classification (NCBI taxonomy): domain Eukaryota; kingdom Viridiplantae; phylum Streptophyta; class Magnoliopsida; order Solanales; family Solanaceae; genus Capsicum; species Capsicum rhomboideum. The sequence continues at coordinate 49,827,801 of CP124714.1, forward strand.
AATATCATGTACAGAATATAAATATCATGTATTTAGACCATTTACTTTATCAGGAGAAGTCTACTATGCTAATGTTATAAAAGTGGTCACTTATTGATGAAAGCGTAATAAAACAAAACTCAAGGATACAATGGATGAGATTAGGGGACTCCAATACCAAATATTACACATCTATAGTCAAAGAGAGAAGCGAGAGAAAACATATTCATGAACTCAAAGCATTATATGGGACTAAATTGATTGAACTAGAGTCTATTAAGAAAGATATTATACAATACGACAGGGGATTGATGGGAATAGATGTCAGTACTCTGCCTGCTATAGATAGAACTATCATGGCAAATGGACCACAACATAGTCATGACCAGAAACTATTCCTTATTGAAAAGATTACTGATCTGGAAATCAGGAATGGACTTTGGGAATAGTGAAGACAAAGCTCCAAGGGTAGATGGCTTTAATGCTTGCTTTTTCAAGAAATCATGACCTATTATCAAAATTGATCTAACCTTAGCTATGACAGAGCTTTTTACCACAAGAAAGCATCCCAGATGAGTCAACTATGCAACTATCACCTTAGTACCTAAGGTTTCTTTCCCTAACACTCTCAAAGAATATAGGTTAATAGCATGGTGTACAGTGCTTTGAAAGATTATCTCTAAGGTTCTAACCAAGAGACTATAAGTTGTTATGCCTTCAATTATGTATTGCGCTCAGGTTGGTTTTATCCTTAAAAGGAAAATTATAGAAAATATTATTTTGGCTGATGAATTTGTGAAGGTTTATACTAAAAAGCATAACTCTCCTAGGTGTATGATCAAGGTGGATTTTTAAAAGGTATATGACTCAGTTGAATAGGATTACTTGGAACAAATTATGGAAGAGATTGGTTTTCCTACTACATTCATCAACAGGATCATGAAGTGTGTAAGAATAGTGAATTATTCTATCACTGTAAATATGGAGCCTACTGAACCATTTGATGTAGCTAAAGGACTTAGTCAAGAGGATCTCATTTCCCCTCTCTATTTACAATAGTTTTGGAATATATGAGTAGGTTGTTAAATGGACTAAAGGCCATGAAAGAGTTCAAACTTCACTCAAGGTATTCCAAGTTTGGCATAATACATCTAAGCTTTTCAAAAGCTGATGATTTACGATTGTTTGCTAGAGGTGTTGTAGTCTACTTCTTGTTTAGAATAGTGTTACTTCTGGCTTGCAAGTAAATATGAAAAAAAAATTGCATATCATGGGGGCTTAATCAAATAAAAAAGGAAAATGTATAGAGGCAATTGGGATATAGTTTGGGTGAACTCTCTTTCAAATATCTGGGAGTGCCTCTGGCCACCAAGAAGTTGTCCCTAATCCAGTGTGACCCTCTGATTGAAAAATATATTGGAGAGAATAGTTTCTACGATAGCTAAAGAATTATCCTATGCTGGCAGGTTTCAACGAGTACAAAGTGTCTTGTTTGGTATTTGGGCTTACTGGTCACGGTTATTCAAATTCCCACTGAGGTGATGAAGGTGATAAAAGATCACTGTAAGAGTTATATATGGTCTGGAACTAGTGTTATCACTAAGAGATCTTTCATATTTTGGGATCGACTATGCTCTCCCAAATGTGTTGGTGGCCTTAATCTTATCAATCTCAAACTATGGAATAATATTGCTTTCGTTAAAATCTAATGGGACCTGTCTTAAAATAAATACAAGCTATGGGTCTAATAGGTACATAAATTTTATATAAAGCAACAATCTCTGGACCAAATGCTAATTCCTACATAGGCTAGTTGGATGGTGAGACAGATTATTACAGCAATAAAGACAGCAACTCAGATCCAACAAAGAGAAGTTTTAAGGAAAGTGTTATAAGACAAGCTTACCTTTAGCGTCTTAGCATCACTAGAGTCTGATGAAAATGTTTTATGTTTAGAACTGATGATAGAAATAAGGCCATTTTCACACTGTGGTTGCATTTTCATAACAGATTGCCTACTGGGATAGACTACTAAATTGGGGCATGGATGTTGATGTAGGATGTGTCCTCTGTCCCTCTTTTATTGAAACTTATGATCATATTTTCTTTCAATGTGTTTACTAGATCCCTTAGGTAGAGCCTAATGATTTCGCTCAAAATTCAACACTATAAATCTAGCAACTAGGCACAACATCTCAAATGGATCATTGCATAGGCTAAGGGTAAATCTCAAGTTGCAAATGTGTTTAAATTGGTCTACACTGAAGGCATACATGACATCTGATTAGAAAGGAATCAAAGGGTGTTTTGTAATGATCCATTCCATTGCTATAGCATTACTTGTGGTGTAAGATCTTGGGTAGAGTTGTGCTTAGGATGAAAGTTGTGAAAATCTTAGGATAGGGTTAGTTCAGATAAAATCTGAGTGGCATATGGTGTAGAGACCCTTTGTATTTCATAGTGGTTGGTGAATTGGTTTTATAGGTGTGACATGACAGATAATAAGTTTAGTGATCTATAAAAACTGTCAAAATAAAATTTAGGTGTATAGAACTCCTGTTATAGTGTTTGTCACGTAGGATAAATCCATATTATTAAAAACCAAAGGTTGTGTTGTAAAAGAGGTAAATTTTGAAGTTCCCCTAAGCTACTGGTAAAGCTATGCCTTAGCGGCCTCATCGTCTGTATAGTAAGACCACCATAGCAGTTAGGATGACAGTCATAGTAGTCAATGACGTGAGGCTAGGGACCAACATAGCAGGACACTAGGCCGCTATAGTGAAACCACTGTAGCAGGTAATGGATCACTACAGTGGTCATCAGGCAGTGTTTAACGCTGAGTTCTAATTTTTTACATTAGTTTTTCCCAAAACATCCAAATCTTGACCTAAGGCTTGTAGGGAAGATTCTCTTTTTGTTTGGGAGATTTATACTCTTGAGGTAAGCTCATTCCACCCATTTAACATAGATTAATCCCTTTTAATTTCTTCAATCACTAGAATTAAATGTTAGGAAGAATTCATGGGCTAAAGCCCCAAAATTGATGAACTGATATGGATTGCCTATGGGTAGGCTTAAACTCAATTGTAAAGGGTTCTAGGTTTATAGACTTAACTTCTTAATGCATAACTCTTCCTCATTGACATGAATTATGGGGAATTTAGGCAAATTGATGGGTAAAAACCCCGAATTGGTGGTTTAGGATATGAATTAGGTCAAAATCTATGGGTTTTAGCTCCTAATGCTTAGAATTGAAGAATAAGTTGTTGATTTCTCCTTGTTACTATTTTTAGATCAAGAACAAGCCGAATCTATGAGAAAGGGCAAAGCTTTAGTGGATTAGAGCATTTTGAGCTTGCGTTTAAGGTAGGTTATGGTTTGAATTGTAGTTATAGACTTAATTTGGATTTCATGTTTATTCATATATTAAATGTGTATAAATTGGCATTTGAACATACTTATGATTCTATGAGTTGGTGAATATGAGTTGTATACATGAAATGATGAGCTTGAATTTGACTAAGTGTTTAGACAAAGTGTGTACTTCTATAATTGGTGAACTATATTATATCATGATTGGTATTTGTTTAAAATTCATGCATTATCTATTCAAAGAGTCAGTAATAGTGTTCGTCGCAAAAGGCTAAATCTATATTGTTGAAAAACAAAGGTTGTGTTGTAAAAAGGGTAAAATTTAGTAGTTCCCCAAAGCTACTGGTTAAGTTATGCCTTAGCGGCCCCAGTGCCGTTACAGCGAGACCTTCATAGCAGTTAGGCTGACCATCATAACAGTTAGTGATGTGAGGCGAGAGACCACCAAAGCGGGCCACTAGGTATCTATAGTAGAACCTCTGTAATAGGCAGTAGGTCAATGCAACGGTCATCATGACGTGTTTAACATTAAGTTCTAAATTCTTACATTTATTTCTCCCAAAACATCCAAAACTTGACCTAAGTCTTGTGTGGGGAGATTATCTTCTGGTTTGGGTGATTTATACTCTTGAGATAAGTTCATTCCACCCATTTAACATAGATTAATCTATTTTGATTCCTTTAATCACTAGAATCAAATATTAGGAAGAATTCATGGGTTAAAGCCCAAAAATTGATAAACTAGTGGGGATTACCTATGGGTAGGATTAAATTCAATTGCAAAGGGTTCTAGGTTGCTAGACTTAACTTCTTAATGTATAACTCTTCCTCATTAAAGTGAATTATGGGGAATTTGTGTGGATTGATGGGTGAAAACCACCAAATTGGTGTTTTAGGCTATGAACTAGGTCAAACCTATGGGTTTTAGTTCCTAATGCTTATAATTGGAGACTAAGTTGTTCATTTCTCCTTTTTTACTATTTTTATACAGAGAACAATCCAAAGTTGCAAGAAAGGGTAAAGCTTTAGCGAATTAGAGCATTCCGAGCTTGCATTTGAGGTAGGTTATAATTTGAATTGTAGTAATAGACTTGATTTGAATTTCATATTTATTCATAAGTTAAATATTTGTAAATTGTCTTCCAGGCGTACTTGTGATTCTGTGAGTTAGTGGATATGAGTTGTATACATAAAATGATGATCTTGAATTTGACTAAGTATCTAGACAAAGTGTGTATTTGTATAATTGGTGCACTGCATTATATCATGGTTGGTATTTGGTTGACGTTCATGCATTATGATATTCATAGGGTCGGGTACTGCACCAGCATATATTACTTATATTCGGAGGGTCGGGTACCAAACCAATATGGTACATGGATGAAGCTAGTTCCCTACAGGTCATGACTATTGGGCAGATAAGTATATTTAGTATGTATGTACAGAATGAGATGAGGTAATGATGATTTTTTATGTATTGCTACATGTTCATATTCATTTGATTGTTCATTACATTTCACTACATATTGCACTAAATTGAGGAAGCATAAGTCTACTTTTGTAAGATGGATTGGTGATAATTGGTTGATGTATTTATGCTAGTAGTATGTAGAAGAGTCATAGACTCTCCCTTTGTTGTTGAATTTATGTGTATGAAGGTTGGTTTAGTTGAGGTTATTTGTTGACTAAGTGATTATCTGTGGATTGGTATTTGTTGATTTAAATTGCTTATTATGTGATGAATGCTAATTTGCTCATATTTGATTTATGCTTAAGTGTGGATCTGAGTTTAGTTGACCGATGATGCCTACCAATACATAGTGTTTGTACTGGTACTACCTATGCTCTTTTTTTATTGAGTGTAGAAAGTGTTCTTGCAATTAAGCTGATACCTCGGATTTATTTCGTTACCAGTAGCTTTTCGATCCAACGGTGAGTGCCTATTTTCATGCAGTCATTGGATCTTTTCATTGATCATGCCCACTCCTTAGAACAATAACATTCCTTATTTATTTATATTTGGGATAATCATATTCGACTTTGATTTTGATTAGAATGATCTTATACGGTGATTTTCGGGTCCTTGGGATGATGTAATAGGTAGTTATTTTCCTCATATTAATCTATCTATTATTTTTATTGGATATTATTATCCTTTTGATTAGGAAGTATTTATAAATGTTAAGTGTTCAGTTAAGGGTTTTGGTTTCGATGGTTCTCCCATCAAGGGGCTAGTATGGGTGCCAGTCACGACCATTTAAGTCATGACCAAGATGGTATTATAGACCTAGGTTCATTGATCTCATCGTACAAGTACGAGTCTACTAGAGTCTTGCATAATGGTACAGAGACGTCTGTACTTCTCTTTGAGAGGATATAAGACTTTAGGAAGTTTCTCTCTTCTTCTTTCTTTCGTGCTAGTACTTGATTCCAATTGGTATCTGGTGGTCCAAATTTGTATTTGACTTTTTTCACTCTTGTGTCATAGATGGTTAGGACAAGCATCGAGACAGCAGTAGCACCAGTACCTAAATCAGCCATTAGGGCCACAGCTCGAGGCAGAATTAAAGTGAGGAAGTGGTCATGGGGTAGTACCCACCAAGGGTGGAGCTCAAGCCGCTGAAGGTCCAGCAAGACAGAGATCAGAGTCTCCTCCCCCATATGAGCATATTTTAGACATGGTTCAGAACTAGGAAGTGGTACTAGAGGATAGAGAGGTACCGATTCAGGACACAGTTTAGGGAGGTGCAGCATAAGTTTTGATGTATTTTGAGCTGAATCAACAGGTTTTGGGATAGGTGTACAATGGCAGTTCCGATTGTTCAGCATCCAGGGTTACAGCATGCCACTATCGTGGCACCCAGAATGGATGAGGGGTCATAGACTGGTGCTTTTCTACAGTAGGTTTTGGGTCCGGTGATGATTGGAGACGAGCATGACTTACTCTGTAAGTTTCTTAAGATGAATCCTCCTATTTTTCATGGTGCTGCATCAGAGATGCTTATGAATTCATTATGGATTGTCATAAAAGGCTTCACAAGTTGGGAGTGGTAGAGAGGTATGGTGTGGAGTTGTTTCTTTTTAGTTGCAGGGGAATACCAAGATGTGGTGGAGAGCATTCATTGAGTGTAGATTTGCAGGTTTGCCTCCATTGACTTGGACTCAGTTTCATTCTGTCTTCTTGAAGAAATATGTAACATATACTCTTAGGGATAGGAAGAAGGAGGAGTTCACTAGACTCAAGCAGTGAAGTATGTCGATTGCAGCCCTATGAGGTCAAATTCTTGTTTTGTCCAGATATTTTTCACAGTTGTTAACTACTGAGGAGGAGAGAATTCATTTGTTTATATAATCATTAAACGCCATTCTTCAGGTTTCTGTACTTCAGATGACATCTTTGGGTAAGACCTTTTAGGAGATGGTTGAATTTATTAAAAAGGTAGGGGTGTGAGGCAAAATCAGGGAGAAGAAGCCTTGTAAGGTAGGAAATTATAGTGGTTTTTGTTCTTGGGGCCAGAGTTTACTGGGATACCCTGCTCATCCCATTCAGTCTGTAATACTTGTGTCTGTTGGAGGTCCTTCGGGGGCCAGCCAACCATTTTTAGATTTTAGTGGTTATTTTTCTTCGTCATCATCAACTCAGTGACCCATCCTAGATCGTACATGCTATGAGTACGGTGGGGTTAACCACATTCAAAGGAATTTTCCTAATTATAGATACTCTATTATTTAGGCGCAGTAAACTTTTTAAGCCTTGGTTCTAGTAGGTAGGTGAGGTAGAGGTAATGTTAGGGGTCGTCCACATGGTGGGCTTAGTGGTCACCAGGCTAGTAGAGGTGGAAACCATACCAACCAAAGTGGGGGATATGTTGATCGAGGTGGTGCTCAAGCGGGTGATAAGGCCTACTTTTGTATTTTTCTAGGAAATCCCAAGGACGCGGCTTCAGACGCGATGATCACAGGTACTATTCTTGTTTGTGACTACATGGCTACTTTTTTGTTTGATATGGGTTCCACATTCTCATATGTCTCTATTAAATTTGCTTTGGGTTAGGATATGTATTGTGAAATGTGTGATGCTCCTACATATGTGTCTATGCTAGTTGAGGTTTTGTTCGTTGTTAATCAGGTTTATCGGTTTTGTTATTTATAGCTCATGGGATATTAGACTTGGGTTGATTTGGTAATTCTAGACATGGTAGATTTTGACATCATCTTGGGGATGAATTAGTTACCCCATACCATGCAGTTCTTGATTGTTATGCCAAAAAATTCACTGTAGCTATGCCTGAGATGGATAGATTAGAGTAGGAGGGTTAGTATAAGCATGCTCCTCTGAGACTTATATCCTTAACTCATGCCAATAAGTTAGTTGGGAAGAGGTGTAAGTCTTTTCTAGCTCATCTTTAGGATACTAGTGTTAAGGTCCTTCCTATTGCGTTAGTTCCGGTGGTATGTGAATTCTTAGAAGTGTTTCCTGATGATCTACCAGGGATACCACCTGATTATGACATCAATTTTTGCACAGACCTAGAGTCAAGCACTCGTTCTATTTCCATCCCTTCTTATAGAATGGTAATAGTAGAGTTAAGGGAGCTAAAGGCTCAGTTGCAAAAATTATTGGGTAAGGGATTCATTCGCCCTAGTGCTTCTCCATGGGGTGCTCCTGTTTTGTTTGTTAAGAATAAGGATGGTAGTCTATGTATGTGCATACACTATCGGTAGTTGAATAAAGTTATAGTTTATAACTAGTACCCATTACCCAGGATAGATGACCAATTTGATTAATTATAAGGTGCTTCTGTGTTTTCCGAAATTGACTTGAGGTCCAATTATCACCAGCTTAATATTCAGGCCAAGGATATACCAAAGACAAGTTTCTGAACTCATTATGGTCATTATGAGTTTTTGGTAATATCTTTTGGATTAACTAACACCCCATCTACTTTTATGGGGTTGATGAATGGGGTGGTCAAGCCATATTCAGATTCCTTTATTATTATTTTTATTAATGATATTTTGGTGTACTCCAAGAGTAGGGAGGAGCATGAATCTCACTTGTGCATTATCTTAGGGCTGCTAAAGAAGAAGAAACTCTATGCCAAATATTCTAAGTATGAGTTTTGGTTGTCTTCAGTGTCCTTCTTGGGGCACGTGGTTTCTAAGAAAAAAGTTATGGTAGACCCGCAAAAGATTGAGGTGGTTAAGAATTGGACTAGGCCTACCTCTAGGACTATAATTTGCAGCTTTGTGGGGTTGGTTATTTACTATCATAGGTTCGTGAAGGGGTTTGCTTCTATTATTACTCACTTGACTAGATTGACTCAGAAGGAGGTGTCTTTTGTATAGACTAATAAGTGAGAAGAGATCTTCCAAAATCTCAAGATTTTGTTGACTTCAACTCCTATCCTTGCTTTGATGGTAGAGGATAAGGACTTTATTATGTTTAGTGATGCCTCAAATTTTGGTTTAAGTGTTGTTTTGATGCAGGAAAAGAACATGATTGCATATGTTTCTAGGCAGCTGAAAAATCATGAGAAGAATCATCCCACCCATAATTTGGAGCTGGCAGCAATGGTGTTTGCTCTTAAGATATAGACACACTATTTGTATGGGGTGAAGTGTGAAGTATTCACTAATCACCATAGCTTACAACATGTCTTTACCCAGAGAGATCTAAATCTGAGACATCAAAGATGGATGAAACTACTCAAGGATTATGACATTTTAATTCTCTATCATTCGGGCAAGACCAATGTTGTAGCGGATAGATTGAGTCAGAAGATGGATAGTATGGGTAGTTTGGCATATTTTGTTTCTGGACGTCCATTGGTTAGGGAGGTTCAGACCTTAGCTAATAGTTTTATCAGATTCCATGTGACCAAGAGAGGAGGACTATTAGCTAATATAGAGGCAAGGTCTACTTTTCTTGACTAAATTAAGGCTAGACAGTTTGAAGATGTGAAGTTGAGTAAGGTTCACGATAAGGTGTTGCAAGGTGATGTCAAAGAGGCCATTCTTGATGATACAGGTGTGTTGAGGATTAGAAGATGAGTTTGTGTGCCTCGTGTAGATGATTTGATTCCAACCATTCTTGCGGAGGCATATAGTTTAAGGTACTCCATACATCCTGGTGTGACAAAGATGTGTCGTAACTTGAGGCAACACTATTAGTGGCATTATATGAAGGGGGATATAGTGGATTTTATGGCTAAGCGTCAGAACTGCCAACAAGTGAAGTATGAACATCAAAGGCCCACTGGTACTTGTCAAAAAATGCCCAGTCTTAAATGGAAGTGGGAAAGGATACCATGGATTTCATAGTTGGCCTTCCCAATACTTTGGGAAAATATAATTCGATATGGGTGACTATGGACCGGTTGATTAAGTCTGCACACTTCATTCCAGTGCAGGTATCATATAATGTGGATAAGTTGGCCAAGATTTATGTTAAGGAGATTGTCCGACTACATGAGGTGCCTATTTTTATTATTTAGATAGAGGTATATAGTTTATCTCTAACTTTTAGGAAAAATTTTAGGAAGAGTGGGGCACTAAATTGGATCTAAGTATAGCCTTTCATCCTTAGACTGATGGGCAGTTTGAGAAGATGATCTAGTGTTGGAATACATGTATCGAGCGTGTGTCATTGGTTTTTATGGTAATTGGGATCAGTTTTTACCATTATGCGAGTCTGCGTACAACAACATCATTTGAGTATAAATATGACCTGCGTACAATAACATCATTTGAGTATAAACATGACTTCTTCCGAAGCATTATATGGGAGAAGGTGTAAATCTCCCATTGGGTGGTTTGAAGCCTTTAAGGTGAGACCTTGGGGTACCAATTTATTAAAAGAGTCAATGTAGTAGGTTAGATTCATATAAGAGAAGCTTGTAGCGGCTCAAAGCTAGCAGAAAGAGTATCTGGATAGAAAGGTGTATGATATGCATTTCATGGAATATGAGCAAGTGTTTCTCAAGGTTTCACCCATGAAGGGTGTGATGTAATTTAGGAAGAAGGGTAAACTTAGACTAAGGTACATTGGACCATTTGAGATCTTGAAGGGTATAGGATCGGTGGTTTATAGGTTGGCTCTACCTCTGAGTTTGTCAGGAGTCCATCCAGTGTTTCATGTTTTGATGCTCAAGAAGTTCATGGGGATGGTGATTATATCATTCATTAGAATTCGATTTTGCCTTATGAGAACCTCTCTTATGAAGAGGAACCTATTGTCATTCTTTATAGGGATGTTTAAAAGTTTGAGAACTAAAGTGATTTTATCCGTAAAAGTCTAGTAGAAAAACCATCATGTTAAGGAGGCCACTGGGGAGACTGAAGCGAACTTGCGTAAGAGATATCCGCAGTTGTTCACGAATTCAGGTAATTTTTTCTTATTTTTCCTCTTTTCCTTCTAGTTATCATTTGGGGATGAAAGATTATTTAATTGGTATCTGATGTAACAACCCATCATGTTGTTATAGCATTGCTTGTAGTGTAAGAGTCCAGGTAGATTTGACCTAAGGCTAGAGTGAGTTCAAATAAAATCTGAGAGTCGTGTGGTGTAGACACCCTTTATGTCTTGTAATGGTTGGTGAATTAGTTTTATAGGTGTGACATGATAGATAAGAAGCTTAGTGATCTACACAAACTTTCAAAATGGAATTTGGGTGTGTAGAACTCTGGTTATAGTGTTTGTTGCAATAGGATAAACTGTGTTGTTGAAAAACAAAGGTAGTGTTGCAAAAGGGGAGAAATCAAGAAATTCCCCTAAGCTACTAATTAAAATCCATCGTAATTGTTTGGCTGACCATTGTAGCAGTCAGCGATGTAAGATGAGGGACCGCCATAGCGGGTAATGGGGTGCTACAATGGTTATTGGGCAGTGTTTAACACTGAGTTCCAATTTTTGACATTATTTTCTCCCAAAACATCCAAAACTCGACCCAAGGATTGTGTGGGCGATTATCTTCTGGTTTGGGTGATTTATACTCTTAAGGTAAGTTCATTCCACCTATTTAACATAGATTAATCCCTTTAAGTTCCTTGAATCACTAGAATAAAATGTTAGGAAGAATTTATGGGTTAAAGCCCTAAAGTTGATAAACTAATGGGGATTGCCTATGGGTAGGCTTAAACTCAACTGCAAAGGGTTCTAGGTTGCTAGACTTAACTTCATAATTTGGAACTCTTCCTCATTAATGTGAACTATGGGGAATTCGGGCAGATTAAAGGGTGAAAACCACTGAATTGGTGGTTTAGGCTATAAAAAAGGTCAAAACCTATAGGTTTTATTTCCTAAAGCTTAAAATTGGAGAATAAGTTGTTTATTTCTCCTTGTGTACTATTTTTAGACCGAGAACAATCCAAAGTTACAAGAAAGGGCAATGCATTAGCGAATTAGAGCATTTCAGACTTGTGTTTGAGGAAGGTTATAATTTAAATTGTAGTTATAGACTTGATTTGGATTTCTTGTTTATTCATAAGTTAATTATTAGTAAATTTTCCTTCGGGCATACTTGTAATTCTATGAGTTGGTGGATATGAATTGTATACATGAAATGATGAGCTTGATTTGACTGTGTCTAGACAAATTATGTACTTGTATAATTGGCGCACTACATTATATCATGGTTGGTATTTTGTTGGCATTCATGCATTATTATATTCAAAGGGTCGGGTTCCACACCAGTATGGTACATGGATGAAGAAGGTCCCCTGCAGTCCATGACTATTGGGAAGATAAGTCCCTTTAGTATGTATGAATAGGTTGAGATGAGGTGATGATGGTTTTTTATGTATTATATGTTAATATTCAATTGATTGTTCATTGCATTTCATGACATGTTGCACTAAAATCAAGGTTGCATAAGTCTACTCTTGTGGGATAGATTGGTGATAATTGGTTGATGTATTTACACCTGTGGCATGTAGAGGAGTCATAGACTCTCCCTTTGTTGTTGAATTTATGTGTATGAAGGTTGGTCTAGTTGAGGTTATTGGTTGACTAAGTGATTATCTGTGGATTGGTAATTGTTGATTAAAATTACTTGTTATGTGTTGAATGCTAATTTGCTCATATTTGATTTATGCTTAAGTGTGGGTCTGATTTGAGTCGCCCGATAATGCCTACCAGTGATACGCCCAAACTACAACTCCCTTTCAGGAAGCGTAAGCAGTCATTGTCAAAAAATAGAACCCAACAGAGGTTGGGGTTGAATCACATAGGGAATAAGGTGATAACCAAGTTGTATGTAGTTTAAATGATGATTAGTCAACAATTTCCATGAAATAGGGGGTTTGTATTGAAAGTTTGTTGAACAGTTTCTCTTGTGTCAAGTTATGATGGTCAAATTTGCAATGCTTAATTCAATGGAGAGAAGAAAAACTAGGATTGTGTTCACCTTGGCTTCCAATCGCTTTCGAGTTTAGTACAATATGAATTTATATCAATACATGCAATTATAAAGCAATCGATTCCAAATATTCAGTATTTTTCAACCTAAATATATGACTTTCACTTTAATTCTTTTGAACTCAAAGTGATGAGACTCTAATTCAATTTAAGCCTTAAGAAATTAATCTAGTCAAAGCATTAATCTTCAGATGGAGGTTAGAAACTCCGAATTTTTGTTATCAATTTCTTATCCTATTATTAACCTCTTTGTTCAAGCAAGTTAAACTTAGGGCTTGCTCTAATGTTTAAAACCATTAAAAATTCGTTAAATTGAAGGAATTAGCAATATAATTACAAGATTAACCCAAATTCACCATTACATTAACCCTAAAAGTGATTTTTCACCAAGGATTCCACAACCCTAGTTATAGGGTTTTTCCACACATGATACAAAAGAGATGAAATAAATAAATTTCATAATGTAAAGAGAAAACCTTACAAAAGAGAAATTCAGAATTCCAATCTTTGATAAAAAACCAAATAATTGTGTTTTTAACCCTATGAAATATGAATCTCCAGAGAAACAAGTGTTACAAAATATTCAAAAGTATGGAAGATGCATATTCTAAACCCTATACTAGGTATTTATAGGCTTCAATAATTTGGGAATTTTAAATTCAAATTTGGGCTGCCGTTTTACCCTTGACAGTTCGTCTGGCAATTCACTAACAAGATGACGGTTCGTCGCCTGAACCGTCACTTGACTTCAATTGAGCTCACATTTTGTTTAAGCGATGATGGATTGGGTGATAGTTCATCGAGGCCCTAATGTCCCGTCAGTTGAACCGTTTAATTAATGACAGCTAGGGTGACGGTTCGTCAAGGCCATGACAGGCCGTCATCTGATCCGCCACCCAACTTCAAGTTCACCCTGATTTTGGATTTTCCCGACCGGAGGTGTGGCGGCTCTTTAGAACTCTGACGATTCGTCAGAAGAGCCGTCACCCTCATCTTTAGCACAGTTCTTCCCTTTTTTTGTCATTGGACTTATTTCATGAAAATAAACACATAAAAAATACTAATAGTTGCTTGAAAAACTCACAATTATCCTTAGTAAAAACCACAAAATGTGTCGTCATTAGCCGGCACATCATCCAGTACATAGTGTTTGTCTGCTACTAACAGTGTTTTTCTTTTGTTGAGTGTAGAAAGTGTTCCAACAATTGAGACGAGATCTTAGATTTAGTTAATGACTGGCAGCTTTTCAATCCAAGGACCTACTTTCATGAAGTCGTTGTATCTTTTCATTGATCATGTCCACTCCTTCTGACAATGACATTTCTTATTTATTTATTTTTAGGATATTTGTATTCTACTTCGGTTTTGATTAGAATGTTCTTGTACGGTGACTTTTGGGTCCTTGGAATGATGTAATAGGAAGTTGTTTTCCACCTATTAATTCTATCTAATGTTTTTATTAGATATTATTATCCTTTTGATCAGGAATTATTTATAAATAGTTAAGTGTTTGATTAACGGTTTTAGGTTTGATTGATCTCCCACCGGGGGGTTAGTGTGGGTACCACTCACGACCATTTGGGTCGTGACATATTTGAAGGCATAAGTCGATCAGTGGAGCATGTGGCTAAGGATATAGTATTTGCTTCAAATGTTAGGGCTACTGCTAGAGTCAGAAATTTCTTACAAACTTGCACCTTCTAGCTAAAATTTTGTGTATAGATAGAATTAAGAGTTGATAGCATTAGAGAGGGTGTCCTAGGGAGTATTTTTGAGTGATTTGTTATTTGAGACGATGTGTAATACCGTGTTGTAGTTTTGTAAAGAACATTTTTGGTGATGAAATATAAGTTGACTAGTTATAAAAAAAAAAGGTAGAAGAAAGAGTGAGCAAGTAAAGGAGGAAAAGAAGTTGATGTATGTGTCAAATGAATACCCTACACTCCCCAAGCCTATATTAGAAGTTCACAAATTCCTTTGATATCTTCAACTAAGCACTCCTTAAATAATGGTAACTTAAAATAAGGGTAAGCCTATGTCATGACACTTGTAACTCTTGACATTCTTCGAGAGTGTGTGTGAGTTGTTCTCATCCCCGGTATCTAATGGTTTTTTGATTGACAGTGATGATTTTTCTTGTTGTGAGGGCACAAAATTTGCATGATACTAGCACATATAGGTAACTTAAATGTAGTTCTTACGCACAACTATAGTCTAGTAACAATCAGTCAACATCTAAGGCTTGAAATTCATGAATCGATTATTTAATAATTAAGGCACTCATGTTTTGCTTTGAAAAGAGGAGAGAAATGAGTTGTTGAAGTCACATATTTGTAAGATCATAGGTAGAATCAATCATAGTCATTGTTTCTTTATTGTTAGAAGTAGTGCAAGTTTAGTATTTGTTGCTTGAGGACAAGCAAGTATTTAAGTTGGGGTGTTGATGAGCTATGAAATTACGACTCATTTGACATCAAATACATAGATTTTAGGTGTCCTTAATGTACAACTATGTAGTATTTGAAATTTTTTTTTCTTTATTTCAGGTATCGAACTCAAGAAATCAAAAGAAGAGCAAGAGTCGATAAAAAGGAGAAAATTTTAGCTAAAGACAAAATGGGCCGATTATACAGTCCGCAAAATAGAATGTGGTCCACAAAAGTGACCATTCACTATAAAATTGAATTGAAATTTTGAAGCTGAGAAAAATAAAACGTTATCTCGTAATGCGGTTCACATTCTTGTAATATAGCCAAAAATTAGATTTCTGAAATGGACTAATTATGCTAGCTCCTGAATCCCAAATATAGATTCCATTCCTAGAATGCGATCCAAATTTCTAATAGCAAAAATTTATAAAGCACTTAGAATTTCAAGTTGGAGACCCCTTCAGTGGTCTTTTTACCTAAAATGCGGACCGCATTTCTGGAATGCGATCACAAAATGGGTATTAATGGCAGTTTTATAATTTTTATTGCTCTAAATTTTAGGCCTTTAAAAGGCATTTCTAGGATTTTATGATCATTATTCCATACTTTTTTAGAATACTCTCCATTTTCTTGTCTTAGATGTCTTCAGTAAGTATTGCATACACATTTATTGAGTTTTAATATTTGAAGTATTTTGGAAGCTTTCATGAATATTTCTTTGGGAATTCTTACCTTTAAATTATGAGTAGCTAAGTTCTCTACCTAGGATTGTGAGACCAATGTTATTAGTTATGTGATAGGATTTATGTATAATACTCCATTTTTATGCCATTGATATTTTTTATTTACTTCTTCATATTTTAATATCATTTAATGGTTATAAACATTAAATGTGTCTATTTATCTTGGATTGCTTGAGAAAGAAAACTAAAGGTTAGAAAAAAGTAAATTAGCAAGGATTTGGGGCTCAATACCCCATCTAATAACTCGAGTTAGAAATAGGAGGGTTAACTTTAATTTTATTGATTGAGCTTAATTTCACACCCTAGGGTTTGAGAGAGCCTAGAGTAAAATACAGTGATTTCATTGAGGGACTGTTGATGAATTTAAGGAATTATTATCTATTATGTCATAGTATCTAAATGAGTTAAATGTATACCTAATTGCATTACATTCAATTTAGGAGCACAACCCTAAGTGTTTTTATCACTTGATTTAAACATTACATCAATAGTGTTTTATGTGAGAAACAATTGTAGCTATAATTTAACTCCATATTATTACCCACTTTTCCTAGAAATTAATACTTTAAGTTGGGTATTACACTAAACTTGTATATTTCTACATTGTATTCTCTGTGGAATTCAACCCCAACCTCGCTGTGTTCTGCATTAGGTACAAGGACCCCTTTATATCACTTCAAAGTGTAGTTTGGGCATGTCAAGAGCGAGGAAGGCCCTCACCTAATGAGGCTAAGATTGACGTAGGCTCTCGCTAAGGACATTGCTCTGCGAGCCCCTACCCTTCGCTCTGGGCTTCATCCATCGAGGTGTCTCAATTTCATTGGGCTTGTTCTAGGCTCTATAAATATGTCTCTAGATTAAAACTTCCATCCCATTATATTTCTAGTCGAATTTTCGGAGAGAAAACACCCTGAGCCTTCTCTCAAACACCTGAGGTGAGTTTCTACTCATATCTTTTAATTATAACATCAATTTTACCGCAAATTAACATGTGAATAATCATTCTAATTCGTAGATCTTGAGAGTTCGATTCTAGATTGTTGAAGGAGATTGCTTGGCTTCTTAAAGAGATATCATTGATCGCTTGTTAGCTCGCTAAGAGCATTCTTAGCAAGAAATTGAGGTATCTAATTTTGAAACTATTTTCTTAAAGTATTACTAACTATTGAAACTCACTCTTGAAGTTTGTTTATCTTTCCAACTAAATCTTCCTATGAAGTATGAAATTATCAACGTATGTATCTTTCAAATGTGTTTTAACTATAAAAAGGTCTTTAGGAAGAATTTATGTGTGTGAGGGACAAGCTCACATCAATTCATTGTATTTTAATTTCATTCTATTTTATGAACTATATATATGTACATGATTTTCCCTATAATTAGGATTATTTTAACTTGAAGTTAAAGTGATGATTTTTAAGTATGATTTGGCTCTATGAATGAACTATTGACTTGAAACATGATTTAATGAATTTAAACATGATTTTCAAACTTGAGAAACGGCTAATATACCTCTATTTATGAGATGATGATTTTGAAAGAATTTTAGCTACTACGACATTACCATGATATGTGATTAATATGTCATAACTTATTATTTTTGAATAATATACCATGATTGGAATTGTTTATGTTTGATCACCAATTTTGGGATGTCCCTACATTGAGATGCTGGTAAGAGATGCCTCTATATTGAGATACCTATAAGAGATACCCCTATTTGGGGATGCCCCTATATTGCTATGCCTATGAGAGCTACCCCTATTTTGAGATGCCCTTATATTGGGATGCCTGTCAGAGATGCCTCTATTTTGGGATGTCAATAGGATGCCTGTAGAAGATACTCCTATTTTGGGATGCCCCTATATTGGTATGCACATAAGAGATGCCCCTATTTTAAGGAGATATTTGGGTCACCCCCATGAGCGGAATGACTTGTTTTTATTACATTCGATTGTGAATGACATGATGACTTTAATTAATTTGATTGGACATTGATATTTTTTACATGATTGTTAAATATGATAAAGTGAATGTGACTACTCTTATTAAACAATTTTACTTAGTTTCGTGACTTACTCTATCATTGAATGTGAACTATTTTATTTTAACTGTATTCTCACTATTATTATTATTATTTTAATATATAAATTTTTCTCCCAAGACACTCTAGGAGTATCCAATATTCAGGCTTTTCATCTTTGTTTTTGGTGATGTGCTAGGTATAGAAAAGAAGCAGGTTCCTAAGGTTCGCATCTCTTAGGAGAGACTTCCATTCAAATAGATTATTTGTCACGACCCGATTTCACGAGTCATGATGTCACCTACTTCAACCCATCAGTAGGTAAGCCAAATCGTATCCTAAAACATCAAGTACTGGGCTAATTGGTGGAATATAAAATAAATAGCGAAAATAAGCATACAATGGAATTATAGGCTATAAAATACAAGTGTAATAGAGTATAAACCGAGATAGAGAGGGAGAGAAGGAGAACAAAAAAGTATCCCATGACCTAGTAAGGTCGGTACAAGAGCCACTAAATCCAAAAGAATAAGAGTACTACATAGTAACCAATATACAGATAGTCTAAATAACTAAAGACTGTCCAAAAGTAATGGAAGGAGAGAGAATCAGCTCCGGCTCGAAAAGCTCACCCTATCTCTGAATCCTAAGAGCAAGCTGGATAGAACTGTAATACCCCGTACCTTTCCGACCCTACTTGATAACCTTGAGCCATGTTTACCCTAAGTTCGAGAGCAATAAATATGTATTTTGTATTTTCATCGATGGAACATTTGATATTGTGCTAGAAAATGTGATTAGACGTTTGTAGTGGGTGGTGTTTGTGACTTTGTGGAGCATTTGTGGGGTGAAAAAATTGAGGTTTAAGGGACATCCAAGCAAAGAATCTTAAAGCTAAGAGGTAAGCAAAAGGTTGGGACTTGAAAGATCCAACCAAATCCGCAAAGAAAAGTCAAAATTAAAAACTTGGCATGGGGCGCTGCAGGGGGCGTACCATGCTGCTCTGGCCCAAATTTTTGTTTCCACAGGCAGCAAAGGGGTGCGCCAAGCGGCGTGCCGGGGTGGTTTTCGCCAAAATTTTTCTTCGACTATTATGATGTATATAAGACCTTTGAGTCATTGTATCATTACTCCATCATAGTAGGACTATTCTTAAGTGCGTTTAGCATCTGAGTTGGGGTTAATTCTTCGTCACAGGTATTTTAACAAATTATGTTCAAATAAGCCATGAGCGACTAGAATTTCTATTTTTGCGATTGAGGCTATGATCGGGAATCTCGTAAGTGAATATTGTCGTGACAATTATGGAATTAATTAAACATTAGATATATGATGGATTACATATTGATTTTTGTGGGCTAAGATAATTTGTGTTAATGGGCTCAAAGGAAGGCCCAAAATGAATTAAAAGACATGGCCCAATGGGTAAAATGACCCATTCTTGCTTTGACAAGTCAATTATTGACTTAAGTGGCTAAGGATGAGTTAAAGGGGCTATAAAAGGGCAAGGAAATCAGATTTTATTCATAAGAAGGCATATGTATTTCTAGACTTTTCCAAGAAACCAAAAAAAGAGACATTTTCTCTCAAATTCTCAAACCCTAAGTCATCTCCTTGAGCAAGATCATCATTCTACAAGCTTGGGTAAGTGTTTATTCTTATGAATTAATATATTATGTACATGAGAGGTTATGTATTTCATGGTGGTTATGTTGGCAAGGTGTTGAATAGTGCACTTTGGCTTTTTGCTAAAGGATGTGCATTCTTGTGAATTAAACTTGAAAAAGGACTTGATGTTTTGATGAAAGTGAATGGTGTGGATGATACCTCAACATGTATGGTGTGGTTATGTCCATAACTTGTTATTTTTCTCTATGAGTAAATTGTGGAATTTTGGTATAAAATGTATTGGAGTGATTTGATGGATTCATTGTGATGTGGTGTTAATGAGAACATGTAAAGGCGAAACTTGGTGTGAAAAGCTATTGGTTTATGGTGTTTTGGTCAATGTATAGAAAGTTATGGTATTGTTGGTATGAAAAGACCATGAATGGTATTATAAAGGGTGAAATAATGTTATAGGTCAATCATGTAACTCATGGTCGTCTTATACACTTGAAATGTAGCTTGTGGTTAATGTTGGTTCCGTTATGTACTTGTGATGTAGAGTGAAATGTAAGGAAGGAGCGGAATTGTTGTACTCACATATTGGATTGTGTATTCATATTGGGAAGACAAGGTATGTAAGGTTATTCTATCCGTATCCTTCTGCAGCATATAGTAGTCACATTGACATATTATTTGTCCCATTCCGAAATGTCCTAAGGTATCCTATATCCGGTTACCAATTGTTATTATCACATGTTTCCTACTCATTGATCAATTGTGATTCACATGTCTCATGTTCATTGACTAATGTTCCAAAGATTCCATGGTTCCAATAATGTTATGTTCCAAGGTTCCAATAGTGTTTATACACATGTCCCTTATTTATTGATTATTGTTCCAATGCTTCCAATAATGTTATGACAAGTGAAAGTAACAATCTCTCACAAGTGAATATACCAATCTCTCACAAGTAAAGGTATCAATCTCAAAAGTAAAGAATAAAGTAATGCATATATGTGGTTAATGATTGAGTATGGGTGGTAGCTTTGGGGGCGAAATGCCTAGCTCAAGACGATCCCGAGATTATTGGATCAGGGGGCAGTCCTAGAGGCATAAGCCTAGCTCGGACCGATCGTGACAGGTGGTAGCTCTAGTGGTAATAACCTAGCTCGAGTCATAGTGTACACTGATTTTGGTATTGTAAATGCTGTATAAAGCGGGGACTTGTCCCGACTCTAGCTTGGCTATGTATATGTATCTGTAGAGGCTTTGTAGACATATGTGGGCTGAGGAATGTAAGAGATGTATGTCCATGTTGACTCGATGGCCCTAACGGCCAAGTTTCTTATATGCATATATCACATGTTTCCATAACCTCCGCTATTGACATTTTATACCTCTATGTGATGGTGCTGCTTATTGAGTGACATGTATATGAAGAGACATGAGCAAAGATTGGTTCTCTCGGGCCTCATCGGCTTCGGGTGCCAGTCCGTCCCAAATAGGATTCGGGTTGTGACAAGAACGTCAGTGGTGGTGATTCATACCCGGATCTGCATCAGAAAAAGATGCAGAAGTATAGTATGAGCACCAAAACAACGGGTACTCAGTAGACATCATCGATCGACTGAGCTAAATCATAATAAAAGCATAATAAGATGCAAGAATGTAAACTTAAGTCAGGGATAAAAAGGGGAAAACCTAAAATAATGGTCCGACTGACAATGATAAGTAAACAAAGTGAATAATTTGAAAAGAATACAAGCTAGCTATAGCCTAGCTGGGCCTCCATAAGTGCAAAAGGCACAAACAAGAGAGGATTAACCTAATCGAGCCCCCATAAGCCAGGTGAGTACAATCAAGGAAGAGTCACTCATAATAATAAACATAAAGAAAGCGGCAAGTGAAGTCATATCAGAGAACCCTTTTGTATCATAACCGCTGAACTCGAACCGAAACTTTAGCATCATAAGTGAACAGTAAATTCGGACTCAAACTGGAACCTTAAGATCATATATGAATAGTAAATGTCGGACTTGAACCGAAACTCTAAAGTAAATACTTGATAACAAGTCTATCCTAGGGATGAAAAGTTATCTAAATCATCCTAAGGTTCAAGATTGTATAAAAGATGGTAAAATAAGGCCTTTTAGGTCCAACGAGGCCTGCTACTATTTCTGAAAGTCCATCATAATGTAGGTTTCTACCCAAAACTAGGCTAAGGCATCAAAGTCTTATTTCGAGGCGTCAAATAAGTCGAGACTAGTCTTAAGGTGCAATCTAACTCAAGGGAGGAAGAATGATTCAAATTCTATCTGAAACGACTCTTTAGTCGGCCAAATAATTCAAAATTAGCTAAACATACAACCAAGCCATAAATTTCCATGCAAATCTAGCATAATACTATACTAATACCATAAATAAGGCTCAATCTATGAGGAAAGTAAGCCTAGCCTACCTGAACGCCGACGAAAAACTTTTCCCTTTCGAGAAGCCTCCGCACAATGCCACGCTATAAAAATAATAATTTATGGATTAATACGAGAATAACAATACCCATATCGCATGTAAATGCTCTGGGACCAAAATCGAGCTAAAAATCCCATGTGGCGTCTGCTTGCAGAATCACAAATTTGAAACCATCAAAACGTCCCTCTAAGCTTAAGAATCATTTACCCTAAAAAATGGGTAAATTTCAAGCACAAACGAATCCAAAATCAACCCAAAAAATAAACTAGGGATTAGGACTAAAATAAAAAATTTAACCAAGAATTAAATGGAAACTTAGGAATAAACAACGGGAAAATGGCTACAATCACGCCTCCAACTCACCCCCAGACACCCAATGGTCAATCTTCACTCTCTTTAAGCTCCCAATGGTAATTTATGAAGTTGGGACTTGGAATATTGAAGAGAAATCGGGTTCCACAACACTAAATACTGCCAGGGGTCCCTTCTTCGCGAATGGGGGGACCCCATTGCAAACACGATGTTCAGTCAACATTACCCTTCACGAAAGCGGCCGGTCCACCGCGATAGCGAAGGAGGAATTCAGGTCTGGTCTGACGAAGTCCCTTCAAAAATACGGAGACAAGCTTGCGAATGCGAGGACCAATAATCTTGGACTTCGTGAATGCGACCCAGGCCTCGCAATCGCGATAGGCTATCACCTTGGCCTTCACGAACGAAAAGGCCATTTTTTGCCTGTGAACGCAAACGAACTATGCTACCTTACCAAATTTGACATTTCGAACTCAATGGCACCATCAAAATTTCCATCTGAGGTCATTTTGATAAAATATGGGTCCCACACCTAAGGGCTGTTTTAACCAAAATCCACCCAATAGCCCAAAATGAGTCCAGAAATCTTGGAACCCCAACCAAGGGTCCTTCTAGACTAAAATAGACGTTTTGGAACTGATAGAACTGTCGGAATTAGCATACGAGGTTGTTTACCTAAAGTTTAGGCCTGATACCCAATACTTAACAGTGAAAACTTCAACATAGGGAATTGGATCTAAAAACCAAACGAACTGCCCGATAACCAAACTATAAGCTCCATCAAGTCATAAATGACTTAGGGTTGCTATAGGAAAACTCTAAATGCTAAAATAGTGCAAAAATATGGAAAATGACCTAGAGGGTCATTACAATATCCACTACTAAAAGTATTTTCGTCCGTGAAAGTAAAGGATCAAAATGTACCTGAAGACTTGAATAGGTGGGGATACTAGGCCCGCATCTCACTCTCGATCTCCCAGGTAGCCTCGTCAATTGGATGGTGTTTCCGCTGAACCTTAACCATCGTATTCTCTCTAGAGCATAACCGTTTGACATCTCTGGCTAGTATGAGGACTAGTTCCTCCACGAAGGTCAATCTTTCATCCAACTGAACTGAGTCCCATCAAAGTACGTAAGCCTCATCCAAAATGTAGCATTGCAACATGGATACATGAAGTACAGGGTGAACAGCTAAAAGTCTGGGGGCAAGCCAACTCATAAGCCACATCTCCAGCGGTTTGAAGTATCTCAAAAGGCCTAATATACCTGGGGCTAAGCTTGCCCCTCTTCCCAAACCTCATCATGTCTTTCATGGACGATACTCTAAGGAAAACCCGGTCACCAATCCCAAACTTCAATGCACAAAGCCTATGGTTAGCATAGCTTTTTAGGCCTACTTTGAGCTGCCCGTAGCCTATCCTAAATCACCCGCACCCTATCTAAAGACTCACGAAGCAAGTCGGTACTGGGGGGACTAACATCAGAAGTCTCAAACCAGCCAATTAGAGATCGACAACACCTACCATATAATGCCTCAAATGGTCCCATCTCAATACTCAAATGGAAGCTATTATTATAAGTAAACTCTGCTAAGGCTAAGTACTGCTCCCACTGACCTCCAAAGTCCATAACACACGCGTGGAGCATAACCTCTAAAACCTGAATAGTCCACTCCGACTATCCGTCGGTTTGGGGGTGGAATGTGGTGCTAATATCAACCTGAGTACCCAACTTCTCCTAAACTGTCCTCCAGAAGCTAGAAATGAACATTGAGCCTCTATCCGAAATAATGGATACGGGTACTCCATGAAGGTGAACTATTTCACGGACATAAATATGGGCTAACCTCTTGGCACTAAAGGAAATCTGAATAGGGATGAAATGAGCCAATTTGGTCAACCAATCTATAATGACCCAGACACTGTCGGAACCACGAGAGGTACAAGGCAAACCACTCACGAAGTCCATAGTAATTTGCTCTCACTTCCACTCAGGAATGGGTAGCTTCTGAAGCAATCCACCCGATCTCTGATGCTCGTCCTTTACCTGCTAACAACATAAACACCAAGCTATAAAGTCTGCTACATCCTTCCTCATACTACTCCACCAGTAATGCTGCCTCAAATCCCTATACATCTTAGTTGTCCCAGGGTGAATAAAATATCGGAAGCTATAAGCCTCCTGTAATATCGATTGAATCAAGTCTCTAACCCTCGGAACACAAATACGCCTATCAAATCTCAGAATACCCAAGGAATCAAAGGCAGCCCGACTGGACTCACCTCTCAGCACCACATCTCGAATTTCACAAAGCCTATTATCCTTAAACTGATGATCCTGAATCTGCTTAAACAAAGTAGACCTAGACTCAACACTGGTAAGAGTCCTCCTGGGGTCTAAAATGTCAAGTTGCACCATCAAGTTGGCTAGGAACTGAATATCCAAAGCCAACGGCCGCTCCGAAATCAAAATAAAGGCCAAGCTACCCATACTCACCGCCTTCCGACTCAAGGCGTCTGCTACCACATTCACCTTGCCCGGATGGTATAGAATAGAGATGTAATAGTCTTTTAGCAACTCAATCCACCGGTGTTGTCTAGAATTAAGCTCCATGTGAGTCATAATGTACTGAAGACTACGATGGTTAGTGCAGATCTTACAGTGAACACCATACAAGTAATGCCTCTAAATCTTAAGCGCAAAACCTACCGCCGCCAACTCCAAATCATGAGTGGGGTAGTTGCGCTCGTGCATTATCAGCTGCTTCAATGGATAAGCAATAACTAAGACTTGTTGCATCAATATACAACCCAAACAAACACCAGAAGCATCATAATAATCTGGAAACCCCTCACCCTCAACTAGAAGAGTCAAAATAGGAGATGTAGTGAGCAAGTCCTTGAGCTTCTGAAAGCTAGATCATACTCTATTGACCACTAAAAAAGAACCTCCTTCCTAGTCAACCTGGTCATAGGATTAGCATTAGTAGTAAATCTCTCAATGAACCGCCTGTAGTAGCCTACCAAACCAATAAAATTGCAAACCTTGATCGAAGATATAGGTCTGGCCCAATCACGAATAGCCTCAATCTTCGCCGGATCCACCATAATCCTATCCTTAGACACCACGTGTCCTAGGAATGTCACAAACTCTAACCAGAACTCACACTTTGAGAATTTTTCAAAAAGCCTATGGTCTCTCAAAGTCTGGAGCACAATCCTCAAATATTGCTCGTGCTCTTCCCTACTCCTTGAGTATACAAGGATATTATCAATGAAAATAATCATGAAGGAGTCCAAATAAGGCCTGAAGACACAGTTCATCAAATCAATAAACGCAGCTGGGGCATTGGTCAACCCAAAAGACATCACCGAGAACTTATAGTAGCCATAGAAAGTCCTGAAGGCTGTCTTAGGGATATCCTCAGTCCAAATCCTCAACTGATGGTAACTGAATCTCAAGTCAATCTTAGAGAACACTATCGCAACCTGAAGCTGGTTGAATAAATCATCAATACGAGGCATAGGATACTTATTCTTCATTGTTACCTTATTCAGCTACTTGTAGTCCATACACATATGAATGGAACTATCCTTTTTCTTCACAAACAAGACAGGAGCACCCCAAGGTAAAACACTCGACCTAATAAAACCCTTACCTAAAAGATTCTGAAGCTGGGAATTCAGCTCCTTAAGCTCAGCAGGAGCCATATGGTAAGGTGTCATGGAAATGGGTCAGGTGCCCGGCTCAAGATTGATAGCAAACTCAATATCATGCTCAGGAGAAAGGCAGGTAGGTCGGTAGGGAAAACATCAGAAAACTCACGAACAATAGGAACAGAGTCAAGCAAAGGCCTCTCTGCACTAATATCACAAACATAAACAAGATAGGACTCGCAATCCTTGGACACCAATCTCCTACCCCGAACATAAGAAATAATCTCCATCGATGCATGGCTAAAAGAACCTGCCACACGATCGAGGGTAAGCCAGGCATGGCTAAGGTAACGATTATGGAAAAGCAATCCAAGACCGCATGATAGGGGGATAATCAGTCTATGCCTAGAATCACATCAAAATCCACCATATCTAGCAAAATAAGGTCGGTTCGAGTATCAAACTCTCGAATGGTCACCATATATAATCTATAAACCCAATCCACTATTAAGAAATCACCTACGGGAGTAGACACACTCAAAGACACAGATAAAGGCTCCTAAGATAACTCTAACTGTGGTGCAAAATAAGCAGAAACATATGAATAAGTGGATCCTGGATCAAATATGGCAATAGCTAGATGACAACATACTGAAATCATACCTGTAATAATAACATCCGAAGACTCCACCTATGACCTATCAGGTACAACATACAGCTGACCCCGTCTGCCTCCAGACTAGGTACCTGATCGGCCTGTCCTACCTACCTGAGGACCTTTTAGAGAACCCCGGGGACCATCCCTGCGACCCTGAGCACCACCTCTAGCTGGGGGCAGCAATGCCTTAATCATCTGAACACTCTGTGTTATAGGTTGAATCATCCTATGTCGGGGACACTCTCTAGAGTAATGTCCAACAACTCTACAATCATAGCAAGCCTCAGACACTCTATTTTGTCCAGAAGATTCGGCTGACCCAGAATAGCCACCTCTGCTAGAAGACCCAAAATATGCACCCCTGAAGGATGACCCCTGCTCTGACCACTGTAGTCACTATAACCGGGCTGACCCCCGTCAATAATCTAAAATGTTGCCTGAATGGGTCTACTAGACTGACCCTAGTACTGATAAGACTGACGTTGAGGGTACCTACCTTGAAAACCTCTGCCCCTGAACTGTGAGCCGCTCTGTCTCCCACTAAAACTACCCTGCTGATACGACATCTTATTATTGCCCCCTGGGGCCTCTCGATCCATCTCCTCTATAGAATAAATATGAGTGGCAAAACTTTCCTGAAGTCACCAAACTCTTAGTAGCCCTGCGGAGCGATAGACTCAACCCTCTAACTAAGCACTGAATCCTCTCATACTTTGTAGGCAGAATCATGGTAGCATGTCTGGCTAACTCATGAAATCTTGCCTCATACTCAGCCACCATCATAGAACCCTGTCTCTAAGCAGAAAAATCATTCCTCAGATGCCCATTCATAGTAAGAGGATGTACTTTCCCAAGAAAGCCTCGAAAAACTGAGCCTACGCCATAGGTGGAGATCCAGTTGGCCTGGAATCTAGATAACCCCTCCACCACTATTGCACTGCCCTATAAAGCTGATAAGTCACATAGTCCACTCTGCGCGACTCAACCAGCCTCAAATTATGGAACTTCTCCTTGCAACTAGTCAAAAACTTATAAGCATTCTCCCCTGGGGCCCCTGCAAACCTAGGTGGGGTCAATCTTAGAAATTGTCCCAACATCTTCTGCTTCTTGGGAGACATAATGGGCTGAGCAACTACTGGCAGTGGAGCTACCGGTGCTGGAGGAACCTCAAATCTGGGGGCTACTATTGCAGGTTGCGCCTCTAAATCAATACCACTCTGGTCTGCTAACTGAGCACCATCAGATGATGCACCACCTACCAATCCCAACAACTAAAGCAAGACATCTCTAAGCACTGAAGAAGAAATAAACCCCGGTGGGGCTTGGACTGCCCCTAGCCCACCAATGGCTGAGGTGGCAGAATCTCTGGCTCGGGAGAAATAATAAGATCTGGTGAAGGCTCTCTACCCTAATCCCTAGCTGAGGCTGCCGCTCTAGCCTGGCCACGACCTCTAGGTCGGCCACTGCCTCTAGTGGGTGCTCTGGCTACAGACTCGGGGTCCTCATTACCGGTCGTCTTAGCTCGAGTCTTAACCATCTGCAGAAAAGTGAAACAATGAGAACTTTAGAAATTAACACAGATTCGACGCACAAAATGAATGAAGAAAGTCAATTCCTAAGGATGCCTTATAGCCTCCTGAAGATAAGATACAAACGTCATCGTTTCGATCCGTGGGACTTTACTAGACATTTGCTCTTGTACCAACAATACCAGTGAACCTAGGCTCTGATAACAATTTGTCACGACCCAATTTCACAAGTCATGATGGCATATACTTCAACCCACCAGTAGGTAAGCCAAATCGTAGTCTGGAACAACAAGTAATGCACTAATTGGTGAAAGATAAAATAAATGTCGAAAATAAGAATACAATGGAATTATAGGAGGTAAAATATAAGTGCAATAGAGTATAAACCAACAGAGAGGGAGAGAATGAGAACAAAAGAATATCTCACAACCTAGTAAGTTTGGTACGAGAGCCATAAAATCCAAAAGAATAAGAGTACTACATAGTAACCAATATATAGATAGTCTCGATAACTAAAGACTATCCAAAAGTAATGTGAAAGGAGAGAGAATCAGCTCTGGCTCTGAAAGCTCACCCTATCTCTGAATTCTGAGAGCAAGTTGGATAAAACGTCAATGGCGGTGACTCGTACCCGGATCTGCATCAAAAAAGATGCAGAAGTGTAGTATGAGCACCTAAGCAATGGGTACTCAGTAGACATCATCGGCCGACTGAGCTAAATCATAATAAAAGTATAATAAGATGCGAGAATGTGACCTAAGTTAGGGATAAAAAGGGGCAAACCTGAAATAATGCTCCGACTGACAATGATAAGTAAACAAGGTGAATAATTCAAAAAGAATACAAGCTAGCCATAGCCTAGTTGGGCCCCCATAAGCCCAAAAGGCACAAACAAGAGAGGATTAACCCAATCGAACCCCATAAGCCCGGTGAGTACAATCAAGAAAGAGTCACCGACAATAATAAACATAAAGAAAGCGGCAACCGAAGTCATATTTGAGAACCCTTTCATATCATAACCACCGGACTCAAATCGGAACTTTAGCATGATAAGTGAATAGTAAATTCAGACTCAAACCAGAACCTTAATATCATACGTGAATAGGAAACATCGGACTTAAATCGAAACTCTAAAGTAAATACTAGATAACAAGTCTAGCCAAGGGATGAAGAGCTATCTAAATCATCCTAAGGTTCAAGATTGTATAAAAGATGGTGAAAGAAGGCCTCCTAGGTCTACAAGGAGTTAATTAGAATATTTAACCTAAATGAGGGCCGGAGAGGCCTGCTACTAATCCCAAAAGTACATCCTAAGTTAGGTTTCTATCCAAAACTAGGCTAAGGCGTCAAAGTCTTATTTCGAGGTGTCAAATAAGTTGAGACTAATCTTAAAGTGCAATCTAACTCAAGGGAGGAAGAATGATTCAAATTCTATCTAAAACGGCTCTTTAATCGGCTAAATAATTCAAAATTGGCTAAACATACAACCAACCCATAAATTCTCAAACCTCGCGATCACGATAGGCTATCACTTAGCCTTCAAAAACGCAGTTAAGGCCTTGTAAATGTGAAGGACATTTTTGGCCTACACCAGCTGAGCTGCACCAACAGTTTTGGCCACGTGCCAAAACGTTGATCGGACCTTAGGGATTCGTTCAGAATCCCGTGAACGCAAATGAACTATGCTACCCTACCAAATTTGGCATTCTTGACTCAACGACGCCATCAAAATTTCCATCTGAGGTTGTTTTGATGAAATGTGGGTCCCACACTTAAGGGTGATTTTAATCAAAATCCACCCAATAGCCCAAAATGAGTCTAAAAGTCTCGGGACCCAAACCAAGGGTCCCCCTAGACTAAAATCAACGATCAAAGTTGATGGAACTATTGGAATTGACATACAAGGTCGTTTACCTAAAGTTTAGGCCCAATAACCAATCCTTAACAACTAAAAATTCAAAATAAGGAATTAGCTCTAAAAACCAAACGAACTTTTCGGTAACCAGACTGTCAGCTCCAGCAAGTCATAAATGACTTGGTGAAGCTATGGAAAAGCTCTAAACACCAAAATAGTGTGAAAATATGGAAAATAACCTAGAGGGTCATTACATTATTGATGAGGCCACATCCTTACTCATGGGACTCCCTACTTTTATTGCTTTATTAGATTATTAAGTTGTGTATCTAGTTATTTAATCTTTCATAGAGGCTTCATAGATAGATATTGCTTCATGGGTACTGCATGAGTCATCTCTTAACTTATAGGGATGTTATTTTGCTAAGTTGATTTATATATCATAACTTCCGCATTAGATCATTGTTATTTCTCTAAATAATCATTGTTTTAATTTATACTTACATAATTTAAAAATAGTAGGACCAAAGTAAGTGAATAAATAAACATTGATGCGGCAAATATATGAACTATTATATCTATAAGATGGTTCCGATGTGGTTCTAGAGTATTAGATGCCTATTGCTTCAGGATGAATTTTGGGGCACCACACACCTAGGACAATTCCACATTCTTTCTTATTATTTTGGTGAGATTCTGCATTGATTCATGGGGTAACATATTTACTTTTATTATTTTGAGTCACTAGGACATGTCTCAGTTGACTAAGTTCATTCCTTGTCATAGCGATTCGATAGACAATATGTTATTCTTTTGAGTTGTAAGTAATATTTACTAATATGGAATGCTTGAAAGAATATTATTATCTTTATGTATTTTCATTTATAATTGAATGTATTGGCTTTTAATGATTGTAATCATCCATGAGTTACATTTTTAAATGCTTTGTGTGAGAATTTCTATATGAGTTTGATTTGCTGAGGTTAAATAGTTTACTGAGTGCCAATTATCATAACAATCATATAAATATTTTTTAAAATATATTTGAATTATCACAGATATATTCAGTAATAAGATCAAGATATTTATAAATGTAATACATAATTGATAAGGGTAATAGGTGTCAAGCGCAGGGACATGAATAAAGTCTATAGGCATCAATAGGTTAGATCCAAAGACATCAAATACATATGATGTGGAGACCAAAAGGTGTCAATTCAAGGCGTTAACTAACCATATAGGTATCAAACATTACATCTAAGTTATTTGCAGCGCATAAAAGCACCAAACTTTCAAGGTTTTCTTTAAACACTTTCACTATTCAAACGTGCTACATTATACCTGTAGTTTATAAAATTATACAGAAGTGTTAAAGAAACTCATTTCGTTGTTCAAGATTTTAAATCGCTTCGTCAACCTTCAAAACACACTTTAGACTTAGCAACTTAAGTATATGCTCATTCCAGATGTACCTGGTAACAAAATGGTTGAAAATTCTTTCTTGCGTTTGATCCAACACTGTTAAGATATGCATTTATGAATGACGACACACTTAAATTGCCAAGCCTCTACTTAACTTAGCCTTAAGTGAAAATCCAATCACTCGAGGCCAACAACCCGTCAACAAGACTCAATTTATACATATTAGGGCTTAACAACATCAATTACATGCTTAACAAGTGCAGTTCATATTTTAAAATAAGTCATAATTAAGTTCACACTTCACCATTCTTAAACTAAGGTGAGGTTTTTAGTCATCCATTTCATTTCTATACATTCAATAGTTCATAAGTACAAACAAAAAATAGTTCAATAAGTATTTTAAATCATCTATGACTATCCAATATATTGAGTTTATTTGTTTATATCCAACTCATCATCTTCACCAACCACCATTAACATCCATTTTTAGGGTTTTACATTTGAAAAAAATTCAACAAGGTCACGTTATACAAGACCCTTGTGAGGTCTGGTGGCTTGCTCGATCATCCTCTTGTGACCTCAACACGACGGGTGAAACAGTTCTGTCTCATCCCTCGACCATGTAGCAGCCTCCTCGTGGTGCAAACTCATCATGAAGGGTTTCTTGAGATTTTTTGTCCATTCTTCTTTGTTGAACTCCATTTTTAAGTCATAACACCCATGCAACTCACTTCCAAATCATTTTCCGATATGCTTATTGATATATTTACTATCATAGGACATATAGTTTTAATTTCCACCATATTAGTTATTAACTAAACATGGATTATAACTTAAAAAGCGTAATTATTTCTTTGAGATTATATAGTTTAGATCCGACGGGGAGATTCGTCAACCAACTAGACCGACTTTAGGGTTTAAGGTCTAGGGTCATGGTCCAAGCCCTTCCTTTTATGTGATGTAATCACATCTGTATCTGACTAAGTTTCCTAATTGGTGTTCATAAATTTTCAAGTTACTTGGGAAACGTTTAAATAAACAATGGTGGTCAAATAGTCAGCAGATAGTGTTATGTGTTTTGGCTAGGGGTGCGCAAAAATTGGTTCAATCGATAAACCGAACCAAAAAAAATGTTATTGATTTATCGCTATCGGGTTATAGGTTAACGGTTTTAAACGGTTTTGTATTTTTTTTTTATTGGGCTATCGGTTCGATTTTCGATTTTTAACGTTTTATTTGATGGTTAAATCGATAACCCAATAAGAATATATTAAAATTATATTTTTATCCCTAGTTATATGATAGTGACTTTAGATTTTAAATGCATACCCTCTTGTTTTTTGTATTTTATAGTTGTTGTCTTAGTGCTTGTAATTTGTGTAGACTTTATGCATGAAAATAGTGTAGAACAAATAAAAATAAGAGAATGCAAAAAAAATTAGAGGAACATTTTCTTATCGATTAAATCGAACCGTTAAGAACCAAAACTGATAACTAATATCTTATTGGTTTGGATGTCAATTTAGAGTGTTTATAAATCGAAAACGACAAATCGAACCGATAATACACAAAATCTAACCGAACCGACCGATACGCACCCCTAATTTTGGCTTTGACTTCTTTTGGGTCACACCAAATTATTTTCTTCTTCATCTTTAGGACAGAAATTTCCATTCCTATTTTGATTCTAGCAATTAGTAAAAGACTGCTGACTGGTGTAATGCAACTATACAGGTACTCACTAAATCCTCTAAGCAGTTTATAGTATTTCTCTTTAGAAGAATCTTTCCTTCTTTTTTCTTACAAAATATAAGTACAAACTTGAGCAAATATATCCTTTAACCTAACTTTACCCACGCGCAGTTAGTACTACAAATCCCACGTCTCTGTATATATATATAGAAAAATATATATATATATATATATACTCAATCAGCAATCACGTGCCACAACACGAGAAATATAGAGCGTGACAATATGAAGTTCTTGCACGCGAGCGAGTAAGAAAGAAAAAAAATGTTGTAAGAAAGGAAAAAACACAAGAACAAAGAAGAGTTCCGATTCAGGCAAGAAGAGAGAGAGAGAGAGAGAGAGAGACAAGACAGAGACAGAGAAAGAGGGGAAGGTGGGTATTATCAATTCTTGATTCAAAATTGTGATTTTTCTGGAGAAGAAGATATTGAAATGCAAAGAGATGGAAGAGGAAGCTACATGAGTATCAAGAAACAAGTATGAGTTGAAAAGCATTTGTTTTTCTATAATTTGTGAATCTGAATTGGTCCAATAAGGTCAAAAGTGTCCACTTTTATCTGTATGAATTCTAATTTATCTCACTCTTCTAGTGTAAAT
Source organism: Capsicum rhomboideum (assembly GCA_031232105.1). Classification (NCBI taxonomy): domain Eukaryota; kingdom Viridiplantae; phylum Streptophyta; class Magnoliopsida; order Solanales; family Solanaceae; genus Capsicum; species Capsicum rhomboideum. The sequence continues at coordinate 49,861,623 of CP124714.1, forward strand.
CTCTTTTCTTTCATCACAATTTTATGTAGAATGAATTTGTACTTGAAGTGTGAAGCTTCAAGCTTTGAACTTTTAGAAAAAAAAAAAGTGACATTTTCGGTATGTTTTAGGTTTGCTTTGGAATTCTTGGAAGGTTCAACTTATTGAATTGGGAATAAAGTTGTGGGTTTACTTGGAATTACAGGGAGGCATCTTTTCTGGAAATGGAGAGTTTTATTAAGTAATGGTTTTGATGGGATTTTAGGTATGGAGTCTTATTAGGGACTTGGGATTTGAACTTTTTCAAGATTGGGTTTTGGAGGGAGAGTTAGTTGAGAATTTGGATTTCTGTTGGTGACCTCATCAGCCCTTTTAAATCTTATACTGTTACAAGTTGGCATTTTGGAGATTGGATTTGATTTCGCAATGCAAAGATTGCTATTACAGGAATTCAATGTAGTATCCAAGTAAGCTTTTTGGAGTTGGAAGGAAAAAACCCTAATTTTAGTTGTGGAATTGGGTTTTGGCCCTGACATTCTCTGATTTCGAGCTGTGAGAACTTTTTACTCTGCGCTTCTTTTGTATGGGATTTATGTTTTGACAGATATGCAACCTCCACATCAGCATTCACGGATCAATCTTGCCGAAGTGAAAGCTCAAATAGTGAGGAAACTCGGACCAAATGGGTCAAAACAGTACTTCTATTACTTAAATAGGTTGCTAAGCTTGAAAATAAGCAAGGGTGAGTTCACTAAGATTTGTCTTAGGATCTTCGGGAGAGATAACATTGCACTGCACAATCAGTTTATCGGTTCTATTTTGAAAAATGCTTGTAGTGCAAAAGTTCCACCGTCAAGTCATGATAATAATTTTTTGAAGCCTGGTACAGTGCTTGGTAGTAATGAGGCTTCAAATGACGCTTATGAGCAAAATGGATCACGTGTTTCTTTGAGACACTCTTCAAGTCAACCAGGTTTGTCAAATGGGGACATTCTGCCATTGTCTCCTCGAAAGGCCAGAACAGGCTTGCATGATCATAGGGCTGGGGATCTCCACAGTGCGCTTGGATCAAATGAGAAAACTAGTTTTACTTTTCAACAATCAACGACAGAATCGATTGATTTTGATGTTACTAAGAAAAATGGTGACTTGAATAGGGCTGTACATCACAATCTAGGACTCACACAACGATCAGAAGAGGGAAGGGAGGCATCAAGTCAAGAAGCAGGCAAACTTTCTTTAACAAAGAGACCTCTTGAAGGTTCAGTTTCTGTACATAACAAACATCAGGTTAGAGGTGATGGGAAAGAGATGCATTCTAGGAGACAACTACAAGCTCCGCTTGGAGTTCCATTTTACTCTGTCAGTGTAGGTGGATCCCATCGAGTATTGCCTTTGGCAACAGGTAGTAAATGTATTAGCTCTTCTAATTTTGGTGCTTTGTTGGACACCGTGACATTGAGGGAACGCATGGAGCAGATTGCTGCAGAACAGGGCATCGAAGGGGTGGCAAATGATTGTGCCAATCTGGTGAACACTGGTTTAGATTCTTACTTAAAAGGTTTAATCAGATCTTGTGTTCAACTTTTGGGTGCAAGGTCTGGGCATGAGCCTACTAAGATCAGCAAAACGAAGCAGCAGACCTATATGAAGCCTGTTAATGGTCTCAGACCAGGCCATCATTATCAGGTGAGTAGCGATAGATCTTCAGAAGTCATGCAAGAACAGGTTCCACACAGCCTAATATCATTGCAAGATTTTAGGGTTGCTATGGAGCTAAACCCACAGCAACTTGGCAAAGATTGGCCATTGCTGCTGGAGAAAGTATGTGCTCGTATCTGACGAATAAAGCATATATTGGGAATTTGTTGTCTTCCGCTTGTGCTTGTATTGGTCCCTACTGGATCAGAGGGCACCGCCCTTTCAAGGGTCTTTGTGCTGCCTGTGTTGTTAGTTCTCTTATGGTCCTTTGAACCAGTCAATAACCGTTGTGGTTGGACTTGTCTCTTTGAAGATGATAGGGACCAGAGCCGAGGCCTATTTATCTCACCTGCTGCAGGGCTTAACCTTGGCCAGAAAACCCCCATTTATTTGCAACCACTGAAAGGGACTGACGAAGAGAATCCCTGTTGGTTGCCCTGTTGTATCATTAGCATAATTACGTTTAAATATTTTCTGCATCCTCATGTAATTTATAGTCAATGAGCAAATTTAGAACAGTTTTGGAGGAATAATTGTAGCATAGTGCTTCTGCAGAAAGGTGAAACTGAATGATGCAAGAGTTCATGTGTATTAACTACACGTTAAACAGATTTTCACCCGTGGCTTAATCAGCTCACAATTTTCTTTCTTTTAAATCACAGCTTGTATGGTTGCTGTCCAAGTTTTGTTTTTCTTACATTGTCATTGTTTAGCCAAGTAACCCCATTAATGCAGCTTATTTCTCCTTATTCTTGATGCTCAATATTGTGGTGAGAGCTGGGACATTTCTCAAATTGACTTAACATACTATTCAACTTGAGATGACAAACTTATTGGTGTTCCTTTTTCTTTCTTTTTTTTTTTCCAGAAATGCCGACTTGACGAATAAAGATAATTATTCATTCTTGTGATATATAAAGTGGAACTTTGCATGTGGGGAACACACCTTTTGTGTGTAATATCTAAATAATCAAATAGGTCTGAAGAAGCTACATATTACTACTCTTAACACATCCAGCTTCTACTGATTGACGGTTTTCTGGTCAGAATTAATAAAATTAATAATAATAATCTTATTATATTATTTATTTGATCTACCTATAAAGTAGTTCTAGCTGGATAATTGGGGGGGTGTAGCAGAAACAGAAATGAAAATGAAAACTTGTTCTGACATGGAATTGCAGTTGGAAATTGGAGATTCTTTCTTTTGCACAGGGTAATGGAGATGGAACCAGCCATTCTTGCTGGAAACTGGTGATATTGTTGCGGGTCAAGGAAAAATGCTAATCTACCTGGAAAAAGAAGAGGTCAGAGGAAAAGTTTCTCCCTTTTCCTATTTCTCTACTTATATATCTTTTAGTAATGAGTAGAGAAATTTTGCTTCTAAGAAATGCAATAGTGCATAAGTATTCTGGAAGTTCCTATCTTTAAGAGTTTCTTACTTTATCCTAGGCCTTGATCTCTAAATGTAGTGTCTTTCTCTCATTATTTCTATGTACTGGTTCAATGCAGTTGACCTTCTACTTTGATTGCATATTGCTAACCTGTAGGGAATCTAGAATTGTAAGTTACTCTTGCTTGTTAATCATCAACTCTGTGCATTTTACAACTTAATTTGCCTTTACATTTGAGAAATCGTCCTGCTCTTACAGATTCTTGGAAGTCAAGTCTTGGCCTACAATATCTTATTAACTTGTCTTCAAGGAGCTATGCTGTACCTAGTAAAAATGTTAACTGGGTATTTAGAAGAAATGCAGATATCCATTTGTTCTATTGCTGGATTTTAAGGTCTAAATTAGTGATTAAAACATGACAATGCATGCTTAATAGTTTATTTTTAGGATACAATGTGAAATTCTTGACAATATTCTGGCAATTATCCATGAGCAAAATGACGTAGCAAGGACATGAAAAGAAGTAAGTTTTGTTAGTAACATTGTATATTGCAGCTTATAGGGATAAGGGGAAAAAAGCATGAGAAAGATACTTTATCCGACTTAACATCAGAATATGATGACATAAATTGAAATCTCTGTTGATTAGGGAGGCTATTATGTAACATACGATTTGGCAGCTTAATATAATAAAAAATTTTTATCTGTAACTGTTTTGACCCAATAATGATCCTAAGAAGGTATTTTGGTTATTAGAAGTTTCTTCCATATTTATTGCACCCAAGCGTGTAGCCTAGCGGTCAATGAAGTGGGTGAAAACCTTGGAGACCAGGGTTCAAATCTCAGTAGAGACAAAAAATGCTACATGATTTCTTTCCATCTGTCTAAGTCTTGGTGGGCAGCATTACCCGATGCCTATTTTGACGGGACGTACCACTTAACTGGTGGAATACTCCAGGTGTGCAAGTCAGCCCGGACACCATCATTATCCAAATAAAAAAATGTCTCTTTCATATACGTTGAGATAATGTGGAATGTGGATGTGCTTGATGGATTATGTATGATAACCCAATGATGGCCTACAATATCTTATGCTCCCATTTTCTATATGTTGTAGCTAGTTAAAACATTACCTGGATGTTTAGAAGAAACTTCGATCTCCATTAGTTGTGTTGCTGGAAATTTATGTCTAAATTAGTTAAATCGTCACAATGGCTGCTAAATGATGCTAGATTGTTAGGATACAATGTGAAATTCTTGACAACTATTCTGGCAATTACACATGAGCTAATCATATTGAAAGGAAGTTTAAAGCCCTGTCTAAAGTTGCCTGTTTTGGTTGGATTGTCACTAGGGAGGCCTGTTTGACTGAAAAATAATTTACAGAAGAGGTGATTTGCTTTAAGTAGTATGCTATTTTTTTGAGGAAGGTACATAGTATGCTATTTTGTGTGAAGAAGCTTTTGCTGCATTGCAGAGTTTCCAGAGAATGCTGGGAGTTGTTCCTTAATGTAACTGGGGTCTCCTGGGTTATGCCTTTGAAGATTAGGAGTTTAACAGATTGTTGGCAAAGTCGAAGCATGTCTAGAAACCTGAAGCACTGGAGAACCATTCCCATATTCATATTTTGGACTATATGGCTGGAAAGAAATAAGGGTTGCTTTGAAGGAAAAAGGATGCATGTTTCTAGAATCAAGAACTCTTGTTTGCATAATTTACTTTTCTGGTATAATAGCAGTAGTGTAGATAGTCCAGATCAGTACATGGATTTCTTAAGCTTGCTAGAACGGAAGGATTACTTGATATGCTGATGTTTCTTATGCTGTTGTTTATGTTCTATCATGCACCTTCTTGATACCTTTTTTTAATAAATCTTGACCTTAACAATAATATATATATATATATGGTAACTTTATAAACTGCAGCTCAGAGAAATGGGAAAAGAAGCACGAGAAAGATATTTTATCCAACTAAATATCAGAATAAGACAACAAAAATCAAAACCACTGTTGATCTGTGAGGCTATTACGTCACACGCGATTTGGCAGTAATTTATATAGTTAGGAAACATGATCCCCAACACTTTTGACGCTGTACTGATCTTAATAAAGTATTTAGGAAGAGGATAATACCTGAGACTGATGGTTTAAGTCAGTTTTGTTAAATTCTTGTTTTTCTATTATTAGACCCAGTGCAGAAAAGTGGAAAATATCTGTTTAGCTCTTATCTCCAGGTAAACCAAATTACATTTTCCCATTAAAAAAATACATATAATTATTGCAGCAACCCTTGGATGGAACAAAGCTAGACTAACGTTGAATGCAGATAATGTTTGATCCTAATAATTCCAAACGTGCTATGGTAATCTTTTCCAAGTAAATGCCAGCAGTCTTGTCAAGTTCCTTGAAGCCCCACAATTTCCACAAAAGAGGTGGAGCATTTAAATCATTGGATGTTTTTAATCATTTCTTTATCCAAAATTTTTTTAAAAAACATTGGATTTACCCTTTGTTCTTCATGAGATACCAAAATAAGCTAACGGATAAGTTGAAGTTGATAACCAATTGAATCAGCCATATACAAAATTATCCATCATAGTAAAGCTACTTAGTCACTATTTGAGAAAAAAAAAAAGAAATAATAACTCAACATGATATAAAAATGAAAAGAAAACCTGTGAATTCACACTTTCTGCATTGCTTTGCCTAGTGAAATCTTCAGAGCCACTTTCAGACACCATTTATTCATTGTTGACCTGCTGTTCATTGCCACTGATTACGTATCTACTACTTTCTACATGATTGTACATTCTTCTCTATAATACCAGCCGTATGCAATTTCCAGTCAAGCATGTGATGCTGTCCAATGTCTACTTTGTATAAATGTGAAACCTCTTGATTTTTAGGTGGATCAAGGGAAGAGTTCCACTTTTTATGTGTGAAAGAATTTTTGGAGAAATCAGGAAACTTCTTGTCAGAGTTTCTAGATGGCCTGAGAGTATGAAACAAACCCAGTTGGGTCTTTCTGTCTTTGGGTGGGGGGGAAGAGGGGGAATTTTGGTAACTCGTGTCAAAACAATGACTTTGGTATGTATCTCATTCTTGCCCTAGTTGGACCGATGTAGCATGCCTAGATGAGTATATCCCAATGACTTCAAAATGTTCAGAGGACTTTGTTAAGTGCTTTGCTTGGTTGGTAATTAGAAAGCTTGTCTCACTCACGAGAGACTACAGAGATGAAAGATTCAGCTTTCCTCAAGGGTGTTTTTTCGAGTGTGAGGAAAGAGAGACAAATAGTCATTTGTTTCTTCATTGTAAAGCTACCTCACAATTTATGGTCTTTGTTTCTAGTTTTAACAGAGACCAAGTGGTCTATGCCTGAACACATATCAGATCTCTTGAGCTGTTGGATTAGGAGAGGGGGTAGTAAGAGTCAGAATAAATGGTGGAGAGTTATTCCATTTTGCATTTGGTGGACGATTTGGAAGGAAAGGAATGGAAGATGTTTTGAAAACAGAAATACAGAATCAACTCCATTCAGAAAGTCAAAGAGAACTGTAGTGCAACTTTTTATTTTTGGTGTAAAGAACATTGTATAGAAGAAGCTGAACAGTTAGTTGATCTTTTAGGTTCTTTGTAAGTTATGTAGGTTGATTGTAACAAGTTTTTGGAGGTCTCCAGCATGTCCTTAATGCTGAGGAATACAACATTACCAGTTTCAAAAAAATATTCAAAGAGCTGTTGTAGAACCACTGGAATAGCCTACTAGAATCCAAATACAATATGTTGAGTCCCATATTGGTGGGTATGAGAAAAATTGCTCTTTATATGGTGTTGCGCAATCCTCACCTCATGAGCTAGCTTTTAGAGTTGAGTTAGCTCAAGATCATATTATTATGATATCAGAATCAGGTCCATCCCATTTGATTGTTTACTTGATGTTGCGCCCCCATCTTATATTGTCCATGCTCCAGATATTCAGTGCTAAGCGTGAAAGGGGTGTTGAGTCCCACATCGGTGTATCAAAAATTGTACAGAAAGCCTGACTTCTCTCCGAAGGTACTATTCGCTCTTGTCCTCAAGTATGTAATTTTGTCCACCAAATCTCAAACACGTTTTGACTTCACATAATCATGCCAGTTTCACTACTTAATGCAACCATTTGGCTATTTTTACGTGTAAATTCTAAAATGCTTCCTGCTATTGCAGCCACTGCCACTGGAAGAGTTTTTTCAGGATAACTACTGGAAGAGATTTTTCGGGATAACTACTCATCAAAAAACAGAAGAATATTCTTTTTCAGGACTACCTTCCTATTTAGTAACTGTATCCTTCCACAGGTTGCTGCCATGTGACCTGGAGGTCATGTGTTCGGGCCGTGGAAACAGCCTCTTGCAGGAATATAGGGTAAAGATACGTGCAATAGTCCCTTGTGGTTCGGCCCTTACCTGTACCCCGCACATAACGGGAACTTAATGCACCGGGCCGCCCTTATCCTTCCACAGGTTTCACATGCAAGGTCCTAATTTTCCCATTTTATTGTTTTCTTGATATGTAGTTTTTGACTTCCCATTTTAAAATATGTACTTATTATTTTACTTCACCAAATAAAGTTCCATGCAGAAGTTCGTCACTTCAAATAAATTTCCGTGAAGAAATTTGTCAAGTCCTATATTGATCTCAAATTTTCTGTTTTACGCAATGATATAGTCTGGTTCTCTGTCTTAATTTCACCATAACTAGACAATTGCACCTTTTTCTAATTTTGATCACATTAGAATTACACTTCTATCTTGTCAACACCCTGATAATTTCCAGGTTATGATGAACCGAAATGCATATAGGAAGAATTATGTTGGAGCCCCTAAACTTTGAGCTTCTACACTTGAACATCTTGATTTTATGGGTGACTTGAACCTTCAACTTTTGAATGGAATATAATAGGCTCTTTCGGCTGTTTTATCTCTTGAGGGACTGAGCACATCCATCAGATTAGTGCTTTCAGCTAAAACAAACTTCTTTTAAAGCTGAAGAATTAACTGGGTGATGTTTGATGGCAAAATCAAAAGGGTTAAGAGAGAAAATTATTGCCAGTAAAGTACCTGTATCTCGTCCACCATGTTCAGCAAGGTGGACGTAAACATACTGACTATGTCAAGAAACTGGAACCAAGCTCAACTACTAGAGACAGATTAGAGCCGTTTGGTGCTTCGTTGCATGTTTGACACCATTAACAAGTATCCAGCACTTTCAGTTTGATATTTTTGATCTTTAGCAGTTATGACAGATCTTCTATACGCTTTAGTCCTCATGCTTTTTATGTATAGGCAGCCCGCTGCACAAAACATTCCGCATTAGCAGGGTCCAGGGGGATGGGTTGCACCCCATGGGGGTGTGATGTAGACAGTTTACTTGTTATGTGTAAGTACTTGATTAATACGAGGAAATTGCTGAGCACCGGGCCGGGAAGCTAAGTTGCGCGGTCTCTTTACTTTTGGTGCTGCACACATGTCGACACAGCATAGGTGTGGGTGTGGCATCCATACCGGATATGGTCAAACAATTTTGGGTACTTTGATCAAAATCGATAGAGAAATTCGAGACAGATACAATGATTTCTAATTCGAACTTAACAATAAACAATAAAGAGATAGTTACAGATTTGAACTTGCTCTCAAAAAATCGTGCATTCCTTTCCTTTCAAATATTCCACCATAATTTAGGCATATTTTTATAACTCTATTTTTTGATAGTTTGAATTATTTTTAGCCGAATCCCCACAACCCTATCTGTACTTAAATCCATACCACCGAATCATAGAATTTGTATCATGAGGATCCGACCTCTAGATCTGCACCCGAGTCTGAGCAACTTAGTAGGCGTTTGGCCATAAATATTATTCATAATATTCCGGAATATGTTTTCACTTTATTTCGGAATACTTGTTTGGCCATGAAAACCAAAAACATATTCTGGAATACGTTTTCACAATTTTTGGTTTTTTGAAAAACACTTCTTGAGGTGTATTCACTATTTTTGGATTCAATTTTCTCTATCATTTTATTTTTAAATACTACCCCAACTTTTTATTTTGTACAAAGACCGCCAGCCAAATTAAAAACAATGTCAACTACAACTACCAACCAAATAAAGAATAGCTACTTACTAATGTTATTAATTTATGCGTTAATGAATATTTGTAATAGACTAATTTCATACGGAGAATGTATGTTGATTTTTGGTGGTGGAAGATAAGGATGTGGCTTGGTGTATATTTTGGTTTATTGGTGATGTTATGGGAGACGGAAACATGGCTCCATGTGGTTGTTTTCAATGTTCAATAGTAATGTTGTTTACTTTTGTAATATAGTGGAGTTGTAAAAGTTAATTTGGGTTATTTTGCTAGTTTTTAGAAATTGAGGATATAAATCATATTTATAAAAAAATACATCAACAACAACGACAACATACCCAGTGTATTCCCACAAAGTGGGGTCTGAGGAGGGTAAAGTGTACGCAGTCCATACCACTACCTCAAATGAAGTAGAGAAGTTGTTTTCGATAGGCAGTACCTCAAATGAAGTAGAGAGGCTGTTTTCGATAGACCCCTGACTCAGGACAAATAACAGTATAACAAGCAGAAAACATAAAAACAAACAACAAAATGGGATAACACACCACTAGATAAAAGAAAAAAACACCCACGGAGTATTGCTATGAACTATCTATTTGAAATCACACACATCACCAAAACACAGTAAACAAGAAACTACAAGACACAGACATAACACTATGACTACAGGTACATCGGCAAACAAAGCACTCCTCCGTACAAGTAAGGACGCACTCCTACTCACTAACCCTCTACCCTAATCCGCATCCTCCACACGTTCCTATCAAGGTTCATGTCCTCTGTAAGCTGTAACTGCTCCATATCACGCCTAATCACTTCCCTCCAATATTTCTTCGGCCTACCTCTACCCATCTGAAACCATCCAGAGCGAGCCTCTCACACCTCCGTATTGGGGCATCCGTGCACCGTCTCATTACATGTCCAAACCATCTCAACCTCACTTCCCGCATCTTATCTTCCACCGAAGCTACTCCCACCTTCTTTTGAATAAACTCATTTTTAAGCCTATCCTTCCTAGTAAGTCCACACATCCATCCCAACATCCTCATCTCCGCTACCTTCAACTTTTGGATGTGGGAGTTCTTAACTGACCAACACTCAGCTCCGTACAACATAGTCGGTCGGACTGCCACTCTGTCGAACTTACCTTTAAGCTTAGGAGGCACCTTCTTATCACACAAAACTCCCGAAGCGAGCCTCCATTTCAACCACCCTGCACCAATACGGTGCATGACATCCTCGTCAATCTCTCCATTCCCCTAAATCATAGACCCAAGATACTTGAAACTATCCCTCTTCCGAATGGCTTGAGAATCCAGCTCCACTACCACGTCTGCCTCATGCGTCAAATCACTGAACTTACACTCCAAGTACTCCGTCTTAGTCCTGTTCAGCCTAAACCCTTTAGACTCTAAGGTCTGTCTCCAAACCTCCAATTTATCATTAACTCCTCCCCGGGATTCGTCAATAAGCACTACATCATCCGCAAATAACATACACCAAGGTACCTCTCTTTGAATATGCCGTGTCAATACATCCATTACCAAGGTGAATAAAAATGGACTAAGAGTCGATCCCTGGTGCAACCTAGTCAAAATAGGAAAGTGCTCTGAATCTCCTCCTACCGTCCTCACACGAGTCTTCGCTCCGTCGTACATGTCCTGAATCGACTTAGTGTACGCCACAGGCACACCTCTAACCTCCAAGCACCTCCACAGAACCTCTCTGGGGACATTGTCGTACGCCTTCTCAAGATCGATGAACACCATATGCAAGTCCTTCTTCCCCTCCCTATACTGCTCCACTAATCTCCTCACACGATGAATGACTTCGGAAGTCGAGCGACCTAGCATGAAACCAAACTGATTCTTGAAAATAGTCACGATCCTCCTCAGTCTCAACTCTACCACTCTTTCCCACACCTTCATAGTATGACTCAACAACTTGATACCCCTATAGTTGTTGCAACTCTGAATGTCCCCCTTGTTCTTATATAAAGGAATCATCGTACTCCATCTCCAAGCTTCCGGCATCTTCGCCGCTTTGTCAGCCACTCCATACCTGCCCCGCCAGTGCTCTTCCAAAAATCCATCGGAATCTCGTCTGGCCCAATGGCCCTACCCCTACGCATTTTACGGATAGTCCCCTTGACCTCCTCAACCTTAATACGCCTACAATAACCGTAATCGCGACACCTCTCTGAGTGGTCCAAGTCCCCAACACTAAACCTTCGACCCCCTCGTCATTCAAAAGTCTATGAAAATAAGACTGTCACATCCTCCTAATGAGGGTGTCATCCATCAACACTATGTCATCCTCACCCTTGATGCACTTCATCTGGTCAAGGTCACAGGCCCTTCGCTCCCTAGCCTTGGCAAGCCTATACAACTTCTTATCCTTACCTTTCTCCTCTAAAGCCGCATACAGGCTCTCGAAAGCTGCTGTCTTAGCCGCTGTAACTGTAGCTTTACTTTATTTTTGAGTAAAAAAGTACATCAAAAGTCTAAAATACCAAATAAAGTGAATACGTTTTTTATTTTTATGGCCAAACGGGTCCTTAGTAGGGAAGGGGAAAAAGATGATGTCTTGGTAGTTCTGTGCTGCACCTTGAAAACGATCCCTTCTGATTTTTTGGATCTAGTTGTTTCATGAAACCGAAAAATTAACTACCATCCTCATGACCTCCTTTCTGTCTGCTTTCTTCTTGACATGTGATTACTTTTTATATTAAGAACAGCTGATAAAATATTTGAAATCATGTTTAGCATCTGGGACAGATATGGATGAAGCAGAATTGGAGTTTCTTTTTGTCAAGCTGGTTTGTATGATACCTTACCGTGTTTAAGGATCAAACTTGACTTGTACAGAAGGTGTACAAGCTTCTTCATCCTTGCTTTTGTGTATCTTATCTGCATGTTTAAATTGTAAGAAAGAAGACACTTTTATTATACATTTAACATGTGCCACAGCATGTGGATCAGAATATTTTCCATGAATCAAGCAGTGAAATTTTTTTATTGATGGGTGGTAGTGAGAAATTCATAGGCGGAGCCAGGATTTGAAGCTTATGAGTTGTTAACTCTAATCTTTCAAGTTGCTGGGTTCTAAATTAATAATTTGTACATACTCAATGAATTTTTTAAGACAAATACAGGGTTTGAACCAAAGCTACTGGTTTCAGCCAAACCCGGAGCCCACACCTAAGCTCCCCCCCGGTGAGAATTGCATCGGTAAGTCTTTCTTGCCTACCTTGTACAATTGTTGTTACATCTAAAACCACCAATCTTTTAGAGTGTGGAAACATTTGTTTTAACAATCCTAAAGACACCATAATAGTCTAGGTCCTTTATCCAATGATATCATTAAAACTTTTCTTTTTGGCCTAAAACTTCTCCTTGGTTCTTCTTCCCTCTTTTCCTAATTGTAGTTGTGATAATTTGGGTGAATGATAGTTATTGGCAAGATCTCGCTGCCCTGAGTTGCGTTAGTTTCTTCCTGTGTTTAGTTGTGAGATTTTTAAGTAACCGAATGATCAAAAGTGTGTATTTACCCTCACACACCAGACTGTCATTTTAGAAATGCAGCCAAAGTATTAATTAATGGAGCTCCCATGGAATTGTTACTGGCTGTATACTGTACTGTTGTAGTAGCTGCTAACATGTTCATACTTCCCCTTCCATTTGGTTGTTGCTTGTTAGGATGATGAGACTACAGGTTTCCACTCCAACGTATGCTTTTTTTACGCTATAAAATCTATACAATACTCCGAATGGACTCAAAAAGGTATTTGGAGTATCTGAAGTTTCCAGTAACTGGCAGCTCCTACTGAAATTGTTTCAATTTTGTTTTACATTCAATTTGAAGGAGATGAACTGAATGAGTAATTGCAGCAGCTCACACACTAGGGATTAAGCGTGGAGTGTGAAGGCAGTCTTCTTTCAGGTATAACTCTGTGGATGGACTTCTTAATATGACTGTCAAATATATCAATTTTTTAGCTTTTGTTAAACAGCACACTTGCGGAAGAAACATAATGAGGAAAATTGAGTTCTCAGAGTTGCTTTTCTTATTACCTTCATATGATTGCAGATCTCTGCAAAGATAGTATATTTACAATTGATACTGTCCTATTATGAGCAGGGGTGGATCTATGCAGGGGACCGAGGGTGCTACGGCACCTGGGCGCTGTGTAAAATTTTGTATGTCCTAGTATTTTACAGAATATACATATATAAACAATTTGGCCGCGGGTGCCATGGTTTAGGCGTTAAGGGGTCATTTGGTACAAAGACAAGTAATGCAGGGATTAACAGTGCAGGGATTAGTAATGCAGGGATTGTAGTGCTTGAATTGTTTTTTACAAGTGTTTGGTTCATTATATTAAAACTAGATATACCATGTATTGTATTTTATTTAAAACTCTATAAAAATCTCCTTTACAATCATACCCTTGAATTTTTGTGGGATTTTCTATTTCATTAAATTAGCCAAGTTAAAAGCTAAAATATGAATAAAAATTTGTTACTAATTTTCAGGGGTGATGTGCCACTATGGAGATCATTGATAGCACGGTGTACTAATATTTTCTCTTGTTGGTCAAATATGACTTAAACCTACCATAGATTTAAGGCTACATAAATATTCAAATACCGGAAGCTTATTAAAAAAAAGAAAACAAATGATTCAAGTGATCATTCCGCGAACTACATTTTTTTTTTAAAAAATACCAACTCCCCCACCCCCCAAAAAAAATCCAAATATAGCAAACCAAAAAAGGAGAAAAAACAAAATCAAATATTAATTTGTGAAATCATAAATTACACTAAAACGGATTTGGAGAATTAAAAAGGACATTTATAAACAACCTAATATAATTAAAAAGGACATCAAATTACGAAAGAAATTTAGGAAAAGTAATTGAGGGATGGTTTAGTCATTTAAGGATCTTATTCATGGATTGTTAAACCTTGGATAAGTTAACCCTTCATTTACTAGGTATGAAATAAGACCTCATATGGTGTATAAGTAATTCATGTATTAAGTTAAAAAAAATAACAAAAGAATGTATTGAATGAGATTAAGTTTTAATCCGAGGACTATTCTAATTAGTACAGGCACAACCTACCAAACGGGTAGTCTGCCACTTGACCCAAGATCGAAGCTCAAACAATAACAACCATACCTTTTTTTAGTTTTCCTATTACCTTGCGCTTGTTCTCCTTTCCCCTTTTACTTTCAATTTCCTTTATTATTTATTTATCCCACCTACCTGTTCTCTTTTTCCCTTTTCTTGTATTTTATTCATTATTATTGTATTTCTTGTCTCTGTGTAGATTGTACAATCCTAGTTTATTGTTTTATTTAAACTAGTCTTTATGAACGTGTATGTTTTGTACATTATCTTCAATCAGCCTCAATCATCGCAAAAAATATTATATAATTATTAATAATTATATGAATTTATTTTATGAGGAACAAAAATGTACTTTCGACTCTAACATTAGATCCCTACCTCAACTTGGGTCCCCACTCTCGATCCCGACTCGGCACATGACCTGAGATCTTGATTCTTGACCCGACATATGACCCGAATCTATATCCTCAACTCGTGACTCGACTCTTGACCCAACTCTAAACCCTAAAATCCGACTCCCAACTCCGACTCGACACATGCCCTGAGATCCTGATTCTTGAACCGACATGGGATCCGAATTTGTACCTCGACTTGTGACTTGACTCTTGACCCAACTTACAAACCCTAAAATTAACTCTCGACTCTCGACCCCGAACCAAACTCGAGGCCTTGGACCCAAGATCCAACCTCGACATAAACCCGACTCTAGATTCGACCACTATCACTAAAATCGACACCCGATTAGAGATCCCGGTCCGGGACCTGACTTTCGACCTCGACTCGAAATTCAACTCCTGATTCTGATTCCGTCATTTCCTTAAATTTGAGAAAAATAAGTATATTTGAAATATATTTTTCAAAAATATTTAAGTCAACCAAACATGAAAATCGAAAAATATATTCAGAAAAATATCTCAATTATGTCCTTTTTGTACAATTTCAGGTAAAAAAAATAGTGTAAATAATTAAGTGTATAAAAGTCAATCAACATTTGAAGGATATTTTGGTCGATCAAAATTTAGGAAAAATTATTCATGCTTATGACGTGCTTTGCAAGTAATCTCCGATCAATCATCACAAAAGATGTTAGATAATTTAATTCTTTCGGTTTTAGCATATGTATATTTCTTAAACTAAAAAAATTAATCACAAAAACTAAGATGTGTTTTTAGTCAATTTTCCTCATTTCACACGATATTTGACTTCACAATGATGTTTTTATACATGTATATAGAGTTTAATGATATTGCTTCTAACAAAATTAGTACTTCAATCGTATAAACAAATCAATTTAGCGGATATTTTGGTTTATAGGTATGTTAAGTTCCTAGTGGTAATAGGATTAGGTACCGCGAGGATGACTCTAATCACTTCTAGTCTTCTTCTATAACTAGTTTAGTGTATGTGCTTTGCACGCGTGTCTTTCGTCAATCAATAAAATATATATAAAAGAGTATAATTATAAGAAAGTAGAAATTGACGTTAGAATAAATTTTATATCTATATATAGCTTGTATCAAAAAAAAAAGAAGACAACCATTAGAGTCTATTATTAAAAATAATGAAGCTTTGCCAGATCTCATAGTTTATTCACAATTGAAATAGTTGCATATAATTAAATTCAAAAGAGAATTCATATCAAATTAGAATGACTAATCAATTTCTTGTGACGGAATGTAGCAATCCAAAGAATCTGATCAAAATTGTAAATAAGTCAACTTCAAATTATTAATTGCATATGAGTCAATATAAACAAAAATCACAAAGTACTTATCAATTAAGTAACATTTATCTATCAAGAATAATTTATTATTTTAAACTTCAAGAACATACAAAAATCACAAAAGAAAAACATCTCAATTAGCAATTGTCTATAAAAAATACATGATAGTTTATTTTTTAAAATATAAAAAACATACTAGAATTTTAGAAAACTTACCTCAAATCACAAGTAAATTTGTCTCTTCAATCATAGATAATATCAATATTTCATAAAAAAATACTTCTCAATTAGCAAATAACTGTTTATCAAGAATACATGACAATTTATCATTATAAGTTTCAAGAACATACTAAAATTTTAGAAAATTTATCTCAAATTACAAGAAAATTTGTCTCTCAATCATAAGATATATCAAAATTTCACAAAAGAACTTTTCAATCAACAATTGTCTATCAAGAAAGACATAAAGGATGATGATAATGAACTAAGAATATGACTTGAATGAAAATCAAATAAGAAGAAAACTAAAAGTAGAAGAAGCCAGATGTTTATTTTTCTTGTAAAAGTTCGATTGAAAATATTGCTTAAATAGAATTTTAGAAATTCTTTTTAATATAAGGTGAAATTTAATTAATTTAGAAATATTAAATATTATGATTTCATAGTATTATTTAATTCTCTCTTTCACAATATTTCCCTCTTTTTCCCAGGAGTACCATATATTACCTCTTTATTAAAGCCGAAAAAACACTTATTTATTAATTCTAAGCATTAAATGAAACAGTTTAGTTTTTTGGTTGATAGAGATTTTTACTTTTGCTCATCCTTTGTTTTCTATAGTTAAATATGATTATTTTTATCGTATAATAACTCTATTTAAGGTAAAATAAATTTGATTTCCGTTTTACATTTCTTGCCGTCCTCTTTTCTTCCTTTTTTTTTTTACTTCTCTTTTTACGTGAAATTTGCTCAAATTCAAGTCAGATTGCAATTATGAAAAGTTCTAATGATATTAAATAGTTCTCTAAAAATTAGGACTTTATTATAGTTTGAATAAGGAAAATTAATTTTTAATTGATTTAAAAATTTTAAATGAGTATTTTTCTTTTACCATATATTTTAGGACTTCTTTTTCATGTACACAAGGAAAAATAAAACTTACCAATATTAATTTTCTATATATTTAATTAAATAATAATTTGAGAGAGAAAAGTGAAAAGACGACTTTGTCTATTGCAGAGTCTTTTAATGAAGGACAAAAAGTTCGAATCACTTTTTTAAGGGTCGTCACACTTTTAATATATTATAGATATAGATTATTAATCTTTTTCTAATTACTTGGTTAGTTCAACACAAATATGATTAGTAAGTTAGTTAAAAATAAAAAAATGGGGCAACTTAGTCCTATCTTAATTGTTTAGTTCTAATACAAAATTACAATTATACTCAGTAGTAAGTTTTCATATGGAGGAAATTATAACTTAAAAGGGTAAATAAGTCAATCAACTTTTAGTGGATATTTTGGTCACTCAACATTGTTATTCATGCTTTTATAATAACTAGTTTCTATGTGCGTGCGTTGCACGAATGTCTCTCGCTTATCATTAAAAGAAAGATAAAAACATTTTCTTCCTCCAAGTTTATCTTGAAAAATAAATTTTTATCTAACACTAAACATCTAGTTTAGGTAGGTAAACTTAACAATGGATAGTTAAGGTATATATGAAACCCACAAAAAATTGACATCTTTGTGTTTTTTATCATTAACTCTTATTTGAATGAATGATTAATGCTAAAGGGTATAGACGTTGGTCGGATATGTTTGTCATTCAACATTTAGTGTTTTGACATCCAATAACAATAAAGCAAAATATAATATAGCCCAATCAGAAATTTTCTAAATATCGCAACCAAAAAAGAATGAAACTGTTTTCAAATTAGTAGAAAAACATTCCTTATATTCCTAAGAAAATAAAAAAGGTACACAAAAAGTTTACCTAAAATTCCTAATCTATCCTGCTTGCACTTTTGGGTATTAGACGTATAACTTTTGGAAAAAAATTGCACTTTTGATTATTACATGCATAATTATTGGAAGGTACGTTTTGGGGAAAAAGTCTCCAAAATATTTTAGGTAGTGGACACATAACATTTGAAAAAATTAAAGTTTGCCTGATAATTTTGGTTAATGTTTAGAAGGGTATAATAGTCGGTCAACATTTGAAGGATATTTAATTTGATTTCATCTGGAAAACAAAGAAAAAAAAGAAGAAAAACTTACTCATAGTAGAAAAATGTTTGGTTTAGTTCTAATACAAATTACATTGCTAAGTAAGTTTTCACATGGAGGAAATTTTAACTTAAAAGGACAAATAAGTCATCAACTTTTAGTGGATATTTTGGTCAACCAACATTCATATTTATGCTTTTATAATAGTATGACTAGTCTCTATGTCACGTGCCTCACACGTGCAACCCCTGCAGTTATTATAAAGATCATTATGGGTGTATTTGGAATGAAGGAAAATGTTTTCTTGGAAAATAAGTGGTTTTCTTACTCTGACCCGCGACCTAACTCCAGAACGGAGACCCATATCTCAACCTCAACCCCCGATCTTGGCTTTGACTCCCTACCCTTGTCACGACCCCTAACTTGGGACCAAACACCCGACTCGACACCCGACCCTGAACTCCATCCCAGTCCCACTTTAAGCTAAGACTCGGTTGCCGACCTCGACTCTGACTCTCTATCTCGACCCCAACTCCCAACCTCCACTCGGATCTCGCCACCAATTTAGGATCCGACTCTCGACCCCGATCGGGGCCTCACTCCTAACTCGAAATGCAATCCCCAAACTTTATTCCTAACCCGATTTCGAGTCGAGATCCGAATTTTGAGTCGAGACCCGACTCTTGATCCTACCTCATCCCAAGTCTCGACCACGATTTGGGATCAGACTCCCGATCCTAATCCCGACTCAGGACCTTACGCCTGATCCCGATTCGGGACCAATATAATACAGATATAGATATATCACCTGAATTCTCAAGATTATACTTATATTTTGTACTGAAAATATGATATGACACTCCAAAATAGAAGAATGAATTTTATATAATAAGTAGCAGTGAAATCTTGTCGTCTATTGTTTATGGTTGCAGTACCCGTAAATTAGAGTATTATTTTTGTATTGACTTACAAAGTTGAATACAAAAGCAAATACAAAATTTATTTATTAGCTAAAAATATTAATAGCAATAACTATTTTATCAAATATGAATATAGCCTAATCTAGTAATATTCTTATTATTAATTAATTAAAAATTTAAAGTCCAAAATATTAGATAAAATCTTATTGTAAGACCATTGGTTGATATTTTGTTATTTAAACGTGAAAGAATATTTATTTAACCAAATAGATTGGTAATCAAATCTCAGAAGAAGTATTGGTGACTTAGAACTCTTTTTTCCAAACGTGGTAACTTTTTAGTACCGTGCGCTAATTAAGTTCCTAGTCTATTTAATAAAATAGCTAATAAAACTTTTGGGTGCTCCTAAAACAAATGGGTTTTGGAATTAAAAGAAGAGCAACTGTCCTATCCTACTACAAAAATGTTTTGTTTAGTCCTAATACAAAAATATTATAATTATACCCATTAGTAAGTTTTCAAATGGAGGAAATTATAACTTAAAAGGACAAATAAGTCAATCAACTTTTAGTGAATATTTTGGTCACTCAACATTGTTATTCATGCTTTTATAATACTCCCTCCATTCCAAAATAAATGAATTGTTGAGACTTTTTTTATAGTTCAAAATAATTGAATTGTTCAAAGTTCAAGAGAATCGTTTGGACTTTTTTTCATATTTACCCTTTGTTTTAATGATGTTCTTAATTACTTTACATTTTTCTAGGAGAATAAGTTGAATAATCAAAAGGGTAATAGTGGAAGTAGCCTTAAATTTATGTCCTTAACTATTTTTCTTAATAAGTGTGCATCACCTCAACAATTCATTTATTTTGGAACGGAGGGAGTATATATATATAATCTATATCTATCTATCTATCTATATATAGAGATAGATAGATAGATAGATATAGATATAGATTATGTATTTGCCTTCAATCTTTGGATGTAGATTTCATTTTTTTAAATATAATTTTAATTTTTTTTATCCATCTAACGTTACTTTTTTCTTAATTTTCAATTTTTGTTAGGTTTACGATATGACTAATATTATCTAGCTATATATATAAATGGAAACGGACACAAGTATCCCCTAAATTATAGGCAAAATTCAAGCGACACACCTTAACTCTACGGGGTACTATTACCCCTACCCCCCAAAACTTTTCTTAATGTATTTCTTTGCACCTTATGTGATGATCACTATAGGGATGACAATTTCAATCCATATTTATAAAATCAGCCCATATTATCCACATTATAATGAGTTGGATCACTTGTATTTTAGTTGGGTAAATATGGGCTTCAATCTCTTTTTAACTCATAATAATATGAACAAATATGGGTAAAATATGGGTATCCATATACAAAATCATATAGCTAGATTAAATAGTTACACAGATACCCGAGTTGGGTTGGGTATCGAGTTTTGAGTTGGGGTCGGATCTCGGGTCCTGAGTCGGGGGTCGGGTCTTAGGTCCCAAATCAGGGTCGGGTCTCAGTCCTGAGTCGAGGGTCGGGCCTCGTGTCACGACCCAAACTATCGGATCATGAGGGCACTACTTTAATCCACCTAGATAGGTGAACCACTTACCATCCCTTTAAAATATATGCGGAAGTCATCAAGTAAAACAATAAGTCTTTTCTTTATTACAACATATTTACAAAACTTCAAATGAAAAACCTCCCCAAGGACCTAGTCTAAATAGGTACAAGAGCGTTTTAATCAATGGAATATAAAAATGGGACACAACATCCACCATAGAATGAGAGGAATAGAAGTTGATGGAGATCACTATCCGCGTCACCTGAGAAACATCAACTGATCTTGCAACCAGACTATAGCCCAAAAAAAGTACAATAAGAGTAGTATCAGCACAAACAACACATACTGGTAGGTATCATCGATTGACCAGGGTTAGATCACATAAACACAATATAGAAATCACAAAAAGAAAACATGACCACTTATATAACAATTTAATCCACATCACTTCCATCCACTTGTGTTACCTAAGAGTATTCCATTCTTATTCCTGAAGACTTAGTTGTATCTAATCCATTACTAGTAGTCAATATATACCATTGATATTCCCCTTATATCTTTCACACTTAATCTCACTAATCATGTATCACCTTTTACATTTAATGTCATCCATCATAACTCTTACTTGTTTAATCCCAATAGTTATTACAAGACAATCTGTTTCAATTAACCTCAATAATAACTGAGCACAATAACCATAACCTTGTAACAAGTACAACCATGAACACTTAACAATTACTTCAATTATATATACCATTTAGCCTTTCTCAAATAACACCCAATAGTTCAGTGAAGTGCAGTCAATAAAGACATTAAACCAAGTAAAGACTCTGACTATCAATCATTAACCCAGTCCAAAACCATGACTCAACAACAATATCCAAGTCAACAATCCATAACTCTAACAATATCCATACCTTAATTTAAACATGAGAATAAAAACAACAAATATGCTAAGCATTTGTCAATTTAACCTGGATCAACTCAATGATCCATAAATAAACAATAGTGATAATTAACATACATCCCGGTTTACACGAGAAACCATCTTTAGCAATTAAGCACATAGACCCGGTTCACTCATGGAACCAATGTAAACAACAACAATAACAGTAATCATGAACCCAGTCAACTCAAGGAACTGTCACACTCATAAATACCTTGTACAAACATGCTAAGGGTCTTATGGTCGCCCACTAGCCATGACTTGCAGGGACGAGCTCTTATCCATGTACTATACCGGCGTGGTACCCGAGCCAACCAATGAATCATTATATCAACCAATCCCATGAAGACGTCCAAATACCGACACACCCCATAATAATAACAGATATCATAACAATCACAACCACAATGATAAATAAGCAATCATACTTGTACAATCAACAAGACTTTAATATAACCTCATTATATGTGATTAACACTTAGGAAATCATTTAATAATTTTCTTCCTTAAGCATGCATTGCAACAATAGACAACCACCCAAACACTTGGTCAACTCGAGCTAATCATTCCATGTAAACAATAATCATTCTTTAACACACCAAATTACGAGTAGATATGACTCATTGGGTACATAAATTATAGCATGTCTGAATATCAATACACGACTTATTCAATTAAGTATTATCAACCCATATTCATCAAATTCAACTTTTCCTTTTTGGGGTGCACATTCAACCAAATGGAGTCTAAACTCTAACTCAACATTCATAAATTCATTCACTAATCCAATCCTCCTTATTTATACCGAGATCCGGGATTCCGCTATTATCTAGCGAACCTTACATTCAAGTCATCACTAGGTTCAAGTCTCTACTCTATTAGTCAATCATCCAACTCTATTCAACTTATAATCTAGTTTTTGTCATGCATCTTTATACCCTTTACTTTCTAACCCTTAGCCTAACTTGACTTTAGGTTCTTAAGTTATGTTACAACCTTTTCGTACCATAATCAGTTCGTATCACTAACTTTAAGCAAGATTATCTCATATTTCAATACACATAATATCAAGGTCACCCCTTTTATGGTATTTAGGCCGAATCACTAGATTATAGTCTCACACTGTCTCATTATCATCTATATTCACATAATTCACATTACAGTCCACCATGAAGTCATACAAACATAAAACACTCATCAAGGATTTATACATTAACATATCAACACACAATTAGGTCCCTATTACATTAAATTCATGTTTTATCCATCCAAACTTCATGCCTGCAGGCCTAAGCATGATTTCTCCCATCAAATCTACATTATGAATACAATTACTAACCACAATCTACTACTCATAAATCATAACCTATATGGGCACTAAGCTGCTCCAACAAATAAGCTATACCATGGATGATCTTCCTTCTTCTTCACGTTTTCGAAGGCTAAATCATCTAATAAACAACAATTACAAGAGTAATTAATAAACTATTCTCCAAAAAAATACCTTGGGAATTCAAACCCACTAATTTTACCCTTATTCACGGCCTATAAATTTACCCAAGGGTCAATTAATCATCAACTTAGTTCTATCAAGCTCAACCCAACTCCATTAATGGAGTTTTAAAGCTAAAAGTCCCACCTTTATTGAATTCAAGGTCCACAACAATCAACTTTCATACTAGGAAGAGTTAATCACACACTAAAGTCAATTCTAGGTGAAAGTACATATACCCATGGGTTTTCCCCACAATTTCATGAACATAGGGTTCTAAGCCACAGGAATTTCACCATAGATTCTCCATTCTTGTGATTCTAGAAGATAAACGGATTAATCAATGTTAAAAAAAAAAAAGTAAAAATCTTACCTCAAGGAAGGATTTCTACCCAAACCAAGAGAAAATCGCCCCTCTAGGGCTTAGGAATAAAATTTTGGAGTTTGGGGGCTGAAACTCGTCAAAATAAGGTTATAAATTATTGTTGCATCGCTATAGAGACATGCACATCGCAATAGCAACATGAACATGCTACGACGCCCTCAGCTTTTTAATACGGACAATCTTCAGTAAAACGGTCATAACATTTTGTCGCACCCCATTTTTTTGTCGCAAAAAGTGAGATTCGACGTGACAACTCTTTTTAAGATGATTTAATAGAGAGAGTCTCCACCTAACGAATTAAGATGTGTTAGGGCACCATTCTATGCTAATTATGAACTTTTTAATTAGTCTACGTCAACTAAAAATTCGGGTAAGGGTTCAATTACCTCAAAAGGAAGATGTTAGAAACCTTTTGAGGTCCACAAATGTGGCTTCCAGCCGAATCCATATATTATGTGGGAGATTTTACGTGATAAGCAAAGGTCAATTATTTTTACTAACTTAATATTAACTAAGCGTTTAAAAATAATAAATGTTAAACATGCAATTCAATTATTATCTAAGTGATAATAAGATGCATAAATAAGAAAGAAAAATGGGAATCTAATAAGCGAGAAGATAGAAGGGACACAATTTATATAGCCGAAAGATTCATTTAAATGATAAGCCTAAACTACCCCAAATAATCAAACATTCAAAAATAAAGAAAAGAAAGCTAATTCAAAAGCTTTGAACAAGGGTTGATTTTATCCTATTCAGATCAGCGCCCAGCTTATTAACGGATGACAATGTCGCATGTCGAATTGTCGGATTCTGCTCGGATCAACTTCCATCATCTCCGTCTATCTACCCACCCCACCTAGTTTGGTTATTTAGCCTAAAGACGTTCTAAAGAAAACGATAAAACTATCGTTCCCTAAAATGCCTATCTGTCCCAACTTAATGTCCAAGAGGCACTGGACTATCTATTTGGATAAGGGACTAGACATAAAGAAAATCTTAGGTTGCCTAATTAGACTCGAAATTAACGTCATACAAAACAAACAAGACTAACAATTAGCACATAAAGGTTTCATGCAAGCCTCTTGGTTAATTAAAGTTAATTAGGTGATAAACATGCTTAAAATCAGTTAATATGACTAACCAAGAGTGATTCATTGCCATTGATATTAAATATGCTGAAACTTGATTTAAAGATGCCGAAAATTGATTTGAACGTGTTGTAAATTAATTTAAATATGCTGGAAATTGGTTTAATAAACCTAGAAATATGATATCTAAGTGAGGAATTAATTAATTAATTAACATGCTGAAGATTATTATTATGAGTCCTAGAACATAATATCTAAGTGAGAGACAATTAGTTTACATGCTGAAAATTAATAATAAACCTATAGACATGGATTCTAAGTGAGGAAATGCTTAAGTAACATGCTGAAAATTATTTAATAAACCTATCTAAGTATTGATTAACGATTTAAACATGCTGAAAATACAATCAAGTGCTGTGAGTGTGAGTTTGAAAATAAAACAAAATAATATGTACATGCCAAACTTCGAACTGAAGATATCAATTTATTATGCAGAAAGTTAATATGAAGTCCTAGAGACATGATTTCTATAGCATAATAAAATCCTATAAATATGGTACCTAATTGTTGGGTATTACTTAACATGCTGAGAATGAATATAACCTATAGGCATGACATCTAGTGCTATATGGCAAATTGTCAAAGTATGCAAGCAGAAAGCAATATTTAGCAGGTAGTTCCCCACCCCCAAGTAGTCCCATAATCTTTTATTATATAGAATGAGTTTATACAGAATATTACTACAGGCCCAGAATGAATAAAATAAAGAAGCAGAGAAGGGCTAAGTTGGGCAGCTCTTTTTTAAAAAAAATCCCCTAGCAACTCTTCAAGTTCCCCAAAACACCTATTTTTGGTAAAACCTGCTAGATATAAGACAAAGGCACCAAAACCAAACCCAGAATCCAAAACATACCTTCGGCAGTCCATAACCAACCCTTGGCGCTGTCGAGATCCTAAGGATCTCAAGAATCCCAGGCGGGCTCACGCCAAAGGGGTTATGAGATGCGCAGAGGTTGTTTCATATTCACATATAGAGAACACGAAGCATACATTCATATGTTTAACACAATAACTGGTGAGAGCATGTTGTGTGTAGAAAAGTATAATCATTGAAAAAACAGATTGCTTATAGAAATAAACAAGTAATGAACATAATCACACTAGTCAAATCAGAAATTGCACATTCATATTTTAAGCTCAGGAAAACATACTTGGATGCTTTTCATAGAATGCTAAGGCATTCAACCCTCTTAATTAACTAATGTAGAATTTAATGTTACACATAACTAGCACACAAGAGTTGAATGTGTAGTTAAGAGAACTAACCAGTTGGAAGTAATAGATGATAATAAGAAAAATTTAAGAAGCACATAGTAGAAGAACAGAACAACAAGAGAAAACCAAAGATGACCCTTCCAAAAGCGAAAGCAAAATAGAACTGCAAAGTATTTTTTTCGTGTAGAGAGAGTGGATGTTGTTAGGCGTGAGATGAATGAGAGGAAAAAGACTGTTTAAAGAATGAATAAAGAGCTGCTATTATGCCAATGTTAAAAGGAAAGAAGAATATTTAGAAAATCAAGTGAAAAAATCATTTTCCTTAAAACCAAAAGATTGAATAAATTCGTGTAAAGAGAATCTCCATTTACCATAACTAAGCAAGTAATATATTTAAACTAAGGAGGGGTAAAACATTAATCAAAGTGTCAAAATTTACTATAAAAAACTAAGGCGGGAGTTATCACAAATTCTAACAAAGGAAAGAAAAATAAGACAGATATATTAACCACATAACAGCCAACCGATTCTAATCAAAACATACCATAATTAGTGGTAAAAAAATCTGTCATGTTCTAATTAGGGAAGGAGGATCAGTAAAAAGGGTGCCAGAGTCAATTACCAATAAATTATGAATCAAAGATTGCCATAAATAATTTAGATTGTAAAAAGCTGCCAAAGAAGTAATTGAAGGCTAGCATGAATCAGAAAGATATCATTTAAATAAATAAATAAATAAATAATAATCATTTTAGCACAAAAATCAGGCAAGTTTTTTGTGAAAAACAAAGGCTGTTTAAAATGATTATGCAAGAATAGAATTGCAAGCTTATCACAATTACATTACGAATTCGAATTCCATGAGGCTTTGAAAAGATGATCAATGCTTTTAAAAATAAAATAAGCAAGTATGAAAGATAATATCTTGGATTAGCAAACACATCAGCAAGTAAGAATAGAGATTTTGTAAAATCGGATAAATGAGTATTCAATTCCTAAAAATTAGGGTTAGCAGGAGTTGAGAGAATTTGGGACTTTTCACATATGAGAGTCTAGATGAGTTGAAAAACACAAATCACAAAGAAATTAAACAAAAATCTCAGCCAAACTTCACCAATTTTAGATCACGGAATCTATCAAATAAAAAAATAATGAGTAGGAGAAAAGAATCTGGTAATTCGAACTAAAGCAAGAAATCGAGTCCAAAATGGATTTATAAGGATCCATCCTAAAATAATATTGCCGGCGGAAACTGACCGGAGAAATAAAGGTGCGGCGGAGCCTTCACTGGCTGGAGACAGAGGAAGTTGAGGATGATGCAGTGGAGGTGGTCGCCGGCTGCATGGCTGTTGTGCAACAGCGACTATGATGGGAGGCGCTTGATGGGATTTTCTCCTGTCAGTGATGGCGGTGGCTGTGTTGGATGTTTCGCGGGAGTTTATGATGGCACAACAATGTCTGGTTCACCATCTGTCAATGGGAGAGGAAAGACGAGAGGGAGAGGATAATAGAGAGAAGAAGGAGACGGGAGAGGAAGAGAAGAGATAGGTACCGTTGTTGGTGGTGATGCAGCGGAGAGGGGCTACACTGGTGAGTGGAGTTCACCGGTGATGGAGGTGCGACGGTGATGGCTGTGGAGAGGGGGTATAGCTGGTTGAAGGAGAAAATGATTTAGGATTAGGTTTGGGGTGTGGGGTGGGGGTGGGGTTAAGAGATTAAAAAAGGAAAGAAAAGGAGAGTTAAGCTCAACCGTTGGATCAATTTTGATCAACGACTGGGATTTTAAAAAGTAGGATGGGTCGAATCCAGTTTAAAATTGGGTTAGGAGTTGGGTATGTTTAAAATTGAATTGGGGATTTCAATTTTGGGTCAAATTAAAATTAATTTAGGCTAAAATTGACATAAATTTGGATAGAATTGGGCTAAAAATCAAATAAATTGGGGAAGTTAAATTGAATTAGACTGCTATTTAATAAATATAGTAATAAAATAAAAAAAATTAACAATTATCATGAAAATTATTATTCTTACGTATAAAAAAATTAATGACACGTAATATATTATTTTAAAATAATAATAATTTGAAATAAATTAGGTATCTATAAATGATGAATATAAATTTTAAGAAACACTATAATAATATTAATAATAGTAATAATAATACACCACATATTATGCATTTGTAAATCACGAATATGGATTTCAAATACTTGCATAAATAATTTAGTAATATGATTATGTAATATACTATCTTTAAATTAATAAATTATATGTATACTATATGAAATTGGCGATAATAAATAAATAAAGTAAAATAAAAATATACATTAAATATTTTAAAATTAGGAATGCAAAATGTCAAGGTTTATTTGGTACTAAAATAATAAATAACAAAATATTAATATTCAAAACTAATTATTTTTTTGTAAAATAGCAGCCTGAGAGGAATATCGGGAGGTCAAAATTGGATATGAACAGCTGCCCCTTCATTGCTTGGGAATGATGAAAGAATTGTCGAGCAACGAACATTGACATAGTAGACAATTTTGTCTGACCGAGAGGATGGTTCACTGGAATCGAAGCAAGAGAGGTTTATTAAAATGGTATGGTCGAGACTATGGTTTCAAGTCACCTACATATCTCTGGTTTTACAAGAATCAGGCCATGCATAGTTCTAGATTAGAGACAAATGAGATTCCTAAAGAGAATTGATGAATTTAAGTGAGGATAGCACGAGTCAACAAGATTAGAGTATGACTAATGTAAAAGATGAAGCACGAATATGATTGTCATGACCCAATTTATCAGTTCATGATGGAACCTACTATAATCCACCAGTAGGTAAGCCAACCCAAAGTCCGGAACAGCTAGTAACAGACTACCAATAGAAATAAAGGAAACAACAGAATAAATATAATAGCAAGGCTAATAATAATCCCAAAAGCTGGTGGAGCCAGTATAAGAGCTTCTAATGCAACAGGAGTACCAGTGAAATACAGAAAAAGTGTACATATACAAGCTGTCTCTGATACAACATAGAGAATAGTCTAACAATAAGAGGGAGAGTAGGGATGCTCCAAAACATCAAGAGCTCACACCAAATCTCTGATTCATAGCTGCTCCGCACGATACACACATCAACGGTGATAACTCGTACTATAACCTGCAGGCTATAGAAGTGTAGTTTGAGTACCAAACACGTGGTACACAGTAGGCATCGGCCAACTGAGCTCCAAAAATAATGCAAGCATAAATAACATATAAGGCATGAAAGTGACTACAAGCAACTATCTAAGGAACTAGGCATAACAATGCTAATGGAGCAATAGGGATAACTATCCAATCCTGACAGTACTCAGGAACTAAAGTGAAATACCATATATATCTAGCCAATATACAACTGAAGAGGAAGGAAGTATAAATAGTAGTATACAAGGCCAAGGATACATATACAACATGGATAGACCAAGGAAGAAGGGATATACGGTAATACCATACATATATGTATACATATAGGGCTAACTCAAAGGTAACTACCTGAGGAAGTCAACCTAATATCTCAAGGTCCATAGCCAAGAAAAGGAGCTAACACTAGCCTCATCAAGCCTATACCCAAAGGGTAACAAATCCTGGTGTAAACCAACCATAATATAACTCAGCGAAAAGATAAAGGAATCAAAAATGTACCTCTAATATCAGGTACCAGTCCACAACAAACCTGCCACAAAATAATCATAATAATCAATAATAAAGTAATCGGCTAGTCCGGACAAACAATACCTAACCGGACCCGCATAAGCCCAGAAGGTTCAAGGAAACACTCAGCAAACAGAAACCATAACCTGTACCTATACAACCCACCATAAGACCGATAGATATAGGTACTAAATAAGTATACTGGTGATAAGCAATGTATATGAATGGATGAATGCAACATATACCAAAATGCCATAACCAAATCGTAGACACTAAACTCGAACCTGTTCTATAACCTCAAACTATAAGTACTAAGTACCATACCAAGTATATATACATCCTCAATCTCACCTAGCTCACAAAGGTAGGACCTATGGAGACCATCCTTCTTCGGCACGACGACTCTCAGACGAAGGCCCCCCCCCTAGGAGATTCGAAAAATCCGTACACTGTCTAGTCCCGATCCAGGACTTCCAATAATCATCATAATCCATCTACTCCATCCAGTACTGGAAAATTAGTGCACATACTCTAATCGCAACTAAAAATATGTAAATTCGTAAATCCATTTCCCGAGATCATGCTCGGGACTAAATCATCATAATCATGAATAAAAGGTCGAAATATCCCTCGAACGAAGTAAATAGTAGTGGTAAAATGAGTGGATAAGTAATGGACCAGAATCAGCCTCGGTTGAGGTTCTAAACCTCATCTTTAGTTCTAGAAGTTCATAATCCAGTAAAATAAGGTGGTACGATTCCCATTATAAAACAATCCATTTTAAGGTAAAAAGTGGGAATAAATCCCCTTTTTGAAAATAGTAGTAAAATCAAGGTTTTGGTTGGAATCATACCCCTAAGTGAGCATGAATATGCCTAAAAGTATGCATGCTAAAGCCATCACCATTATCCAAACAAAACCACTATAAGCGCCAAAGCGTCTGTAATCTAGAATCATGTCCCTTTAGGGATAAAATACTCACCTAGAGTCCAACTGGCATTGTAACCATGACCTGAGGCCCAATAATATATCATCGACATAATAACACCTCATAATTTGGTAAACTATGGTAAATGAGGGCGTAAAGTCACTAAAGGATCTAATCGGGGGAAAATACTACCCAATTCACTAAGTCAAATGGTAAACCATCTACTAAAGGATACTTAATCATAAACTTTGGTCATCATTCTTATAATCAAGGGTAATAGGATTCTATGGCCTTTACAAGCAACCTATGCTAAGGTTCGGGTCATACTTATACCCCGAATTCCCTAAATAGGCTAAGTCATGATTTACTAGTCATAATCATATCCTATAATCCCTACCTAGCATGCAATCTATACTATACACAATCTCATAGAGGAAAGTAGATCGAATCCTACCTCGACGTCGAACTGTAATACTTGAATCGTCCACAATTCGTTCGTCCTCTCCACGATTGTTTTATCAATTCGGACTCGATTTTCTTATGAAATTTCATATTTAGGGTCCTTATGTTATCTGTAAAGTAGTTTGGACATAAATTTAATGATTTACCAATTATTTTATTGTTTTAAACCGCGTATGAGCATGAAAATTGGGAATTTTAAGCCTAATGTTAAGAAATCATATTTTGATGATTTAAAGGTCGATTTTAGCTCCATTTTTGATAAAAATTCGTATTTGAGTTTCCTAAGTTATGGGTAACGTGATTTTTTAATAAAATTTCAATTTTTCCTTGTGGGCTCAGACTTGAATTTTGAATCCAAAACTTAAGTATAGCAATATGGATGTCTATATTTTCATTTTCGTATGTAGAATTCGTATTTGACCAATTTGGGCTCATTTAGAGGCTCTTCGGCAGGGCAAGGCTTTGGTTTAACTTTAAGTCCTTCTTTAAGGAAAATTGAGACTTTCTTTGACTCTTTTTTGAAGTATTTAAGTGTTAGTAGCTTGTATTGGGAGTAATGGGGATACGGGATCCCATATATATGAGATGACGAGCATATATGTAGGAACTGGTATATTTGTGACAGAGTGAAAAGTAACTAATTGCCTGTTTGGACTGTGTTCTAGAGATTCTTGCTTATATGCTATATTTGATTGATTATTGAGATCCTGGTACCTTTGTTTCACTTATTAGCATGTTGGGAATCTGAAAATATGTTTGGATATTGTTGTGGACATTGTGAAAGTCAAAATGCCTCTTTTATGATATTATTAGTTTTGGATTGGTTTTGAGATATTGTGTTGTTCTTCTTTCCCTGCCACATGCATATTATCATGATATTACTGATTTTTCTCCGAGGGCCCTAGGGGCGGATCCGAAGATTTGATTTCACTTAAGGCACCATGATTTCTAGGATACTCTCCATGGGTCTTAGGGGTGGATATTGATTGAGTAGTTACATGATTATTAACCGATGGCCCTATGGGCAGAGCCAGATAATTCATTTATTTGATTATTTCTCTAAGGGCCCTAGGAGCAGACCGGAAGGGTGTATATGGACTACGCTAGTCCCCTATGGGTACCACCTAGCTATAATGAATGACGGGTGTATAAAGATAGTACAGACATGCATTATATACATCATACTCATCATCCCCATTTGTATGCATGACATGCATCATATTCATCATATCCACTGATTTACTTTACCTTGGTATGGTGAGTGGGTGATTGACTATGACAATGATATTTCTCTTTTCCGATCTAAATTGTTGTGAGGTATTGATTTACTTGAAAGAGACTGTGTATATTGTTGTTGATATTGACTGTCAGACTAGGTGTGGCCTTCCTGATTGAAGGTTTATATGAATTATGTCGGATAATGTGGTATAGGGTGGTTCTCCCCATCACTTTGAATTAGGGTCGATCGGCGATGCTATTGAGTACATGTGGTTAGTACTCACACTTGTTTATTTTTTGCACCTTACATTGTTTTAAATTTAATCGGGCCTATGCCCATTTATTGGAAAATAAAAAGAGTATTTACAAAACTTGGGCCCAAAAGTGACCCAAGCCTAGAAAGAAATAGGAAACAAAATTCTAGAAATAAAAACATAAGACCTAAAGATAGAAGTTCAGCTAAGACAAAAGATGGAAAGACTTAGAAAAATTCTAGAGAGCTAAGGGCGATTCCTCTTCTTCGATGCTACTCTAGTGGTAAAATTATTCCAAAGCTACATAGATATCCACCTCAACAAAATGATTTAGGATAACAAAACAACTAGCTCGAGTGAAATTCACCTAGACGTCTACAAGTCTCACAAATGCTATGAATTCAACCTCAATGAAGACTTCTTCAGCTCTATGTCAGTGTATCCAATCTCCACTCCGAGGTAAGATCTAAATCTCTTCATTTCTTGAAGTTGTAGAGTCACGACAGACTTAACTATTTTCTCCTTTTCCTTAGTAGAATGAGTTATGAAGAACTAATAACACTACAAAAGGATCTAGATCTAATAGGTAAGTCCTCAATTTCTTTGTTACTGCTACAATCTGCATATTAGCACTCTTTCCGCCTCTTTTTGCTTTAATATCCCTTGTAACCTATGATTACTTAAGTTGTACCTTGTAAATGGACCTATAATATTGTATATTTTTATGATGGTGTTGAATGATGTGCTTGGTTGCCTCCTTGTGTGTTGAAGAACTAGTTTTGACACTTCTTTATTCTAAGATATGGCAAATTATTCCTTTCTAATTGTATAATGGTTTTTTCTTGTGCTGGGACTTCTTATTGAATTAAACTGTATAATTTGTGTACTTGCAAAACTAAAAATAAAGTTAGTAAAAAAAGTTAGCCAATTGGTTCCCTTCTCCTAGTGTATGCTCCACTTTCATTGCATTATTCATCATCAATTGCTTGATCCTCTTTATCTCCATAACTATAGTCTAGGGCACTCCTATATTCCATCTAAAATTTTCTTAATGATAATTGAGTCTGTCTCCATGACTACTAGTATCAAGTTGTTGTCAATACAGTGTTCCATATCTACTCTTATTTCTACAACTTCAGCCACCAGTACTGTACAATCTTTATTTCTCCTTGATTCAGCATACACAAAATTCCTAACTCCATTCCGAATACAAAATACACTATAACTAGGACCACAGTTCCTTTTGCTAGCACCGTCACTGTTAAACTTATACACACCATTTTCTGGG
The DNA here is from genome assembly GCA_031232105.1 of Capsicum rhomboideum. Classification (NCBI taxonomy): domain Eukaryota; kingdom Viridiplantae; phylum Streptophyta; class Magnoliopsida; order Solanales; family Solanaceae; genus Capsicum; species Capsicum rhomboideum. The sequence continues at coordinate 49,895,456 of CP124714.1, forward strand.
CATTTCCATCTAATAACCTTGCAAGAGATCAGTGGGGTGTAGTCTTCAAAAAGCTTCACCGTCATAGGCTATGTGTTAGGAATATCATATGTTTTTGGCAAGCATGTGCAGGTTACTATTCACCTCTATAATCATAGCATGCCTTGACATTGTTCCCTATGACCTATAATATTCCTCCTGCCCTATACATAGGTTTCAACTTTTCCACACACAACATTCCACCACTTTTCAATAGTGTTTCTAACTTGAAGAAATGGGCCTTGTATCCCTACTTCTCCTACAGATATTCTTCATAAGCTATTAGAGTCAGGACAAGTAATAAACAAGTGATCAAATGTCTCCTATGCGTTGTTGTTACTATAACAACACACTACCTCCTCTGCCATTTTAATCTTCACATGTATTTCACCAATAGGAATTCTTTACTACTTCCAAAGTCTCCAAAATAGGAAGGAAACTTTGAAAGGAATTCCTTTTCCCCATATATTCATTATCATTTTTTGTGGCTCCTCTTTCTGTCTAAGTAATTCCCATGCAATTCCTGCTGTGAATTTCCATGTATTGTTGAGCAGCCACCATGACTTGTCCCATTCATTAGTCTCATACACTGCTCTAATTACTTTATAGACATGATTACAAATCTCTTCATCTAACAACTCCAACATCAGACCATGATTCCATCCTCCTTGTGTCATGAGTTATCTCATATCATTTAATGATTTATTGGTGTTGTGTGATATAGGTAAATAGTAATGAAGAGCTCCCAGTTGGGTCCAGTTGTCAAACCAAATTCTAGAGTTACCATATCTAGTTTCCTACCAGATTTCGTGATCAATGTAATCTCTTGCTTGTAAATATGTTTCCAGCTTTGAGATCCTCCCCTGCATTCTACCACTTGAGGCTTGTGTCTCTTACAGTACTTGTTCTACTTAAAGTTAGCCCATATAGTCTTTTTAGTTTTGAAATTCCACTATAACTTCATAAATATAGAGAGATAAAAAAGTGATCTGAAACCCAATCCACCTTCATCCTTAGGAAGACAAATGTATGTCCAAGAGACCCAGTGTTTTGACCTTTTTTTCTCTTTAAAATTCCAAAGGAATTTGGCAAAAACTCTATGAAGATCCTTAATCACACATTTAGGAGGCATAATGGCTGACAATAGATAAATTGGAATACTTTATAGCACATGATTGATCAACACTACTTTGCCACCAAAAGAAAGTAATTACCTTTCCACACCTGTAGTTTGTTCTGCACCTTCTTTACGAGTTTTGCAAAATGATGCTTTCTTTTCCTTGCATGACCAATAGGGCATCCTAAGTACATCAAAGAAAATTTACCTCTTAGAAATCTAGTAGTAGTCTCCACCTCTTGAACAGTAGCTTAAGCAGCCTTACTAAACATAAAGAAAAAGCTTTTTTCCTTATTCATTTTTTGGCATGACTGGGACTCATACTGTTTAAGAATCTTCATAATTAGTTGCAATAAATTCCTCTCAGCAACAACAAATATTATGGTATCATCAACATATGCTAGATGATTCAAATTAGCACTCCATTTTTTGGAATCCCAAAACTCTTAAAATCATTGTTATAAAACAAATGATTTAGAGCTTAAGACAAAACTTCAGCAGATAGTATAAACAAAGCGGGAGATAAAGGATCCCCTTGTTTCACTCCTCTGGTGGTATAAAAAAACCATGAGCCTGTCCATTAATCAAAAAAGAATACCAATTATTAGCGACAAGCCTCCATATTTTGTCCACCATTAGTCTATTAAAACCCATATTCTTCAATACATTAATCAAAAACCTCTAATCAACTCTATCATATGCCTTGGTCATATCTAGCTTAATCACAACATTTGCAGACTTCCCTCTCTTTATGATATCAGTAATGATCTTCTGTGCTAGCAAGACATTTTCAATGATACTCCTAACTTTCACAAAACTAGACTGGTTAGGTGAACTAAGCTTAGGCAATAACCCTTCCAACCTATCATGAATGATTCTAGTGATCCCTTTATTCAAAAAATCACTCATACTAATTGTATTAAATCAGAAAATATTTGAATGACATCTTTTTTGGGCAGTAAGACCATATTAGTATGGGTAATAGACTTTGGCAAGTTAGACCCTCAACGAAAATATGAAAAATATCAGTAATATCTTTACCCACAATATCCCTACAAGTCTGGTAGAAATGTCCAGTGAAGCCATTTGGACCAAAAGCACTATCACCATTTAAGGCAAACACCACCTTTTTTTATCTCTTTCTCAGTAGGTAAAACATTTAAGAAGTTGTTATCTTCTTCTGTAATTAGAGTAGGAACATGATACAATAAAGATAATTCAGCAGGATTAGACCCTTTAGTAAATTGCTCTTGAAGAAAACTCAAAGCCTCATTGGCTATCCGTTCTTTCCCTTCAGCCCAAGTCCCATCAGCTCTAAGTATCTTCAGTGTTAATCTCTTCCTTTTACCTTTAACAAGAAAGTGAAAAAAATTAGTGCTCTTTTCACCATCAGTAAACCATTGTATGCTTGCCTTTTGCCTAAAAAATTCTTCTTCATAATAAAGGTATTACTTGAGTTCTGCATGTGCCTTTTGTAAAACTACCCTATTAGCTGTAGTGGGATTCTCCTCAAACAAGTCATCTTTAATTCTCACAATTTCCTCCCTGATAACAAGTTGCTTAAAAATAACACCAAACTTCTCTTTACTCCATTTGGACAGTGTTTGTTTAGTTTTCTTCTGTTTCTGCTTTAACCTGATGAATATGTCTCCATAGTCTGCTGCAACCTAATTATCTCTTACCACTTCCATAGAGTCCTCTCTGTTAGTCTAAAATTTTAGATATTTGAAAGTTTTGAAAAATAATTGAACCTCTCCCCCATAGGAAAATAGAAGAGATGCACAAACGGAACCAGTTCTAGCAAGATGTTGTAGATCTACATTTCCAAACATATCCACCATGGCCTAATTTACTACAATCCTATCCAACCTCTTAAACATACATGCTTCACCAGCTTGCCATTCCACCAAGTAAAGGTGAAATTGAGATCAAACAACTCACAAGAAGTAATACAAAATGCAAAATCCTCATACTAAATACTGGAAGACCACCAATTTTTTCTTCAGGTCCCATGATAACACTAAAGTCACCCCAACTAACCAAGGAATAGCTAAGTTGTGACCTATAGCATATGTATCATCCCAAAGGATCAATCTCTCCAAACCTGAGCATTTGGCATATATACAATTATATTTATGATCTGATTACCATCTTCAAAAGTGAGTTGTAATGTTAACTGTTGCTTAGGTTTAAAAAGAAACCCCACCTAGATATGATCTTGAACAAAGACCCAAATCTGACCATTGTGATTATAGTTAACATACTGCATCCCTAACCTTATCTTGTAGTTCTAAATTTGCCTCATATCTTGAAATGGTTCCATCAATGCAATGAGGAAGAACTTATGATTTCTATGTAGCATTTGAACTCTGTGAAATATATTTTGAGTTCTTACTGATCTAATATTCCAGAATAATGCTTTGTACTTCATTTATATGTTGATTTCACCCCCTCTTCAGTGTCACTCTTATAGGTTTATTGCTATTTTCACCTTTATTTTTGCCTTTTTTGCTCTTTGATAATGCATGTGGAGATATATTAGATTCTTTGCATACTTTATTCATGTTGATCTAATTCTTCTCTTCTTCTTTATCTTCTACTAGATCTGTAACTTTCCCATTCTCAGTGCTTATTAAACTACTCTATTTAAATTGATAAGATACTAACTCATATAGGTTCTGCATTAGAGAATTATGATCCCTAGTAGATGGTAAAACTGGAATGACTGTATTGCTTGCCTTTCCTCTTTCTACTTCTACAACTTGTAATTCTTCATTCTCAGGTTGAAATCTAGACACCATTTGTAAAGGCTCATGATATTTAGCTTCAGGCGACTCCTTCATTAAAGCAACTTTATTCTCTATGTTGGTCTACATCACAATAGCTGAGGTGGTGAGCTACTTTTCCCCATATTTAGAGCTTCTTTTTCAACATTACTATCTTAGATTTGATGCCTCCCAATCATCTGCTTCTGCTCATTTTGTAGGTTCTTGCTTTGATCTATCAGCTTATCTACTCCATCCTCAATTTTGTGGGCCTCCACTTTTTCTGTATTTGAATTGCAGCTCAGTTTCTGTTGTTAGTTTATCAATATTTGACTATCCTTCTCAGGGAATCATTGTTTGCTTCTTGTTCAGCCATTTTGTTCTCTATTTGTGGTGTTTTATTAGTCTGTATTTACGTCATCTAGAGCATCTTCCTTATTTGCTTCCTCCATGATTTTACTTTCATTCAGTCACTACTTCAATTTGTAAAATTCCCTTCTCTACATGAACCTCTAAAGTTGCATTGCCTTGTATATCAATAGTTTTTCTGGACTTGTTCCCCATCTTCTGTTAACATACCAAAAGCATTTCCAGTCACCACCCCATTTTTAGTTAGAGATAATTCTATTGTTGTATCCTTAAGAAACTTATCAGAGTTCTTTTCCCTTTTGAGTTTTCTATTTGTGGGAATCCATCGTCCTTCATAGCCCATACCCATACTTGTAGAAGCATTTCTTTGTCTATTATGTCCATTTTGTTGGTCCAGTTCTCCTTCTTCCCGGACATCTTGGTCATGTTTCTTCTTCAACTCCAAATAGAGGATTCTACATTCCACTTTGTTGTGACCTTGTAATTTACAAGTTACACAATACATAGGCAGAAAATCATATTGTATTTTAATACATTCGACCCTAGATTCATTAGAAACAATATTAACCCCCTCAAATTTCACCTCTTCTGGAAACTTTGATAACAAGTGAACTTGGACCTTCACCCTAGCACAACTAGGTTTAGTCTTATTAATAGTATCCATTTCCAAATGCAAAGGCTTATCCATAACAGCTGCAATAGAGAATAAAGATTCCTTCACAAAGAATGTTGGTAACAAATCTGGGAATAAGATCCAAGCCATGGCTTGAGTAGTTTCCTTCGTCGGCTTAAATTTAGCATCATAAATCAAGGGACTCATTTGATAGGATAATCCATCCTTAGCAACTATATAGTACACATTTTTGGACATAATATTGACAAAATCTTCCATATGACTCAACCTTATCAAAATATGCGTATTTCACAATAAACCAATCTTAAACTCCCCTTTAATCTTGCATTGTTTAGGAATTTGAATCCTTAAATCTTCAAGATCTGGCCACCCATATGAAAACTTCCCAATTATAGAATATTAAATATTTTCAATAACGTTCATCTTGTTAACTTCCACCTCCGCCCATGTAACCCTAAGCACTCCATTGACACAGGTGAATTATTTAATAGGGATGGACTAAACTGCTTTCCCATTTCCTAGCTGCACATTAGTAATGGGTTCTTCCTTTATGAGATCATCATATTTCACCTTTCCCGCATTATTTTTTGAAGATTTGGCCATGGATGCAGAACCATTAGTGATCTTGTTAGGAAAATCAATAGGTTTATTATACAAAGTATCAGGTATTTGTGTCTTCTGATTAAGTTGAGGAGAACTTGAAGCAGATATAAGAGAGAGTATCTGGCCAACTCCTTCCAATGGCTGGCCAATGGCCGTGCTGGCCATTTCAGCAGAAAAATGATGGTGTTCTATGATAAGGGTTTAGACATAAGATGAGAGAGAGAACAGAGCGTTATAATACATTCTGCACCTTACATATAGGTACTGAGCTAGTGTTCCTAATGTTGATTTTGTGATAATCTTATGGTTGAAGTTTAGAAGGTTCTTGAGGATCCCAGAGACTATTGGATCTCCTCTATGTTTGTCTGTATGTTTATTTCATATTTTTGAGACATTTTGGACTCATTCGTTGTAATCCTTACTTTAGAGGATTATACCTTGTGACTTCCACTTTTTGGGATTGGTGTTGTATTTAGTTGAGACTTATTATCATCATTATTATCTTCTTGGTGTATTTACTTTATTTATTTACCGTGGAATATTGGGTTGGCTTACCTATCATGGGAGTATGATAGGTGCCATCATGACTGAGTGTTGGGTCATGAAACGGTACAACACGCTCTCCTGAAGACCCTAGACACACAACACAAGAACGATGCCTTCAACATTGCATCTCCTTTGAAATTTTCAATGCCAAAGAATCAGATAGATCTGTACAGAACAACTAGTAGCTAAGGAGATGTTTGTAACAGAAAAAACTATGGGAAAAAAGGTAAGCAAATAAATCAAATAGCAATTATAGGAGAACGAGCCATCCCTAGAGAAAATAACCCATATGGAGAAACTTTCAGCAGTTAGCAAAATTATGGAGTATGAACCACCGCATACTAAGCGCCACTGGACTTGGGGGAAGATGATCAGGAAGAGGAAATATATTGAGTTTCAAGTAACTTCATAGTTCCAGAGAAATCAAATGTCGTGAATTCAAGTGTGGTAGAACTCGAATACGTATCCTTACTCACCTGTCATCCAGATAGGAAGGTATACCTGAGGATTGGATTAACCTAGGGACTTGAGATTAAATTAATTGTGAGTCAACGGACATTACGATCTAAAATTTTCTTCAAAAATAAAGTAAGGGTTGTTTTTCCCTCCCCACTCCCAACAATCTTAATTGTTGTTAATCTATGTGAAGTCTAAGTTACTTGAAGTTCATTAATATGAAAATTGGAGGCATTTGAAAAATTTGCAATTTCGATGATCATACTTGATGTTTTGATTTTTTGGCATGATTGAAACTTGGTAATTTCACTCCTTGTTAATATTTACAACCTTTGGAAACACTTTCACTGGTCGTAACCTTAACGTAGGATGAAAATATCAAGTTTTGAACCTGAAAAGTTTAAAAAAGGGCCAAGAACATGAACTACGATTGACTTCACTACTCGTGGTTTCACACTATGAGTCGTGGTATCAATCTTAGTCCCTATTCTAAGTTATCAATTTTCATCTTAGGAAACACAAACATCAGTAAAAGTCATACTTTCAACTCAGGAGTTGTACTGATAGTCGTGCTAATCTATAATGAAAATTCACTTTCTAAACTTGGCTTCACGAGTCATCCTACAAGTTGTGGTTTCATACCATGAGTCATAGTTTGACTCATACTGATAGGGTTAAAAATGATTGATTTTGTACTCTTAATTATGAGTTGTGGTCTCATACTACGAGTCATAGTATGACTCATACTGAGTGGGAGAAAATAATAGTGTTCTAAATTCTTGTTCACGAGTCATGATCTGCAACTAGGACTTGTGTTGTAGATCATGTCCGACCTCAACCTCTAGGTCAAACCCCTAACTCAGCCCCTAGTTGGAGCCCTAATTGTAGGCGCGGAGGCCTCGCTTTTGCTCGCTAAAGACCTCATCCTAACCATCTGTGAAATAGTAAAACAAATGAGATCTTAGGAACTTATAAGAATAAGGATGCATGGTAGGAGTCAAAAGATGAAATTTTCCTAAGAATGCCCTATAGCCTCCCGAAGATAGGATACAGACGTCATCATACAGATTTGTCGTACTTTACTAGATATTTGTTCTTGTACCAGTAAGACCGATAAACCTAGGCTCTGATACCAATCTGTCATGACCCAAAATTGAGCCCTGATAGCACCTATTATACCCTTAAGCAGGTAAGCCAACCCCACTAGCCATATACATAAAAGTAACAGCTCATAAGAGATATAAGAACAACAGAGTAAGAAAGGTCAACTAAATACATAAATGCCAATAATAGGGCTCGTAAGTAGTGGAAGGAAAGAACAAAAAATATATATAAACCATCCCCATGACCTGGTGTCACTTGTACAAGAGCTACTAATATAAGAGCAGTACTAAATAAGTGTAAATATACAAATTTTTCTCTGAATATGCAAAAATAAAGACAGTATCCACATAAAGGAGATGGGACATCTCTGAATGTCGAGATCTCATCCCAAATTCGATACAAAAAGGCCTCCGAACGAGTAGGGAATCTACGATGAAAACTCATAGTGTGATCTACATTAGAAAAAAGATGCAGAAGTGTAGTATGAGTACCAAAATACGCGGTACTTATTAGGTATCATAGGCTGACTGATCTCAGAAAAACAATACACAATATAAAGATCAAATAAAACCTACAACTATACATAGGAATCCAAATACAGAGTAATTAATCTACATTTCAACATGACCCAAGTATATAGGTAAGTAACATCTACACAATAAATATATATATGTGCACAGATGTAAATGCATGAATGGCAGTATGAAGTGAATGCAGTGGTCAATGCCTATTGTATATACCCCTTCCAGCACCCTGTGCTTGCAAAGACAGGACCTATGAAGGACTCAAGAGGTCCATATACAATGCTCGGACGCAAATCGGGACTTCCATAAACAATAAGCAATAAATATGGCTCGAACTTGAACTGGGGCTAAAACTATTTATCTCTTTTCTTTATTTCTTTTAAAAATTGAAAACCATGCTTTCCCCATCAATTCTAGACAAGTATCATGAGAATATATGCATGAATATGTGTGTGTAGATACAAGTGAAGATATAACATCCAATAAAAGCCTGTAAGTGTAAATATGCTCGAAAACTAGGTAATAGTCGTCTCTTCATACTATTAAACTCAAGTAGAAGCCCCTTTGACACTATCTTAGACCCATAGGTCTCATAATCTCACAAGATAAAGGTAACTTGAAGAGAAACTAATATGGACATAATATAGGGATAATAATAAAATAAATCCATTCTATCATGGAATTCTACCCTAGGATTATACTAAAGATTCCTAATCTATACCTAAAATAAGCAATCAATCTAGTTTAAGGTTTTCACGGACTAAATAAGTAACCTAAACTAAGGCTCGACATCGAACTCTACTCTAAGGCCCTGAAGCAAGCCTTATAACCTTAAAATCTCAAGACAACCCATCCTAATGAGTAATTTTTCCCAACCCAATATGCATTTTGTATAATATAAAGTCTACCCGAGTAAAGTCTTAAAGTAGGTAAGTTGTAACCTACATGGAGGCCAAACAACTGAATCACGAGTGATCATAGGGAAGCCTTTCCATTCTGTAAGGCTTTAGAATGCTTCCATGCTGTTAAAAATAGAATCTATGCATTAAGACGAGAAGAAAAGACCCATATTGATACTACAAAAATCAAGCCGAAAATTGGGTAGAAAACTGACCATCCAGGCCCGATGACAAAATCAAAAATTAAACCTACAATTATCCTCTCCTATGGATAAGAAACCTATTCTTGGAAGTGAGGCAAAGGAGGAATTGAGTTTGGACTCCAATTGGTCCAAAACACCTTCTTGATCAAGCAAGAAAACTAAGAATTTGACAACTAAATTGAGGATAAACAGTGAAATTAATACTAGATGAGGTGATAGAATGTAACGATGGAGAAAGTTAACTCACTAGGCAATGAAATATCAGAGAATCACCAAATTTCCCTTTAAACCGAGCTCACAATTCACTTTGGAGAAATATCCAAAGGGTTAGAGGAAGAGAACTATAAATGTTCAGCGATCTCTGCTTTTGCCGAGGATCAGCTGCAAAAGCGGCATCACTTTGGGGATGAAGTTTCTGTAAAAATGGAAGCCATTAATATCTTGGGCCTCCGTAAAAGTAGAGGATAGTCCATATAAGTGGACCCACTATAGCAGAAATGCTCTGCTTAATCGAAGTTGGGTGCACAGTGCACCATCCGTAAAAGCAGACAATTCCATACAAAAATGGATCCGAGGCTCTATAGAAGCGAAAGGCACTGGTATCAACAGCCTCCACAAAAGCAACCCTTCTTTCACAAAAGCATCCTAGCTGGTACGAGCCAAGATCCACTTGAGTGGTTGCACCAAACATCAGCTATATTAGCAACTTGCCCAAGAATTCCAAGTCCCCAACGAACGTTCGGGATTCATTTGAAGTACTATGAACGCATATCAAATATGCTATCCTATCAAGAACAACATTCTAGACTCAAAGAAATTGATAATATATATATATATATATATATATATACATACATACACACACACACACACTATTCCTTCCTTCTGCTACTTATGGGCCCTTATTGTTTGTATTTATATATATAGTTGGCCTCATTTACTCTGTTGTTCATTACTTCGTTTATTATCCTGCTACTTGTTTTTCTTGGCTATAGGGTTTGACTTACCTACTGGTGGATTGTAGTAGGTGTCATCATGGCCCAATTTTGGATCATGACAGGATCTCACAAGGAATATGCATTAAAAGATTACAAATTGGATGAATACTTGACTAGTTGTCTTCTTTCCTATCCTATGAATTGAACACAACACTGACTTCGGACAGGCTCTTTTATCAATCTCCTGGACCTTGTTTAACTACTTATTCCGTAAATCGATCGTTGGTAGATTTGATCGGATACTGGACACGCGAGACCCAGCCTTAGAGGAATACATATTGAACAATTTGATTTGAGTTAACTTACTAAAAACAAATATATTAATTAAATTATAAAAAAAAATTATTAAAGAACAAAGGTTGTATCCCCCTTCTGTGGAATGCAGTGTCCAAAATTATTATGTAAATATAGATAATGACTTTGCTAACTATGCACTTGATCTCTATAACATCACTCAGTATTTCCCAATAGTTGAATAATTTTTCTCTTAATTATTTTACCAAATACAAAAGAGTTATTATTAGGATAATAAATATATGCCAAGTAAATTCAACTTATTCCTTAGATAATTTACTAAATGAGGGTTAGTGCCCCAAGTTCTTGCTAATTATTTCTAGTCAAACTATTATACTTTCCTAAGAAAATCTATGGTAAATAGGCTTAGATTAATAGTTGCAACTACCAATCAACAATACTAATGAGAAATAATCATATATTAAAAAACCAAAAAATTATGTATTTTAAAAACGCTATGAACACTACACTCATAATGGATCTGTAACCTTAGGACAAGGGTTATGCTACTCATAATTCTGTAAAAATAACAAGAAGATAATAAAAAAAAATTCGTAATTTCTTACTTAAGAATGATGTAGAAAAGAATCTCATAAAATAGAAAAACTTAGCGAAAATGACAAGAAGAGAGAGTATTATATACTATAACTTATTTGTACACAATATCCTACTAAATATGATTAATCTTGATAACTGATACACATAAAAATCACAAAAAGGTATTTATATTCACCTACAAACTCGAAGTCTAAAACTGTTAAAAATATCCATTGGCCTACTTTACATATGATAAAACAGACATACGGTCCATAAATCTCTTCCGCTCTACCATAAATTCCTCAACTGGTTTTGTCTAATCAATCATATATGGATTTTGAATGTAGCATATGGTCCATGTATGTAACTCATAAATTGTTGACGAGATGATCCACAATGACTTAGAATCCTTCCAGTTGATTCATGGACCATGAAAGTGATGTATGGTCTGTGGATTGTTCATTGGCTTGTCTTCATTATCCTGTCATTTTTTAGTATGGAACGTAAATGCGACATACGATCTGTATTTTTTATCGTGCTGCAACATCTCCAATTTTTTATTTTTTAAAATTAAAAGTGGAGATCCAAGACCCCTTTATTGATAAAAAAATAAAAGTTGTACAAGGACTGGTACAAGAGTGACCCAACCCACAAAAAAAATCCAAAAACAGAAAAAGGAAATGAAAGCAAAAGCAAAAATAGAAAGAGGAAAGTCTAGAGATAGGGAGAATGGAAAATCTGGAAAAGTGAGAAAGGTTCTCGACGAAGATTCAAACCTTGTGACCATTCATCTTCCTCATCAAAATCTATCCAAGCCATTCCATCCTTCGATTCAGACGCGATTTATGACCGCATCACCCATGGTAAGAGCTCCCATCAATAAGAACACATTAGTAGAGTAGATCTTGAGGTTAGTCTTTGTCATTGGAACATGGAGCGGTACATCTCCAATTTAACACCCTCTAAGCTAAGTAACTCTAATCATCTCCTTAAATCACATTTTCTTTCCCTTTTCTAAAGATCGACTGGTATAATCTAACTATAGATTTATACCACTTTCTGATCTAGAGACAAGAGGATGAAAACACAATTTTTTGGAATAATTCGATGGTTGAACTTGTTGCATGTTGGAAATAATAATTCAAAGTTGGAATAGGAATCTTTAGTTGTTTAGAATTTAATAAGTTTGGTAATCCTAAGTTGTTTAGGATTTAATATTTTTGATATTTATTTAATTCGTGTCTAATTAGGATTAGGATTTGTTTGTCCTAGTTCATATAAGAATAGATTTTCTAATCCTAGTTTAATTTGGTCATGTACTATTATAAATAGGGGTGCTTGCTACATATTATCTAAGGTTGTGAAGTAGTCAAATACAGAGTAGAAATTCAAGAGTTTTTGAGTCATTGAATAAAGTCTCCTACTTCTTGTCTCTTGTTTAATTAATTTCTTCTATTTAGTAATTGTTGGGTCTTTCACTTGTGCTTATATTATTTCTTTGAATGATTTTATTTCCTTCAAATTGGTATCAGAGCTTGTGTGAGATCCTGTTAGAGCCCCATGTGAGATCAAACATATAAGAAAAAACTATGGATATTTCATATTTACCTAATTGTCTTGTTTTTGAGTTCGATGGAAATTTTTTTGAGAGATGGTACCAACAGATGAAGAATTTTTTCAAGGCTAATGGATTATTGTCCATTATTGAGAATGGATTTGTAGGGCCTCCGGAAGGCACAACATTAATGGGTGAAGCAGCTACTCAATTGGAGAAAAATAGACAATTGGATTATAAGGCACTGTTCTATATTGACAACAAGGTCGAATTGCATGTATCAATCAAATTACTATATGTAAAATCAGCAAAAGAGGCTTGAAATTTTTAGTGAAATGACATCGACGTGCTGCTGACGTGAAGAGAGAGAAACTTTAAGAGCTTTGGAGACAGTATGAGTTGGCCCAGATGAAACCAACTGAATCTGTTAAAGAATTCTTTACAAGAATTAGAGAAATTCTTAATGATATGAAGGCCAATAGAGAAATAGTATAAGAAGTCAAAGTTTTTCAAAAGATATCGGAATGTCTAAGTTTGAAGTTTCATGACAAGAAGACAATCGCTGAGGTTACCCAAGATTTTAATATTTTGAGACTTGCTGAACTAGAAGATGAGTTGGTGACATATGAGATATCCATAAATCAAGAGAAAATTGAATTAGTAGAGAAGACATTGCAAGTAAAGTATGATCAATCAAAAGAAAAAGAAGAGTCAACAAATCTGGCAAAAATAGAGGAAGAAGATCAAAATTAAAAAATAATGGAGAAAAGATGTGAAGGCAAAAATAATTTTTGTTGTGGTATAGAGATCTGTGAGTGTAAAGAGTACTCCAATAATGTCCAAACTGATTTACCGAAAATTCTTGAGTTGACTAAAAATGATGATTTGGTTGAAACTGATGCTCTTCCAATAAAAGCTAGTATTTTAAGTCATGAGAAGTGTAACAGACGTGATTGGTCTTTACAAGGTGAGGATATTGAAAAAGAAATATCCACCGTTATCGCACTAGAAAAATTGTTTGAAGATATTGAAGATGAAGCTACCAATGGAAGAAGCAAACGAATTCACCAAGAGCAAGTTTTTGATGATCTACCCAAAATTGAAGCAGAAATAATTAAGAGTTTGGATCTGCAATTGAAGTGCATGATTATGAATATTGAAGATACAAGCAACTTTGAGTCATTAACCAAAGTTGTTGATTTTGAAAAGTATGAAATATTAATTGTTGATGATACTACTCTACCACATACAAAAAGTCAAACTGAAGTCAAATGGGCGCGCAAGACCAAATACAAACCAACTGGAGAAGCAGATGATACTAAGACAAGAATAATTATTCAAGGTTACAAGAAGAGGAAAACATATGATGATGATGATAAGTTGAAGATGTTTGACATGAAGAAAGTCAAATTGACTTTGAAACACGTTGAAGAGAAGTTGAAACTAACTAAAGATGGCAGCCACAATTTTGTTGATGCTACATATTTTAGGAAATTGATGAAAAGTCTAAGTTACTTGACTTCTACAAGACATGATATTATTCAAGACGTGCTCAAGTTTGAAGATATTGGTTTAAGGGAGGCTATGTTGGAATTAAATCAAGAAATTGAATATTGGATAGAAGTGCTCAATACAACAACCATGACAACAAGGAAAGACGAGAGTATACAACTTTGAACTACGGGAGGATGTTGGAAATAATAATTCAAAGTTGGAATAGGAATTCTTAGTTGTTTAGGATTTAATATTTTTGGTAATCCTATGTTGTTTAAGATTTAATATTTTTGGTATTTATTTAATTCATGTCTAATTAGGATTAGGATTTGTTTGTCTTAGTTCATATAGGAATAGATTTTCTAATCCTAGTTTAATTTGGTTATGTACTATTATAAATAGGGGTGCTTGCTATATATTTTCTAAAGTTGTGAGGTAGTCAAATATAGAGTAGAAATTCAAGAGTTTTTTGAGTCATTGAATAAAGTCTCCTACCTCTTGTCTCTTGTTTAATTAATTTTTTCTATTTAGTAATTGTTGGGTCTTTCATTTGTGCTTATATTATTTCTTTGAGTGATTTTATTTCCTTCATTGCAGGTTGCGGATGACACCAACAAGGATTTTAATAGTAACTAATCTCATAGAAGTACTTTTGTTTTGATTTCATATCAAATGTACACCTCAGAGCTCTCACCAGGTGCGGATACTCAATCACATGAAATTTCTTCAAACATATGTACTTTATATTTGAGTTTTACTGTTAAAAGACCGTTAGATATATATTAGAAAGCTTGCATCAAGTTGTTTTCTGTGACTGTCTCTGATTATGTCAATCTGTTGTTCTTCTCCTTACATGAGGAATACCCTGCTTATCTAAATTGAGAGTCTTTTTACCTTCACTGGGTATGTCTTGAAAATGATTTATCTGATAATTACCTGCAAAAACAAAAATAAGATTATCAAAAAAATTCCTTCCCGAAGAGATTGTTGTACTCTTGTTGATAATGAACTCTGTAGACTGTTAATTTTGTTCCTTCAAAATTTAATTAAATCGGAAATTAAATGGGAAATTAATATTTTTGTGTTAAATATTGTAATGAAATAATTATTTTTAATTATTTGAATTTAAAAGCACAAATAAATAATAAAAATATTAATTCATCTCGGTCTATTTTTATAATTTGAACGACCAAAGAGCCTGGTCCCTTTATTATCAAATCCATTAGGTCAATTTTGATGAAATTCAGCCCAAATTCACCTTTAACCCACCTAATATCATACCTTCTTGTAATTAAGTTTTCCAAGTTTGTCTTAACTCAATCAACTAAAATAAATTCATAGCCTTTTTCTTACTTTTCCTCGTGCCATCATTCATGTTTGGTATTAATTTCACTGCCAAGTATAATCATATGGAATGATTAATGGAAAAATTACATAACACCCACATATTAAGTTACATAAATTACTTAAAATCCCTACCCTTTCAATATTTTACAAAAATCCCAGTTTTCCCTTTTTCAGTAAAACCTTCGGATACATCCTCCATATACCTTTTTTTACGGATACATCCCCAAAAGAAGCGGTAACTACTCCAACAATGGCGCAAATCTAGCTACGCGGTTTTGCCGTTTCTCCTCAATTTCTGAAATTTGAATTGTCATCGTTCCCCCCAAATTCATCTTCACTTACATCTTAACAAGTTCAACAACTTCTCTCAAAATATCAATTTAACATTTTTAAGAGGTTAGTTTGTTATCATTGTTTCTGAAAGTTGAGTAGATAGATTTTTTGAACCTTTATCGGTTCAATTCACAGTCCCAATCTCAATATCAATTTATACAATGGATCTAGATTCAGGACCATCTTTTAGTCTGAAAATTTCTCAATTAGATAACATCAACCAAACTGAAGATGTTGTTAATTTTGTTCCTGATGTTTTTGATAAGGACTCTGAAGATTTTCATGAAAATAGATCTAAACACCGCAATGATCCCGTTATGATGAAGAAGTTGCGTGAAGAGTTGGCAGTAAAATCTAAAAAAAAGATAGTTGCTGGTGCTAAAAAAAGAGGATCTGGCTCTTCAAGAGGCGAAGTTCGTGACAAAAAAAAAGCTGTTGAAGTTACTAGAAGAGACATCCTTCCAAAGGTATTGCATGTTTGTATCGTAAGTAAAACAAACTGAGATACATCATTAGAATCTCAAGATTATCAATATAGCTCAGATCTATGTGTCTGATACATTTGAAAATTATGTATATGTTTTAGTACTGTTTATTGTGTTAAAAGGGTAGAGTGTTATGTATCTCAAGTATATTTTTCAACTGATACTTTATTATGTATAATGAGATACATCAGTAAGAGTTGAAGATACATAATATACATTATATATATGTGTTTCATACATATGTAGTTTATGTATCTTTGGTAATTTCTTAGATTGTCAAAAACTAAAGTGTAATGTATCTCGAGTATTTTTTTTATGTGATATATAATTTATTACCCAGATACGTTTAACTGTTAAGTAACACATTTTTTGTATCTCTCTTTAGTACTTTTTATATAGTAAAAAGGTAAAGTGTAATGTATCTCGAGTATTTTTCATGTGATACATAATTTATTACCCAGATACGTTTAACTGTTAAGTAACACATTTTTGTATCTCTTTTTAGTACTTTTTATATAGTAAAAAATGTAGAGTGTTATGTATCTCGAGTATTTTTTCATCTGATACATAATTTATTATCCAGATAACTTTAACTGCTAAGTAACACATTTTTGTATCTCTTTTTAGGGTATGAGTTATGTTATCAAAGAGATTCCACCACATCCTTTAAGGTTTGGTAGCTCATGCAACACCAAGTTCCTAGATGATTTTAAACATATTCTGTCAAAAGAGGTAATTGAGTTGTTCGGTCAGACATGCTTTGGTTGTTACCTCAAAATGCCCAACTCCAATTACATAGGCCAAATTACCAAATGTCTACTGATGCTTGAGATACATCAGAACAACCAAGATGAACTTCATGTATGCGTCAAGGGAACTGTTCTTAGATTTTCCATTTTTGAATTTGCCATACTCACTGGTTTAAAATGCACCGGCAATATCGAAGATTTCGAATACCCTGACTCATCTCCTAGCAACCTGATGCAGAAGTATTTTTCGGAATCAATGAATGGTGTTGACAAACATACATTGGTCCAACGTTTCAAAAAGGGAAATTTTGACAATAATCAAGATGCTCTCCAAATGGCCATTCTATATTTCATCCACACCTTCATGTTATCCCAGTTAAAGGATGCACCTCTTAGCTTGGCGGATTTCAAAATGGTAGAGGATGGCAAGTATGAAGATTTTCCTTGGGGAAAAGTTGCATTCTCCAAGTTGATGAGTTCATTGAGACAAGAGTATTTTATCCAAAAGCAGTTATATCGGTTATGTGGCATGCCACACGTACTCAATGTGTGGATGTTCAAGAGTTTTTCAGAAGTTGAAAAAGGCATAGCTATTCGTAAGGGTAATCAAATCCCGAGGATTTTAAACTGGAAAGTTGAGGCAGTTAGACCACAATACAATTAGTTTATGGCCGACATGTTTTGCAAGGTACATTAAAAATAGCGATTTAATTCTTTTTATAGTTGTTATGGCAGATAAATGTTAAACACACCTTTACATATCTGTTTTTAATGCAACTTTACCATAATGATATTAAGATACATATTTTGATTAACAGATACATATTAATTAGTTTAACTTTATTAACTGATACATATAAAATAACATATAATGAGTAGGTGTATGTATTTTTGACACTGATATATTACTATGCCTTTTTGATATTTACTAATTATTTCTTATGTTTGTTTAATTCTTTTCACAGTATTCGTATTCCAACCTTGTTCCTACGGTGGAGGAGTTGGATAAACTTGATTTGCCTCCTGTCAGTATTGCATCATATGATCCTGTAACATCTTCTATACCTACCACATCATCTTCTATGCCAATGCGAATGGATCCTGAAGTTAATGAAGCACCCGTTGGTATGGATCATAATGATTTTGAGGATTTTAGTACTAAACCTCCTGAGCATCTGATGAAGAAGACAAAACATGTATCTATTACAGTGTCTGCCCCACCGTTGAAGAAAAGGAAGACAGTTTCTGAACAGAAGGATATAACCAGGGAAAAAGAATCAGGGACATATACTACAAACAAAAATCAGTCCCCGAGGACATCAAAAGATTCGATTGATCCCATTATCCAGGCTGAGAAAGATACTTCATCTCATGAGTTTCATGATCAACGAACTTCACCACATCGCGCGGAGCCTAACGTGTATGCAAAAGTGGTTGATGAAACTGCCAACAAACCTCTGCATGAACCCTTGATTAAAGCAGACTTAGACTCATTAAAGTCAGAGATAAAGTCCTACATCAAGACCTATGTAAGTATCAGTTTAATGTTGTCATATCAGTCAACAATTTAAGTAAAACACACTTATGATTTCGACATTTTTACATTATAAGGTGGATCTGAAATTCGACAATCTTGAGACTATGATGACTAATCAATACACGGAGATTATGAAATCATTGAAGTTGAAGCATGTTTAGGAGGAGCAGGTAATTAAATTTAAAAATCGTGGGTTTCATATTAATTTATATCTTATTATTTTGCACATGATTATTCATAGATGGAACTTGGGAAAGAGAACCAAAATGGAAACCACCATTCGGATGGTCAAGGTGATACTGAACGTCATAATAAATCAGATAGTCCAAAGGGTTCCCCAATGCATACGGTTAATATGGCACAAATGAAAGTCAATCAAGCACCGACGTCTATCGGTCACGGTCAAGAGGTGAAAAAGGTAAATGAACACATGCTTCATGTACATTCTACCACAAATTAAACCATTTTATATGTATATGTAATGTGCTCTTAATATGTTGCACATGATTATTTGAAGTTTGAACTTACTAAAGAGAACTCAGATGAAGACCACCCTTCTGATGGAGAAGGTGATTCTGAACGTCCTAATAAAGATGACAGTCCAAAGGGTACCCCGATCGATCCAGGAGATTTGGAACAGATGAACATAAAGAAATCACCGAGGACTATCAGTAACAGTCTTGAGGTGGGGAAGTTAATCGATACCATGCTTCATGTATATTCATGTACAGACCCTTGAGTTATTTATCAGTTGTTAATTCAATTGTGTAGCATGTGGATGTCATCTTCTACTACTTGCGGAAAAAGTCAAAGCTTCAGACTAATACAAACTACAGATACACCACTGCGGATTGTTTTTTCAAAATCTACATTGACAAGACGTATAGGAATTACTATCCAGCAGTAGGGGAGAATGTTATTCCGACTCAGGAGGCATTTGTACAATCCGATGTTGTTGCTCAGTACGAGGAGTCACTTATTAACACTATCAGAGGGGTTAGTATACCAGCTGGTCTGCCTTGGCATACTCTAGATGAGGTCTATGTCCCAATAAATTGTGACGGTACGTTTCATTGGGTCCTGGCAGTGATTTTACTAAAGGAGCGGCGCATTCGTGTGTATGATTCGATGTCATCATCAAGAAATAGAGGGCAGTCCAGTGAGGTGCAAACGTTGGCTATAATGCTGCCAACTTACCTTCAGTATAGTAATTTTCTAGAGCAAAAGGTTCCAACTCACTGGTCAACGCTTGAATCTTACAAGGGAAAGACTGAAAAAGACCCATTTGAAGTTGAATATGTTTCTGGCATTGCCCAACAAGCATGTGACAGTCTGTATGTATCATTTTTTTATATTTTTTTTTCATTTTCTTTTCACATTAACCATAATCTATTTATTTATTTTTTTCTCACGATTCCCGTTGCAGGGATTGTGGAGTATTCATAGTTGTGTTTGCTGAGTTTCTGAGTGATGGATTACAAGTACCATGTTCTGGGGTTGTTGCTGATTACCATCGATTGAGATATGCATCCCTTTTATGCAATTATGGTCTTGTCAAGGCTGTGAATGGATATGCTAGTGACAATGAAGACCCTCCGAGACCTAAACCCAACTTTATACCACCAGATGTACAAGACGTGGTTACTATAGAATAGTTTTAGTTATGTTGGTTAGGTGCAACTTTGAAATAGTCTTTTTGGTTGGTCCTATTAAAAACTTCAACAACTGATGTTTTTTTTTTTTTGCTCACAAAAACAATTCCTGATACTATATAGGGTAGTTTTTTGCTGACGTTATCATTTGAAGTACATTTATAATATGTATAGTTTTGATGTTATTAAGTATCGCTGAAAATCCACCACTCAAAAAGTTCATTGAGTATTACTCCATGTATCAGAAATATTATAATATGTATCAGGTACATAAGTTAAGTAATATATATCCCATATATATGTATTAATATATTAATGAAGATATGTATCTCTACATTCACATACAGAAGTTCATTGAGTATTATTCCAACTGTTCAAATTCTTGCCTCAAATGTATCAGAAGTGACGTAAAAATGTATCAGTTCACACTTCAGGATGCATATAAAGTTCAATTAATATTACACCGCCAATTATAGTTATGCCTCAAATGTATCAGATTAGTTATAATATGCATCTTCAAAATAATATGTATCTGGTGTAATATTCAGTTGACGTATCTATACAATAATATGTTTGCTTGTACACAATGAGCCTGCTCTGAACAAGTCATGCCTCAGTTGTATCAGTAAAAAAAGTGTCTGTTATTTAATGTATAACATTTTGTATCTGATACTTTTTTTCATCTTTACTGATCACTTCAGGATGACGCTGTCATCGACCGCAATAACTACTGTACATGAAAAAAGTTGTCTGATATGTGTCAAAATTATCCAAATTAATTCATTTTACAATGAATCATTAATTTCAATCTCTAACCCAAATATTGCATATGGTATCCCAGTTATTATTCAAACGTTAAAACATAATGTTCAATTAAAAAACAACAACAATCAACTAAAAACGACGAAAGTGCAAAATTAAAAAACAGCAATCGGAAAGTCACTCATATTTTGGAAAGAAATTACAAGTACGTCTATTGTGACCTTCATAACCACATCGACTGCAACAATTACTACTTGATGTAAGAGATTCACTTGCTTTCTTCATCCTCCCCTTCTTTGGTCTTCTGGGTTGTCTTTTGTATTTTGGTGGTAACACAACTTCGTCTTGAATTTCCTGTGGCACAATCCAGTCTTTCTTGTCGGGCATTGGAAACATCGATACTTCATACGTCTTTACTAAAGTTTCTAGATGATAATACTAAGAGCAGTAAGGCTTCATATCATCTACATGCTTGCTTTTAAGGACTGCTATAACGTGTTGACATGTAATCTCGTCTTGTTGGAACCTTCCACAACTGCATGTTTTTCTTTCTAGACATACAATGTACCTCCTCCCGTCATCAAGAACAGAATACACATAAGGTGACGAAGCCTTAACCTATCAAAAACAGTAGTCATGACACTCTCAACAATGTTTTTATAAGAGATACATGGTTATACTTATGTATCCCTTGTAAAAACATAAAACAAATGCAACCGTTATGAATCTCTTAACACTGTTTTTATAGGAGATACATAACTGTAGTTATGTATCTCTTATAAAAACAAAATAATCGTTGCTACAGTTATGTCTATCTCAACACTGTTTTTAAAAGAGATACATGGTTAAAGTTATGTATCCCTTGTAAAAACATAAAACAAATGCACCAGTTATGAATCTCTTAACATTGTTTATATAAGAGATACATAACTACAGTTATGTATCTCTTATTAAAACAAAATAATAGTTGCTACAGTTATGTATATCTCAACAATGTTTTTATAAGAGATACATGGTTATACTTATGTATCCCTTGTAAAAACATAAAACAAATGCAACCGTTATGAATCTCTTAACACTGTTTTTATAGGAGATACATAACTGTAGTTATGTATCTCTTATAAAAACAAAATAATCGTTTCTACAGTTATGTCTATCTCAACACTGTTTTTAAAAGAGATACATGGTTAAAGTTATGTATCCCTTGTAAAAACATAAAACAAATGCACCAGTTATGAATCTCTTAACACTGTTTATATAAGAGATACATAACTACAGTTATGTATCTCTTATTAAAACAAAATAATAGTTGCTACAGTTATGTATATCTCAACAATGTTTTTATAAGAGATACATGGTTACACTTATGTATCCCTTGTAAAAACATAATACAAATGCACCAGTTATGAATCTCTTAACACTGTTTTTATAAGAGATACATAACTGTAGTTATGTATCTCTTATAAAAACAAAATAATCGTTGCTACAGTTATGTCTATCTCAACACTGTTTTTAAAAGAGATACATGGTTAAAGTTATGTATCCCTTGTAAAAACATAAAACAAATGCACCAGTTATGAATCTCTTAACACTGTTTATATAAGAGATACATAACTACAGTTATGTATCTCTTATTAAAACAAAATAATAGTTGCTACAGTTATGTATGTCTCAACAATGTTTTTATAAGAGATACATGGTTACACTTATGTATCCCTTGTAAAAACATAATACAAATGCACCAGTTATGAATCTCTTAACACTGTTTTTATAAGAGATACATAACTGTAGTTATGTATCTCTTATAAAAACAAAATAATCGTTGCTACAGTTATGTCTCCCTTAACAATGTTTTTAAAAAACATACATCACTATTTATGTATCTCTGATAGAATATGTGAACAAATCATCATTTAGCCAACTGTATTTTAATTCCTTCAACAATATTGTACATACAAAAAAAGGTATATAAAATAACTAACCATTAAACGAGAAGCTTTCGATTTATTAAGCTGAAGAATACATTCAAATCTTTTTCCCAACGTTGTTTTTGTATATGACGCTCGATCTCTGTTTTTGCAATTCCAAGAAGCAAAGAGTATTCTTGTTTGTTCCAGAAAATCTAAGATAGGAAATTCACGGGCCTCAACCAGTTTTCCATTGATACACTCAGCTATATTTGAAGTCATCATTCGGCCTCGGTTAACTGGTGCGTACACTCTTGCCCACTTTTCATATCCAGCATTTTCCAGATACTCCTTTACTCTATGATCCACCTTGCCAACCTGATTCATAAAAAAATCAAAATCTTCTTGTCTGCATGCCTTTGCCATTGCATAGTACATTTTGCTAAGTCTATCTTTGCTCCTTCTGAAGTTTGTACATACATTCTTCCAAAGATGCCAAAATCATGCAAGATGTGGAACATTAGGATACACAATGCTCACACCCTTAATTATGCTTTCGTGGCGATCAGATACAACACACATATTTTCACGCTCTCCAAATGCACTTTTAAGCTGCTCAAAAAACCAAGTCCATGAACTATCATTTTTCGAGTCAACAACACCATACGCGATTGGCAGTATGCATCCTAATAGTAGACAAAATCTATTATGTCATTACAACAGATGACGTCACTCAAGTAATTCATCAATATCAACCAAAAATAGTATTAACATTTAATTACAACATTTATTTTAATACGTATCATCACACATACCTGCACCATCGAGAGTGCTTGCAGATAGAAATGTTCCTTTATATGCTCCACCCAAATGTGCCCCATCCACAACAACTACTGGTCTGCAAAACTGAAACCCTCTCATTAATGGATGTAAGGCTATGAACAGATACATAAACTTGTTATCTTCCGATTTATACATCCTAATATGTGATCCAGGATACACTGAATTCAACATATATATGTATCTAGGCAGTTGACGGTATCCATCAGCTGGTGTACCCCTTATCATCTCAATTGCACGCTCCTTAGCCCTCCATGCTTTCTGGTAATTAATGTCCACACCAAAAGCAGATTTAATATCTTCAATTATGTCGGTTGGTGTGTGTATTCTCTTATGATTTAGTAGTTTCGAAGCTGTAAAACCACTAACAAACAACACTGTAGCTTGAACATGAGTTAACATTCCATCTTTCAAAGGACAGTTGTGTACATCATTAAACGACCTTACTTGAAAGAGTACCGATGACCTTCGGCAAGACGCCTTAAATATCCAACAACAATCCTCTGAATAACATTTTAGTACATAGCTGGAAAAAATAGAACAAGTTAAAAGCATAAAAAAATTTTAAAAAATGTATCTCTAATTAATAAACTTTACTACCAATTTCAGAAAAATAGACTATCACATGTTGATTAATACTTGTTGTGAATTTCATTACACAACTTACTAACAAACGTATCTATACATATAACAACCACGCTTGTTATGTAACTCAACATTATATTTAGAAAATAATATAATTGAAGAAAAAAATATCTCTAAACAAAATCTGCAACAAGGTAATTCCATAAAAATGTATCTGGCTATAAAACATAGTCTAAAAACCATACATACAATCATACCTTTGATTGTCGGATTTTTTGCTTTAAAATTGTAACAATGATCTATGGCATATTTAGACATCACAAATACAAGTGTTTTTTTGTCCTTGTAAATTTGGCCCACCTTAACAACAGAGTTATTGGAATCTGTTATTACGTTGTTCATCTTAATGTCAACTAACGAAGAAGATTCAGAAATCTCTGAATAAACATGTGCTAGTGCTAGGCCATATTTTTCCATATCCTCTAAACAAACAACTGCTCCAGCTTCACCCTCAAACAACATCTCCTTTTCATCTTTCTCAATTGTACTAATGCACAGTGGATACATCCCAAATCCGGTCACACTTTTTTAACCTCTATATATAGCTTGACACCCATATCATTACGGATCAACAGTGGAGATGAATTTCCCTCAACAATGTATCGAGCTTCAATTCTTTTCCTTGTTTCATCGATTTTCAATTCTGCAGCAATTGCCGAAATCAATTTTTCATACGTTAAATTATCTCCGATTACAATTCCATCTCTCTTATATCCTTCGTAATTGATATCATTCATCCAAAAACCAGAATACCGTAATAACACTGAGATATTCATTCTGAAACGTTAACAATAGAAAACAGAGATGCCTAAGAGCTTGATTGTGGACGAAGGATAAAGACTATCCAATTTTGAATTCCAAAATTTTAACTAATTGAGTTTTTCTAGGGATTTTGACAGTAAAGAGAAACAGATATCGCGTGATTTGCTCCTCCATTAAAAGATTTTCCGTTACTTTCCTATTTTAACGCTTATAATCTTTTAAAAAAAACGTATCTGTAAAGATGTATCCAGCTAAACTTATGTATCTGGACATAGAAAAAAAGGGATTTATTGAAATTATCTTAACATTAGGGATAAATAGTAATTAAGAGTAAAGATGTTGGGATTTATGTAAGTTTCACATGATTAATTGAACTTATAAAGCCTCTTATGTGTTGGTTTAAGATGCATGAAGATGGGTGGAAAAACTACCTATGTTTTTTTTAAATAAATAAATTTGGATATCTCCATTCACTGTTGACCTACCCTATTTTAAAATATCACCTTCCTGAAGCTTTATGTTGAATGAATAGAGTAACAAGATTATCAGTTAGTTGAAGTTTCTTCTTAAACCTTGTAAACTGAATGTGAGTTTTGGGATAATAACAGTGATTTGCCCTTTTATTTCCTTTGATTTATTGTGCTAAGATTATTTGAACAAATTCTGATTCTTTATCTCTTTTTAGCATGTGCTTCTTGAACAAGTCTAAATGGACTATCCCCTGCATTTCGTCGGACAAAGTTCCATTTCTTTGGTGTCAATCCTCAAACCCAACTCTGAAAACTAGACTAATATACAGAGGATATATGGGTGATATACAGTTATGTATGAAGAAATGATGCACATATACAGTGATATACTAAGAGTATACACTAGAAAAGTAGAAGATATACACCAATGTATGGTGTTTACAAGCAAATATACAGGTTTGTATACTGATATACAGTTTATACACAGTAATACACAGGAAAACGCAAGAAAGAAGTTGTTGATATACAACTGATATATTAGTGGAAAAAATGGACCAAAGTCCATAAAACTCAAGGGTCCAGATCTGGACAGACTCTGCAATGGGCCAAAAGGGGTCCAAATCTCAAATTTTCTCCTATTTACTTGTAAATTATTCTTGATTGTTTGTATTAACACTAACTTAATTTGATTAATCTAAATAAACTTTTTAAGTGTTGCTATTTTAGTTTTGTCTTTGTTTTTCTTTTACTTGTTCGGATTTCCCCATCTAATCTATCTTTTTTAAAAATGGAGTAAAATGAACCCCTTTAATTGATTCTCTTAAAATCGGTCTTTAAAGTGTAAAAATGTTTGTTCATGTGATTAGTAGTCGAGTTTAGGTTAAAAGGATTTTCTTTAATATGGAGAAATAATCTTTTCTTGAAGAAATATCTGAATTTTCCCTCTTTGGTCAAAATTGGTCAAATATTTTTTTTAACTTGCTTAAATTTGATATTTTCTTATTTTTCAAAACTGATGTATTAACTTTGACTATAATTTTTAAGAAAAAAGAGGAAAAGCTTTGAACGATAGTCCTTTCTCTCTCGATGTAGGTTAACTAACGTACGATAGCCATGGGGAGGATAGCTCGTGCTCTATCACATAAAGCACTAATGGCTCTAGAAGAAGCGACAATCACTCAACAACTGTGAGGTAGGAAAGCTCAGCAAGTAGCTTTACAAGAGGAGATCGAAATTGAGGTTCCAGTCAATGAAACAGTAACTAGGCAGAGGAAGGAGTTTGAAGAGGTGCAACAAGCTCCAGCACAGGAGGATAATCAAGTTAAGGAGAGGAAAATAGTTCAGAAACAACAAGCTCCGCAGGACAAGTCCGAGGCAAAGCGAGGAGTGCAATTGCTGAGAAATATTGGGCAGAAGCTGTTTCAACATCGTGATTGGGGAAATCACCATTTGGTAGTGGTTCAAAGTCTTGGGCAGATAAAGTAGAAGAGGAAATTGAGTTGGAATCAAAGCAGGCTTCAATTTGGGATAATTTCGATATCTCTAAATTGTCCAATGAAGGATTCAAATTGGATTACATCGCTCCAGAGAAGCTTAGAGAGCAGAAGATAGTAGACATTGAGGTAACAAATATTACTTCTGAAATCAATTACTGGCGTTCAACAGTTATGTGTTATGTCCTGGGACCTCATCCCCATTCATAATGATTAATGGATTTGTGCAAAGGTTATGGGCTAAGTATGGGTTGAACAAGGTGGCTATGTTGATGAATGGGGTTATAATTGTCAGATTTGACTCAGTAGAAGGGAAAGATGAGGTGTTGAAAGGAGGTATCTACCACTTTGACAATAAACCATTTATTGTCAAAGCATGGTCACCAGATATGGAGTTTACAAAGAAGGAATTGAATTATGTGCCTATATGGGTTAAACTGCCAGAATTGGACTTCAAGTACTGGAGTTCTGTAGGCCTGAGTAAAATTGGGAGCCTTATTAGTAAGCCTTTAATGGCTGACCAGAACACTGAAAGGAAGCATGGTCTTAATTTTGCTAGAATACTGGTGGAGGTTGAATTGGGATCCACTCTGCCGGAACAAATTTGTTTTAGGAATGAAAAGGGTAAGTTGATCTATCAGAAAGTAATGTATCATTGGAAACCATCTAATTACAACCATTATGACAAGTATGGGCATGTGCTAGAGGAATGTAGGAGGAAGAACCCAGGGTTGAGGAAGGTAAGACCTCAAGCTAATAAACAACAGGCTAAGAAAATAGATGTACCCGATGCAGATAGTGATGTTCAGGTAGAGAAAGAGAGAGATCAAGTTCCTACAGTGGTTAAAGAGAATGAGCGGGCTCAAAAGACACAAGTAGGTCCTTCTTCAGTTTGGGTAACCCCTTCTAGGACTGCTAGGACTCAGAATATGCAGCAAACTCAAGTAGAAATTGTGAATTCTTTTCATATCTTGAATAAACCATATAAGGCACAGGTAGTACACATTACATCATTAAAGAATATAGGTGTCCAGACCATTTCTCCTCAATAGAATGGTTAATTTGATTTGGTGGAATGTTAGAGGGTTAAATGCCCTGAATAAGCAGAAGGAGGTGTTCCTTCTCTGACATAAAGTAAAAGTTGGTCTTACTGGACTAGTAGAAACAAAAAATAAAAAGTGAGAGAATGACACAAATAGTGGAGAAGATGTTTGGAGGATAGAAACACTTATTTAATCTTAAGTCACACTATAATGGAAGGATTATATTAATATAAAGTCCTGACTTCTATAAGGTGGAGATAGTGCAGCAATCAGTTCAGATGCTCACATGTAAGGTGAGCTATATTCCACTTCAATTAGTCTTTATTCTATCTATAGTGTATTCTTACAACACTAAAGAAGGAAGGAAGGAGTTATGGAAAGATATAAAAAGATTCACTCAACTTGTCACATCCCATGGCTATTACTAGGAGATTTTAATGCATTTTTAAAAGGAACTGATAGACATGGTGGCAATCCTATAACATAGCCTGAAGTAGCTATTTTTAAAGAGTGCATAGATGATTGTGATTTAACAAAATTGCCTACCAAAGGACAGAAGTACACTTGGAGTGATAGAAGTAGTGGAAACAAAATTTATTCAAAGATTGATTGGGTCTTCATGAAATCAATTTGGCTGAATACCATGCCTGCTTGTGGTGTTGAGTATCTACATGAGGGTATTAGTGATCACTATCCAGCTAGAGTATATTTGTATAATCAAACTAGCAGGAATGGAGGAATATTTCAGTATTGTAATACCTGGTCATCACATCCTCAATTTAAAACTATAATCCAAGATGGTTAGGATAATCAAGAGGAGGGATGTAAAATGTGGAAGATAGTAAGGAAATTGAAAAGGTTGAAATATGAGCTAAAGAAGCTGAACACACAACACTTTAAAAATGTTGTGACTGATGCTCAAGATGATAGAGAACTATTAGCAAAAGTACAAAAGGAACTCCAAGGTGACCCCTTGAACACTGACTTGCAGAAGTAAGAAAAGCTTAGTATGAGAGGTTTAGATATACTTCCTAAATGGCAGAGTTGTTTTTACAACAGCAAAGAAAGGGAACGTCGCTGAAGCTGGGTAATGATTGCACCAGATACTTCTTTGTAGTAATAAAACATACAAAGCTTAAGCAGGCAATCACTCAAGTGAAGGATGATCAAGGCAACTAGAAGTATGATCAAGAACTTATAACTAACATTTTTGTTGAATTTTATAGGATCTACTTGGTAGAGAATCTAATATCAGGAGACCATCTTACTCTCATTTATTTAGTAACAGTACCATCCTTACTATAGATCAAGCCCAAGCATTGTTTGTTAGTTTCACGGATAAGGATGTCAAGTCAGTCTTGTTCCATATTCATAGTGCTAAGAGTCCTGGCCTAGATGGATATGGAAATGGTTTTTTCAAAGCTACTTCAGACATAGTACGTAAGGATATCTCTGATGCCGTCTTGGAGTTCTTTGAGAATGGAAAATTATTGAAACAATATAATGCAACTAACATAGATTTAATTCCAAAGACTGAATGTCCTGAATATGCTAGCCAGTACAGACCTATAGCATGTTGCAATGTTCTTAATAAATGTATTACTAAGATGATTTGCATGAGGTTGAAGTAGGCAGTAGCTTGCATTATGGCAAACAACCAATTAGCTTTTGTGCAGGAAAGGTCTATGTTACATAATGTCTTAATTTTTCATGACCTATTAAGACATTATAACAGACAAACTTCTCCCATATGCTTAATGAAGAAAGATCAGAGAAAAGCATATGACATGGTTAATTGGAAGTTTGTTCATGAAGCTTTACTTGGTTATGGATTTCCAGGTAGATTCACTGAATATGTTATGGCCTGCATCACTTCTCTTAGATTCAAAGTAAAGATAAATGGTGAAGGGCATGGTTTTTTTGTTGGGAGAAGAGGTTTGAGGCAAAAAGATCCCATGTCTCCTCTTATGTTTGTACTTGTTATGGAATATCTCTCTAGAACCCTGAAATGTATGAGTGAGCTACTAGATTTTCATTATCATCCCATGTGCCAGAAACTTGTGCTAACTTATCTAATAATTGCTAATGACTTGATGATATTTTTGGAAAGGAGATGTCTAATGAGCCATGGTTTCATGGAACTTTCAATGCTTAAAATAAGGAAAATATGCAATAACTTGGGTATGTTTGGTAGGTATGACGTGTTTTCTATTCTATCTTGTAGGAACATAGGTTATGGAGGCGAAATGTAGAAGAAGGGAAGAAGCATGTGCTAGAATGGACCATTTGAAGACGAAAGAGCCAAGTCAAAACCAGAGGAGTGACTCACAGCAAGGACCCACGTCACGTGAGTCGACCTATGTGATGTAGGTCAGTACCGTAGGTCAACTCCTGAAAGTGTGTGATGAAGAATGATTTTCACGGCATGGACCTACGTGACGTGGGTTGGTTCCACGATACCAACCCACGGAACCATTGAAAGTTGCTGACTTTTTTTTTTCCTTTTTTGTTTAGGATAGGATTCACCTTTCAGCTATAAATACCCCTATATTGTCATATGTGTAAGGGTTGGTCATTACATTGTTTTGAGCTATATTTTCATTATTTTGAGTTCATAAATACATTAGTGGTTTTTTAATAAAAAACCCTAGATTCGAGTTTTTATTCATATTAAGATTTCAGAGTTTTCTTATTATTATGAATTTACAGTTATGTTTTCATCCCTGAATTCTTCTTGTGTTCTTGCAATCATGAGTAACTAAACCCATCAACTGGGGTTGTGTGAACCATGAGGAATGCACAAAATGGGTTAAGTGCAAAGCAATTCTGAATCGGTTTGACTGCGTGTATTATTATTTCTTTCGTTGTAATTGATCTTCTAACGGTTGCAAACGTTAGAAACTCACCTGTATTCTAGACTTGCTCGAGAGAGAGGTAGAGATTGGGAAAAGGAAATAACAACAGAGATTTGAAGCTATCAACCTTTATCTAATAACTTGAGCCATAACAGGGATAGTTATCTGAGATCCAAAACAAGGGTTAGTTGTGTGACACTCGGAGACCAAGAGGAGAAGAGTGAAATTCGTCTAATCAAGGTCGGGAGACGTTTAGATGAACATATCTTTTTAGATTTTGCATAAAACGCAGCGGGACAGTTTTGCCAGCACATGTAACCGGTGGAGTTAAGGAATCATTGGGGATCACGGTCCTAGTATATTTCTCATACTGATAACAAATCCAATAATCAACAATCATTACTGTTACTACTTGCTTACAACAATCCCCCAGTTTTACTTACTTGCCAATTACTCAGACTAGCATTCGATAGAATTTCGTCCTATTCCCTGTGGGGTCGACCCCAACCTAGTTGGGTTCTATATTTGATTCAACAACCACGTTATACTTTGCTAGAGGTATAGTTTAGGCGACATCAGTGTCTCTCCAGTTACTAGAATCATGGAGGCACTACAATATTTTGGAGAAGTGATAAGGTTGATTTGCAACATGGAGAAATCAAATATATTCCTTGCAAGGGTGACTAATAGTATCAAGAGCCAGATATTGCTACAGAGTGGGTTCATATAAGGTTCCTTACCTATACGATATCTTGGGCTTGCATTATCCTCCAAGAAATCGAGTAAGATGGAGTGTCAACAACTTACAGAGAAAATCACTTTCAGAATCACTAAAGTTTGTTCCAAACAATTATCTTGTGCAGGTAGGCTGTAGGTCATAACATCTGTGTTATTTTTAATTCATAGTATTTTGGGTGTCAATCTTCATTCTTCCCCAAAGTGTGATCAAGAAAGTTGATAAGAGATGCATAGAGTATATATGGGGAAGTACAACTGACAAAACAAAGAAACCTCTAGTAGCATGGGACAAGGTGTGTATTCCCAAGAAGTGTGGTGGTTTAAATGTCAAGGGTTATAAATTATGGAATATTACATCTGTAGGTAAGATTCTGTGGCAGTTGACTGAGAAATAAGATATGTTTTGGGTTAAGTGGGTGCATGGGGTGTAAATGAAGGACAATCAAAATATATGGAAGCATAATCCTTCACAAAATAGCAACTGGTAATGGAAGAAGTTGAATGCAGTAAAGACTGATATGTTGTGTTGGTATTCACAAGGAGCTTATATGCTTACAGCTGATGGAAAGTAC
The DNA here is from genome assembly GCA_031232105.1 of Capsicum rhomboideum. Taxonomy (NCBI): domain Eukaryota; kingdom Viridiplantae; phylum Streptophyta; class Magnoliopsida; order Solanales; family Solanaceae; genus Capsicum; species Capsicum rhomboideum. Next base: position 49,927,762 of record CP124714.1, read on the forward strand.
TCTGTAGGGGCCAGTTATATCAGGATATTAGGTGTTCAAAGGAGAATGAGAGTAGTTGAGTTGGTTTGGAGCAAGGTGGCACATCCAAGACACAGATTTATAACTTGGCCAGTGCAACTTAGGGCAGATTACTAACTAAGGATAGACTACAGAAAATGAATGTTCAAGTGGATAGCTTAACATGTTGTTTATGCAATACACAGGCTAGAGAGACTAACACTCATATTTTTGCTGACTTTGGACAAAAGTGATCATCAATGCCCTGAATCAGTGGACTGAAGTGCAGCTTCCAACTGGCGATGTCCAGCAAGTACTCACTAAAATTAGGAGCAGGAACTGGAAGCAGATTCAGAAGGAGATACTGGCTGCATTGTGGAGTTCTTGTGTCTACCATGTATGGAAGGCTAGAAACTAGAAGCTCTATAAGGAGAAGAACATGACTACAGACATTGCAATTATATAGATAAAATAGAGTTTTACAGTTAGACTGGATATTGTTAGACATAGCAAAAGAGGTGGTAGTTGTAGTAGATTTATTCAAACTTTTTACTTGTAACTAGAGTGATGTTGGAGGCCTTACTTGCTTAAACTCCTTCATGGAAGGTAGTTTTGCAGTTTGGAGCTCTTTAAGTGCATGAATTTATTGTTAATGGTAATGTTTACATTTGTCACCCAAAAACAACTTTGACTAACAAAAAATGGATTTTCCTTTAAAAACTACTCTTTCCTTTTTTTCATAAAATAATTGTTTCCTTTAATTTTTTGACAAAAAAGATAGGATTTTGTCTAAGTTTTTTCCTTTCAAGTGAATTCCTTTTCTTTAGTTAAAAAAAAATTATTTCTCATTTGAATGAAATAAATGCCATTTTTAGGTCTTTAATGTTTTGATAAAGTTAAGACTTTGCAAAGTTAGCCACTTTTATAAAGTTAGTCAAATTGTCTTTGGTAAACCGTTTTAAACGGACGCTCCTAAGTGCCTTAAAACCCTTCTTAAGGTGTTAATTGAATCCTTACCCATTTTATCTAATTTTAAAGTTTTAGTTCTTTTTTGAACCTTTGAAATTCCTTTTTCAGTTTTCTTAATTTTTCTACAAAAATTAAGTGACGACTCTGTAATTTCTTAAAATTATTTAGAGATTTTTAGTAAAGTTTTGAAATAGTTTAAGAAGCCAAAAACCATTTTCTTTAAATAATTTATTTTCCCTTATCAAAATTAAAAAAAATTATAAAGCATACGGCTAGTTTATCCAATGTACAACTAAATATCATGACCCAAATTTGGATATTTTGCCTTATTTTCCTTATCTTGCCAATTTACTTTTGAATACCTACACAACAACATTTCAGCATTAAAAATACATAAAAATGAGCTATAGGGATTGAAAACTCATGTAAAAGACGTCAACAATACCAATTTAAAATCTTTGCTTGTCCTCAAACAACTAACACAAGACGCTCTACTAATACTTATGCTCATGTATCACAAAGTAAACTATCTACAATGGTTTTGGCAAGTATCTACAAACACAAATTTTCTAACACGACCTACCCCTCAGTATTTGTCTATTAAACACATTGAATCACTTCTAATTAGTTATGCATAATGATGAAGCCTCAATAAGTAACATCATGATAGTAGCTCAATAGAAACACACAAGATCTTACTTTGGGAAGTCAATTATTTATGCTTTTTTTTTAAACCTAAATTCCCTCACAAATACTAAAGAATGTCCCAAAAGTACATACAAATATTTACGATGAACATACATGACAAGAAATTAAAGAGGAGAGAAAACACTTCCATAAATTCAGATGTAATAGGGTCGCCTTTATTTTCTTTTGCCACTATCTGTGGAATGCTCAGTTAAGATAAAATAAAGACTTTTTAAGCTTATAATGTAGGCTTGGGGATGGGTAGGATACATATTTGAGAAAATTACGATTGCACCCTCATTGAACACTACAATTTATTCACCCTTTACCTTTCTTTGCTAATTCCCCTTTCTTCCATTCTTTTTGCTTCCAATGACCCTTGGTGTTGTCACGATCCAAACCCATCATGAGTGGCACCCACTAACCCTCCGATGGGAGAACCATCTAACCCAAAATACTACTACCAATACTTAACCATTTTAAATGAGAACATAGCAATTCCATTAAATAACCAATATCTCTAACAGACTAATCAAATTGTCACGACCCAAAAACTTAGTTAATGATGGCACCTACTTTAACCTACCAGTAGGTAAGCCAAAACCATAGCTCGAAAAGGTGAGTAACGGGCTAACATACGGAAGAGAGAGAAATAAGAATAAAATAGTAATTTAAAGCATCTACCAGGGAGAAATATACAAGCATGGCATAAAAAAAAGAGGGGAAGGGACAAAATATACAAAAAGAATCCCCCAAGACCTGGTAAGGCCAGTAAAAGAGCCACTATACACAAAGAGTACTATACAAGTGCAAAAATATACAAGTAGTCTCTGAAGATCCAAAATAAGACTAATACTGGAACAGGTGGAGATGGATTAGCTTTGGACGCTGAAAGCTCACCCAAATCTCCGATCAGCAACCCCACTCGATGTCGGCATCAATGGCAATCACTCGTACTAGGATCTACATCAGGGAAGAAGATGCAGAAGTGTAGTATGAGTATCAAAACATGGGGTACTTAGTAGGCATCATAGGTCGACTAAGCTCAATTAAAGTAAAAGCATAATAAAGTGTGAATCTATACTAAGGGGCAATAAAAGAAGGTCTGAATGGAAATAATAGGCTATGCTAAGAAAATGCGAGAATCGTATTTAAATAACTCAAAAGAAGAAATAAATTCCTAGCTATAACCTGACTGGACCCCTATAAGCCCTACAGGTACACACAATAAAAACAAAACCAAGTACAACAGTAAAGAAAGTAAAAACGAGCTAAGATGTTCGATAAGCATACCGTATATTCTTCCTCCAGCCATAACCATAAACCATACCTGTCTCAAACCTGATTTCCAACCAGAGATCAGTAATAATAAATGTCAGACTTGAACTGGAATTAATAAATAATAATCAATAAAACCAGGTGCCAGACTCAGGAACTAAATATGCAAAACAAGGAAACAAGCTAGAGCTCATACTCAAACCAAGTCTAACTAGTCTGTTTTCCCATTTTAGAAGATCTAGTTCCTTAAAAATTTAAGAAATTCCATTTTATAAGTTAAAAATAGTGGTTTAAGGCCCCAAAGGCTACATGAATACCAAGTCAACAACCACAATATAGCAAGCAAACCAATCTAGTTCTGATAACTAGCCCACCTAGGTGTTTTATAGCTATTTACTTCATAAGAGGACAGTATCCTATGGTACTTTATCTTAGAAAGTAGCGATCAAGCCTACTAAAAACCCATAAAGCCCAACCTAAGGCAAGCATATACCCAAACCTAGATTAAGGCTTCTAAATCCGAACCCAACTAAGTATGCTAAGTCAAGTCCTAAATGAGAAACAACTACCAACTTAAGGGAATCGAGGCTGGAATTCATCCTAAGGCTTCCTAATTCAGCTAAAATAATCAAGAATTAACTAAACGACTATCCGAGGCATAGCAACACGCCAATAATTTGCATAATATCATACCAATACCGCAAAGGGAATTCAAGGCCAAAATCAATCTTAAAGACCCCTAATCAGCTAAGATAATCAGGAATTGACTAAACGGTTATCCGAACCACAATAACCCACCAGCAATTAGCACCATACCATACCAATACCATAAAAGAGTAAAGTCTAAAGAAAGTTAAGCCTAGCCTACCTTGACACTGCTGAAAGCAGTCAAAATCCTCTATATCAGAGCTTTTTCCTTCTGAGAAGCCTCTGATGCTGCTATGCTATCAAAATAATAATCTTGGCATCAAGATGAGAACAACAATACCCATATTGCAAATTTAAGCTCCTGGTTGGAAATTGAGCAAAAAATCAGTCATGAACCCTACTTATGGAATCTGGAAATTGAAATCTCAATAACATCCCTCGGGGAGCAATGAGTTAGTGCTAAAATTTGGGGCATGGCCAGCCCTTAATTTTGAGTCCAAATCAGTCTGGAAAGTTCAAAGAAAAACAAGAATTAAACTAAAGAATTGAGGGGATTTAGGCTGGGAACATACGAGCTAACGATGGAAAAATGATCACTTAAACGTCCCCTAGCTATTATCAGCTTCAATTCAAGGTTACACCACTATTTTTGAGCTCCCACTATCAACAATGGAGTATATACTTAGGAAAAATGGTGCTGAAAAATGAAATGGGGAAAATATATATGATATTAGCTATAGCCGCTAAAGCAACACTTTTTGTTGCTTAAGCGATACAACTAAAGCGGAAGGGTGACCGCTAAAGATGAAGACTGATTTTCATGGCATGGACCTACGTGACATGGGTTGGTTCCACAATACCAACCCACAGAACCATTGACAGTTGCTGACTTTTTTTTCCTATTTTGTTTAGGATAGGATTCACCTTTCAGCTATAAATACCCCTATATTGTCCTTTGTTTAAGGGTTGGTCATTACATTGTTTAAAGATATATTTTAATTATTTTGAGTTCATAAATACATTAGTGGTTTTGTAATAAAAAACCCTAGATTCGAGTTTTTATTCATGTTGAGATTTCAGAATTTTCTTCTTATTGTGAGTTTACAATTATGTTTTCATCCTTGAATTCTCCTTGTGTTCTTGCAATCATGAGTAACTAAACCCATCAACTGGGGTTGTGTGACCCATGAGGAATTAACAAAATGGGTTAAGTACAAAGAAATTCTGAACTGGTGTGACTGCATGTATTGTTATTTCTTTCGTTGTGATTGATCTTCTAACGGTTGCAAACGTTAGAAACTCGCCTATATTCTAGACTTGCTCGAGAGAGAGGTAGATATTGGGAAAAGGAAATAACAACAAAGATTTGAAGCTATCAACCTTCATCTAATAACTTGAGCCATAACAGAGATAGTTATCTGAGATTCAGAACAAGGGTTAGTTGTACGACACTCTTAGACCGAGAGGAGAAGAGTGAAATTCATCTAACCAAGGACGAGAGACATTTAGATGAACATATCTTTTTAGATTTTGCATAAAAAACAACGGGACAGTTTTGCCAGCATATGTAACCGGTGGAGTTAAGGAATCATTGGGGATCACAGTCCTAGTGTATTTCTCATAGTGATAACAAATCCAATAATAAAAAATCGTTACTGTTACTACTTGCTTACAAAAATCCCCCAGTTTTACTTGCTTTCCAATTACTCAGACTAGCATTCGACACACTTTCGTTCTATTCGTTGTGGGATCGACCCCAACCTAGTTGTGTTCTATATTTGATACATCGGTCGTGTTATACTTTTCTGGAGGTATATTTTGGGCGACATCACTTAACCAAGAGAAACCTAAGAGAGCTACAACAGTAATTCACAACATTTTCAACCCCCTCCTTTATTCAGATTTAAAAACCACTGTACATACATACATGCTCAAGATCATAACATAAAGGGATCAAGAGATGGCAAGAGTCTATAAACAAATAACCAAGCAATCTTTGCAAATGACATTTGACCGAACTGATATCAACCTGCAATGCAACCCATGTGCCCTCCAGCAAAGAAGTCCCGTAAGCTTACAATCTCAGAGATATGATAAAATTCAGGGACTGGATTCAAAACACTCACTCTCTCAAAGAAGTTCGAACAATGTGAATGAAATACCATGGGCTTGCCCTTATTTTTTATGCATTAGTTTTCGGATGGTTGAACTAAGATCACTATAGGTTTCCTCGGCTTGTAATATAGGATTGGGGAGGAGTATGGACATGGATATAGTGAATCAATCCTCCTTGACACTACACTATTTTTGACTCCGATTTTCAACCTCTTTTATTTTCTTCTCCCTTATTCTCCTTTGTTTTTCTTTGGATACCAGATGCGACTTTTCTTTTCACAACTTCTATATTTTCTCTTTCTCTCTTTTTTTGGCACCAGAATCTTATTTCTTTTCTTTTAGCAACCTTCTTCTTCATACCCATTTAGTGTTATGCACCCCTTTGATGGCTACCCTCAACTTAATCGATAAGCCAGCGTTGAGGTACACAGTGTCCAAGGAGAGACCTAGGTCAAAATAGGTTTATTATAACAGAAATGGGAAGGTGAATCTGTTAATGAAAGAAATAGGTCAATTTAGGCTTAAACTTGGGATCAAGGGATATAAATTTTGTTTGGTCAGGGATTTAGGCTAAAAGTGAATTAATTCAACATGGCCTATGATCCTTTTCTAATCAATTATCCTACAACCTCGGCAAGACTAATTGAGCAAGTTCTAGATCGCAGACATAAAATGAACTAGGTAAATATTCTCACACACACATACACCATCACTTACTACCTATATAGTTCATGCATTGCTAAACTACGATTATTATGTCTATAATACCAATGTCATAACAAGATCTACAATGGTTACAATGTAAGCAAACACACAGTTAAATAATGTTTTGAAGGGGTATCCTTAAAACCAAACCCTCAGGGTTACTCAGATTTAACCCTAAGCTTAAAATCAAACATGACTACACTGACGTTCCCCTACTTTTCTCCTAGTTACACAAAACACATAAGACACTAAAAAAATTAAAAATACCCTAAACATGTCGGTTATAATATAATAGCACACTAGAGGGAAAAGAAACATGGCAGTAAAACCCCTCGAGTGGTGGTACACCTCCCACCCCTAATTTTAAGTACATCTAGTATCCTAACTACATGCATATCATAATAAATTAAGAATGAGGGGTAAAGGCATACCTGCGGAACTCAAGGCACTGGATCGCATCGCATCTACAAATAAGGTCTTATAAGCAGCCCCAGTCTCCTCAATAGTAACTTTGGTGATGGCCGTGGCGCACAAGTCAATGTTGGAACCAGTTGTGGTTAATACACTCAGTGGTGTCAAAATAGTGGGGGTAACTATTGTACCCCCACTCTCCTCTACAATAATAATATCAGTTGGCGGAGTCTCATAAAATCTCAAGCTCCCCAATCCACGCCCCCTCTTATGTATCTCCTCTAAATGATCCTAAGAGGATTACTTACTTACCTCCATCTCTTTCTTTGTGTCTTCCTTTTCTCTCTTTCTCTTTCTTCTCTTGATCTCCTTTTCACCACTACCTTCGGTGCTCTTCTACTTGCCTTTTGTTCCCCAAATATCAGGCACGTCAACTTCCACCATCTCCATAATGATAAGCAATATGGGAGTCGGAAAGCAAGGCCTGGAAGCTATCTCCTCAATAGAAGCCCTAAGTGTGGACAATTTATCCTTAATCCATGCCAAATCTGGGGACTGCACTCCATCCACTTTGTTGGTGATTCTCTTCTCAAAGCTGTTGAACTAGGTTTGCATTCCATGCATTTCCACTCAAATCTTTCTTTGTACCAATGGATGTACACCCTTTTCGATTTTGGCTACTTTACGCTCAACGGTGACCAATCTTTTCAATACATCATTCAGGAACTCCATTGACACTAAAGCATACCCACCAACAGGTGGGCGAGGTGAAGATGCATCAAGATTAGTGTGAGGTGAACTCAAGATAGTCGACAGTTTGGAGGCTGTGGAAGTAGTGGCATCAGCTGTGGCATAAGTCTCGGGCCTCTCAGTACTAGTTTGGGAGTCAACCTGTATCTCCCAAATCTCAGCAAATACTGGAGTATCAATAGCTATGTCTTCCCTGGGCTAAAAAATATTCAGGAGCAATGCAACACCAACTGTAACTTTGGACCTTGAGACTGGGTTTTTCAGATCTCAAATAAACCCCAAGTCTGTAGTGCGTCGAACCACTTAAAATTGTCCACCTCAGTCATAATAAGAACTCAACCCTCTAAACACATCTTTGTGACTAGAAAGGGGAAAGAAAGGCTAGTCTTATAATTATTGTTCTATCCCAAATTTCTCGAGCAAGAATTCTCGCAATATCAATCTCATAGTGGGGCTATGATACCGGCTACTAAGGCAGCCTTATCGGGGCTCAGTATGTTGTCACAAGAAGTAGTCCCCAATCTGTGGCAAACCATTGCCCACCAAGACTTTGCTACAAAATTCAAACTTCCCTTGTTGATATGCAAAGATGTGCCATCAACCTATGGAGTATTCTCCTTCCCTGCAGCAACAATATTTTCCATCCAGCGAAAGTATACCATCTTATCATCATTGGAGATTTGCTTTGTTTTCACCTTTCTCATCTCATTGATGCGGTCATCAATTTTCATAGTGTCAATCGGAGGCACATGAGCATCACCATGTAAGAAACGTGATATGGTTTTTGTCAACACATTCACATTAATCCCCAGGATCAATAATGTTTGTAGGGGATCTTGAACTTTCCACGATAGGCCCCATATAGCTAAAGCCTTCAACATAGTCTAATACGCCGCATAAAATTCCCTAACAAGAGTTGGGCTATATCTATCTGGTTCTGCATGCATCCACTAAAATTTGTACTTCTTAAACAACCTTTCAAAGTCAGGCATTTCTTACATGCCTATCGTCAATAATTGTGTATCTACATAGAACCCTCTCTTTGGTCGATCGATACTTGGACAATGGCACTGTCCCACTCATATAACTCCTACATACCTTGAAAACCCCACCTATTCACTAGTGGGACCAGTGCAGCGTCAATTTGAAGACCAGGTTGGGCTGGTGGTGGAGGTTGAATAGGTGGTGGTGGACTGTTAGCAGTGTCCTCACCTTCAGCTTCAGATGACTCATCTAATATAGACCTTGAACCCGCTTCTTTGGATTGGCTACTAGATGCAGCCTCTTCTCTACTCTAGGAGACACTCTCATCTCCTCATTCTTCTTCTGCTTCAGACTTAGACTCTCCTCTCTTTTCAGACTGGGGAGGTGTAGGTGAGTACGGTGGTGATGCCCGAGAATTCTTCATGTAGGTCCTTGCTTAACCACCTTAGGGCAAGATAGGATGTGTATGTATAGGCCCTGAGATAGGGTATTCTTCTACGGAGCCACTTAACTCCAACTCTACCTTATCAGGTGTGTCTTTTAATTGTAAGGTGGAGCGAGCTTGGTTCTTGGGAGTCGGCTTGCCCCCCTTTTTGTTTCCATTTGGAGTGTCATCATTTGGTGCCATAGTACCTATGGGGGAGTATATATTAGTTATAAAATTCATAAAAAAGTATACAAATGTAGTAACCCAGGCCCTACGAGCCCTGGCAATGAGTTATTGCCTTGGGCTATAGATCATAGGATAATTCGTAGGGTTGAGTCTCAGATTTCTTAAAAGTAACTGTAGGCCCAACGACTCCTCCATATGAGTCTTTAGGTCACCCTATGACTCATTGGGTGAGTTTTAGGGTCAACTCTTGCAGAGTGAAAGGTAGTCTTATCAATACAGGTGCACCCTACGACTCGTTGGGTTACCCTATGAATCATTGGGAAAGCAGTGAATAATTTTTCAGGGACTTTGACTTTTGGACCAAAATTCTAGTAGCTATGACTCACGCAATGACTCATAACCTTATGGTACGAGTCATTGCGAAAATTTTAGGGACTGCAAATAGGTAGTCCCTGTATATGAACAATGCAAAACAAATTTTCTCAATTTCTTCACTATGTGAAAACTAATAAGGCAATCATCAAAGTGGCAACGAAACCACTCCTCCCATGCCTCTATGAATGAAACCATCAGGGTTACTCAGACTTCACCCCAGATAATAATCAAACACCAAACTAAACACATAACCAAACCCACAGCAATTTCTACTACTCTATTTCCATCAAAATAAGTGATACGAGTTTTTAGTCATTATCTAATTCAAATTCTTAAGAATTTAAACCTAGGGTTTGATGGAACCATGTGATTTACTACCCAAAATTGAAGAAAAGCAATTAGAAAGATCAACTTACTTTGATTCAAGTAATGAGGCTTGATAGAGAGCCGAAGTTGGAGGCAATTACTTGGGACTTTCGACCTTGTGCACACTAGAGTAGTAGAAACCGATGTTGTGATTTATGGGGGATTAGTGCTCAATTAGTGGGTTGATTAATTTTGGGGGGAATGGTTATAGAATATAGAGGGAGTTTTGCTTCTTTGAAAAGGAAATAGTATCGGATTGGGTGATCCTAGGTTTTAAATTCAATTTCAGTTCAGGTTGGGTCGCGTGATTTTTAAAATTTGGACCGAAATTCACCCATTGACGATGAATTGTTGCCAGTGCCTACAAGTCATTGGCTCCCTCCATAGCTTAGGACTTAGGGAACTTACTTGGGTGGTAGTCACAAGTTCCGACGATTCAAGGCGACGAGTCATAGCGTGAGGTTATAACTCGTTCTGAGAGTCATTGGGACTTTAGTGATTCCCTTTTGGTTTTCCTTGTGGTTACGTCCCTTACTATGAGACATTGGGCTGCCCTACGACTCTTCGAGTCACCCATTGGGCTTGGGCACCAAAAAAAATTTTGGTTTCTTTTTAGCTCCACAATGCCCTGTACACTTCAACACATGTTAGCCTATAAATAGAATAAGTACAAAAACCTTAAGTTTCCTCCCAAGTAGCGCTTGATTTAATGACACGACACTACGTGGTTAGTTTGGCTACACAATTTCACCAAACTAACCCATAGGTTGCCTCCCATGAAGTGCCTAATTTAATGTCACAACACGACTCGGGTGTTCTTGGTTACTTAGAGTTCTCTAAGAACTACCTCACATATCAACATAACCTTATCTACATCACCAAGACAATGTTTCATCCTTTGGTCATTCACCTTAAACTTTAGGCCCTCAATATTTTCAAGCTCAATGGCCCCATAAGGATAAACTATCACTATTATATAAGGTCCTCTCCATCTTGACCTTAGCTTGCCAGGAAACAGCTTCAGCTTTGAATCAAATAGCAACACCACATCGCCAAAGGTGAATTCCCTTTTTCAATCCTACGATCATGGTACAATTTCATCTTCTCTTTGTATAAGGTTGAACTTTCATAGGCCCGGAGGCGGAATTCATCCATCTCATTCAATTGTTTTAGTCTCAACTGTGCCACCTGACTCTATTGCAAATTTAACTGCTTTAGTCCCCACCATGCCTTATGCTCAAGTTCAACTGGCAAGTGGTACACTTTTCCATACACAAGATAATATAGGGAAGCATCAATATGGGTCTTGAATGTTGTCTAGTATGCCCATAATGCATCTTCCAATTTTCTAGCCCAGTCTGTACTATTGGCATTCATAGTCTTTGTCAAAATGGACTTGATCTCACAATTAGAGACCTCAACTTGTCCACTTGATTGTGGATGATAGGGGGTTTCCCTCTTATGTTTCACACCATATTTCTCAAGCAAGGCTCTGAATAGAGGATTGTAAAAGTGTGAACCTCCATCACTAATGATTGCCATTGGTGTACCAAATTTGGAGAATATGTTCTTCCACAAAAATGCGGTCACACTGCTTCCACCCACTTTAGGACACAATCAACCACAACCAGAATATACTCCACGCGATATGAGCTCACAAAGGGGCCTATGAAATCAATGCCCCATACATCAAATAGCTCAAGCTCTAGAATGGTGATCATTGAAAGCTCTTGTCTTTGTGAGATGTTTCATTGTGTTTTGCATTGGTCACATGCTCTTTCATAGTCATGTGCATCTTTATGAATGGTGGGCTAGTAGTATCTATATTGCAAGATCTTATTCACAGTTCGCACACCACTATGATGGCCCCCAACTGGTGAAGAGTGACATGCCTCTAGAATACTCATCATCTCTACCTCAGGAGTACAACTATGGATCAGTCCATCCACACAAATTTGAAACAAGTATGGCTCATCCCAAAAGAACTTCCTCACATCATGTATAACTTCTTACGTTATTGATACGATAGATCCTCATGCACTACATCACTCACCAAATAATTGGTAAAGTCCGCAAATCATGGAATAAAGTCTTGTGATGCGGCCAATACCTGCTCGTCAGGAAAAGTATCATCAATCTCAAGCTCATCTTCAAGACGTGATAAAAGGTCATCCACTTGATTTTTATTCCCCTTTTGATACTTGACCTTAAAGTCAAATTCCTACAACAAAAGTACCCATTGAATCAACCTTGGTTTTGCATCCTTCTTCATTATAAGGTACTTAAGAGCTACGTGGTCAGTATGAACAATCGCTTTCATGCCAAGCAAGTAAGATCAAAATTTATCAAATGCAAACACCACGACAAGCAACTCTTTTTCAGCCACAGTATAATTTTTCTGAGCAGGGCTAAGTGCCTTGCTAGCATAATAGATGGGATGTAAGATCTTCTTTTGCCTTTGGACTAGGACTACTCCTAGTACCACGCCACTAGCATCGCACATAACCTTGAATGGCATAGACCAATCAGGTGACACAATAATAGGCACTAAAATCTTGTTTTCTTTCAGACACTAAAACACCTTCAAACACGCATCATCAAACACAAATTTCACCTCCTTCTCCAATAACTTACACAAGAGATGTGTAATTTTAGAGAAATCCTTGATGAATCTATGATAAAATCCAGTATTACCCAAAAATCTCTAAATACCTTGGACAGAAATTGGTGGAGGCAATTTTTCAATCACCTCAATATTCACCTTATCAACCTTAACCACCACCACCACCCCCTCGAAATCTTGTTACCAAGCACTATTTTTTCTTTGACCATAAAGTTGCATTTCTCCCAGTTTAGCACCAAGTTACAATACTCATATATCCTCAAGACACTAGCAAGATGATCCAAATAATATTCAAATGAGTCACCAACAACCAATAAGTCATCCATGAATACCTCAATGGTGTCCTCCACCATGTCAGAAAAGATGGACATCATGCAATGTTGAAAGGTCGATGGTGCATTACACAGACTAAAAACCATTTTCTTGAATGCGAAAGTCCCATATAGATAAGTGAAAGTGGTCTTTTCTTGGTCATCAGGAGCAATTGAAATCTGATTGTAACCAGAGTATTAATTAGAAAATAATACCATCCTTAACCAGTAAGACGATCTAACATCTGATCTATCAAAGGCATCGAAAAGTGATCCTTTTTAGTCCATGCATTCAGCTTCCTATAGTCTATACTTAAACTCCACCCAGTGACTAATCTTATAGGAATAAGCTCATTCTTCTCATTTGGAACTACAGTGATTTCACCCTTTTTAGGAACACATTGGACTGGGCTCACCCATTTGCTGTCCGCAATAGAGTAAACCACCCCCATATCCAACCACCTGATAATTTCCTTCTTCACTACCTCTTGCATAGGCAAATTAAGTCTTCATTAATGCTCAATACTAGGCACACAATCTGGCTCAAGTTGGATTTATTTATGGAAATTCAAGGTGGAATTCGAATAATATCAGTAATGGACCATCCAATGGACTTTTTGAACTTTTACAACACAGACACTAAAGCCTCAACTTGCCAATCTACCAAATCAACTACAATAATAACCGGCAAAGTATTGTTGGCTCCCAAAAATGCGTAACAAAGATGGGATAGAAGAGCCTTGAGCTCCAAGACTAGAGGATCCTTAATAGAAGGCTTAGCCGATGGGGTCACTCTATTATTTAAATCAAGATCTAGCTTCTTTGGTGCAAAATTGTATGAACCCCTATTAGCAAGTGTGCTCACCATCTCATTATATCCATTAATGTCATCACCCTCAAAGTTCATTATAACTGTTGTAAGTGCTTTAACTCCAAGCCTCTCCTTAATTGGAGCTACCAATGTATCCTCATCGACTGCATCAATCATAGAAATAACACACATATCCTTTGGTTGTTTCATGAATTGGCACACATTAGAAGTCACATGATCGTCATTCAATTAAAACTTCATATATCTCATCTCCATATCAACTAATGCACGTATAGCCACAAAGAATAGTCTACCTAAGATAATGGAAACCTCAAAGTCAACCTCATAGTCAAGGATGACAAAATCAGTTGAAAAAATAAAGGATTCAACCCTCGCCAAAACATCATATAAGATCCCCACAGGCTTCTTCACTATGTGGTCCACTATAAGAAGTCTCATTGTAGTCGGTTTGGGCGACCTCAACCTTAACTATCTATAAAATGCTAGTAGCATCAGATTTATACTAGCACCCAAGTCACACAAAGCATTAGCAAAGACCCAATGGTACATGGAATTGTGAAAGCTCTGGGGTATTTTTCTTCTAAACTAGAGATCGAGAAGCGATTTCACTATAATAGTGCACATTATCAACGAGCTTGAAACTCACAGTTCTTTTCTTCGTCAATAACTCCTTTATAAACTTTATGTAGCCAGGCATTTGTTCAAGAGCATCAACTAGAGGGATATTCATCGACAATTCCTTCAACAAGGAGATGAACTTATGATACTTTCCCTATTCAGCCTTCTTCTTCAATCTCTATGGAAAAGGAGGAGGAGGTCGTGGAATGGGAGCCAATACTTATGGGACCTCTTTTGCCTTTCCTTTTTTGTCTTAGCCTCTTTTTTAGCAACTAGAGGTCTTTAAATTGCATTCTCATCAACAACTAAATTTTTAGATTCGACCACTTTTTAATCATCGACAATCACCAGCCCGACCTCATTCTCAACAACCACAGGCATAGGTGGATCGGCAGTCATTTTCTCACTCCTAGTAGTAATAACCAAGCAATGACCATTATTTTTAGGATTTTAGATGGTGTTACTCAGACGTGTACCTTGTTGATGCTAATTCAATGTCGCGGACATCTAACCAAATTATTGCTCAAGCTGTGTAATGGTGGTAGCATGTGATTCAACCTTTTAACTCATCCCCAAAATATTTGCTCTAAGCTTCTTAAGGCAGTATTCTATCTTCTCTACCCCTTTCACCACTTTCACAGGCATATCTTCCATCCTCAAATTTCTAGAATCACCATTTCAGTTCCCCGATGGAACATAGAGGTCACTTCTATACTTATAGTCATACTTTCTCCTCCAATCACCATCTCTTCCCCTACTTCTATCTCTATACCTAGACCTGTTGTAGTTGTTATATTTGTAGTTATTTCGACCTTGATTCCCTTGCCCAGAGTTCTAATAGTCTTGATTAGACCCTTGGCCCTTGGATTGGAAACCCGCCACCTGATTGTCTAGATACTTTGCCTCCTCCTCATAATTCAGGTCATCATGTCTATGTACATTACCTTGTGAACTAACTGCATTCACCTTTTCTGCTTCCACTGCTGCAAACTACTTAGTAAATAAGCTAATCTTGATCCTCAACTGAGCTATCTTTTGAGATACTAAGTCATCTAGAGCTCTCTACTCTGTGGACACCCCAATCATATAAGTGCCTACTAGCATGTCTGCATCACAAGTATGCCAACCCTGATTGATTTTAGTGATCCAATCTAGTATCTTATCAGCCTGATCCCAATGTAATCTCATGAATGACCCACCTATGACAATGTATGCTACCACCTTATTATTTATATTTAAACCTCTGTAGAAGATCTCAAGCAAAGTACGACCCAGTATCCTATGATTTGGTACATTCTACAGCTTTTTCTTAAACCTAGACCAGGTTTCTTATAACAGCTCCTCATGTAACTACCTAAAATTATACATCTCGTCTTTCAACTAATACATTCTTGAAGGTGGGAAAAATTTCTCCAAGAATTGAGTCCTCAACTCATTCCAAGTAGTGATCGATCCACGTGGTAACTCTATCAACCATAATGTAGCCTTCCCCATCAGAGAGAAGGGAAACAGCCACAGTCTAATCACCTCTTGGATCACTCTAGGTAGATTGTAGAAATTGCAAATCCCTACAAAGTTCATCATGTAAAGGTTTGCATCAGCAGTAGCAAGGCCTGTGAACACCTTCTTTAATTTCAGCAATTGTATCATAGCACTGGTGATGTCAAACTTAGTTCCTGGAGGCAACACCGATGGAATAAAAACACATGTTTCAACCTGCTCTAAAAATTCTAGCTTGTCTTATACATCATCAAACTGAGGAAGATAATGTTGCAGAGGTGGTTTCCCCCTATTCCTTCTCTACCTCTCTTTTTCCTCAATTTTAGCTAGACGGTCTACTTCAGCTTATCTAGCCCTTTCTTTCCGTGCTGCCTGCCTAGCAGCTTCTGGCATAGCATTCTCCTCAGCCATCAATCAAGCAGTGGTCTACCCCTTAGTATTTTGAAGCCCATGAAGATGTCCTGGCTGATTTAGGACTCTCTCATCTAAAACTTCCTCATTATGAACTCCTTGATTTTGAACTCCATTGTTCACCATTTTTCTTCTAGCTCTCAGAGTCTTTTTAACTTTTGTATCAAGGGATTGCTTTGACTCCGAGTGTTGGTCATGCACCAATGTGTACCCTAGAAAGAAAAAATAGTAAAATCATGAAACAGAAACCAACAGGCCAACAAACACAATCAACCAACTCCATAACCGTAATCCCCGGCAACGACACCAAAATTTGATTTCACCCAAATTACACCTCTAAACAAAGTATAAAGCGGTCATTGATAAAATATAGAATCCAAATAGGTTGGGCTCAATCCCACAAGTAATAGGTCAAAATATCTATCTAGTGTTTATCTAAGCGATCAGTAAATAATCTCCAGTAATAGAGGGCTTTTGTAAATTAGAATTCCGATAGTAACAATTGTTAATTTTGTTGGATTTGTAATCATTATGTGAGAAGCACTAGGACTGTGTTCCCTAATAACTTCATAACTATGTAGTTTCTTCATACTAGTGATCTCTTCCGGTGCTTCACATGTAGAATCGATAGGTTATGTTTACCTAAATGGCTTTTCGTACTTATCAAAGTAAATATCCTCAAGTAAGTTTTCTCTTCTCCTAAGTTTTGCACTGCTAATCCCTATCTTGGATCCCAGATTAGCTCTCCCAGATTATCGGCTCAAGCTATTAATTTTAAGGTTGATAGCTCCAAGTCTCTATTGTATATTCTCTTTTTCCATCTATTACCCCTTATTTCATCGCTAGTAAGGATAAGGCGAGTTCTATTGTCTGCGGCCGATAAAGAGCAATCAAATTGAAGAGAACAACAATACACACCCAAACACCCTTGGAGAATCACTTCGTACTACAAACACTACTTTGTTAATCTGTCATGATTCCCACAATCCTAGTTGTGGTGTTTAGCTACTCATAATTGCAAGAACACAATAATAATTCTGAGAAGAAAGCATAATTATGAACTTACAACAATAACATGAAAACCATAAATCACTCTTTGAATTAAAACCCTGAAAATTGATGTTTGTACTTGCAAAAATGACAATATACCTTGAAAGTAGCAATAGAATGTCAACTAAAACAATAGACCCATTAGGAGTATTTATAGACAAAAAGGAAACCTATCCTAAACAAATTCAGATTACAAGGTCGGTAGTGGCTACACCTCTAGCAACAAGTCGTAGGGTCTGACAACGACTCATTGTGTGTCTTCAAGTCATTCGTTGCCTTCTCTTCTTAGGTGCTAGTGATGACTCATATCCATAGGGTGACTCGTTGCCACTAGGTCAGTTTTACACCCTTGCAGAATTTTGATAATTTGCACTTAGGATGACTTGCCCTATGACTTATCGCAACACCCTATGAGTCGTAAGGAGTTCTCATTGGCACTGGGGGGACTTGGGCATCTTCCAGGACTTTTTCCTAGGTTGCTCAGGATGACTGAATATGATGACTCATTGCCTGACCCTATGGGCCATAGCCTCCTATCGTAGTAAGCTTATACTTCAACTTCTCAGGCCCAACAATAATTGGTGTCACAACAACTATGGCTACAATTCATATCGTGACATAACGACTCGCAGCCCAGTATTAGTTTCCACACTTGTGCCATTTTTTCATCCTTTTTCCTTTGCTCATTTTTGAACCCTGTTTTCCTACAAAACTACCATAAAAACATCATATCCACATAAACAAGCCTTTGACTTAGCATATTTTCCTCATTTTAAGCATCAAAAGTACCGTGAAACCACGGCACATCAGTGGCAAACTTGGACAAGGCATGGATCTTATCCTCCAATTTTTGCCCTGCTCATGGGCAAGAAACTCTTCTTTTTTCTTAGAGTGGCGTATACTTCTCTAAAAACAAAGTGTGGAACAGAGTCCAAGTCAACAAAGGCAATGCTGAAGACTGACACTCTATATATACCTTCCATTTCTGCTTAGCATCTCCTTATAGTTGGAAGGTAATGAACTTCTCTCCATATTTCTCCATGGCAGTCTATAATAAACTCAAAGGCATCCTCTATCTTAGAACCAAAGAAAGCTGGGGGTTTTATCTTCAGGAACTTACACTATAATTCATGATCATTCCCATTCATAACAGGACCTAATATCGGATGAGGAAACACTTTTGTCCAAGAAAGCTCATCCATCCTAGGGGCTACCACAGTAGCATGCTGCACCCCTGGATTCTAGTGAACAGGCACTGTAGGCATAGCCTCAGTACTGGTCAGCCCACTCAGAAAACCAAGAACTTGCTGAATTAGCTCTGAAGACATTTGTAGAGGGGTAGCACTTCCCTGAACAGGTGTGGCATCCTCTTGTTATGGAATCTCCTCATCCATTACCTCATCATGATGATCCTCGGTGGGGAGGTGACACAGATCTTTACCTAGATGGATTAGCTGCAGCACGGGCTCTACCCCTGGCGGGTGTTGCTTTACCTCTACCCCTCGCCCATTATAGGCCCCTAATTATAGGCCCAGCCACTGGAGTAGCTGGTACGGAACCTTTTCTCTAGCTCCATTTTCTCTCGTATTAACCATCTGCAAAAATAATAAAATGAAGAAGTCAGATACTAATTTGGATCATTAGATACCAATTGGAATCAAGTCATAGCACAAAAGAAAGAAGAAAGTGAATTTTTCCTAAACTCCCATAGCGTATCAAAGAAAATTACAGAAGTCTTTGTACTGTTTTGCAAGACTCTACTAGACTCATTTTGGTATTATGAGATCAACGAACCTAGGACTCTAATACCAACTTTGTCATGACCCAAACCCATCGTGAGTGGCACCCATACTAACCTTCCGGTGGAAGAACCATCTAACTCGAAATACTACTACCAACACTTAACCAATTTAAATGAGAACAAAATAATTACATTAAATAACCAATATATCTAACAGATTAATTAAATGAAAAAATAAAATTATCAATTCTAAAACATCCCCAGAAACTGAAGGTCATCGTGCCAAAACATCTAACTAAATATATCCATGGGTACAACCCAAAAAACTAACAATAAAATCAAAAAATTGTCTTTGCCCAAAGCAAATGGACAAGACGTAAACAAGATAGATCCATGGCTGCCCGGAAGATGATTGCTCACCCTTGATTCTGAAGTCGCACTATGACCTACAATTGAGGCCTTGTTGAAGCCGTTGGAATATGCTCTGCACTCAACGAAAAAAAGAGCATAGGGTTGTATTAGTACAAAACCACTATGTACTAGTAGGATCATAGGCCAACTCAACTTAATCAATGTGAACACTTAACTAACAATTTGTAAACAAGTAGCAAAACATGTCATCTTAGCAATTATGCATTCAAATCTGTCTTCCCACCACCATTCTACTTTAACCCACCAAGTCAAGCAAACAAATGAAACACCTTTAAGAAAATAGTAGTCAATTCAAGTCAACTACAACAAACCTCATAAAACAATTCAACTCATCACTATCTCAAAAAACACCTCATTATTGTACAACAACAAGTGTTAACTCATATCAAGTACAATATCAAACAACCATACCACACAAAGATCCAAATATAATTCCAAGTAACCAGACCCCACAAGGATCTAAATATAATGATCAACTAATATAACCCGGTTCACTAAAAGAAACATCAAACTCTCCAAATTATGGTGTACACGCATGTTATGGATCTTATAAATTCCCACTAGTAATGACCTGTAGGGGACGAGCTCAGTCCATGTACTAAATAACCCAGACAACTAGTGCTTGCCACCCTTATCCCAAACCTAGTGTTATACCATCCTTATTCCAACATCCCCACCCTTATCCTCCTTAAAATCCACCAATTCAGTCCTGATCAACCTTTATCGGTTCATATCACAACAACAAACAGTACAATACAACAAGTACAAACACATACTAAGTGAATCAACTGCCTTGCATATCATACAAGGTATTTTTTACCAATCTCGTCATAGATTATCAATTTTCAAATTGCATTCAACAATTAACAAGTTCTACATCCATTAGCATGCATTACAACTAAATAAACCAACAATCATTTAACATGCACACATACAATCAACGAGTTTTAACTCCAATTCAACTATCACCTACCTCGATCCAAGACTTACAATGCCCTAGATAACTTGAGCCTTGCCCTTTCTCATAGTTTTGGCTTGATCTCGGTCTAAAAACACCACATAGAGAACAATTTAACCAATGTTCTAAGAATTCTAGTTATTATAACCTAAATTCATAACCCTAAGGTCAGTTCATGTGTAATTCCACTACGCTAGGGTTTTCCTACCCTTCATTCCACCCAAATTCTCCATACATTATGATTAAGAGGCCAAATTCTAGTTTAGAATACTTAATTTACCACTTCTAAACCAATAACAAACAATTCACTCCCACCGCAAGCATATCATAACCACTCCTCCAACCTAGGGCTAAACCCATCATCCCACCACAATCAACTTAAGAAGATTCTAAGGATTTGGGGATTAAATATAGATTTAATTGGTAGACTGACTTACCTCAATGGAGAAATCCAAGAAGGAACTGAGAAAAATCACCCCTGAATAACCTCTGAACTTTTTTGGATGAAAAAGAACCTTTAATTCCAAAAACTGCTATTTACTGCGTCTAGCCCACTATAGTAGCCTGATTCCCACTATAGCAGCATCGTTATAGCGGAAAGATCCTGCTATAGCAGGATTTGTCCATTATAGAGGAGTTAACCCACATTGACTTTCACTATAGCAGGAAAATTCACGCTATAGGGGGACTGTGGTAGGGGCCTGCCATCTTCTATAGCGGGGTAGTCGAAGCAGTAACTCCAAGCAGGTTCCTAGTTTTTCTAGTTTTACAATATACTCCCAGATTTTAACCTCATAAACTAACCCCTTTACGTTAAACACTATATTCGGAGTTCTACTAACCCAGATTCTGTTTAGAAAGTTTCTATGAACTTCTTAACCTCTTAGCTAACATATCATGATCTTAAATCATTGGATCAAACCCATATGCATTACCGAATTTACCTAGACTACACCATACCTAAAGTTCATCCAAAACTAGCCTAGCCTAAAATTTTCAACACATTATTTGGGGAGAAACTTAATCCTAATTTTTGCATGTTAAGTTGTACCGTAAAGACGGAAACGGTCATTATAGGTGTAGTGTCTTATTTTTTTTATTCCATGATTACTTTTGTTTGTTTCTTTTTCTCAATGATACAACTATTTTCATTCTTTTGGTTTCTATCACACCATGTCATGGTCTAGTCATAGGCTTGAAACTTCAATCACCATCAATTTTATAATTCACCCTTAACTTTGGATTTATATTCCTTATCATCATCACTAGTGTCTAGGAGGACTGGGTATAAAATAGGTTTATCCAAACACAAGGTTAAGGTTCACTTTTGACTAGCCAGAAAAAATGGCAAATGCTCAAAATTGAAGACTATGAATTATTCTATCACATTGGGTAGGCTTATATAAGATAATGAGGTTTTAATACATCTAAGACGTCCTAAGTTCAATTCTACAACCAACCTATACTTAGACAAGTATATGAATAACTAGACAAGCTGATTGCAAACACAACATACAAATACATTACGCAACACACTAACATTTGATTTCATATAGCTTCATGTTAACTCACATACAAGTAATCTAGGAATAAACAATAAAGATTTTATTCATAGCAGTTATAATGTCCCAAAATGAGCCAATAATGTCAATACACATTGGAGTTCATACAATTTTCATCATTGGAGGGGGAGGGGGGTTCGTTTCAAAGAAAATATAATTATACATGTCATAAGATAATCAAACGACCGCCATATAAGTCAAACATACTCTATTCTAACTAAACAACACAAGACTAATTCCCTTAAGAATGTCAACAATAATCCATCATCACTAAACACCACTATACTATGATGACTTTATTACCTAAATATCGCTTGACTCAGCAAAACTTAAACACCCCTAGAAAAGAACCATGGCTAACCCACCCCAACTTAAAAACATGTAGTACACTTAATGCATAAAGAAATTATAACACTGGAGTAAGAACTCACTGAGGTATACTAGGCTCACTAGTGGTCGGCATAATTTGAGATGTTGTGACTAGAAAGTTTGAAAGGTAGCTTTGGGATCATAGTAGATGTCACGTTTGATAATTCTTGATAAACTACACGATATATTAGATTTCACAATATCATCTATAGTCCATACATTACATACCTTGGCAATTTTTTGTTTTGGTTTTCCACTCAGTGTTTGGTACTAGAAGAGCGACTAAATCTAAATTTGTGCCAGGAAGTCCCTTATTAAGGGGTGAAGCATGCCCTAACAAAGGTAACTCCATACCTAGGGGGAATAAAACCTCAGACCTTTGTTTAAGAATGAAAGAGTACTTACCACTCCACCACAACCCTTGTTGGTGGCAGTTTCTATAAGGCCAGAAGTATCGAGTGCACCGGACGATAAATCAAATTTATGGCCATGGCCCGTACATTAGGTGTGACTTCAATCTTTCTGCTTTATCTTCTTCCCTATCCTTTCTGTCATGCCCTAAATTTTGGGAGGCACGGTTGGAATCTGGTGCCTCACTTGACTGAACGAACCAATAGAAACCAAACTAAACAACACGCATGGGCCGTCAAGGCCAAGCTAAACAAAAAGAAATGCAATGGAAATAAACTTGAATGCAAAAAATATAATACAAGGTCGTCCAAGCCACTGCCTTAACACCACAACTAGCAACACGGCCAACAAGGCCACAACTGACTTACAAGACCTACACCAAATGTCTACAAGTCACTAAGATGAAGAACCGTTAACAACTAGTTGAAATAGGGTACCGGCTTACCCATTAGCTACACAAAGCAAAAGAGGACTCTAGACTCAACAACTCCAAAAAAAATGGAGTGAACCAACCTTCAACCGAACTCGACCACACACAATGAGGACATTGTCTACCTAATAAATTGCAAACATGAATGCAGCGCCCCTGGCAATGGGGATGTTAGTACAAAATAATGTACTGAGCACATAAGACGACAGATTAAGAGAAACCACATAATCAAAATTAAAACCACATTACGACAAAAGTTGAAATAGAAATAATACCAACTTTCTAGCTACAAACAATATTAAAAAAACGTCAGCCCAACACTACTTTACCTTCTCCTACTTAAGGCCCCAGAACAACCACAACCTCAGCCACACACAGCCTCTAAAACTCAACATATAACTAGCGAGAAAATATGAATGATATAAATACAATATAATACAAAGCAATACATAAGTCCAACCTTATTAGAAATAGTCATAACCTTACAAGCTAACAAAAACATAACCTCAACCCTACTAGAAACAGTCATGGCCTTAAAGGCTAACAAATAAACATAAGCTCAAACCTGACGAAAATAGTCACGACATTACAAACTAGTAAAAATATAAGTGTAACCCTGTCAAAATTAGTCACAGCCTTACAGGTGCTTCTAAATCCATAGGCTCGACCCTGCGATAATGGTCATAGCCTTATAGGTTCTCACAAAGCCCCAAAGGCAGTACATACAACAAAATGCAGGAAAATATATGACTATTTACAAGCATAATGAAATGATCTCAACAATCACAACAAGACCATCACCGGAGCTTCACGACTTATGGCATACCACTGACATACCACCAATCAACCAGGTAAATCTAAATTTGAGCTACATTACTAACCATAACCCTTAACACAACCTAATATTCCAACAACAATAATCTCAGCTAAGCAAATAGTTCATATCAGAAATATACAAATCTCTATATTGGCCGACAAGACTACTAGGATATCTATATGTATGCTAATTTCTATGCGGACTGCCAAGGCCGCCATGATATCTAAATTTATTCAAGTAAGATGTGAACATATATGTATAAAAATAGCAACCTCATAAGTAACCCATATGCCACCTTACCTCCTCCATACCATGATTAACATGATAATTATCATAATCTGATAGTCACAATCATATATACACCACCTCCTTCCAACTTGACTCGGGACTGACATTACCAAATAGTTGTTTTTAACCAACAGTAATACCGACACAAATTTAGAGATTTCAAAGTGACTCTTTGATAGTAAGCTAGACCCAAAAATCACATATCTTAAGGAATCATGTAAAAAAGAAATAAATAGCCTTTACATACCAATCTGATCTTGAATAACTTGATTTAGGTAATTGATTTTCGTTCGGTGATCATTCACAATGTAAAAATATTTTCTTCAATAAAATTCTGAATTCCAAAGTTAGATTGTTGAAGTAAAGCATACGTTGTACTAAATTTCATATAGACCAAATAATTTCCAAGAATAACACCTTGGAAATAAAACTAACACTACAATTTCAATGAACAACCACTTTGGATATCGAAAAGAAAACATTCAGATGGTACTAAGGTCACGACCCAAAATCTCAGGTCATGATGGAACCTACTTTAACCCATCAGTAGGTAAACCAAAACCATAGCCTGGAATGGCGAGTAATCAGCTAATAGGCAGAAGAGAGGGAAATAAGGTTGAAATAATAATATAAAGTGGCTATAAGGGTGAAATATACAAGCATGGCATAGCAAAATGAAGGGAAGGGACAAAGTATAAAAAAAGAATCCCCCAAGACCTGGTAAGGCCAATACAAGACCCACTATACACAAAGAGTACTAGGTAAGTGCCAAGCTATACAAAGTAGTATCCAAATATACAAAATAAGACTAGCACCAAAACAGAAGGATATAGATCAGATTCGGACGCTGAAAGCTCACCCTAATCTTCGATCAGCAGCTCCTCTCGAAGTCTGCGTCAATGGTGATGACTTATACTAGGATCTGCATTAGGATAAAAGATGCAGAAGTGTAATATAAGTTCCAAAACATGGGGTACTTAGTAGGAATCATAGGTTGACTGAGCTCAATTAAAGTAAAAGCATAATAAAGTGTGAATCTATAATAAGAGGCAATAAAGGAGGAGTCAGAATGGAAATAATAGGCTATTATAAGAAAATGGGAGAACGGAATGTAAATAACTCAAGTGCATAAGTAAATGCCTAGCTATGACCTAACAAGACCCCATAAACCCAGAAGGTACACACAATAAACCAAAATCCAATGGAGCCCTCATAAGCCCGATAGGTGCAAACAAGGAGTAGTAACAATATGAAACAAATACACAGTTTAAATATGAAAATTAGCCAAAGTGTGCGATAAACATACCATATATAGACCATACCGGTCTAAAACTGAATTTCCAATCAGAGATAATTAATAATAATAATTGCCTCACTAAAATCAGGACTAATAAGTAATGATCAATACAACCAGATGCCAGACTCGAACTGGAACTAATTGGTGATAAATAGTAAACCAGATGCCGGACCTAATAAATAATATTCAGTAATACCAAGTGTCAAACTCAAATAGGAACTAAATGAGAAAGAGGTAGTAATAATCCAAAGTCCTGATTTAACCCAAGTTTATCTTGTCCTTTTTACCATTTTAGAAGGCCAAATTTATTAAAGGAGTGCAAAGTTTCATTTATTAAGTTGAAGACCGCAATTTATAGCCAAAATGTTAAAATACGAAGGATGTCAAAGATAGTGAACATAATATAGAGATCAAGCACCTTTGATCATAGTAACCAGTCTCTCGAAGGAAACCCATAAGTATTTATGTCTAAAGAGGGCGTTACCCTAAAGTGATCCTATCCTAAAAGGAACAATATAGCTAACTACAAGTCCCAAGAACTCAAACTAAGGAAAATATTTACCCGTACCTAGGCTAAGAATTCTAGATCCAAACCCAAGGTCCTAAAGAAGCTAAGTCAAGTCCTAAAGGAGAAACAACTATCAACTTAAGGGAATTGAGGCTGAAATTCATCCTAAGTTCTCCTAATTCGGCTAAAATAATAAGGAATTATCTAAATGACTAGTTGAGGCATAGAAACCCACCAATAATTAGCATAATATCATACCAAAACCACAAAAGAGCAAACTCTAAAGAAAGGTAAGCCTAGCCTACCTGAACGTTGTCGAAGCACTTGAAATCCACTAGACCAAAGCTTTTCCCTTTCGAGAAGCCTCCGACCGCTGCGACCCTACTAAAATAGTAATGTAGGTGTCACAATGAGAATAAAAATACACATATTGTGAAAATAGCTTCGGATAAAAAATAAGGCTAAAAATCATCCATGGTGCCCGCTTATGGAATTTAAAAATTGAAATTGTAGTAACATCCCTCGGGGAACAATGAGCTTGTGCTCAAAAATTGAGCACCATCAGCTCCATGATTGTCCCAAAACAGTCCCAAATTAAAGGTCAAAAATTCAAGAATAAAACAAAGAATTAAATGTGAATTAAGCGAAGAACTTATGGGGAAATGATGGAAAAAAGATCACTTTACCATTCCCGAACTAGCCCGAGCTTCAATTTATGATTTCCCCATTATTTCTTGAGCTCCCAAGTCCAACTATGGAGTTTACACTTAGAATTTTAGAGCTGAAAAATGAAGGGAGCAATATTTAACTGCCAAGGGTCTCTTCTTCATAAACGCGGGACCTCTGTCGTGAATACGATCCCAGACCGAGATAGGCCTTTGTGAATGCAACTCGTCTTTTGCGAATGCAAAGAAGAAGCCTAGATCAGCCAGGCCAGCTTTCTCTTTGTAAAATGCGACATCTAGGTTGCGAATGTGAAGGTCAAGAATCATTGACCCTCGCAAATGCGGTCAAGGGCTTGAGAACTCAAAGACTATTTGGGTCTGCACTAGGTGCTGATATACCAACAACATTGGCTAAGTTGCAAAATCTTTAGACGGGTCCTCAGGATTCATTTGGATGGACGTGAATGCAAACAAACTATGCTACCCTACCAAATTCAGTATCCCAGACTCAACAAAACCATTAAAATTTCCAACAGAGGTTATTTTGACAAAAAGTGGGCCCCACACCCAATATTCCACTTTTACAAAAATCCAACAAGTAGCCCAAAATGAGCCCAAAAGATTTGGGACCCGGACCAAGGGTCACCTAAGCCTAAAATCAAAATTATGGAGCTAACAGAACTGTCAGAATTGTCATTTGAGGTCATTTACCTAAAGTTTGGTCTTAGACCATTTCTTTAACTTTAGAAGCTCCAAGATAGAAAAACTGGTATGAAAACTAAACGAACTGCTCGGGAACCAAACTATCAGTCCCAGTAAGTAATAAATGACTTGGGGTAGCTATAGGAAAGTTCTCAACATGAAAAAGTATGAAAAAGCAAAAAATGACCTTGAGGGTTATTACATTGTCCACTACTAAAAGACTTTCGTCCACAAAAGTAAAAAAGCTAAAAAGTACCTGAAGGCCTGAACAAGTGAGGATACTGAGTCTGCATGTCATGCTCGATCTCCCAGATAGCCTCCTTGACTAGACGGTGTCTCCACTATATTTTTACCACAGGAATCTCTCTCGAACGCAAGCGTTTGACATCCCCGGCTAGAATAGAGACTGTCTCCTCCACGAAGGTCAACCTATAATCCAACTAAACTGAGTCCCACTTGAATCGAGTAACACTGGAGCACGTGAGACTCATCTATAATATAGCATCGTAACATTGACACATAAAAGACTATGTGAATAGCTAAAAAGGCTAGAGGCAAGGCTAACTCATAGGCTACCTCCCCAACTCTCCAAAGAATCTGAAATGGCCCGGTATACCTGGGGTTGAGCTTGTCCCTCTTCCTGAACCCATCAAGCCCTTCATGGGTGACACTTGAAGAAAAACATGATAACCAACTTCATACCCAAAGTACGAAGCCTACGATTAGTATAACTTATCTGCCTACTCTGAGCTGTCTGTAGCCTATCTTGAATAACCCAAACTCTGCCTAATGACTCTCAAAGAAAATAAGTACTTCATGGTCGAACCTATGAAGAGTCAAACCAACCAACTAGAGATCAACACAGCATACCATACAACGCCTCGAACAATGCCATCTGAATCCTTGAATGGTAGTTGTTATTATAGGAAAATTCTACTAAACTGCTCCCACTGACCTCTAAAATCCATAACACAAGCTCAGAGCATTTCCTTTAGAACCTGAATAGTCTGCTTTGATTGACTATTAGTCTGGGGGTGAAAAGTTCATGCTAAGGTCGACCTGGGCACCCAAATCCTCCTACAGATCTCTCCAAAAGCTAGAGTGGAACTGGGAGCCTCCATTAAAAATAATAGACACGGACACCCCATAAAGATGAACCACCTCTTGAACATAGATCTGAACCAACCTCTCGGCACTGTAGGAAGACTGAACAGGTAGAAAATAAGCAGACTTGTTCAATTGATCTATGATGACCCAAATTCTATTAGAACCATAAGAAGTACGAGGCAACCCACCCACAAAATACATAGTAATCTGCTCCTACTTCCACTCAGGAATGGGTAGTCTCTGA
Source organism: Capsicum rhomboideum (assembly GCA_031232105.1). Classification (NCBI taxonomy): domain Eukaryota; kingdom Viridiplantae; phylum Streptophyta; class Magnoliopsida; order Solanales; family Solanaceae; genus Capsicum; species Capsicum rhomboideum. The sequence continues at coordinate 49,956,536 of CP124714.1, forward strand.
AGCAGACCGCCTAGTCTTAAATGCTAGGCCTACACCTACTGACAACAAATATCGAGCCATAAAGTCCGTTATATCTCTTCTCATACCGCTCCACCAGTAATACTGCCGGGAGTTTCTATACATCTTAGTTGTCCCTGGGTGAATTTAGTATCTCAAGCAATGAGCCTCCTGGAGTATCAACTGAATCAAACCTCCTACCTTCAAAATACAAATACCACTATTAAACCTTAATATACCCTCAGAGTCCAAGGTAACCCTCTTGGTCTTGCCCTTCTATACCTAATCTCGAAGACCACACAACCGGCTATCCTTAAACTATCAATCTCGAATCTACTCAAACAAAGTAGACCTAACCTCAACACTCGCAAAAATCCTTCTAATGTTTGAAATGTCAAATCAAACCAACCTGTTGGCTAAGGACTAAATGTCAGAGGCTAATAGTCACTTCAAAACTGAAAGAAAGGCCAAACTCAGTATACTCACCACCTTCCAACTTAATGCATCTGCTACCACATTCGCCTTGCTCGTATGGTATAGCATAGAGAGGTCATAGTCCTTCATCAACTCAAGCCACCTGCGTTGTCTCAAATTAGGTTCCTTCTGAGTTAGAATGCACTAAAGACTATGGTGATCGATGAATATCTCGTAGTGAACGCATAAAGGTAATGCCTCCAAATCTTAAGCAGAAAAACTACCACCACCAACTCCATGTCATGAGTGGGGTGGTTGCACTCGTGAACCTTCAGCTGTCTTCAAGCATAAGCTATAACTCAACCCCACTGCATCAGAACAAATCCCATATAAACCCTTCACCCTCAACTAGATGACTCAAAATAGGAGCTAAAGTGAGTAAGCCTTAAGCTTCAGAAAGCTCGCCTTGCACTCGTTAGATCACTAAAATGGGACCTCCTGCCTAGTTAATCTGGCCATAGGTACTGTAATAGAGGTGAATCCCTCGATGAACCATCTGTAGTAGCTTGCCAACCCAATAAAGCTACAAACCTCAGTCAGAGATGTGGGCCTAGCCTAATAATAATTGTATCCATCTTCACCGGGTCAACCATAATCCCATCCTAGGACATTACGTGCCTGAAGAATGATACAGACTCAAACCAAAACTCGCACTTTGAGAATTAGGCATAAAGTCGTTGTTCTCTCAAAGTATGGAGCACAATTCTCAAATGATGCTGGTACTCCTCTCTACTCCTGGAGTAAACAAAGATGTCATCAATAAACACATTCATGAAATAGTCCAATTAGAGCCTGAATACACGGTTCATCATGTCCATGAATGCTTTCATCATGTCCTTCCATCCTTGGACACTGCATGCCCTAAGAATGATACAGACTCAAGCCAGAACTCGCACTTTAAGAATTATGCATAAAGCTACTGATCTCTCAAAGTATGAAGCACAATCCTCAAATAATGCTCATGATCCTCCCTACTCCTAGAGTAAACAAAGATGTCATCAATAAATATATTCATGAAAAAGTCCAAATAGGACCTGAATACATGGTTCATCATGTCCATAAATATTGTTGGGGCATTGATCAACCCAAAAGACATCATCAGGAACTCGTAATGGTTGTAGCGAGTCCTAAAGGCTATCTTACAGATGTCCTCTGCCTGAATCCTCAACTGATGGTAGCCAGATCTCAAGTCAATCATAAAAAATATGACTGCACCCTTAAGTTGGTCAAAAAAATCACTGATATATGACATTGGATACTTATTCTACACTATCACCTTATTTAGCTACATATAATAAATACACATACGCATAGAACCATCTTTCTTCTTTATAAACAGAGCGGGAGAACCCCAAGGTGAGACACTCGGTCTAATAAAACCCTTACCTAGAAGATCCTGAAGTTGAATATTCAGCTCCTTTAGCTCAGCAGGATCAATATAATAAGGTGTAACAGAAATGGGTCAGGTGCCCAGCTCAAGATCAATAGCAAAGTTTATATCACGCTCAGGATAAAGGTCAGGTAGGTGCATCAGAAAAACATCTACAAACTCACGGACTACAGGGACAGAGTCAAGCGAAGGACTCTCAATACTAACATCACAAACATTCGCAAGATAAGCCATACACCCTCCCAAATATAAGAAATGATCCCTATTGGTGCGTGGTTGTAAGCACTCTACTACACAACTGAGGGTATGCTAGGCATGGCTAAGGTAACGGTCTTAGCAAATCAATCCAAGACTGTATGACAGGGAGATAACCAGTCCATGCCCAGAATCACATTAAAATCAACCATATCAAGTACAATAAGATTGGCCAAGTTTTATTATCCAGTTTAGTCAAAATACAAGATCTAAACACACAGTCCACAACTAAAGAATCACCAATGGGTTTAGCTACACTCATAGGCACAAATAATGGCTCATAAGACAATCCTAATGTATAATAAACAGAAACATAAGATTGTGGTGCTTGGATCAAATAATATAGAAGCCAGCTGATGGCACACTAAAATCATACCTGTAATAACAGCATCCGATGCCTCAGCATTTGTCCTACCAAGAAAATTATATAAATGTCCTTGCCTACCTCTGGACTGGGTGCTTACCCAACGACCTACTCTGCCTGCCTGGGTACCTCCATGAGAACCTTGGAGACCACCTTTGCAACCCTGTGCACCACCTCTAACTGAGGGCAACACTGACCTAATAGGTAGAACACTCTATGCAAAAGGCTCAGTCATCCCACGCCATAGACACTATCTGGTAAAATGACCCACAACACTATAATCAAAGCATGCCCTCAGTTTTCCAACCTAATGAGAAGGCCCTACTGACCCAGAATGTCTATCTCGCCCTAAAGTCCCTAACTGAATACCCCACAGCGGCTGACCACTACCCTGACCACTAAAATCACTATACCGAGGTTGACCCATATCTGAAATCTATAGTGTTGATTGAATGGGCCTACTGGACTAGCTCTGCTGCTGCGGATACCTGCCTTGGAAACCTCTACCCCTAAACTGTGAACCACTGTGGCTCCCACAATAACTACCCTGATGATAGGGTCTCTTATCATTGCCCCTATAGGTCTCGCAATACATATCTTCCATAGTGTGAGTATGATCAGCAATGTAACTAATCTCCCTAAAGATACCAAACTCAGGGTAGCCATACAGAGCAGAAGTCTCAATCCTCTAACAAAGCATCGCATTTTCTCTTGCTCAGTTGGTAGAATCATGGTGGCATGCCTGGCTAGCTCATGAAATCTAGCCACGTACTCAGCCACTAACATAGAACCCTATTATAGCCCTATAAACTCATCTCTTATATGCTCACGCATGTTGTGAGGCATATACTTCTTCAAGAAAGCCTTGGAAAACTAAACACATGTCAGAAAATGAGATCTAGCTGGTCTACAATCGGGATATCCCTCTACCACTACCTCACATCTCTATCAAATAAGGTGTAATCCATAGTGTGTGAATCCACCAATCCAAGATTATGCAGTCTCTCCTTGCAGTTGGTAAAGAACTCAAATGCATCCTCCCCTGGAGCTCCGGTAAACCTCGGTGGACCCAATCTAAGAAACCAACCTAGCATCTTCTGCTCCTCAGAAGTTATGGCTGGTCGAGCTTCTGCTGGCTATGGGACTACTGGTGCTAGTGGGAGCTTTTCTCTAGGATCCACAACTACGGGCAACATTCCTGTACCAAGTCCACTCTAAGTTGCCCCCGAGCGGATATCGAGGCCTTATCCTTTGATTGACCACCAACCATACTCAATAACTGAATAAGGGCATCATGGAGAACTGATGAAGATATAAATCTGGGTGGAGTCTGGGCTACCTCCTGGCCCACTGGCTGCTGTGGTGGCAGATCATTTGGTGTGATGTCTGGCTCCTAATCAATAATCAGCTCTGGTGAAGGCTCCCTGGCCTAGCCTCGATCTGGTGCTATAAGTCTAGCATTACCTCGACCTCGGGGTTGACCTTTACCTCTGCCCCTAACTGCAGCCATCGCTGCAGGCTCGAAGGCCTCACCCTCAACCTCCCCGGCCCTAATCCTAGCCATCTTCAAAAAGGTATGACAAATGAGAATCTAGAAACCAATATAGTCACAACACATGATAACAAATCAAACATGTGAGATTTTCCTAAGAATATCCTATAGCCTCTCGAATTTAAGATACGGATGTCATCATACCAATCCACGAGACTCTACTGGATACTTGCTCTTGTACCAACAATAACGCTAAACCTAGGCTCTGATACCAAACTGTCATGACCTAAAAAATCAGGTCATAATGGCACCTAATTTAACCCACCAATAGGTAAGCTAAAACCATAGTTCGAAACAGCGAGTAACGGGCTAACAGGTGGAAGAGAGGGAAATAAGGATAAAATAGTAATATAAAGTAGTGATAAGGCTGAAATATACAAGCATGACATAATAAAAAGAGGGGAAGGGAAAAAGTATACAAAAAGAATCCCCTAAGACCTGGTAAGGCCAGTACAAGAGACAGTATACATAAAGAGTACTAGACAAGTGCCAAGATATAGAAAGTAGTCTCTGAATATAAAATAAGACTAGCACCAAAATAGAAGGAGATAGATCAGCTCTGAACACTAAAAGCTTACCCTAATCTTCGATTAGTAGCCCTACTCGAAGTCAACATTAATGGTGATGACTCATATTAGGATCTGAATCAGGTAAAAGATGCAGAAGTATGGTATGAGTACCGAAATACGGGGTACTCAGTAGGCATCATATGCCGACTGAGCTTAATTAAAGTAAAAGCATAATAAAGTGTGAATATCTACTAAGAGGCAATAAAAAAAAAGTCAGGATGGAAATAACGGGCTATGATAAGCAAATGCGAGAATGGAATGTAAATAGCTCAAGTGCATAAATAAATGCTTGGCTATAATCTAACTGGACCCCTCCCCCCTCATAAGCCCATATGTTACACACAATAAAATTGAACTAAACCCAGCCCCCATAAGCCTGGTGGGTGCAACCAAGGAGTAATAAAAATATCAACCAAATACACATTAATAAATGCAAAAATTAGCCAAAATATGCGATAAGCGTACTGTATACTCTTCCTCTAGCCATAACCATAAACCATACAAGTCTCAAACAAAATTTACAATTAGAGATTAATAATAATGATAATTGCCACACTCAAACCGGGACAAATAATTAATAACCAGTACAACTAGATGCCGAACTCAAACTGGAACTAATAGGTAATAAACAGTAACATAGGAGCCCGACTCAAACCAGAACTAACAAATAATAGTTAGTAATACCAGGTGACAGACTCGAACCGGAACTAAATGAGCTACAAGTAGTAATAATCCAAAGTCCTGATTTAACCTAAGTTTATCTAGTCCTTTTTCCCATTTTAGAAGGCCAAATTTATTAAAGGAGTGCAACGTTCTATTTATTAAGTTGAAGACCGCGATTTAAGGCCAAAATGTTAAAATACCAAGGATGCCAAAGCTAGCTGTCACGACCCAATTTCTCGAGTCCTGATGGCACCTATTTTATCTCACCAGTAGGTAAGTCAAACCATAGCCTGAAACGGCGAGTTACGGGCTAACAGGCGAAAGAGAGATAAATAAGGACAAAAAGAGTAAAAATAAGCAACAATCAAAAGATATATATATATATATATATATATATATATATGCAAGTGTGCGAGGAAAAAATATACCAAAAGAATCCCCTAAGACCTAGTACAAGAGCCACTATACTAAAAAAAAAAGTACTAGACAATGCCAATATATTCATCATAGTCTTAAAATATACAAAATAAGACTGTCATGAAAGCAGAAGGAGAAGAATCAGCTTCAAACTCTGAAAACTCACCCAAATCTCTTATCAACAACACAGCTCAAGATCAGCATCAACAGCGTTGACTCATACTAGGATATGCATCAACGAAAATAATGTAGAAGTGTAGTATGAGTACCTAAACATAGGGTACTCAGTAGGCATCCTAGGCCGACTGAGCTCAATTATAGTAAAAGAATATATAAAGTGTGAATATGTATGCCAAAGGCAGTAGATGAGGGTCAGAAATAGAATAATAGGCTATGCAAAGCGAAAGCAATAAATCGAATAGGAATAAACTCAAATGGCAGAAATAAAGCCTAGATATAACCTAATGTGCCCCCACAAGCCCAGAAGGAACACACAAGGAGAAACAAACCCAACCAAGCCCTCATAAGCAAGGTGGATACAAACAAAGTGTAGTAATAGTACAATGCCAAATATAATAGCAAGAAAAAGTAAAAGTGAGTCAAGATGTGATATACGTACTGTATAGTACTCCTCCAGTCATTACCACACTCATACCAATCTCCAATTAAATTTCCCAACCCAAGATAAATAATAATGATAAATGTTGAACTCATTTTGGAACTAAAAGAACATAACCATTATACATGTGTCGGACTCGAACGAACTAACAGAATATAATAAATAAACAAGGTGTTGGACTCGAACCAAAACTCATAAGTAGCAACACATAGAAAAAACCCAGCACCATACTCCCTTTCAAGTCCATCTAGTCATTTTCCATATTTTTAGAAAGTCAAATATATTAAAAGACAATCGAGTTCCATTTATTAAGTCCAAAGTCGCGATTTAAAGTCAAATACTAATCTGTCAAGGGTAAAAATGCTAAAAGGGATTATTATAATGACTAAGTCAACCTAATCCCAAGTAACAGTCTAAATAAGTGGTTCTGTAATTATTTAGGCCAAAAAGGGTGCTACTCTAAAGTAATCTATCTTAAGAAGGGCAATAGGGCCCACTACAAGTCCCGAAAACCCAACCTAAGGCAAGCACCTATCCAAATCTAGGATAAGTCTATGCAATCCCATCCCAAGGTACTAGGTAAGCTAAGTCATATCCTAAAGTAGAAGCAAATACTATCTTAAGAGAAACAGAACTGAAATCTAACCTAAAAGCCCCTAATCGGCTAAAAATAACCATAAGTTACTAAATAAGTATCCAAAATATAAGAACCCACTTGTAACTAGCACAATATCACACTAATATCATAGCAGAGCAAATTATATAGAAAGGGTAAGCCTAGCCTATCTGGACGCCGTCGGAAGCACATAAAGTCCTCTATACCGGAGTTATTCCCTTCCAAGAAAAAAGCCTACGACCGCTTCCATACGATCAAAATAATATTCAAAGTTTCAAGATGATAATATTGATACTCATATTGCAAATTTATGCTTTGGGTCAAATATTGAGCTAAAAATGGATTAATAGGGCCCACCGATGGAATCGAGTCCGTCATTAGGTCTGTCTTAGTACGAACCTAACAGCGTCCCAAAAATAGTCCCTAAATACATGAAAAAATAAGAACCAAAAATAGAGAATTATATTGAAAATAGATCGGGAACTTCTAACGTCCTCAAACTAATCCCAGCTCTAATTTATAATTAGCCCACTAATTTTAGGCTTCCAATATTGATAATAGAGGGGGAAAAAAATCTAGAATTTAGATGAAAAGGAAGGGGAAATAAATATATATACACTCAGCAATGGCCGCTTAAACGGTCAAATAGCCGCATAAGCGGTCACCACTAAAGCGGCCAAAGGGCGCTTAAGCGACCCTTGCCTGGCTTGCCAACTACCTCTAAAGTGGTCCCAATCCTCATAAAAGGCTACCACTAAAGCGGTCTTAGGCTGCTAAAGCGGCTATCGCTAAAGCAGTCTTTAGGCTGCTTAAGCGGCTGCACCAGCAGCAACTTGACACCAAAATTTTTGCTAAGTCCAAATGGACTCCAACCGTGTGCTCAGGATTCATTTGGAAACCCATGCATGTAAACATACTATGCTACCCTATTAAATTTGGCATTCCAAACTCAATGGAACCATCAAAATCCCCATCTGAGGTTGTTTTGATAGAATATAGGTCCCACACCTAATAGCCCATAATTTCTCAAGTGCCTCAACTTAAGGGATGTTCATGGACAACTATTTAAGCATCAAAATAAACTTGTGATACTTTTCTTCTTCTACTCTCTTCTTTAATCTTTGTGGAAAAAGTGGAGAAGGTCGTGGAACGAGAGTCAAAACCTGTGGGACCTCATTCTTCTTCTCGTTCTAGCCTCAATCTCCTTTTTAGAAACTAGAGATGGCTTTTCAGATGAATTGTCATCAACAACATGATCTTTTAATTCGATAACTTTTTCAATATCAATTCTTTCAGGCTCGGCCTCATCATTAACAACCACGGACATAGGTAGATCGACTGTCATCTTCCCACTTCTAATGGTAATAGCCATGCAGTGACTGTCATTCTTTAGATTTTGGACATGTTGCTTGGAAGTGTACCTCTTTGATGTTGATTTAGTGCTACAGCGATTTGGCCAAACTGCTGCTCAAGTTGCTTAATAGCGGTAGAGTGTGACTCCACCTTCTGATTTATCTTAGAAATATCTGCTCTAAACTCCTTAAGGTTTTCATCAATTTTCTCTACCCCTTTTAACACTTTAGAGAGTAGCTCCTCCATTCTAGAATTACTTGATTCAGTATCACGGCTACCAGGAGGAATGTATAAGCCACTTCTGTCATTCTTGTAATCATCCTTCCTCTTTCAATCACCATCTCCACCTCTACTCATATTTCTATACCCAGACCAGTTAGAGTTGTTGTCCTTGTAATAGTTTTAACCTTAATTTCCTTGGCCAGAGTGCCAATTATCTTGATTAGACCCTTGGCCTTTGGCTCAGAAACCCGCATCCTGATCATTCATATATTTTACCTCCTTCTTAGAATCAGATTTATCATATCTAGACGCTTTACCTTGAGAACCGACTGCATACCTTTTTTTCCACATTCCAGTAAGCTGCTTTGAAAATAAGCTGAAGTATGTTCTCATCTGGGATACTTCTTGAGAAAGCCCATCATCTACTCTTGGGTGCACTGCGGATGCTCCAATTATATACGTTTCTGAGGGAATATCAGAATCCCATGTATGCCAACTCCTATTGGTTTTACTGATTCTATCTAGTGTTGCTAAAGCCTGCTCCTAAGTTGGACTCATAAATGCACCTCATGTTACAGTGTCAGATACAACCTATTGTTAGAATTCAAAGATCTGTAGAAGATTTCAAGCAGACTATGATTAGGTATTTATGTGATTTGGGACTTGTTGCAGCTTCTTTTTAAACCTCAACCATGTCTCATACAGTACCTCTGAATGTAGTTGCCTAAAGTTATAAATCTCATATTTCAACTGCAACATTCTAGATGGTGGGAAAAATCTCTCCAAGAATTTCGTCTTCAACTCCTGCGGTAGTTATGATCCGTTTGGCAACTCTGTCAACCATAGAATAGCTTTACCAGTCAAAGAGAAAGGAAACAACCGCAGTCTGATAGCATCTTAGTTCACCCCAGTTAGCTTGTAGGAATTTCAAATCCCTACAAAGTTCGTTATATGTAGGTTCATATCAGTGGTAGCAAGGCCAGTGAATACACCTTTAAAGTTCAGCAATTATATCATAACGCTGGTGATGTCAAACTTAGTTCTATTTAGCAGTGCAGGTGGAATAATAGAACCTGCTTCACCTGCATCATCTAAGTCGGCATCATCATATTCACCATCAAACTGTAGGACTTGATGAAGAGGGTGTTCATGACCCCTATTTCTTCTTTTCCTTTGTTGTCCATCTAATATAGCCCAGCGAGTTGCCTCATTTTGCCTAGCTATTTCTTGTCTAAGTTCTTCCTGTATAACCTCTTTCTTAAGTAACATCCAGGTTGTGTCTTGCTTCAGAGTCTCATGTTCTTCATCATATACTCCGTCATAACCATTTTTCTTCAATTTCTCAATCTTTTCAAGTTCAAGATCAAGTGGAATCAGGGGACTACCTTGACTCTGAGTATTGGGCATGCACTGGTGTACAACCTAAAACAAAATAAAAACAATAGAAAAACAAAAATTAGGAAATAAGGACTAATAGTTAAATAAACACAATCAATCTAATCCTAAACCGTATTTTCCGGAAACTTCGCCAACATTTGAAGTCGCCCAAATTATAACTTACAATTAAATTATAAAATGGCCATTGAATAAAATATAGAACCCAACCAAGGTTGGGGTCGATTCCACGAGGAATATGGTTAAGACCTCAATCAATGTGGTTATTTTGGCTATTAGTCGCTTATTTCCAATGGGTGGATTCAAGTGGACAAGTAACAACTTGTAAATTATTTAATAGGTCACAAAGTATCAATTTAGTTGGTTTGTTATCAATGAGAATGGTGAACTAGGATTGTGTTCCCCATGATTTCATAACTTAGTAGACATGTCATACTAGTGTTTTATACTAGTGCTTAGCATGCAAGATCGGTAAGTTAGGTTCATCTAAATGGATGGTTGACTATAAAGATGAATATTCTCAATTACTAGTTAGGTCTCATGAGCTTTTCATATTAACATTTACCTTTGATCCCAGATTAGTTATTTTCAGTTAAGGTCAAGCAATTAGATGAGGGTTGGTAGCCTCAAATCTCTGTTGTTACTTCTCTTTTCCCATCCTCTTCCTCTATGGTTAAGCAAGTAAAGACTTACTGTGAGTTCTAATGTTGGCCACCATTAAAAGGAAATCAATAAGAAGGGGAAAACAATACATGCATAAACACCATTCAAGAATCGCTAAGTACTTAACCTACTTTGTTAATTCAACATGGTTCCCACAACCCTAGTTACGGGATTAGCTACTCATGCTTGATGGATCATACATAGAAATTATAGATGAATTCATAATTGTAAGCTTACGAGGTTGAGTAGATGAAAACCCAAAAATTTTAATTCTCAAAGAAAACTTAAGAACAAATAATCAGTGGATGATTTTAATCCTTTAAAACCCAAGAACAAATCAATATTTTTGTTTCTAAGGCCTCCCATAGAGTAATAATGTGTAATCCCAAAAGAAAACATAAGGAATATATATACACACAAAATTAAAACCTATCCTAAACAAAATTAGATCATAGGTTCAGGGGACCCGTTAGGTGTCCTAATGGTTCATTGTGTGTGCTAACGGCTTCATCGGTGTGCTTTCTTGTTGGCTGGCAATGTCTCAGGTGATGACCCATTGTCAGTTCTAATGGGTCATTAAGTCCTCCATTTCCACTGAATCTATTTTCCCAACTTTCAGGTATTCTCCCAACAGTTACTCAAAATGACATCAAGAGGGACCCATTGTTAGTCTTGACAACTCATTGTGTGCACTCATTGTCACTGGGTCAATTTTTTCATCCTTCAGCTTCTCTTCTGCACGATTCCTCAAAATGGCTCATATTGACCCGTTAGCCAACCTAACAAGTCATTGAGTCCATATCAGTTGCTCATCCAAATTCATTCTTCAGGATTTTTGGCTTTGGTGTCAGAACGATCAGGGGAACGACTTGTGGTCTGACCTAATGAGTCATCCCGTGCTTTAGCAGCCAACACTTGTTGTATTTGTCATTTTTTTTTACATTTCTCACTTTTGGAACTTTTTTCCTGTAAAACTAACAAAAACATATCATATCCACATAAACGTGCCTCCGAACTAGCATATTTTCCATGTTATGAGCAACAAAAGTGTTGAAAAACCATGACACTTCAATACTCCGATAGAGACAATGAAAACTAGCAGGGAACTTTAAGAAAAACTCCCTATACCCCCATAAATTCAACAATTCAAGATACATCTCAAAGTATTTAACTAGGGCAGAAATTTTGAGGAGGACCTCAGAATTTCCACCAAACCTTATTTGTGAGTTCAGCTCTAAGAGCCCCCCCAGCATCGGAGAGTCAACTTCAGATATCACTAACTACAACAAAAATCAGACAGACCAATCCCCAGCTATGACAAATTTCTTAAAAATACACTCTTAGACTCCCTGACAACAATAGTGGGTTTCTAGAGATTCTTTGTTAGGTGTAGGGTATAACCAACCTACAAGCAGAAGACGTTCATTGAGCTAGTGCATGACATGACTGGTAGAGACTTTTTCTAAATCTTTTACATAAGTTTTTTCAAAATTAAACTACTTTTGAAAACCTTTATATTTTTTGCTTAACTGATTTTGCCTTACATCTACCAAACCAGGGGAGTCCGCGCAGGGGTCCGAATATGACTAGCACTTGGAAGATGGCAAGAATGCAGAAAAAAGACTGAAGGAGGTCAATACGAATCAATTTTTCCAAAGCTAATAATTTTTCTGTGGATGCAAGGACCACCACACAAAAAGTACATGTAAAGGAGTCGGCACAATGCTAGATTAATCAAAAAGATCACCCGACAAGGAAAGAGCAAATATATCCTCCTACAACCTATTATGGGTTAAAATAGGCATATAACGTTTGAAAGTGGTATTTTTAGTTGTCCCTAGAAATGGGTTTCAACCACTTATTTATATTCAAAGGACTTTTGTTTAGATATCCCCACGAAAAGAGGAGTTTGATGATAAACCAAGTCGTCTGAGTTATGTTTTGAATATTTTCTTTAAGCCCTTCTTAATGATTGACTATAGCCGCTAGTAAATGCGACACTATGGATACTAATTGCTTACCTTGAGCGTAGGTACACATAGAAAAGCCAACACGCCAACAAACAAATCCAGGTGAGATTCTCTTCAAACTGCCAAGATGGCCATTATATATCACTGTCGAGAGTACCATATAGAGAAGGCCATTGTATATCATTGCCAAGAGGGCCATACCGAGAGAACTATTCCAAGAGGTATATTTCATATCTTTACTGAGAGGGCTATTTCATATCATTACCAAGAGATCCATACAGAGAGGTTCATTACATATCATTGCTGAGAGGGCCATAATAAGAAGGCCATGTCGAGAGGGCTATCATGCCATCCAGAAAATTTTCCATATCCACTTATCATAATAGATGATGGAGTCTGGCGTTGAAGGGTGCTTTGGAGCACATATATCTGTTTATCGTACATATATGGTGGAGTCTGACATTGAGGATATTTCAGCATTTTATCTATTTACCGTGCATAGACGGTGGAGTCTGGCATTGGATGATATGTATCAGTATCAAATGCATCAATATACCAGATCCAAAGAAGCACATGGTCCAAGGGATATTCTTAAGTCTCTATCTGAAGGCAGACAACAAGCCAGATTTCCCAGAAAGTTAACAATCTGAAGGTTGTCTGTATGTTGCAACATTTAAGACAGGGTAGTGTGCAAGATTACCCAGAAGTTGATATTTCATGGGTCATCCTTAAGCCACAACAATATCCTAACCGAATAGTATGCAAGATTGCCCAGAATTTGACAACTCAAAGGTTATTCATAAGCCACAGTAATACCCTTACTAAATAATATGCAAGACTATTAAAAATTAACCGTTTGAGGGTTCTCTATAAGTTGAGCCATATCCAAGATAGATTATGTGTAGGATTACCCAAGGAATGACAATTTAAGGGATATTTGTAGGACATATTGTACCCAAGGTTGGATGATGTGTAGGATTACCCAAAGCTGGCAACTCGAGGGATATCTGTAAGTCATATCGATATGAAAGATACATGAGACTTACCTGAGGTCATATGCAAAAATGATCATTACCAATAGCCAAAGAGTTTGTCACATCAAACACAGAAATCATTATTGATAGCCAAGAGGGTTATCATATCAAATAGAAGACCCTATGATTTCAGGGACGATTCTACCCAAAATATCATCGGTGGCCAAGAAGTCACCATATTTTGAAAAATATTCAATTGCCAAGAGGACAATCATATCTAACAACCAAGATGTTGTTGTGTCTATCCTGTTGTGGAAATATTGTCTTCCAAAAATAGGGACAGAAAAGGATGGTGCTACCGATTGGAGCCAACTCAAGCAGAGATATGGCAAAAACTATCAATCTCTTTGTGAATTACATTTATCGCTAACAATTTTCAGATATTGTCTAGAACATTCAAGAGGATGAGAATCTCAAACCAAAACCAAAAGTACAGATGACTCTAAAAAGGCACAGCACAACATAGAACTTTTTCTTAGCAGCAAATAGGGACATAGCTTGGAGAGGGTTATCACATTTTCTAGATGTGAGCTAAAGGATGAATTTTATCACTATCAAGCCACACCCCTATCAGAAGGCATGTGGGTATTTTGGTTTTAGTTTTGCATCCAGGGTATTTCTAAACTCACATTAGAAAAAACTTTCTTTTCTTTGAATCCGGGTGATAGCACACATAGAGCTTTTGAAGTTATGTCCAAGTAAATCCTTACCTATAGATGTGAAGAGCTCCATATTCATGGTTAAAAGGTTAGAAGACCCTTTTCCATAACTCAATTGACTTGTCACTCATCCAAAGCTAAAGGTCATCTAAAATAAAAGACTATCGTTTCTATCAATTGAGTCAAACTACAAGTAGCCTGATTTCCTAAATATTGGTATATGCAGGCTGGGTTTGGAGGTGAAAACTCAATTTCATTCCAAGTCCCCCAATCCTCTTATTCCCCAGCTTTCCAGTTTTGCCAAAATTCAAAACTGGGATAGCTTGTGAATTCTTTAAAAATTGTGCTTAAAAATCACACGTTATGAACTACAAGTGGTCTGAATTTTTATGTAACCTAAGATATGTAAGAACCTTGATACCGAGGTCTGACCATTATTCCTTGAATTGGTACGAAAACCAATCGCTTTTGAGATACAAACCTGTGATTGAAAAAAATTAGGAATACAAAACTCCCATTGCCCAGGGTTACTTGCATTTACCCTACCCAAAGGGGGACAGTTGTTGACACCTAATTTTTTTTCCTTAACAATTTAATTTGATTTTTAAGCTTCTTCGGGTTTAAATAAAATGGAAATAATTGCTTTATCAGAATAAACAATTTTTTCACAAAATTTCTAGGTTAAATTAGTTATTTTAAATAGTAATTATGCATTTCTATATTCAAATATAAGGGATTGTATGATTTTTTTTATTTAAATAAATATATTTTTACCAAAATCGGCTTTTGATTGAGGTTAGCCTTTTAAAAATTGATTTAATTAAGGTTAATTTTGGTTTAACAATATTTTGACTTAAAATAAAGCATTTTTAGATGATAATTATTTAAATGTTATTAAACCAAGAAGCTCATGATTAAATTGAGTGTCAATTTCTCTTTATTTTTTTGTTAATTTAAGTCAATTGCTAAACATGGCTGGTAGTTGAAAATGATTTGGTCACAATTACGATGCAATTGACCTTATTCGGATCCGATTTGGCTATTATCTAAACAAAATTGGCCAAATTCTAAACGATTAGGCTATTTCCTAAATAGCCTAAAACTTACCCTTTATTTTCCATAAAATCTACCTGACCTGGGCCCAAAATCCTACTCTAACCTGAACTGGACCAAACTCTTACCCTTTAACCCCTTTCTTCTTCAATAACAATAGTGTCAATCTCAACAACAACAAGAACCCAAAAATCCTAACTCCCAAATTCCCTTCTACTGCCTTTGAAATTCCTCTTTGAATCTCTTGAATTCGTACAAGTCTCATGACAAGCATGAGGAATTGTATCACAAAACCCTCAGAAATTCCCCTCCAACGTTTCGCCCAAAATTGATTTCAATTTTTCGGCATTCAAATTCGTACTGAGAAGTAAGATTCCAGCTATTTTCCCAACCTTATCCTACTAGGATTCATTTTCCCTATATCAAATTCCCCTTAAAAACCCTTAAAATCCATAGAATATTCCTAGATCCGCCACTTCCTAATTTCCTATTCGTTCACTATACAAATGAGGACAAAGAGGCGTCGATCTTCATTTATTTTCTTTAATTCATTTCTAGACTTTGATTTGGGGGTTTTTTCCAAATCCTACATTGATTCAACCCCTTAAAACCCCTAAATATCTTCTATATATACCCTCACTATTCATCGTGAGGGTTAAGTCTTGGAGAGTGAAAAATTTTCAAGCAAAAGGGAAATTTTTGAATTGAAAGAAGATTTTTCCCTCTAGTTCAAAGTTTGGGATCAGAATTCTTATGAGTCTCATTTGAGCCTAGAGTTCTGACTAATCAATAGGGGCTTCGGTGGTGAAATATAAACTCCAACGAGTTTCGTAGTCCCGTTTTGCTGCTTCGAAACAGATAGGCCTTCCCTTTTTGAAATTTATTCCTTGAATTGTGTCACAATGTTTGTTTTCAGTAGTAATAATGTTTTTATTCTTTATATTTTGATTATAATTTGGTTGTGGTTGTATGTAGTAGTAATAGTGTTGAACCTCACATTTGGATTGTAAGAATGGGGTTGGTCTTTTTTGTTGTATTTGATGTTGGTTGATTTTAATAGCATGTGGCTTATATGTCTTCTTAGGTTTGATCTTTTGAATAGCATACTGTTGGTTTCTTTTGTACTTTCGTTCATACAATGTTCAATGATGTATGAGGTCTAATCCTGCTTGTGACTTCCACTTTTGTTTGTTATAGCTAAGTTCTTACTGTGTTTTCTTTGGTCAGTAGGTGAGTTCTTAAAAAAATTGGTTTATTGCCTCTGTGTTATTTGATTAACATAAATTCTGTTTGTGGCATGTTTTGTCTTTGATCTGTGTTCAAAGTGTGCAATTCACAAGGCTCTTTTGATTCGTGATAGCAAAAGGAACCAGTGAGTTTGCCATAAATTCAAAGCTACAAATCCAATGAACCCTCATTGAATTCTTGATTCATAATCTTACCTAATTTGCCAAGGAGAGGGGAAAGATTGATTCAAGCTCATCAGCCTAGTCTAAAAGCTAGTACTCTAATACTTAATTTATTTTGCTGATCCATTATATCAGTTTCAAAAAGCTTAAGAGAGGGTAAAAATTGAGATGAAAAAAGTGTTATTAATGACTTGTCTTTGTCCCAAACTTTAATACTGAATGAAGAAGGGTGCAAAAGTAAAGCCTAAGCCTAGAAGTTTTTGTTTGTTCTCTGGAATTGAAGGTTTATGTTGTGTTGGTTGGTAAGGTCCTAATGTGTTATTTCCACCAGTCCTTCTCTCCCTTTTTCTTTAAGTTGTGTCTTCTTATTTGCTCTCTTTTAATGATCATTGTTGTTTCTTTTCTTGGAAACAATATCTTGATCTAGGAAGTACTCTAATTAGATGTTATAAATTGGTAAAGAGGATATAGAACTTTCATTCTTAATCCCTAGAAATTTGAAAAAACAATTTCATCTATAGTGTTGAGTTCATTAAAGTTTTCTTGATTATTTGCTTAATCCACAAAGTTGCATCCCATCATGTTGTTCTGTTGGTTTTATGTAGTGTGAATGTGTTCCTTTTGGAAGGAAATTAGTTCAGGATCCTGTTTATTATTGACCTTTTATATGTAAAGTTTGGTTTATGTCTTGTTTAATGTGTGTGTGTGTTTAGCTTATATAGAAACAAGTGTCATTTATAATAAATAGACTCTAATTCTTTATATTTTTCTTGTGGCATGTGAAACCTGTTTTTGGATTACAAACGAACTCCTTTCCTTTGCATCTTCCTAAATAGGACAAGGAGGCCCATTCTCTTTCTAGTCCAGCCAAGTCCAAAAGGACTATATCTCGCCAGTATATAGTGTATACAAGACTGTATACATAAGAAACAAGAGTAAGAACAGTGATATATGCAAAAATGAGGAAAGGGAAGCATGATACAGATTCTGGAAAATTAAATAGGCCATAGCCCATGAGATTAGAAGCAGCCAACAGTCCTTGCAAGACTCAAAATCTTGAAATTAATTTGGGCCCTCAAAGGCTCATAAATAGAATAGGACAGTTGTTATGGGCTTCAAAGCCCAATTTTAGTCTAAAATAGGTGGGCCAAAAGCCCAAGTAGTTTAGGACAGGTACAAGAGTAAATGGGCCAAGCCCAATAGTTGACAAGTCCAAAATTGGACTATTTTAGGGGTTTACGCCTTAGAAGGACTAAACCCAACCTTTTTCCTGCTCTTTATTTATTTATATTGTGATACTGTTTTGACACTAACTTTTATTTAATGTAGTTGATTATCCAATTTTAGGGTTTTCAATTATTTCCTTAAAATCGACATTTGATCTTACTCACTAGTCTCATGTCCTCAATTTATTTAAATTACTTATCTTTCTTTGATATAAAAATGAAGTTTATTTAAAAAGCAATTATTCCCTAATCAACTTACCATTTTCATTTAAGTTATTCAATGAAGTTAATTTCAAATAGCCCAGATAACCACAAGTTAGATATTCTTGGTGCCTTAAAACCCTTTCAAGAATATTACTATGAACCACTTACCCAGATTTTCAAAAATTTTAAAGATCTTTGTTGTTTTGAGTCTTTAAAGTTTTCTCTAAGGTTTTCTTAATTTTCCTTTTTAAATTAATTAAGTGGCGACTCTGTATTTTCTTAAATCATTTTAGAACTTTCCTTTAAAAGTTTTGAAATAGTCGAAAACCAAACAATGGGCAATGACGTCCTTTTCCTGCATCAAAACAGTTTCTAAACCAGAACGTGAGGTATCACAATAAATAATAAAATCCTTACCCTCCACTTGCAAGCAAGAATGGGAGCGGTACTCAATAATGTCTTGACCTTTTGAAAGCTCTCCTCACATTCATCAAACCAATGAGATGGTACCTCCTTCTGAGTTAGACGGGCCAGATAAGAAACAATAGAGGCAAACCCCTTCACAGATCTATGATAATAGCTAGCCAACCCCAAAAAACTGTGAACGTCAGTTATTGAGGTAGGCCTAACCCAACTCTTAATAGTATAAACCTTCTATTGGTCCACCATAACCCCTTCCTTCAAAACCACATGTCCCAAGAAGGACACAACAGCCAACTAAAACTCACACTTAGAGAATTTTTCATACAACTGCTTCTCTTTCAGCAAACCCAACACAAACCTAAGGTGATTCTCATGCTCTTCTCTATTCTTAGAATAAACTAAGATGTCATCAGTAAAAACAATCATAAAAAAATTCAAATAGGTCTTAAATATCTCATTCATCAAACCCATGAAAGCAGTTGGGACATTAGTAAGCCCACGAGACATCATTAAGAACTCATAGTGTCTATAGCTGGTTTGAAATGCGGTCTTAGGAATGTATTAGGCCCGAATCTTCAACTGATGATATACGGACCTCAAATCATCCTTAGAAAAGATGAATGCACCCTATAGCTAGACAAATAAATCATTGATACAGGGAAGAAGGTACTTGTTAGGGATTTGTAACCTTATTCAACTGACGGTAGTCTATACACATACATGAACTACCATTCTTCTTCTTCATAAATAACACTAGAGCACCCCATGGGGAGGCACTCAGAAGGATAAATTGTTTACTAAGAAATTCTTGCAACTAAGCCTTCAACTCTCTCAACACAATCGGTGCCAACCTATAAGGAGGAATAGAAATAGGGCGAGTATCTGGCTATAAATTAATGCAAAAATCAATGTCATGGTCGGTGACATGCCAGGAAAATCCACAAGGAACACCTCTAAAAACTCTCACACCATAGAAGCTGACTCAATAGGTGGGACCTCTACATCAGTGCCCTAAAGATGTGCTAAAAATGCCAAACACCCCTTCTATCAATCTCTTAGAGTGAATGAAGGATATAAGTTTCATAGGAGGAGAACTATAATCACCCTCCCACTCAAGTCTATCCATCCCCAGCATAGCCATAGTCAATTTCTTAGCATGACAGTTTAGAATAGCATGATAAGGGAACAACCAACTCATCCCCAAAATAATATCAAAATCAACCATGTCCAAAATCACTAAATATGCCTATGTTTTATACCCCATAAAAGTAAAGGACAAGAATGATAAACTCTATCAACAATAATAGAATCACAACAAGGATTGGATACATGAACAGGAACATCAAGTAAATCACACACCATGTGCCAACACATAAGAAAAAGTAGAACCCGGATCAAATAAGATCACAGCCATCCGGTAATAGACAAGAATAGGACCTGTGATCATCGAACTTGATGCCTCTATGTTGGTTCTGCCTGGAAATGCATAGAAATAGCCTTAATCACCCACTTGTGTACCGCCCTATCGGGCTGAGTACCACTACTATCAGTATGCCCACTACCTCGGTTCTATTGGTTTCCACCTATGCCTACCATGTGACAACTACGCCCATCCTGAGAACGACTTCTACTATTAACATGGCCTCCCTTACCTGCTGGAGCCAAAGCTCGGGGAGCATGCTGCTGGCCAGAATGACCAACCTATTTGTATCTAGGACAATTCCTCCGAATATGACCAACCTCACTGCACTCATAGCAAGTCTGGTCCAAGGTGGGTCGCTAAGCTGAAGCAGACGACGTAAGACACCCACTAAAATCTAAAGAAGGTTGTTTGGCCCCTGGTGGACCCCCAACTAACACCTACATAGCTGACTGAATAGGGCGTGTAGAGTACCCCTGAGAACTTTGACCCCTAGAGAATGAACCACTATAATTTCCCTCTTTTCGGGCCTTATTCACTGCCATTTTTTCATGCCCCTCCTGTTTCACACCTTCTACACTCTTGACAAACTCAATCACCTCTTGAAAAGACCTATTAGAAGATACCATCTAAGGAGCTAAAATCTGGAGGCCCGTGTTCAACCCTTTAACAAAATGGAAAATGCTTTCCTCCTCAATATGTAACAACTACAATGAATATCGAGAGAGAGAATAAAACTGAGCCTCATAATCCACAACTAAAGAATTCCTTTGCTCAATGTTGGTGAACTCATCCCTTCTCCTATCCCTCAAGGGACAGGTACATACTTCTTTAAAAATATAGAATAGAACTAATTCCATATCAGTTGAGGCAACCTAACGGCACGACTCTCCTCATAGACTCTCTACCACAACTTAGCATCACTATGTAGAGGATATGTGACAAGCTCATCTCCATACTATTCAACTACTCCCATCTTGTGGAGTCTCTCATAACAGTCAAACTCAAAACCATGGAATACTGGAGGTTTCAATTTGATAAACTTACAGAATAAATCATGCTAATCTTTGGTCATCATCGGACTTACTACCTGCCTTGAAAAGATCCCTATCTCTGATGCCTCATCCATTCGGAGAGCCACCGCAGTAGTATGCTACGCTTTCGGATGTTATACTATGGGAACTATAGGTAACCCCAGTTCCTACCAACCCACTTAAGAAACTCAAGACCTACTGAATGACATCTGACAAAATTAAAGTGGGTGCTACACCTTTTTGAGCTAACTCCACTGCTTCCTCTGCAGCCACCTCATGAATATCCTCTAGTGGGGTAGGGGATTTTGACCTCTCTCTAGCTGGTTTTGCCGTTGCCTGAGCTCTAACCCTGGCGAGCGCTGCTTTTCATCCTCTGCCTCATCCTCCTCCTATCACTTGCCCTCTACTGTTGCGACCCAGCTATACACGCAAGTGTACGTGATCGTTCAAGTAATAAAGTGGCTCCTTTAAAAGAGACGGATATCGAACCCAAGGGACTTTCGTCAACAGAAATCAATTCTAGATGTCAAACAATAATTAAAACTAGTGTTACGAAAAGGGAAAGGGATTTGGTACTAAAAATTTAATGATTGCGGACTATGAACTCCTATCTTCGCTACCTTAACTTTAGTTTTTGCAAATATGCTTGAAGAATCAATAAAAACTGAATTCCCAGTGCTGCCTCCCAGAATAAAATTTTCACCAAAAGCGGCCTGGCACACCCCATGGCGCGTTAGGCCCTTAATTTTTGATTTTCTTCCGTCATCGACTTTTCTTTGCGGATTTAGTAGGATTCTTCAAGTTCAACTCTTTGGGTTGCCTATTATCTCCAATATCCTTTGCTCGTAGCTTCTCCAAGCCTCGCTTTCCATGCCAAATATGCTCCAAATAGTCGTAAATTCCACCTAAAAGGGTCTAATCACATTGGTTAGCACAATATCACATATTCCATCAAAACCATACGAAATACATACGTATTATTCTCAAAACTAAGGTAAACATGTGTTAAAGTCGACACTAAGGCATATAAATACGCCTTAGATCACCACCCCACACTTGATCCTTTGTTTGTCCTCGTACAATAACTACACTCAAACCCGAGCGACTTAAAACAACCGACATCCAATAGGTATACCTGCATAGCTACACAACCACATTTATCAAATTATGCACCAACATACTAGCATCACCAAAAAGTGAATAACAAATTGAAACAACCTATCCTCGCAAAACAACTTTACTAGTTGCAAATTCATGCACGATACGTTACCAATAGATCACCACACTTCGCTAAACATGCGCCCTCACACAAGAGAATCACCCAACACTTCACACAAAGTAATTACTAAATGGGTGCATGAATAAAAGTTCACTCACTCTCAAGAAGAATTCACATGCAACACAAGATGAACCATAAGCTTTCCCATAGTGTAATACTCCACTAATGTCAAAATGTTAAAGCTCAAGATCAAGTAGGACTTTAGGGGTTGTAATGTAGGCTAAGGGACGGGTAGGAACTATTTGGTCAAGAATAGTGACTATCTTCCCTAAGCGCTTTAATACACTACAAATTACATTCAGACCGCCTTCAACCAACCTATTGTCCACCACTTTTATCTTCTCAACTCTCTTTTGTTTTGCCCCCATATTTTAAAGCTAGCTTAAGCATATTAGGTAGGGAGTAACTGCTATCAACCATTGATTCAAAATTTTATTTTATTTTATTTTCTCATTACCATACTCCATACCACAAACCCAAACTATTTCACACACCCAAAGGATATATACTTGGGGCTTTAACTTAACTCTTTCCTTCTTCAATTTTTTTACACTCCTTCACATCTTAATTTCTCAATTAAAACGCTTAGGAGTTTTTTTTTTTCTTGGATCAAATTGTGGTTCATTGAATGAAAAGGACAAAGCTACATGTAAGGCCACCAAAGAATAGGCTAAAGGCTCAACGGGGCTGACTAAGATCATGCAAAAAGGGTAGATAAAGTAGGTCTAAACATGGCTATCAAAGAAATGCCTATATCATCTCCCAAACTCAACACCTTTTATTTCGCTTTGCAAACACACCGGGCAAGTTCTAGACATCATTATTCACACGGAATATCACAAAAACCTAACTCACACATGGCACATGTTCAGCTCAGCAGGCTCACCATAAAATATCCAAAATCATTCATAAGTTCAACATTAAGCAACTTAGCCAGTCAACTAAGTGAGAATTAGGCGTCTCAACACTTGCTATTGTATATCCTAGCATGTTTAACATGTGTATGCACAATTGTATAGCAAGCAAGAACACCCGACACTACATGACTAATTTGCTCTTAAGACGGTCGTCATCCATCCATCATAGAGCAAAGCCCTTAATCCTATGACTAAAAGCGACTCAAAAGTAATAAAGACCAAAAAATAATAAAAATTAAAATCTTTTTGTGGTTTTCTACGGTTCAAAGGGACTCTCCTTAGTAAAAGAACAGAAAACAAAAGCTAAGGAACCCAAAATAAAAACAACTAGAAGCATACAGAACACACATATACATACATACAAAGGAATCCCCTAACACCCCACCCCACACTTAAAAGATTAGCACTGTCCCCAATGCTACAAAAATAAACAATGCAAGAGTAGGGTGTAAGGAGCTCCCTGGTCAGTCAAGGAAATTGTCGTCCTCCAGCCCGGGAACTTCTAGCGGTGTATCATCTGCCTCCACCTCGTCATCATCGAAATTGGTCTGGTGGTGATTCTCATCTGTGGGGATATCATCATCCACAGGCTCAACAATATCAGGCCCAATTCTCAACAATGCCATGGCATGCTCGTTAAGAGGATAATCCCTCTCAACCTGGCTCAGCTCTTCCGCCGTAGAGGGCCTACCCCCAGTCCTGTGCCGTAGCATCTCCAACCCTTACATACGGGCTAAAATCCCGTCATCGCGAGCGTGACGCTCCGCTAAGGTGAGAGTGGAGCATAGTGCATCAGGTGCAATGGTTTGGGTGACATCCACAGAGGTCTGCACCATAGGAGGATGATAATCAAATGTCTCTTTGGGCACTTCGAATGCTCGCATCAATTTAGTCAATAACCCGCCAAAAGCATAACGAAGACCTTCTTGCAAACAAGCTGTGCGCATAGCCGACAGCACTACAGACCCTACATTAATTTCCACATTAGTCATGAGAGCATACACCAGACAGACACGATCCCGCGTGACCTCCGTCATGTAGCTACCCAAAATCAAGCAACAACACACAATCTTTAACCAGATTCGCGCCTCTTTATTCAAATGAGCATAGGGTAGACTCAAGTGGTACCCTCTTTTGCGATGGCACAACCATCTCACTGTCGAACGCTAGCCACAAAGAGTGTATCAAATTTCAGCATAGGGGGGCCTAGCATTTAGCCTGAGGAGATCGTGGGGGCTAGCCAAAGTGTGTACTCCCAATAATCCTGTAAGGCCCAAGGAATCAAGTATATCATCCATCCCTCGTACAACCACCGAGCTGGTAGGTGCATCTGGGTTCCAATTTTCATACAATTCCCTTACCAGACAATCCGTAGGTCTGTCGAAGATGAACTCCATACCTACTTGCACAATCCGAGCCAATATCTTAGGGTAAGTCTGAGCTAGACTGGCCCTATCAATACATTCATCCACAAAGTATTTAGATTCAGTGTGGCTTTTGTACCAACTCTTGCCAGCACTAGATACAGCATGAATCCCATACTTGCATTTCTGGCCTTTCGGGACTGGGGGAGCCGCGGGGACCTTAGTTCCTGACCGACGTCGCTTGTGAGAGCTGGAAGTAGCCACATTAGCATCTGACATTGTACCTGTAGCAAAGATCCACAAGCAAGTCAATTTTCCACGTAAAGATAGCTAATCAACTCAATGGGCATTGGCTTTAAGGGCCACCCCACACCTAGTTGCTTAGCACCACTCAAAATATATGGGTATAGGGTACTCAGACTTCCCCTTATCACTTAATGCCCAATTACCAAGTCCAAATCATAGACACATTGCACATACCCCACACAAGGTCAACAATCCCATACTTATCATTAGAATAACTTACTTGTTTTACTCAAGAATTCAAACAAGACTCATACATATTCAACAACATATAAGTTGTATCAAGTGATTTCAACCACCAACTAGCTCAATTATCATCAATAAAGATAAACCCACTTCCAATTATTTCAACTAAAACAAGATTAGTACAAATAATTGCACATGCCTTTCAAGTTCATCTTAATGACACCCCATAAATTCCAACAGTATCATAATAATCAAGTCAACATACCAAGAACATATAGAGCATCACAAACGAAATCCAAGAATTCCCCAAATTCGCATCATCCTCATAGCAATCTAGAGAGAGAAAGCTTAAGGAAACATACCTTGATAGCTTGAATGGAGTCTTGTAAACACAATCCCAAGAGGAGAAGGCAAGAATTTGAGCTATGTGTGGGCAAGAGTAGAGAAAAGAAAGAGAGAATTGTTGATGCTTTGGGATTAAAATCGGGTCTTTGGTTGTGGAGTTTGGGAAAACTTGTGAAGAATAAAGAAAATTAGGGGTTTAAAAGAGAAGGGTTGGGGTGGGTCGGATCATGGAGCCCCTATTCTTTTAAGAAAATGTGCCAAAAACTTAAGGGGGTAGCGGCCTGGCACGCTGCCTAGCGCGCTACCCCTCTGTCAGTTGCGAAACAAATTGGGGCACAGGCGGCCTGGCACACCCTGTGTCGCGCTTGCCCACTGCCACACTTGGAAAAAAATTTGGGGCAGGCGGCATGGCTCGCCCTGTGTAGCGCCTGCACACTGCCAGTTGAGAAAAATTTTTGAGCAAGTGCGACCTGGCACGCCAGGTAGCGCGCCCAATACTTAACATTATACCTGAGCGATTTTTCCCAGTTTTCACATAATCTTGGGGCTTTTACAAGTCCCAAGACTCAAAAATTCGCTCCAAAACATGTCCTACCTGGGCGACACCTTCAAATAATCATCTATCCACCAATTTTACATTTTTCTCGTGGATTTCCATGCCAAAATGCTCCGTGCCTCTGCATAAATGCAAGATCCTAGAACTAAGTTAGAAAGGAAAAAACTTTAAAAGAGATGGGTTGCCTCCCATCAAGTGCCTTAGTTTTGTTCGGTGCATGACTCGTATTTTTGTATTTTTACTTTATAAATCCTAACTATGACAACACATTCATGGGTTGCCTCCCATGTAGCGCCTGGTTTAATGTCGCGGCTCGACCATACTTAGCTCAATTATTATCAAGGTGAAGCACGTCCTCCTTCTGCTTCTCATCTTCACCAAAATAGTGCTTTAATCTCTGTCCATTTACCATAAATCTCGTACCATCCTATTTGTTCAAAATTTCCACTGCACCATGAGGCGTCGTGCGACTTACCTCAAAAGGCCCACTCCACTTAGATCTTAGCTCTCCCGAAAACAACCTAAGTCCTGAGTTAAACAAAAGTACCAGCTGGCCTGGCTCGAAAGTGCGGGGGAGAATATGCTTGGCATGCCACCGCTTCATTTTCTCCTTGTAGATCTTTGCATTTTCATATGCATGGAAACAAAATTCTTCCAACTCATGGAGTTGCAACAACCTCCTATTACCAGCCAACCCCGGATCTAGATTCAACTTCTTTACCGCCCAATATGTTCGGTGCTCAAACTCAACGGGGAGGTGACATGCTTTCCCAAAGACAAGATGATAGGGAGAAGTCCCTATAGGAGTCTTATACGCCGTTCGATAAGCCCAAAGAGCATCATCCAGCTTGTGTGACCAATCTTTCCTATGAGTATTCACCGTCTTTTGCAAGATTTGTTTTATCTCGAGATTAGACACTTCCACTTGGCCACTTGTTTGGGGATAATACGCTGTTGAGACCTTGTGTATCACACCATACTTTGCCAATACACTCTTCACCCAATAGTTAATGAAGTGTGAACCTCCATCGCTAATAATAGCTCTTGGAGTTCTGAATCTTGTGAAGATGTGTTTTTGCAGGAACTTTACCACAACCTTGGAATCATTTGTAGGGAGAGTTGCAGCCTCTACCCACTTAGACACATAATCCACTGCTACAAGTATGTATTGATTTTCTTTAGACTTTGGGAAAGGGCCCATAAAATCTATCCCCCATACATCAAAGATTTCAACTTCTAGGATATTATTCAAAGGCATCTCATGTCGCTTTGCAATCGTCCCCATATGTTGACATTGATCACAACTCTTCACAAATGCATGAGCATCTTTAAATATAGAAGGCCAGAAGAAACCTGATTGCAAAAAAATTTGGGCTGTCCGTTCACCACCATGATGACCACCATAAGGTGCTGCGTGGCATTTCTCCAACACTTGCTTCACCTCTGCATACGGAATGCATCTTCGTACTACTTGATCAGGCCCTTGCTTGAATAAATAAGGCTCATCCCAAATATAGGAACGTGCCTCATATGACAGCCTCTTCTTTTGTTGAGGACTCGAATCAGGAGGAAATAGCCCACTTACCAATAGATTCACAATGTCTGCATACCATGGCAACTCATCAACTTCCAAAACTAACAATTGCTCATCTGGAAATTCCTCACAAATACTCCCATCATCAACTACATTTGTCGAGCTTTCAAGTCTAGAAAGATGGTCAGCAATTTGATTTTCTGTCCCCTTTCTATCTTTAATCTCTAAGTCAAACTCTTGTAACAATAAGATCTATCTAATCAACCGTGGCTTAGCATCCTTTTTATTGAACAAATATCGTATTGCAGCATGATCCGTGTATACAATGACGTTCGTGCCCACCAAATACGATCTAAATTTATCAAATGTGTACTCCAATGCTAGCATCTCTTTTTCAGTCACCGTGTAATTTACTTGGTCTGCATCAAGGGTCTTGCTCGTATAATAAATAGAGTGGAATAACTTTTTCTTCCGCTGACTAAGAACTACACCCACTGCAACATCACTTGCGTCACACATGAGCTCAAATGGTAAAGCCCAGTCAGGAGCAATAAAGATAGGTGCCTCTACCAACTTCTTCTTCAAACTTCAAATGCCTTCACACATGATTCACAAAATACAAATTTCACATATTTTTCCAAGAGTGTGCACATGGGACGTGCAATTTTGGAAAAATCTTGAATAAACCTTCTGTAAAACCCAACATGACCCAAGAAACTACGCACCCCTTTCACCGATATAGGTAGAGGTAATTTTTCAATAACTTCAATCTTTGCCCTATCAACTTCGAGCCCCTGCTTTGACACTCTATGCCTAAGAACTATACCTTCCGTCACAAGAAAATGGCACTTCTCCCAATTGAGAACAAGATTAGTTTCTTCACACCGAGCAAGGACTCTATCAAGGTTTTGCAAGCATACCTCGAAAGAGTTACCAAAGACTGAAAAATCATCCATAAAAATCTCTACTAACTCCTCCACTATGTCATAGAAAATAGTCATCATGCAACGCTAAAAGGTAGCCGGTGCATTACACAATCCAAATGGCATACGCTTGAAAGCGTATGTACCGTAAGGGCATGTGAATGTAGTCTTCTCCTGATCTTGAGGATCTATTGCAATTTGATTGTATTCGGAATACCCATCAAGAAAGCAATAATATTCCTGCCCGGCTAAACGATCCAACATCTGATCAATGAAAGGGATTGGATAATGGTCTTTCCTCGTAGCATCATTTAGTTTTCGGTAATCCATGCAAATACGCCACCCAGTCACAGTTCTTGTAGGAATCAACTCATTATTATCATTTGTGATCACGGTCATACCCCCTTTGTTGGAACACACTGTACTGGACTAACCCACGTACTATCAGAAATAGGGTAAACAATGCCCGAATCTAACCACTTAATTACCTCTTTCCTTACTACTTCTTTCATCACCGGATTCAAGGGTCATTGGTGTTGCACACTCGGCTTATGCCCTTCCTCCATGTAAATTTTAAGAATGCATAGACCCGGATTAATACCATGGATGTCAGACATCTGTCAACCAATAGCCTTCTTTCTTCGTTTGAGTATCAACAATGCCGCATCAACTTGTTCCTTTGACAAATTTGCTGCAAGAATAATAGGAAGGGTCTCATTGTCACCTAAGAAAGCATATTGAAGATGAGATGGAAGTTTCTTCAATTCAAGCTTCGGTGCCTCCTCAATTGATGGCTTGGTTGGAGGACCGAGTGGACGATTTAAAGGTTCCCATCCACCCTCTTTAGCATAGATACCCATAAGATCAAGAACCTGCACCATTTCACTAGCTTCCGCATCACGAAAAATATATTGCCCCATCAAAACTTTTTCCAACGGATCTGCAGACAAAGTGTGGATGCCTTCAGCCGCCAAATCTATAGTTGTAATAGCTGACAAGTTCTCATAAATTTCTGGTAGCTTCAAAGCCCTATATACATCAAAGACCTCAACCTTATCATGAGCTCGCATAGTTAGTTTCCCGGCTTCTATATCAATGATCGCACCTCCTGTGGCCAAAAACGGATGCCCCAAAATAAATGGGACTTCCGGGTCAGGCTCAAAATTTAGCACCACAAAATCAACTGAAAAGATCAACGAACCCACTTGAACCAGAACATCCTCAACAATACCATCAGGTCTAGTCACAGATCGATCTGCAAACTGCAAAATAATAGTAGTAGGCTTAGGACGACCCAAACCCAACTCCTTGAAAACCGAAGTAGGCATCAGATTTATACTAGCCCTCAAATCACATAATCCACGAGCACAGACACGATCTCCCAAAAATATTTTCACAGTGAATTTTCCAGGATCCTTCAGCTTGGTAGGTAACCGGTTTTGAATGTGAGAACTACACTCCTCAGTCAGTGCAACTGTGGCATACTCTGTCAATCTACTCTTGTTTGCCACAATATCTTTCACAAACTTAGCATACTTTGGAATACCCTACAAGATATCCACAAGAGGCAAATTAATGTGAATTGTTTAAGTAGTTCAATGAACTTACCAAAGCATTCATCTTCCTTCTTCTTCTTGAACTTCTGAGGAAAAGGAGGAGGCAACTTTACACTATGGATCACTTTATCATCTTTGAAACTTTTGGCAGACTCAACTTACTCGTCTTCAATCACCACTACTTTCGGCTCCAATTCCTTTGCTGGTGGAACTGTATCCTCTAGTTGTTTACCACTGCGAGTGAAAATAGCATTCACCTGCTTTGGATTAGGCTCGGTATTACCTGGAAGACCTCCTTGGGGCCTTATATTTTGTGCATTAGCTAACTGACCAATTTGCTTCTCCAAATTCTGAGTAGCCAACTGATTGTTCCTCACATCTGCTGCCAGCTTAGCTTGCTCTGCCATAATCTGCTTTAACATATCTTCCACGCTTATATCTCCAGACTTAGCACCCACTTGATTTCTTTGACCCTGTTGTTGGTTGTATTATGGTGCATATCCTTGAGGCCTATATTGATTCTGATTACCTCCCCAAGATAAATTTGGGTGATTTTTCCACCCAGCATTATAAGTATTTTCGTAATTTTGTGCTCCAGCTCCTCTTTGGGCATTACCAACAAAATTTATGAAATTCAGATTTGCACTGCACAACTCGCTGGTATGATCCTCGTTTCCACATACACTACACATCACAGAAACCTGTTGCTGTATAGCATTTACAGGAGCTTGTTGCTGCCCCAAATTCAAACTACTGAAGTGATTGTTCATCATGTTTGCATAGCTGAAATTTGGGCAGATAATGCCGTGACTGCATCCACATCTAGTTTCCCAGCAACCTTCTTTGCAGAATTCCTAGAATTATCACCATGCCAGTCTGGATTTCCCTGCGAAATATGATTCAACAGAGCATATAATTCATCATAAGTCTTCTCTAAATCTTGTCCACCTGCAGCTGAATCAAGTAGAATTTTAGTGTTGGGGTCGAGAGCCTCAATGAAAGTATGCACCAACACTTCATTAGCTTGGTGGTGATGAGGACAATCCCTCAACATGGATTTGAATCAGTTCCAAGCTTGGTACAAATTCTCATTATCTCTCTGCCTGAAACTCAATATCTCACTCCTCAGCTTTACTGTCTTTCCAGACGAAAAGAACCTTATCAAGAGTTTCCGAGCAAGATCATCCCAAGTAGTGATAGAATTAGCCGGCTCTGCATCTAACCACCTTTTTGCTTCCCCCAATAGAGAAAAGGGGAACAAAGTAAGTCTCAAATAATCCGAAGACACACCCACAGGAATATATGTGTCACTGATCTCCAGAAAATTACGGATATGCCTCTGCGGGTCCTCATGAGCAAGACCTGTAAAATGTCCACTTGAGTGCAAGAGTTACACCATGTTCTGTTTAAGCTTAAATCTACCTCCAGCCTTTGGTTTGAGAATACTGGAGGTCACATTAGTGGCGAGTGGGATTGCCACATCGCGAACTATGCTAGCTGCCATTAATTCCGGCTCACGTCTCTCCGCAACTAGTTCTTCAATTCTTATGGGATTACCCCATATGCCTTCGCCAGCCAGTTCGATTTGCGGGATTGGGTAATCTGCAGCCTGTCTCCTCAATCTATGGAAATATCTTTCAGGTTCAGACTGTGGGGCTACCGAATCTTTGTTCCTTGCCAGTGTTCAGATGAAGTAAGCCTGCAAAATAGAACAGCAAAGATCAAGTTGTCAACACTTAGCTGAAAATTAAAGTAAAAACATCAATAATTGAAATCTATCTATTTGAAAGTCCCCAGCAATGGCGCCAAAAACTCGTTGCGACCCAGCTATACACGCAAGTGTACATGATCGTTCAAGTAATAAAGTGGCTCCTTTAAAAGAGCCGGATATCGAACCCAAGGGACTTTCATCAACAGAAATCAATTCTAGACGTCAAACAATAATTAAAACTAGTGTTGCGAAAAGGGAAAGGGATTTGGTACTAAAAATTTAATGATTGCGGACTATGAACTCCTATCTTCGCTACCGTAACTTTAATTTTCGCAAATATGCTTGAAAAATCAATAAAAAGTGAATTCCCAGTGCTGCCTCCCAGAATTAAATTTTCACCAAAAAGGGGCGTGCCAGGCCCTTAATTTTTGATTTTCTTCTGTCGTTGACTTTTCTTTGCGGATTTGGTAGGATTCTTCAAGTTCAACTCTTTGGCTTGCCTCTTATCTCCAATATCCTTTGCTCGTAGCTTCTCCAAGCCTCGCTTTCCACGCCAAAAATGCTCCAAATAGTCACAAATTCTACCTACAAGGGTCTAATCACATTGGTTAGCACAATATCACATATTCCATCAAAACCATATGAAATACATACGTATTTTTCTCAAAACTAAGGTAAAAATTAGTTAAAGTCGACACTAAGGCATATAAACACGCCTTAGATCATCTACCATGAACTGCAGCCCCATAGACCAATTCATATAGTCTGTCCTTGTTTTTTCTGCACGTGTTCTCACCATCTATGAGATAAAGAGTGAAAGAGGTCAGATACCAATTTGGATTACTAGATACCAATTGGAATCAAGTAATAGCATGAACGAAAGAAGAAATTTAGTTTTACTAATGTCTTGTAGCCTCTCGAAGAAAAGTCAGATGTCTCTGTACCATTCCATAAGACTCTACTAGACATGTCATTGTATGATAAGATCAGCTAAGGCTCTGATACCAACTTTTTCATGACCCAAATGGGTGTGAGTGGCACCCACACTAACCCTATGATGGGAGAACCATCTAACCCAAGCCTTACACCTATTAAATTAATCGATTAAGACAAAATAACAATGAATCTCAAATCATATAACACAAGCCTTACACCCATTTAGTTAATCAATTAAGACAAAATAACAATGAATCTCAAATTAAATAGCAAATATCTCAAAAGGCAATAATTAATAAATGGGAAATTACTATCTATTACATTCCCAAGACCCGAAAGTCAGCGTACAAGGATGCTAATCCAAAACAAGTATCTAAGAATAATCCACAAACAACTAAGTGAATAAATCCAGTGTCTAAAAAAAATGCAAAAAGAACTACAAAAACCCATGGCAGCCTAAAATGCAAGTAGCTCACCCACAGATAGAATTAGTTGGTACAACTAGAGATAAGGTCGTGTCTTAGTGTCTGGAACACAATCGGCATTCAATAAAAGAAGAGCACGGGATAGTATCAGTACAAACTACTATGTAGTGATAGGCATCATTGGCCAACTCAATTTATCAACAAGTATAAATCATAAAATCAAATAACAAGTAAATAGGCCATCAACACATAGCAAGTACTTTTCTTAATCAATAATCACTTCAATCAAGTAAACAGTGTCAACAAACAAGCCATGTAAGCCAACAACAATTATATTTCATAACAATTAGGAATTCACAACCTTAGTAATCACATCATAACATGGATCTATGTCCATATCAATCTTACATATATATTGTTTTTACTTTCATTATCATCTAATATATCATACTAACTCTCATCATAAGTCTAATATGTACACACATGCTAAGAGATTTATTTCTATCCAACTAGTCATGAGGGTATGCCCCAGGGTCCAGGCATTATACCAAAGTGGTACTCGATCTACAATAGTAATAGAAATATCATACCAGTATGGTTCCCAATCCATTAACTAATATTGTACCGACATGGTACCCAATTCATAATAATTACATCACTTATATTTCCACTTTTACTATCTCTCAAGATATGTCTCAATGTGCACCCAATTTTATAAGTATACTTCGAAATCAAATCTCTAATTAAATAGTTCATCAATCAATAGCTTAGTTATTTAAGAATAAACAAACCAATAATCATCATCCATAAGCATGTACGAAGACCAATAAACAAGTAATTTAATTTAGAAGTATATAAGCAACCAAATTATGTATAAACTCTATTTAAACCATTACCTACCTCGAGTCACAATGGCACCTACTTTAACCCACCAGTAGGTAAGTCGATCCATAGCCCAAAATGGTAAGTAACGGGCTAACAGGCGGAACATAGAGAAAAAGGTCACAATAGCAATAATAATCAACGAGAATAGGGAAAACATATACATCTATGCATACTACACAACATAGGAAAGAAGAAAAATAAAAAATGGATCCCCAAGACCAGAAAGGTCAATACAAGAGCCACTAAGATAAAAAGAGTACTAGACAGCATCAAAATATACATCATAGTCTCAGAATATACAAAATAAATGAGTCTTATATTGGTGGCTGGTTCAGTCGCTTTCGATAACTCAGATTGACGGGTAGGGTGATAGCATAATCGTATGATTGATTTAGAGTCGGCCACTGATAAATGGCCTTTGGTTCTTCAAACGGGTATGCTAGAAAGGATGTTTGAAATTTTACTTGGATCAGACATGTATAACGTGTTTTCCAAGTAAATATTTGATTATTTTTTTTGAAGAAGCCTAAAGATTTCTCTGTCTTATTTAGGACTGGATAACTTTTAGGTTATTACGCCTCTTGGGACCATAATAAATAAGGAGAAGTTAACTGTTGCCTCTAAAAGGGCCCGGATACTACCTAAACTAGTGCAAGGTAGTATTCCTAAGGAAGCTCGCGTAGCAATAGGGAATCCATCTAGTATTTACGAAAGAAAACTGGTGTTGGGGGTCCCACTAAGGTGAATGTTATTGAACCCAAATGTGAAAAGCCATACAAAGATTAAAAAAAAATAAGAGAATACTAAAGATCGAGCCATAGAATTTCTCAATTCTAACACAAGGTACTTATTAGATTGAATGTACTTATTCGATCTAATAGAATTATTTTTTCCATATCAGGAAGAATACCAATCCAAGCCACTTCATGAATAAAATGTGACCAATTAATCAACCAACAAAACCACTTATTACAAATAAGATCTTATTATTGCATCAAAAGAGATAAATGTTGACTAATTTGGCTAACATTGAACTTGGTAAAATGAAATGGTTGAATAATTGAAAAATGAGATTATTCAGGAATACACATTGAATGCTGACATTACGCCTTGAATTTCTTATAGTAGATCCATAATCAAAAAAGATTTGTGATTATTCCAGAAGAAAAGAAATAAAAGATATGGTAGAACTAGGATAGTTATTGTATGAGGTCTACCCAATTCTAGATGCAGAGGCGCATAGTATATTGATATGAATATCATGAGTTGTCCTATAATAAAATCAGTTGTTGCTGATACCTTTTACTCTGTTCCTTCTTCCATAACCAGAGCTTGGAGAATGAAGAGATAAGAGGGCCCTATGGAGAATGTGGTCAGAAATTCATAATAGAGTTCAACTACAATGAATAATTGATTATCTTCATGCATAAGGTTACTAGATTACCTAGTAGAAAAAATTGAAAAATCATCACAAACCCTCCTTATTTCTTTTCTATTGTAATTTTCGGATTATTATATGATGATTTTTTCACTTTCCATATATAGAAAATAAATAGAAAGAGATAGACTAGAAATGGCATCTGTTATATCAATGAGACCAAAGATAGTGAATACCTTGAGTCGTAAGGCATTGAGTATAGGGAGCTTGACCTTACTTTTAGTTTTGGAGCGACCATTGGCCTTGTACATTTAGTCCTTAACCAACATGATGATTCAACTTGATATTTTTGACCCTATAAGGATTTTTGCTAGTCTTGACGCTGGGTATACATCATTGGAGTAGATTTGAGGTCATCAATTTGAGAATAGTGGGTTGCGTGGCATTCAAGATTAGGTGCTGAGATATGAGTCTAAGAGGGCTACTTTATATTCTAAGGATATTTTGATATTCGACAGTCACATTTGTGTTTTAAGGGTAGGAGGTTTGATTCAGTTGATACTCAAGGAGGCTCATAGCTTCAGGTATTCTATTCACCCAAGGACAACGAAGATGTATAGAGATTTAAGACAACATTGTTGGTGGAGAGGTATGAGGAGAGAAGTAGAGAATTTCAGAGCTCAGTGTTCGTATTATTAGCAGGTGAAGGTTGAGCATCTGAGATCAGGTGGTTTGCTTTTGAGGCTACCCATTCTTGAGTGGAAGTAGGAGCGGGTTACTATGGATTTCGTAGGTGGTTTGCCTCGTAATTCCCATGGTTTTGATAACATTTAGGTCATAATATTTTGGTTGACCAAGTCTGCCCATTTCATCCTTATTCAGACTTTCTTTAGTGCCGAAAAATTGGCTTGGATCTATGTTTGAGAGGTAGTTTGACTTCACGGGGTGCCCATGTATATTATCATAGATAGAGGCTCTCAATTCACTTCTAGCTTTTGGAGAGAATTTCAGGAGGAGTTAGGTACCCAGGTCGATCTTAACACTGCTCTCCATCCCAAGACTGATGGATGGTTAGATCAAACTATTCAAGTTTTGGAGGATATGTTTTGCGCATGTGTCTTGGACTTTAGAGGCCAGTGGGATCAGTATTTAGCCTTAGTGGAATTTGCCTATAATAACATCTACCACTCGAGTATTTAGATAGCACAATTTGAGGCGTTGTACAATAGGCATTATCGATCTCCAAATAGTTGGTTTGATACTTCAGAGGCTAGGCCATGAGGTACCGACTTGCTTCGGGAGTCATTGGACAGAGTTCGGGTGATTCAGGATAGGCTACGAGCATCTTAGAGTAGGTAAAAGAGTTATGGTGCCCGTAGGATTCGTGCTTGAAGTTTGGAGTTGGTGACCAGGTTTTCCTATGAGTGTTGCCCATGAAGGACGTGATGAGGTTCGGGAAAAGTGGCAACCTCAGCCCCAAGTATATCGAGCCATTTAAGATCCTTCAGATAGTTGGAGAGGTAGCTTATGAGTTGGCCTTGCCCCTGACCTTTTCATTCTTTCATCTAGATTTTTATGTATCTATGTTATAGTGATACATTCTGAATAAGTCTCATGTGCATCGGTGGGACTCAATTCAGTTAGATGACAGGTTGACCTTTGTAGAGGAGTCAGTTTCTATGCTAGCCAGAGATGTCAAATGGTTGCGTTCTAGAGATATTCTTGTGGTTAAGGTTCAGAGGAGACACCATCCGGTTGAGGAGGCTACCTGGAAGACCAACCGTGATATGCTAACTCAGTATCATCACCTGTTTGAGCATCCAGGTACTTCTTAATGCATTACTTTTGTGGATGAAAGTCCTTTTAGTTGTGGATGTTGTAATGACCTCTAGATCATTTTAAGAATTTTTGTGCCTTTTCTATTTTTCGAGCTTTTCTATAACTTCCCCAAGTTATTTATGACTTTTTGGGACTGACAGCTTAGTTACCGGGCAGTTCGTTAGGTTTTTAGAGCCATTTATTTGTTTTGGTACTTTTGATGTTATTAAAATGATCTTAGGCCAAAATTTAGGTAAATGTCCTTGAATGCTAATCCTTACTATTCAGTTAGCTTTGGAATATTAATTTTAGGCTAGGGGGACCCCTAGTCCAAGTCCCGAGGCTTTCGAACTAATTTTAGGCAATTGGGTGGATTTTGGCAAAATAAAACCTTGGGTGTGGGACCTATATTCTATCCAAACGACCTCGAATGGGAATTTTGGTGGTTTTGTTGGGTCCAGAATACCGAATTTGGTAGGGTAGCATAGTTTATTTGCATGCAGAGGTTCCAAATAAATCTCGAGCACCAGGTTGGAGTCCATTGGGACTTAGCAAACTTGGTTGGTGCCAAGTTGTTGGTGCAGCCGCTATAGCGACTGAGGATCGCTTGTAAGGTAGCTGTTTCAATGGCCAAGAAGCCACTTAATCTGAAGTTGGATAGCTTGGCAGGGTCTGCTAATACGTCTCTCTTGGTGCTTAAGTGGTGACCGCTAAAGCGGCGGCCATCGCTGGGGGTTTATGTATTTCTCATCCCTCAAATTTCAGCTTTCATTTGTTAGTATAAAATCTCCATTAGAGACCTTGGAAGCTTGAAATCAGTAGCAAGATCTTAAATTGGAACTGGAATTGAGTTTAAAGCATTATAGTGATCTATTCCTCGTCATTATTTTGGGAGTTTCCGATTTATTTTTCGTTGATTCATAGAGTAATACTTTATTTTATCTCTTAGTGTGGGGCTATTTTGGGGCCGTTTTGAGCTCGAATCACACTCAATTTTAGGGTAAATAATCCTTGAGCTGAGAGGGACGCTGTGATGGTTTTAATTTCATGATTCTACAAGTGAGCCCCCACATTGGGATTTTAGCTCGATTTCTTACCCAGAACGTATTTTTGCAATATGGGTATAAATATTCTCCCTTTGACATATAAAACATTATTTTGATAGCATGGCAGCGTCGGAGGCTTCTCGAAAGGTAAAAGCTCCATTGTAAAGATTCTAGTATGCTTTCGGCGGCGTTTAGGTAAGCTAGGCATACCTTCTACTAAACTTTGCTTTATTACGGTATTAGTGTGATATTGTGCTAGCTGTGGGTGGGTTCTTATGGCTCGAATTCTCATTTAGTGTATTTTCTGCTTATTTTAGCTGGTTAGGGACCGTTTGGGTAGATTTCGGCCTGGTTTCCCTTATATTGGTCTATGATTATCCTTTAGGACTATAATCAACCCATTTAGTGCCTTAGGATGGGATTGAGAAGACTTAGCTTAGGTTTGTGTAGGTGTTCGCCTTAGAATGAGTTTTTGGGACTTGTAGTAAGCCCTACCTCTACTTTTTAAGATAGGATGCCCAGAATTGCTTCCCTTTTACCTAAATAGTCGCTTAACCACTTTTTAGTTTATTACTTAGACTTTGGGTTAACTCTTAGTTAGCATAATTACCCGGGTAGAGTAGTGGTTGACTTTAAATCGCATTTTCTAACGTAATACTCAGAACCCGCTCCTTCTCAACGGATTTGGGTGCCTAAGATTTGAACTTATGATTAAATAGATTTGAGATGGGCTATGACCCTGGGATATTACTCTTAGCTTACTTAATAGTTTGGGTTTGAGTCCGACACCTAGCACATCATAATTATTTATCAGTTCGAGTTTGAGTCCGGCATTTGCTCTATGGTTATTATTTATTAGTTTCAGTTCAAGTCTGACATTTACTATAATGATATTATTCATCAGTTCCAGTATGAGTCCAACATTTATTATTTGTACTATTACTGATATGGGGTTGGGTATTTCTGAAAGGTTCGGTGAGGTTTTGTGGTTATAGCTGGAATAGGAGTATAAGGTACACATATCGTACGTTTGGCTCGCTTTACCTTCTTTATCATTATATTTTGTTCTTAATATAATATTACTCTTTGTTTGAATCCACCCTACTTATGGGGGCTCGGTCGGGTTTTTATTCTTTTTGTGTATGCCTTCTGGGCTTATGGGGGCCTACTTAATTTATACTTAGACTATTATTTCTGCTTTCGAGTTATTAGTCTCCTGCCTAATCGCATTAGCTTATTATTTCTGTTCCTACCCGTTTATTACTTACTTTAGTTTAATTACTCGCACTTTATTTATACTTTTACTGTAATTTAGCTCAGACGGCCTATGATGCCTACTGAGTACCCATGGATTTGGTACTCATACTATACTTCTGCATCTTTTCCTTGATGTAGATCCTAGTATGAGTCACCGCCGTTGATGACATCCTTGGGTTATGTTGTTGTTTAGAGACTGGTGAGCTTTTAGAGTCCTAGTAGAACATCTTTCACAATCCCTGGAGAAGGGTTCACTAGTAAGGGATAAGTCATTCGACTCATTCACATCCAAATCATGAATGTTTGGAATCCATATTATGCAAGGAGACATTGCTTTTGCTAATTCGAATTGACGGGTGATATAAAATCGGTCTATTTTCGGCATCATATCTACAGTTAGCCCATTCATCCTAGTTACCAGTTCCAACTCCGTATCAACGTCACGAACGATATCGTTACTAGCATCAAGATTGTCGCTATCACCAATATCATCACTATCATCAATATCGATCACATCAAGAAGAAAACCTTTAGGCTTGTTATCTAAGAACCTATTTAGAAATACCGTAATGAAAGGAACATAGGAGGAAGATATGAAGAGCATAATTGGTTCCACTTGGTATGTTAAAATTTGTTTGCAACTGTTGACGCCTAATTTTTGCCCTCCACTATTTAATTTAATCCTTGAGTTTCTTCAATTTTGAATGAATCAAAAATATTTATTTTACCTGAATAAAGGCTTCCGAAAGTATTTATTTGGGTTCATTTTGTCATTTAAGTGACGATAACATAAATTTTGTTACTTAAAATATTTATTTCACCCAAAATCGTCTTTCAATCAAGAACTGTTTCGAAAATTAACTCGAATGAGTAAATCTTGATATAACTGTGATTTGTTCTTAAAAATAAATTATTTGGGAAGACATTTATTTGATCCCATTAAATCAAGAAGCTCAGAATTAAATTAGACATTAATTCATCTAAGTTTTTGGCTCAATTTGGTCAATTTATCGAGATTAGGCCTTAGTTGAAGTCAAATAAGTACAATTGCAACACAATTGGTCCATTGACTCTCAATTTGGCTACATTATTAATAATTTGACTACTTCCTATATGAATTTGGCTATTATTAAAATAGCCTAATCCTATTCCCTATTTAATTTCAACTGACTCAGCCCACTTATTCCTATACCCAAATCGGCCCACACCCCTTTCTTAACCTTTCTTCCCCAATTAACCTGACAAAACACAACAACAACAACGTACAGCCTCACAATACCGAACGAACCCTAACCTTATCCCTCTAAGCTGACCCTCAATTCCTCTTCTCCACATTTTGATTCGTACAGAAGAGTGTACGAGGCACGAGCTCTCGTACAATCGAAGCTTCCTAGCAACGATACTATACACCTAATTCGAATTTCAAATTTTGTCAAGTGTTCTTCCCCAATAAATCCTCGAATCTTATATAAGTTTGCCACTCCCTCGCCTCTCATTCGCTCATCGTACGAGCAAGGAAGGAGACGCGTCAATCTCCATCAATTTCCTCAAAATCGATCACAGTCACACGATTTTGCAAATTCCCCTCATCCCACATCGATTCTTCTCTCAAAAAATCCCCAAATTTATTTCCTATATAAACCCTATCCACTCCACTATTTAGGGGGGGGGGGGTTGGATGGAACCCTCAAAGAGCTAGAATTCTCTTACTCGGTTAGGATTTGGACGTTTGTCCCCAGCCTGGAGTTGTGAGAATTTTGGCTTAGTTTTGATTTTTTTCTTGTCGTTCTCGAGTTAAGGAAAGTGGTGAGGTCATCGATCGTTAATTCATCGTCCCAGTTCGCTGCCTAGAACCAGGTAATCCCGCTCTTTCTCATCATTTTTGTGTTGACTTATTGAAACTTGTGAAGATTAACTTTACTTCTATGTAGTGTTGAGTAGTAGTTCTTCGTTATCTTATTCAAACTCAGCATGATTTTGCTTCAATAACTTCCTTTATGCTTATGTTTTTGGTCATTTGGTCCTAATCTCTGCTAAAACTTATTTAGCTACTGATAAGTCATGAGTATTGGTGAAATACATTGTCATTATCGGAGATCTTTTAGCTTACTGTATCGATCATCTCTTTTGTTTAAATTTTATTGTGTTATGTTTAGTGAAGCTTTAGTTTCAGAATGTTGTGTAGTCATAATTTCCATGTTCTTAAGCACCTTATCGTATATTCATTGTTGAGAAAAGCTCATTATGTGTCGCACCTCCCTCATCCTGTAGTTTCCCGTTTTAACCTATTAACAACTATGTGATCACATATAACCTTGCTTTATTAGCCTCTGAATTATCTCTCGTATGCTTGCTTTTCTGTTTGATTGGAATTTAATAGTCTATTCATGTCGTCATTCCGGTTGGTTTCGGAGTATGTTTTGAATAATTGGTTTAAAGTTGGATCTCCCGTTGTGATAGCTGAATCGTCTTGTTTGTTGTGTTACCTTACAATGCCTCTCTTGGGGCCAAATCATGAGGTGCTAAAAATAGTTGATAACGTGTTGATATTACACTTTTTAGTAACATGATAGCTTTGCTTTTGTTTAAATAGCTATTGAAAGGGGAAGGTTGTTTGAATGTTGAATT
The DNA here is from genome assembly GCA_031232105.1 of Capsicum rhomboideum. Lineage (NCBI taxonomy): Eukaryota > Viridiplantae > Streptophyta > Magnoliopsida > Solanales > Solanaceae > Capsicum > Capsicum rhomboideum. The sequence goes on from CP124714.1 coordinate 49,998,564, forward strand.
CTTTTGTGTTAGCAATGTTTTAACATATAGGTCTGCCTCCTTTAGAGTTGCTAAAGTAAATATGAATCATTAAATGTGGATCTCTGTTGAAGTGATTTTAATTTCCTCCTATATTTTGCTAATTATTTTCCCTTTCTTCTTATACATGAACTCATCTCCATCGCGAGTCCATTTGGACTCCCATCTCCCTTCGCATCTTCCAATAGGGCCAAGCCCCGAATTCAAGTCAAAATTTCATGCCCAAGTCCCAAAGTGGACCAAAACCATGAAGCACAAGATCGTATACGCAGATGATACAGCAGTATACCAGTGATATACAGTGAAAGACAGGAAAGGGAAGCAAGTATGCAGATTTTGGAAGCTAATATACAGGTTTTCATGCTAGTATACAGCGTATACAACCAAAAATGTGGAGAAAAAAAGGCCAATATGCAGTCAGTTTACAGTTGGTATACATGCAGGAAAATGGACCAAAGTCCAAATTTGAACTGCTTTGAAAATGGGCCAAAAGAGGCCCAAATATCAACTTTCTCTTTATTCTATTTATATTTGATGATTTGTTTGTAATTAGCTCTAATTTAATTTAATTAATCTAGATGAATCTTCGGGGAGCAAGTTTATATTGAAATTATTCATCTTTTGGTCATTTAATATTTTTAAATTTGCTCTATTTAGGCAAACTTATGCTCGTAGAATAACTTGGGGAATTTTCTATATCCCTTCATAGTTATTAAGTAGCTTAAATACACGTTTAGTAATTGGGTTAACAATTTAACTCAAAAAACTTGACTCGAATAAGATTGTTAAAGTTAGAATTTTATTGAAACTTTGACATTTAGTTTATTTCATTAGTTTGGAATAAAATGAATGGACAAGTTTTGATATATTCTATTTGTTTTATTAAAAGTTTTCAAAATTAGCCAAATAAGTTTAATCCGTCGGGAACCACACTTTGTGAATTTTCAAAAGTGCCTAACACCTTCTTTCGAATTTACTTGAACCCTTACCTAGACTCTATTTTTTTATTAAAGATTTTCTTTAAAAATTACCTTTTGAAATGGTTTCTTAATTCTCCTAAAATTAAGTGGCGACTCTAAATTATTTTTCAAATAAAATCAGATAGGCATTTTAGCCACGAAGTTATGAAGGCTTTTGAATTTTTTTCAAAAAACGATCGTAACAGAATGGCGACTCTGTTGGGGATTCCTCTAGGTTCTAACCATAAAGACTTTATTTGTTTGGCTGATATTTGTATTAATTGTTACTTTTTGCAATTATGTGTTTAAATTTTTGCAATTATAAACTGTTGCATTTCATGGCATTTTCCGTAATTCCTGGCAAAGCATTAGGCATTAGGAAAAATAGCGGTTATGTGGGTGTCTGCATCCGCCCTTCCGTACAACACCTTAACTTTCTTTGAACCACCAAGTGAGTAGTTGATTCAAGTCGGTCAATAGTTACTTGGTGTGTTACCCCAAAACGTCCATTCGGGTTCCCAGTCAATTTGAACAAACCACTTTAGTCAACTAGGTTAGAGCGAAACCAAATCCTGAGAATAGGCATTTTTTGACCTATGAGACCCGGTACCCCATGGGTATCGGGCCTATTAGAAGACCACCTTGCGTCTATTGGCCACGAGTCAATAACAGACGATCATCCCTTACGTGTTTAAATTGAAGGATATAATGTCGGATTGTACGGACCATTGTCCCTTGGGGTTGAGGGTTTTATTTAGATAGTTTCTTTTATTGTAGTCAAAAGAAGATCTTCATTCGAAAGGTGTTCAAAAATTTCAAGAAGATCAAAATCGAAGGACCTCCAAGGCAGTTTAGTTTAGGTTTGTTCCCCTGCGTGGGATTGATATCATTTATTTCCCCGTTCCCCTCATTTTGTATCCCCATTTGATTTATCCAAAAAGTTTGAATAAAATATTTTGGGGGCAATGGAACGTCTTACAAACGGCATGTATATCCTTCAAACGCTAGGCTTACCTTTGCCTTAAAAGATCACATGTATGCTAGGACGCGTTAAAACTCATTAATGTGCTAAGTGTTCCATTATTTGCTTTGTACGTATTTGCTTGATTTGTGTATTTAACATATGTTTTGCTTTAAACAAGACTAGTCCATTATTCTATTTCGAAGTCTTAGAGTGTCATTAGGCATACAAAATTAAAATCCGACTCTTCCTATAGTACTCTTCAAAGTCCATCGACCAAAAAAAAAAAAAACTTCCAATTTGCCCAAGTTTTATTCAAAATCAATTAGGTCATTGTCCAATTCACATTGACCACGTAGCTCTCTCGCACTTAATTATAGCTAAAGTTACCCAAATATTCTATTAACTATAAAAAACTTTGCTATCTTCAAAAGAAATTTCCAAATAAGCCTTTTTATAAGCAAACACCCTATTTCTTCAAATCACTTAGTTCACTCTGTTCAAATTTCAAAGTTCGTCAAATGGTCAAAATTCTGATCATTTAATCAATTTCCAAAAAGTGTCTAATTTTTTGAATTTTGGACTAATCTGTTTCGAGCCAAGCAAATGTTATTTGTTCCATATATTACTTTGATTAATTATTACGAGCAATAAACTAACTTTTACATCTACCAGTGTTCTTCTTTCTTTTAAGAGAGAGGCTGATTTGTGCTGGTAATCAAACTTGTTAGCTTCACAAAGGCTAAAAGCAAATCAGTTTCAAGTAATCGCTGGCAGAACATCATATTTCACACGGCCTAAGGTCAATAAAGCAACTACAGATTCATCAGCTCTTACTTGGGCTAACAGAAAGACTCGTTCAACAATGGATCCTCGTTTGATCATCACAAACACTTTATCTGAATCGGTTCCCACCTTGTCTATTACAATGGAACCTGGTGCCTCAATAGGAAGAGAAATAACTCCAGAGGTCGTTGCTGGTATGGAACAACAAATTTCCAAACTAAGGCTTATGGTGATGCAGAGCAGGACACCTTCTCAGACTCCCCCAAACATGACCCTGCCTCCTGATGCTCGACGAAAAGGGCCTATGTTTCCAACATCATAAGGAGATGATCAGGGAGGTCATTTCACCACTTCTCAAAATGCTAATGTTTCCCAGAATTCTCCTTTTGGGTACATATTTGCTCCTCCAAAGGTTCAGAACATATCACTATCACACTATGCTTCGCCAGTGTACACTTACCACTACCGTCCCGTCAGCGACATAGACTCAAGGTCTCTACCGCCTAGATGTTGATCGTTATGTTGAAACTAAAAATGATCCAAAGGTGTGCAATGATGATGCGGTGAATAGAAAGTTCAAGATCTTAGAGAATGCTATGAGAAACCTCCAGGGGCTCAGAAGTAACCAAAGTGTGAAGTATGAAGAGTTGTGTACATTTCTCGAAATTGAGTTGCCTTTTGGTTACAAGATCCCAAAGTTTGAGAAATTTGAAGGGTCCGGTAATCCCTTCTTTCATCTGAAAACTTATTGTGAAAAGTTGATTGGTGTGGGCAAAAATAAAGGAATAAGGGTCAAACTATTTAGTCAAAGCTTGAGTGGAAAGGCTTTAGAATGGTACGCTAAACAGGATGTGACCAAATGGCGCACTTGGGATGACTTGGCAAATGCTTTTGTGGATCACTACAAGTTTCATATCGAAATTATTCCTGACAGAATCTCTATCACAAAACTAAAGCAAAAAATCAAATGAAGGTTTTCGTGAATACGCCATACGGTGGAGAGAAGAGGCAACCAGGGTACATCCTCCTATAGAGGAAGCTGAAATGATCAGTTACTCCATCCATGTCCTTAATCCAGAATATTTTGTTCGTATGGTGACGATGGCTGGAAAAATATTTGCTGAAATTGTCAAGACTGGAGAAATAATTGAGGATGGCCTCAAGACAGGAAGGATAATAAATTTGACAGAGATGCAATCCACACATAAGGTCTTCCATACTGGCTCTTTCGGAAATGCAAAGAAAAAAGAGAAAGAAGTTATGGGAGTGATGACTCAAGGAGGTACCTTTCACCGCAAGCGATCTCCACGATACCAGCCCAATAATCAGCATGCTCCGTATTCGGTCTACAATGTCCAGGCAACATATCATGCTCAACCTTCACCATGAAACTACCAAAACAATGCACCTCGTGCCAACCATGAAAGAAAATCGCCTAGGGTCTTCACGCCGCTGGCTGAACCATTGACTTAATTCTATGAAAGGTTGAAAGAAGCAGGGATACTTTGTCCAATGGAGGCAAAGCCTGTGAACACTTCTGCTACTTGGTATGATCCAAATAAGCAATGCGCTTACCACTCTGGAGTTGTTGGACATGATATCGAGAAATGTATCACTCTCAAGCACAAAATCCAAGACCTGATTGACAACAAGGTGATAACAATAGTAGAAGCTCCAGCAAATGTGAACAACAATCCATTGCCCAATCACAAGAAGTAGTCATTGGCATTATCAGTCGCAAAGAAGAGTGAAGTTTCCTCAAAGGTGCACTTTTGGCGTTCTTCTATCTTGCATTTTGAAGTTATTGTTTCCTTTTCTTGTAATCGTACTTTATAATTTTTATTTCATTGTAGTCGCACTTTGTCACTTTATTTCTTTGTAATAGCACTTTATGGTTTGATTTCCTTGTAATCACACTTTTAGTTGTAATGAACTACGTTCAACCTGATTTCTCTTATGAAATACGTAGGCGGCCAATATTTAGCTTCGGTCACATTATCAAAAATATCATTATCCGTTTTGCTTTGTTGGAACTACGTTTGACCTGATTCCTAATCCAATGGGATACGTAGGCGCCACAATGGCTCAGTCATATCACTCCAGGAAATGAAAACTGGGGCAGAATTTTTGAGAAGGATCCCAAAAATTCTACAAGATAATATCTCTCTTACATATCAAGCCTAAAGATTTCATCAAAGTATGAAACTAGGGCAGAATTTTGAGGAGGGACCTCAAAATTCTACGAGGAGTAACATCAAAATTATAAGAGGTCTTCTTTTCTCTACTGGGACAAACATTCCACCAGGATAGCATTCCAAGACCAAGCGAGTTTGTAAATCCAAGCACGGGAAGGAGCATCAGGAGAGCAAGGCAAAGCCAACACAATCAGTCTCTCAAAACTAAGAATTTTTCTTTGGATGCAGGGACAATGAAGTTACAAAGTTGACAATGTTAAGCATGACAAAGGGCATTACCAGACCCACCATGGCCTTGCCATAATAATCCAGAAAACTTCTCTTCTCCCTTTTTCTCTTGATTTATATCTCTATTACTTCATTTTGATCTCTAACACTTTCCCTGATTTTTGTAAGGAAATGGTCGAGCATAATGACTAAGATATGGAGATATTATCCAGATCACTATCTCCAAGTCATTCTTAGTCAAATAACTTTATCTCCAATCTTATCTTTTGCAATAAGATTATTATGTTATTAATAATTATATTTGAGTTATGCAGGTGACGTTATACAAGACCGCCTCCACGAAATAATGCTAATGCTAATGGATCCTCTCAAAGTTTAAGGATTTAATCCAAAGGATCAGAACATGCACAAGAGGATTCCCGACGCCAAGGATAAATTTCAGGCCTGAACTACGTCTAACGTGATTCTTGTTCCAGCAAGATACGTAGGCAATCCTACATAAGGATTCGGTTTTCCCACTGTTTCAAACTCCAGACCCTCAGAGGAAACTGGGGCGTGTCTTTGAAACAGTCGATTATTCTTTTGTACTCTATTTCAATTAAGTGTCTTTTAACTGGAAACAAGGGCAACTTTTTGAAATTTTCCAATGATTTCAAAAATCTCTGTTCAAATTTCAACTTCATAAACGTTCCTTATCAGCAATACCTCCCTTTATAAGATATTCCATCTAAAGTCCCTAATTAACCCCTTAGAATCCCTCTCGACATATTTTTCTGGGATCATAAGCTTTTCGTGGTTACTAGATTGTTATGACTTGTTCAAATGGTTCTATTATGCCAATCTCTTTGTTATTAAACTACGAAGTTTTGTGAGTACAGGTAGGTGCGCTCACCTTTTAAAGAGACGAGTTGGATTGTCACTTCATTCAAAGTTGACATATCTTACTTTATTAGGGTTTTCTACCCCCTAAGAAAACCCCTCCAGATTATCACCCCATTCAGGTGATAAATTTTATTATATTTGGGTCGTCCACCCTTTAAAGAGGACATGCCGGATTGTCACCTCATTCGAGGTAATGTATCTTACTATATTTGGGTTATCCGACCTTTCAAGAGGATATACCGGATTGTCATCTAGTTCGATATGACATATCTTATTATGTTTGGGTCATCCACCCTTTCAAGAGGACATACCAGACCATCACCTCATTCGAGGTGACACATATTATTATATTAGGATTACCCAGCCTATAAGAAGATGCACCAGATCATCATTTCATTTGAGGAGACATTTTATTATGATATGGATTGTCACCTCCTTCAGAGTGGCATGCGATTATGTTATGGACCGTCACCTTTTTCAGAGTGGCATGTTATTATGTTATGGATCGTCACCTCCTTCAGAGTGGCATGTTATTATGTTATGGATCGTCACCTCCTTCAGAGTGACATGCTATTATGTTATGGATCGTTACCTCCTTCAGAGTAGCATGTTATTATGTTATGGATCGTCACCTCCTTTAGCATGACATGTTATTATGTTATGGATTGTCACCTCCTTCAGTGTGACATATTAAAACAAGGTTTGCACGATTGCCCTTACATTGCATTTGCTACTAATAAATTTAGTGCAGGTGATTGTAGGCATATTGAGAAGTCACCCCATTCAAAGTGACCTATTGCAACCAAGATAGGTCATCCGCCTTTCAATGAGACACGTTGGGCCGTCACCCTATTCAAAGTGGCATAAAACATTCAAGATAGGTCGTTCGCCCTTCAAATGAGACACGTTGGTCCATCACCCAGTTCAAAGTGGCATTAAATATTAAAGCTAGGTCATCCACCTTTTAATGAGACACGTTAGGCCATCACCCCGTTCAAAGTGACATGATACATTAAAGATGGGTCGTCCGCCTTTCAATGGGACAAGTTGGGTTGTCACCCCGTTCAAAGTGGCACGATATTTTCAAAATAGGTTGTGCAAATTAAATCATCAACTCTTTCAACATGACATGTTCAAACAGGTTTACACTAAATTATGTTTGTGTCGTGCTGCATTTACAACTAACCATTTTATTTGAGATGTCGTCGAGAGCATCCGAAAGGATAAAATTCTCAAATCAAAACCACAGGTACAGACGACTCCAAAAAGAAGGCAGCACAATGTGGAACTTTTTCTTAACAGCAAACTGGGATGTAGTCTGAAGAGGAATATCAAACTCTTTGGATGCAAGCTGAAGGACGACTTCCACCACTATCAAACCATACCCCTATTAGAAGGCATGTGGATATTTTGGGACAATTTTAGTTTCAGTTTCACCTCTGAGGCATTTCTAAACTAGTATCGGAGGTAACTTTCCTTGTCTTTCAAATTCTGGTGACAACAAGCCTAGAGCTTTAGAAATTATGCTAATGTAACTCTCAGTTATGGGTGTAAGGGTGCCCCACATTCATAATTGAGATAATTACACACCTATTTTCCGTAGCTCATTTTATTTTGTCACTCATCTCAAACTAAAGATCGCCTAAAAATAAAAGACTACCTTTTCTACCGATCGAGTCAAACTACAGGCAGTTTGATTCCCTAAGTATTGGGATATGTAGGCTGCGCTCTGTGTTGAAAAATCGACTGGTTTCCAACCCCCAACCCTCTTATTCTCCAGTTTTTCGGTCTTTATAAAATTCGAGATCGGGATAACTTATGAATTTTTTGAAAATAGTGCTTAAAGATCAAGCATTGTGAACTACAAGTGGTGTGAATTCTCATATAACCTGAGATATGTAGGAAACCCTATATCAGGGTCCGGCTATAATTCCTTAAAAATCATGCGAGAACCAACCACTTTCAAGAGACGAATTCGTGGTAGGACAAAATTAGGAACGTCAAACTCCCTTTGCCTAGGGTTACTTGCATTAACCCTACCCAAAGGGAGGGGCCAGTTGTTGACACCTAATTTTATCCCTCCACTAGTTAATTTAATCCTTGAGTTTCTTTAATTTTGAATGAATCAAAAATATTTATTTTATCTGAATAAAGGCTTTCAAAAGTATTTATTTGGGTTAATTTTGTCATTTAAGTGACGATTGTACATTTTTGTATATCTATATACGAGATCACATAAATTTTGTAACTTAAAATATTTATTTCACCCAAAATTGTCTTTCAATCAAGAACTGTTTCAAAAATTAACTCGAATGAGTAAATCTTGATTTGAATGTGATTTGTTCTTAAAAGTAAATTATTCGGGAAGACATTTATTTTATCTCATTAAATCAAGAAGCTTAGAATTAAATTAGACATTAATTTGTCTAAGTTTTTTACTCAATTTGGTCAATTTATCGAGATTGGGCCTTAGTTGAAGTCAAATAACTACAATTGCAACACAATTGGTCCATTGACTCTCAATTTGACTACATTCTTAACAATTGACTACTTCCTATATGAATTTGGCTATTATTAAAATAGCCTAATCCTATTCCCTATTTAATTTCAACCGACCCAGCCCACTTATTACTATACCCAAACCGGCCCACACTTCTTTCTTAACCTTTCTTCCTTAATTAACCTGACAAAACACAACAACAACAACGTACAGCCTCACAATACCAAACGAACCCTAACTTTATCCCACTAAGCCGACCCTCGATTCCTCCTCTCCACATTTTGATTCATACAGAAGAGTGTGCGAGGCACAAGCTCTTGTACAATCAAAGCTTCCTAGCAACGATACTATACACCTAATTCGAATTTCAAATTTTGTTAAGTGTTTTTCCCCAATAAATCCTCGAATCTTCTAGAAGTTTGCCACTCCCTCGCCTCTCATTCACTCATCGTACGAGCAAGGAAGGAGACGCGTCAATAACCGTCAATTTCCTCAAAATCGATCATAGTCACACGATTTTGCAAATTCCCCTCATCCCACATCGATTCTTCTCTCAAGAAATCCCTAAATCTGTTTCCTATATAAACCCATCCACTCCACTATTCAAGGAGGGGGGGGTTGGATGGAACCCTCAAAGAGCTAGAATTCTCTTACTCGGTTAGGATTTGGACGTTTGTCCCCAGCCTGGAGTTGTGAGAATTTTGGCTCAGTTTTGATTTTTTCTTGCCGTTCTCGCGTTGAGGAAAGTGGTAAGGTCATCGATCGTCAATTCGTCGTCCCAGTTTGCTGCCTAGAACCAGGTAATCCCGCTCTTCCTCGTCATTTTTGTGTTGATTTATTGATACTTGTGAAGATTAACTTTACTTCTATATAGTGTTGAGTAGTGGTTCTTCGTTATCTTATTCAAACTCAGCATGATTTTGCTTCAATAACTTACTTTATGCTTATGTTTTTGGTCATTTGGTCCTAATCTCTGCTAAAACTTGTTTAGCTGCTGATAAGTCATGAGTATTGGTAAAATACATTGTTATTAGCGGAGATCTTTTAGCTTACTGTATCGATCTCTTTTGTTTAAATTTTATTGTGTTATGTTTAGTGAAGCTTTAGTTTCAAAATGTTGTGTAGTCATAATTTCCATGTTCTTAAGCATCTTATCGTATATTCATTGTTGAGAAAAGCTCATTATGTGTCGCACCTCCCTCATCCTGTAGTCTCCCGTTTTAACCTATTAACAACTATGTGATCACATATAACCTTGCTTTATTAGCCTCTGAATTATGTCTTGTATGCTAGCTTTTCTGTTTGATTGGAATTTGATAGTCTATTCATGTCATCATTTCGGTTGGTTTCGGAGTATGTTTTGAATAATTGGTTTAAAGTTGGATCTCCAGTTGTGATAGTGGAATCGTCTTGTTTGTTGTGTTACCTTACAACGCCTCTCTTGGGGCCAAATCATGAGGTGCTGAAAATAGTTGATAACGTGTTGATATTACACTTTTTACTAACATGATAGCTTTGCTTTTGTTTAATATAGTTGTTGAAAGGGGAAGGTTGTTTGAATGTTGAATTCTTTTGTGTTAGCAATGTTTTAACATATAGGTCTGCCTCCTTTAGAGTTGCTAAAGTAAATATGAATCATTAAATGTGGATCTCTGTTGAAGTGATTTTAATTTCCTCCTATATTTTGCTAATTATTTTTCCTTTCTTCTTATAAATGAACTCATCTCCATCGCGAGTCCATTTGGACTCCCATCTCCCTTCGCATCTTTCAATAGGGCCAAGCCTCGAATTCAAGTCAAAACTTCATGCCGAAGTCCCAAAGTGGACCAAAACCATGAAGCACAAGACTGTATACGCAGATGATACAACAGTATACCAGTGGTATACCAGTGAAAGACAGTGAAAGACAGGAAAGGGAAGCAAGTATGCAGATTTTGGAAGCTAATATACAGGTTTTCACGCTAGTATACAGCGTATACAACCAAAAATGTGGAGAAAAAGAGGCCAATATGCAGTCAGTTTACAGTTGGTATACATGCAGGAAAATGGACCAAAGTCCAAATTTGGACTGCTTTGAAAATGGGCCAAAAGAGGCCCGAATCTCAACTTTCTCTTTATTCTATTTATATTTGATGATTTGTTTGTAATTAGCTCTAATTTAATTTAATTAATCTAAATGAATCTTCGGGGAGCAAGTTTATATTGAAATTATTCATCTTTTGGTCATTTAATATTTTTAAATTTGCTCTATTTAGGCAAACTTAAGCTTGTGGAATAACTTGGGGAATTTTCTATATCCCTTCATAGTTATTAAGTAGCTTAAATCCACGTTTAGTAATTGGGTTAACTATTTAACTCAAAAAACTTGACTCGAATAAGATTGTTAAAGTTAGAATTTTATTGAAACTTTGACATTTAGTTTATTTCATTATTTTGGATTAAAATGAATGGACAAGTTTTGATATATTCTATTTGTTTTGAATTTCTTAAGGAACTTAAAAGTTTTCAAAATTAGCCAAATAAGTTTAATCCGACGGGAACCACACTTTGTGAATTTTCAAAAGTGTCTAACACCTCTTTCGAATTTACTTGAACCCTTACCTAGACTCTGTTTTTTTATTAAAGTTTTTCTTTAAAAGTTACCTTTTGAAATGGTTTCTTAATTCTCCTAAAATTAAGTGGCGACTCTAAATTATTTTTCTAATAAAATCAAATAGGCTTTTTCGCCACAAAGTTATGAAGGTTTTTAAATTTTTTTCAAAAAACGATCGTAACAACAACAAATTTTTGAAATGCTGAAAATTAACTTTAAAAAAATAAAGAAAAGAAAATAATCTTATCAATGAATCTTGTTAAGTACAATTTTGTTATTCTATTTATTCTTTTCTCCTGAACTTTTTCGTGATTCAAGGGCCTCTAGTAGCGTATTTCTTTAATTGGAGGATAATTGAACCTCCTAAAAATGTGTTTGATCTCCAGGAATGTCGGATAGTGCTTCGTTGTTTTGGATTGATCTCTAGGCAAAACTCTGTTAATCACTCCTTGAAGAACTATGCAGTTGATCAAAGCTTTCTCTAATGCTTGTTGAATGTCGTCACAAAGTTATGTAACTTCCTATTGATAGTTGTAGGGAGTAGGAAGTCTAAGTGCAAATAAACTCTCTTGTATGATTCTAATTTATTTATGTAAGTTATCATATTTATCTTACAAATGCTATGTGATAAAGTTATTTGTGAGTGGTCTTCACATATCATTTTGTACACTTGGCGACTTTTGCTTGGTTCTTGAATTTGTCTGGCATTGTCACATCATGTGAACAACTGGCATCATTTTGTTGGCCTTGAATTTGACTATAATGTCAAGTTACTTTGACACGTGGCATGAATTTCAATTTCAAGGTGAAATGAACCTTAGACTTGAATTTAATTAAATAGACTTATTTTTTTTAAAGTTCAAATTAATTATTCAACTCAAATGAATATAGATTTAATTCAAATTTCTATAATGATTTAAACCAATAATTTTTACATGTCAAGAATAAGTTACTAGTACTAATTACACTGGAATTTTTTTTAAAAAAAAGTCAACCAAAAACTATTACAATGAATATTAAGGGGTCATTTGGTAGAGTGTATAAGTGTAATGTTGAATAGGGTGTATTAGTAATGCTTATATTAGTAATACTAGTATTAGTTATGCCGACATTATTTTTTATAGAGATAAGTATTGAAAACACCCCTAAACTTGACACAAATTATTACTTTAGTTCCCAAACTATTGACAGCCTTAAAAACACTCCATTACTTGACTAAGTGAATTTAAAAACACCCCTCTTATACCACGCGTGCATATATGTGAAATTTTCTGCTGATGTGACATATATATATATATATATATATATATATATATATATATATATATATATATATATATATATAGTCAAAAAAATATTTAAAAATTAAATGCTAAGAATTTAGCAATTAAAAAAGAAAAGAAGAATTTTTTTCTTTTAAAAAAATTTAATTTTCTTAATTTATTTTCTTTTTAAAAAAATTAATTTTTTCTTATCCCATCTCATCCCCCACCCCCACTCTCCACCCCTAATTTTTTTCAAAAATTTTTAAAAAATAACTAAAAAAAAATTCTTACTCCATTCCACCACCACCCCCAAAAAAAATTCCTACCCTACTACCCCACACCCTCAAAAAAATTATTTTTTGAATTTTGTGTTAGATATATATAAATGCTTTTAGGAAAATCTTTTCTATTTGCAAAAAAATCTTACTTATTTTCTTATATTCGATATGCAAGTAGAAAAGATTTTCCTAATAGCATTTATATATATCTAACACAAAATAAAATAAAAAACATTTAGGGGGTCGGAGTAGTAGGGTAGGAATTTCTTTCTTTTTTTTTTTTTTTTTTTTTGGGGGGGGGGGTAAGTGTGTGGAGGTCAAGGTAGGGGTAATAAAGTTTTTTAATTTTTTTCTTACAAATATTTTAATTTTAAAAGTTAAAAAATATTTTTTTAGGGGGGTGGGGTGGCCAGGGATAGGGGTGGGGATGGGGTAAGAAAAAATTTAATTTTAAAAATTAAAAAAAAAACTAGGGGGTGGATGTGGGGTGTGGGGGTGGATAAAAAAAAAATTAAAACTTTTTTTAGAAAATTGGGTGGTGGGGTGTGGGCTTGGGGTACGGGATGAGGTGGGGTAAGAAAAACATTTAATTTTTTTGAAAGAATAAATATTTTATATATTTTTTTTACTATATATATCTATGTGTATGTCACATCAGCAGAAAATTCCACATATACGCGTGCGTGGCATAAGAGGGGTGTTTTTAAATTCACTTAGTCAAGTAGAGGGGTGTTTTTAAGGCTGTCCATAGTTCGAGGACTAAAGTAATAATTTACGCCAAGTTTAGGGGTGTTTTCAGTACTTATCTCTTTCTTATACAATGTTGTTTTGATCTATTAAAAATAAGGGGAAAAAAGGCCAAAAATATCCTTGAACTATCTGAAATGGAGCAAAAATATCCTTCGTTAGTTTTTTGGCTCAAGAATACCTCTTCGTTAAATATTTAGCTCAAAAATGCCCCTCTCTCTAACGGAATGTCACCAGGCACGCCATGTGGATAAAAAAGGCCACATGGTCAGTCCATGTCAGCATCCATATGGAAAATTCTCATTTAATCCATCAGCCCAATTTTGGTCCATTTAATTACCCGACCCGAAGGTATGATTTTCTCCGATTATTTTCCCATTGAATCCTCGTCGGAACTTCGCCGGAATATGTATAATTTTTGTGTGTGTATGAATTTCGCAAATATGTTTTTTTTTTGTGGTGGGTGAATTGTCGTATTGATTGTAGTTTTAGATCAATTTGTTGAAATGAGGTGTAGTTGATTGTGTTCAAGGTTGAATTTATGTGTTTTTTTTTGTTTTTTTTTTATAGTATGTGCCTTTTCTGTTTATTCGTGATTTTTGAATGCATATGAACTCAGGAGATATGTGTTTTTCCTATTAATTTGTGATTTTTGTGTGTGTATGAGCTCCGCAGATGTGTAATTTTGTGGTAGGTTAGATCAATCTTCTGAAATGAGGTGTAGTTTATTATGTGCAGTTTTTTTTAAATAACTGTGGTGTTCGGATGAGTTTTTCGCGTGCCTCGTTGGGTAATTAAATGAACAAAAATTGGGCTGATGGATTAAATGGGAATTTTCCACATGGACTGGACATGTGGCCTTTTTTATCCACGTGACGTGCCTGGTGGCATTCCGTTAGAGAGAGGTATTTTTTAGCCAAATATTTAACGGAGGGGTATTTTTTAGCCAAAAAACTAACGAAGGGTATTTTTGCTCAATTTCAGATAATTCAGGGATATTTTTGGCCTTTTTCCATTATAAATAACATATAAAGCATAATTTCTATAAAATAATATTTATTTACAAAAATATCTTTTTTTAGCTTTGTACACTTTCTTTTCAACAAATTCTTTTCAAACATACAAGGAGAATATATCACCTAAGACTGGGCATTCTGCCGGAATAAAATGGCCGGACCCGAATGGACCAGTATCGAACCGGACCGGGATGAAACCGGTATCAGGTTGTACCGGTTTGAAATAATCGGTATAAAACTGCGGTTCCATTCCGTTCCATTAGTAGTCGGTATACTACTGGTATGGACCGGACCGAAATGGGATAACCGGTACGGGCGATTTTAATTTCAATTTTTTTTATATTTTGACTAAATAAATTAATTTTTACATTTTAGTTAAAGAATAAATGTTTATATATTTGAATTTTGAAGTATATATAAAAGTATATAACTTTGTTAAAAAAAAAATTCTAAGTGTTTCAATTTATGAGTTATATAAGTTTATATTTTTTGAAGTTTATATATTGGAAGTTTATTAGTTTGTCGAACTTTTTTGTTTTTCTAAGTTTTTCAATTTATATGTTATAAGTTTGTAAGTTTAATTTATTTTTTTTAAGTTTATAAGTTGTTAATTTAAACACTCAAACTAAACAAAAAAAGAAATGCATTAAGTAAAAGTGTGATAAAATTAAAAACCAATCCAATTTATTCAAAATTTCAAATTTGTATTACAATTTACAACATTAGTAGAGCGTCTAATTTACGCAGCCACCTTCTAGGAAGAATTCTGTTTCAACTAAGCCTCAAATGTAAACCAATAGTTGTATAATCCTATAAAGTTTTTTTCTAACTCTTGTAAATTTTGAGCAATAACCTCCGGTCTTGGTAAAACTTGTTGACGATCTTCAATTTCAATGTCATCGTCACTATTACATCCAATGACTGCAACTAAGTAATCTTCTTGTCATTTAGTTAACTTTGGAACTCCTTTATTTCTTCGCTCAGCGTTGATCCAATCTCTAAAAGTCACCGATACCTCCAAATTGTCTAGTGCTAATGAATATCTATGATCACCGATTTGAAATTTTGCCGCACTGAAAGCTTGCTCCGAAGCTACAGATGATCCTTGAATAGCTAGCATGTCCTTCACCATCTTGCTAAGTTTTGGATATTGATGACCACGAGCCCTCCACCAATTCAATAGCTGCGGTACGCCTTCTTGATTTGTAATAGTATCAGAACTCTGGTCAAAATATTTAACAAATTCACATTTATGAGAAGAATGAAGACCAAGAGATGATTGTGCTCTACCATGGACATCTAGTCGAGGCATAGAAGTTTGAGGAACTTCAACATTATCGAATGTGCAATATTTGTCATACAATTCCTTAGTACAAGTGTGAATGCTGTTTTGACAAGTTATCAAATCGGGATTTTCATGCGGTTGAATATTTAAATTTTGATAAATTCCTTTAACCAAAGCTTTTGCACCATGTTCTTCTTTATATTTCGGGTTAAAAAGAATTGCAATTAAATAAATTTGGGGGATAGGAAAAAAATTTTAATTTTTTTTTTTCAACCATAGCTACAATAACATTCTTAAAAAATTCATTATCTTTATACTCTGCAAAAAGGGATGAAATAGATCATATATGCATTAAAATTTCAGAAATAGTGGGATAATACGATCCAGAAAAAACTTTTGTAGCATCATAAAATGATTTCAGAAAATCTTTAAGTGCTTCTATTTGATCCCAATCATTTTCATTGAGGTGATGACTAGGATAAGCGTTATGAGAATTAAACATCATAGTAATAGGTTGTCTATATGTATAAGCATCTTCAATCATTTCGTAAAAGAATTTCATCTAGTTTTAACTTGTTTTGGAATTTTTTTATACGAAAGTTGACACCCACGACAAAATTCTTTATATTGTCTAATTCTACTATTATTATGCATATGAAAAATTCAAAACACAACATTTTCAACTTTATCACAAGTATTATCAAATAATTGAATATCATCCTTCACAACTAAATTTAATATATGTGCATCACATTTAACATGAAAAACATATTTACTAATTGGACAAATTCTAGTTTCTAGATGAGAAATAACATTTAAATTAACAGAAGCATTATCTAAAGTAATGCTAATCACTTTATCAAAAAGACAATAAAATTCTAAAATTTGACCTACAGTGGAAGCAATATAAACACCAGTCTTTTTATGTTTACAAATTTTATAAGCAATAATTCTTTTTTGCAAATTCCAATTATAATCAACCCAATGTGCAATAATAGTTAAATAATTATTGCCTTTAGGACTACGACCCATATCAGTGATAATAGCAGCCCTACACTCCATCATGTAAAAATAGATACGAAGAAATTGCATATGTTTTTCTTGAAATTCAAAAATATCTCTTTTTACCATACTTCTTGAAAAACCTTCAAAACTGGAATTATATGTATCCCGAATATATATTATAAAACCTTCATTTTCTCCAAAATTAAAAGGCAAACCACAAACAACAATCATTTTTGCAAAATTTTTACGATCACGATCCCTATTATAGGGTCATTGTGTAACAGGACCAGTCAGGTTTGAAGGGTTTAGTTCAGTTTGAGCCATGTTTGACCCGACAACTGAGGGTCCAGTGTCAGAACCGGCAGTTTGACGGGAAGCCATATATGCATTTCATTCTCTCAGATGTTTCTTAATCAAATAGGTTTTTAACCCCCCAGTTGAACCTCCAGACCCGCCAGATACATATTTTCATTATTGTTTTCAAATACCATATGTAGTAACAGTTTTTTCATTATTCAAATAACAAAATTTTCAGACATCTGATTTTAAAGTACATTGTGTCGTGGTCTTACCCCTAACCGGACAAATAACAGGACGACTAGCTCCAGCCTGAGGATTATCCTGAGTTGGAGCTTCGACACTAACGGGGGCGGGAATGGAACTAGTCGGTGTATCATCTAAACCATCATCCACATGTAATTCTACATCTTCATCTAATTCATCTTTAAAATCATTATACAATCTTTCGAAAGTTTCATGGAGAATAGGGGTATTGGTATTAATTTCAATGATAGAGGTATGGGCAAAATAAGTTTCATTAACATGCGTAAAATCATCCGTATTAAATCTAACTTGAGGCAAGTGAGAAGAACTAGAAGAACCTTGATTTCTTTTTTACCAAATTGCATAAAACCTTTTGCTTTTTATGCAATACTTTTTTTACCAGAATTTTTTTGAGAGAAATCCATAATATAATGAAATAAAATATGAAAGTAGCAAATTAAAATAAATAAAACACAACTTATAAATACGAAAAATAAATTAAAAGACTAGAGAGTGGAACGAATGTACCAAATGCCTGCCATAAAAGCAGACGAGTACAATCGAAATTTGAAACTTGAAGAAGATTACTCCTCCAAAAGTCACCAAATTATACTTCAATTGCAAAATAATAATAATTATTATAGAATTTATAGATATTGAGACTTGAGAGTAGAAAATTGAGAGAGGATGAGAGTTGAAAACTTGAAATTGTGAATAAAAATTTGAATGGGGAAGGGGTATTTATAAGATTTTGGAAAGGGAGGGGGTGTTGGGGGCTGGGTGGGTCAAACTATCCATTGGGAGACCCACTAGCCGTTGCCAAATTTCCCAACGTCTAGTTACCGTTACATCCTGGATCGGACCGGGTCGGAACCGGAATGAATCGGTATCGGTTTTTCGATATGAAATCGAGGTTTCGGTCCGAACCGGATACCGATAAATGCCATATCGTTCCGTTCCATTTCCTACCGGATCGATACGAACCGATATCAATATCGAAATGGATCGGAACAATATCGACACATACCGATCCGACGGCCAGTCTTAATATCACCTACGCAAAACTGTGGGAACAACAATTACTATCTTTATTTTCTCATTGTACCATGTTCTCCCAATAGCTTTTTGAACAAGGTCCAAGCCATCTCTTAAGCTTGCAAATGCAGTATTTAGGGTCAACAATTTTATTGAGAAACATAAAATAAAGATGTCAAAACTTGTCTTGGGATATTGGGGGTAAAATCGTTGTCTTCACTAAGTATAGAGAAGAGAGTACAACTTTTTACAACAAAAATATGGTTGGAAAATGAATAATTGGGAAATGTAATATGGTAGGAAAAGGAAGTGGGAAATGTTTTGAGAGAAATTTGAGGGGTAACAATATCATTAATCAAGTTAGTGTGGGGCTTTTTAATTAAGGGTGATAAAAATATTTGAAAATTAAAAAAAGGTGACACAAGTTTTAATTATTGAGTAGAGGTGACAATTTTGTCATTAGTGTTAATGACACTAAGCAACTATCAAAGTTGTTGTAGCAACTTTGAAAGTTGATGCAACAACTTCGACTATTGCTGCAGCAACTATCGTAGTTGTTGTAGCAACTTCCTAATCACTAATTGAAAAAGATTTGACTTGGGTTAGTCAAACTTGTCACCAATTTTAATTTCAAAACTTATTTGTCATCCTACACTCAATTTTCTCAAGTGTTAGTGCATGCGTTGAAATCTTTTGTATTACTAATGCGTAGAAAAGGATGATATTAGTAATATACAATAATATATAATATTAGTTGTACATAAACTAAAAAATATACCAAATAAAGTACTAGTAATACATAAGATTAAATCCTGCATTATGTTTTTTTAGTATGCTCTACCAAACGACCCCTAATAGTACAACATATCGTATACAGGAAATTTTCTTTTTGGAAATTGTTCCCACCAAACAGCACCCAAGGGTTTAAGTCCGTAGAATAAGGATTTAACGACTGAAAAAATTCACATTTCTGGAGAAAATTGAAAGGTATATCAATGGCATCTTCACTATCTAGAAAGCTCTTACGGACGATGCTGACAAACCCTAGATCCATAAAAGCTCCGCAGCTGTCTTTTTGCACAAAAAATCTCTTCAGCTACAGACGATTTCTCCTCTCCAGATTCGGACCACACTGAGTTGCGGCCCACTTCGGACTCCGAACCAGAATCAACTGGGTTTTTATCACCTTCAGCTTCCAAGTTGAATCAAGAACGCAAAATTATTGAACGTCCCCTCGAGAATGGCTTGGACGTTGGTATTTACAAGGTGAATTTTGATAAATTGAGATAGATATGCAAACCTTGTTTCGGAATTAACAGATTGAGACATTGATTTTGTGTGCTAGGTATTCATTTAAAGCCATCCTTACTGTTCGCATATATGAAAAGACTGTTGGCCATTGGGATAGGTGTTTTTTTCTTTCGGGGGGAGGGAGTGGTATTTACCAATATGTGGCTCTGCATGCAATGACATATGAATGAACCAATTGTTGGTATGTGCATGCACCTAATGGAGTTCAAGTCCATGTAATTGTTCTGTGTCCGCTCGGGAATTGATTAGGAGTAGGTATTTACTAGGTGAATTATGATAAATTAAGCTAGATTGTGAACCTTGTGCATCTATTTGTTTGGAAATTGGAGAAAGCATGTGATAGATTACACCAAGAAAGGTCCTCTGAGTGGGTGTTGGAGAAGAAAAAAATTCATTTTGATTCTATAAACGTCATGAAGGACATGTATGAAGGAGTCATCATTGGCCTTAGAATAGTACTCTCTCTGTTTCGAAATAGTTGGCATGTTTACTAAAAAAACTTGTTTACTAAATAGTTGTCAGTTTAAAAGATCAAGATTCAAGAGAGCATTAATTATTCTTTTCCAACTTTACCCTTAACATTAATTATTCTAGAATTAAGAGACACGTAAATAGATAAAGATTAAAGAATTAATAAGGGATATATAATAGTCAAATCACACTCCTAATTAATTTTTCCTTAAGGTTGTGCAAAATCTAAACCTGCCAACTATTTTGAAACGGAGGGAGTAGTAACTTGCACCAAGGATTGTCACTGATTTGTACTTGTTTGTCCTGGTTATGCATGAGCCAACCAACACAATACAAGTTGATTTTGCATATGTATGTTATTTGAGGACCAAATTGTGCTGGTAAACGAAATCAATGAGGGAATCATCCAAAAGTTTAAACTATGGAGAAACACTCTAGAAAGTAAGGGTGTTAGAATACATAGGAGGTATGTTGCTCGGACCGTCCAAAAATGTTGTCGCACATGTATCAGATTCTTCAAAAATGCAATACTTTTGGAGAATCAGACACGCACCCGTCGATATTTTTAAAGAGTATGAGCAACATAGCGTAGGAGTAAGAGTGAACATATGCACTGCAAGTTTAGTCAACATAAAAACAGTGAAGTTGTGGTGAGATAATGCGTGATTTTGGTGTCTCAATGCAAATAATTCAGGTATGTAAACTTGTTATTACAGGAAAATGGATTGACAATGAAGATAAATATAACACATAGAATCAAAATCGAATGATTGAAATGGAGAAGTATTGCTAGAGTGTTTTAAGAGTGTTGTGATAAAATGATGCCTACCAAAGTAATAGGTAAGTTCTATAGGTCAGTTATGAGACCAACAGTATTATATGGGAGTGAATGTTGGGCCATTAAAGTCCACCAAGTCTACAAGATGAGTCTCATGAAGATGCAACTGCTAAAATGTAAATGCGGTCATAACAGATTAGAAAAGACTAAAAATGTTTCCATTTGAGGAAGGCGCAAGCAGTGTTATCAAAAGCGAAAAGCGCAAAAAAGTTCTAAGGTCTGTTGGGGCTTTAAGCACAAAACGCGAATAAAGCGTGGCTTTAATGGAAAAAAACGCAAAGGAAGAAAAAATACAAATATATGTTTAGTCCAAGATTAATAATTATAAGCTTGAATGACAAACAAATATGTGAACAAAGAAATTGGAAAAATATTATGATGAAGTAATTTATCAATTGTTTAGTGTCGCCTCTTTAGAAGAGGCTCATTGGCAAGGAAAAGTGCCTCAGAAAATTGATGACGCCATTGAAGCGCACATTAAGCGAGACGAAGCGCTCAACACGTTTTGAGCCTTGCTTTAATGCTTAAGCGCGCTTCCTTTGATAACACTGAGCGCAAGTAGCCAATTGAGGATAAAATAAGAGAAGGTCGATTGAGACGGTTTGGTCATGTCCTGCTTCACCTTCAGATGCAGCAGTTCGTAGGCGCGAAATCATGATTAGTGTGTGTTAATAGGCCGAGGCAAAATTAAAATCACATGGAAAGAGTTGTCTCGAAAGACCACGATTTCTTAGTACCATGTAAACTTAGCGAAAGATAGGTACAATGAAAATTAAGGATCTATATACGTGAAAGCATGTAATAGGCCTTGGTCTAGTTGTGAAAGCATACCACGTGATCTGTGGGTTAGGCCCATGTCACAGGTTTGAATTTTGCCGCAGAGAAAGCCTGGTGTTTAAGTGGAGAGGGGTGGGCCATTTATCTGCCGAGTTTTGAACAGTGCACTAGTGGCCCTCAGGGATGTCTTGTTTATTAAAGAAATAAAAAGAATGATCTATATAGGTGTTATATGTTTTAGGCATGTTAGTACGTTTACTTTAGGTCCTATTTCTTCTATGAATCTATTATCCCTTTCAGAGATTTTTATTTTAGTAAAAATGTAGTAAACTCATATCACACTTTTTTTTTTTTTTGAGAAAAAATAAATAAAATTATGATACTGTCATATCACACTTTATTTGTTATTTTTTTATTTTTATTTTTATTCTACATAATGTCGGTCTAATATGAATTTAAATGTAGTCATGGTTGTGAGGATTCATATAGCTAATCCCAACTTAAGTTGCCAAGTTCAAAAAAAAATAAAATATAGCTAATCCCAACTTGTTTGAGACTGAGGTGTAGTGATAGTTGTTGGCATTTAATAGATTAAGACACTGTTTCACATATTACAGTTCACACAGATGATCCTGACAATTCAAATGTAGTTTGTGTGTCTATGTATTTTATAATATGTAAATGCACCAATAGAGTTTATGCATACATATAATGGTATTTATGTGCTTGTATATCTGTGATGATTGAGTGAGAATTTGTTGATTTGTTTTTTGCTTTTGGTTTTGGTTTTGGTTTGTTCTCTTGTTATTTGTTCTTCATCTGAGGTAGTGGTATGGACTGCGTACACTTTACCCCCCCCCCCCCCCCCCCCGACCCCACCTGGTGGGAATACACTGGGTATGATGATGATGATGATTGTTATTTGTTCTGAGCCGGGGGTCTATCAGAAACAGCCTCTCTACTTCATCTGAGGTAGTGGTATGGACTGCTTACACTTTACCCTCCCCAGACCCCACTTGGTGGGAATACACTGGGTATGTTGTTGTTGTGTCTTTTGCTTTTGGCATTTTAGCGGAATTATTTAATATTGAAATGTAATGGATCTGAATAGAGCGGAATGAATGTAGAAGATTCATCTAGCCTACCTCTACCATAAATTGATATTAGGAAATAGTTGATTGATTGATGGAGTTGTGTTTGAATTAGCAGTGGAAAGTTGTGGTCTTTCCAGTTTTTAAAGAGAAATTGGTACAGCTGCAATACCTACTTCCTGTCCCACTAAACGAAGAAAGCTAAGAAGAGGCAACAATCATAGTCATACGTGTATTAACTCTCTGCAAATATAAGTTGGTTTGATGTTTTCCTGTGGAATTGGTACAGGCAATCGTGGTTGGGCAAGTTGGCCAGACACCAATACAAAAGAGGTTGAAGAGTGGGAAGACAGTGACTCTGCTATCCCTTGGAACAGGTGGAATTCGGAACAACAGGAGGCCGTTTGATAATGAAGAGCCAAGAGAATATGGCAATAGGTGTGCAGTTCAGTGGCATAGGGTCTCAGTCTATCCAGAGAGGTTAGGGGAAATGGCCATGAAGAGTATCGTTCCTGGGTATGCTTCCGGTTTCCTCCATCTCTTTACTGTTTACGTTAAATTTGGGCTTATGCCTTTGCGTTTATGCGTCTAATTTCCTGTGTTAGCTAATGTTTATCATTAAAAAGGGGCATAGCGGTGCACTAAAGCTTCCGCTATGCGCGGGGTCCGGGGAAGGGCCGGACCACTAGGGTCTATTGTTGTTTGCTTAAAATTCAACCTGATAAGGGTTGTGTTGATATAGAGCTCACTTTTATAACGAACTGCTAGATTTTCAGCTAAATTTGAGGGTTGTTTTTCTCCCAGGAAGAAAAAAGTGAATGAATTTGTTCTTTACTGAATGCTTACTTTCTGTTGATCTGTATTTGCATACTTCTGCTTCCCATGTCCTTTTAAATGAACTAACCTTCTGATAATTGTTTGACGCACTGCACACTGTAGTTCAATCTTGTATGTGGAGGGTAACCTTGAAACAAAAATCTTCACTGATCCTAGCACTGGTCTCGTACGGCGCATACGAGAGATTGCTGTACGAAGAAATGGTAATTTACTACTTATGTTTTTCTATTTCTTCAGTAAAGTTTAGTTGCTTTTTAACTTTCGTGGATATAGTTTTAAATGCATTCTGTTTCAGCATTATGCTTATTTTCTACTTCTTAACTAAAGTTAGTTTCTCTTGCATTTTCCTGCATGATTTAAATTCTGTTTCCTATTTCAGCCCTATGCATAGCTTTTATTTTGTTTTCTCTAGTATGCAATCGTTTTGGCATAAAAAATGAGTCTTATGATTTCTTTGGTAATATACTTGTTTAACCTCGGCTAGAAATTGTAGATTCTCTTTGGACATACTAGGTTGGAAATATACATATATACTGGATTCTAGTGTCTAGGTTACGGTGCTTGTGTGGCCCCCTGAGCAACTGCTTCTTTTAAAGGCTGGGTCGGTTGCTTGTCGCGCCCCATTTTTTTCGCGAAAAGCGGGATTCGACGTGACAACTCTATTTAGGATTAATTAGAGGTGAAGAGTCGCCACCTAACGAATTAAGGTGCGTTAGAGCACTATTCTAGACTAATTACGAACTTATTTTAATTAGTCTACGTCAACCAGAAATTCGGGTAAAGTCCAAATTACCTCAAAAGGAAAATGTTAAGCACCTTTCGAGGTTCACAAATGTGGGTCCCGGCCGAACTCATATATTACGTGGGGGAATTCTATGTGATAAGCAAAAGGTCGATTATTTTATTAACTACATAATAACTAAGTGTTGAAATAAATAATTAATAAACTAAACATACAACTTAATTTTAGCAATTATCTAAGTGATAAAATACGTAAAGGTAAATCAGATAAGCAAGAAGATAGAAGAGACACGATTTATATAAAAAGAAATTTTTTATTTAGAAAGTAAACCTATACTACCCCAAAACAAAAAGGAACATGCAAAGAGTAAAATATAACCGAAGTTTTAAAAGGTTTGGAGAAGGGTTAATTTTATCTTGTTTGGATCAGCGCTCGACTTATTAACGGATGACAATGTCGCATATCGAATTGTCGGATTCTGCTCGAGTCAACTTCCATCATGTCTGAATATTCTACCCATTCTTCTTAAAGGCGTTCTAAAAAAAAGGATAAAACTAGCTTTACTTAAAAAAGCCTATCCGTCCCAACTTAATATCCAAGAGGCGTTGGACTTACTATTTTGGATTTGGGTCTAGACACAAGAACTCTTAGATTGTCTAATTAGACTCGAGGTTCGCGTCATACAGAACAAACAAGACTTAGCAACTAGCTCATAAAGGTTCAAACAAGCCTCTTAATCAATTAGAACCAATTAGGTGATGGACAACTATTCGTCTTACGTAATTGAGACCTATAGACATGATTTCTAAGCGAGGGGTCTTAATTAAGGTGCCGAAAATTTAACTAAAGTGTTAGATATTAAATATACTAAAAGCTTGATTTGAATAAGCTGGAAATTTAAAGGCACTGAAAATTAATTAATAATTACAGAAGAATTAATTTTAGATTGCTGAAAAATGATTTAAAATGCTGGAAATTATTTTAAGATTGCTGGAAATTATTTAAAATATATACTGAAAATGATTTTTAAATGCTAAAAATTATTTTAAAATTGCTGAAAATTTATTTTTAGGTTGCTGGAAAATTACTGAAAATTAATTCTTGAATGTTGAAAATTATTTAAAACTTGTTGAAATCATTTTAAGATTGTTGGAAATTATTTAAAGTATACTGAAAATTGATTTTTCAATGCTGAAAATTATACAAAAATGCAGGAAACTAAATGTTTAATGCTGAAAATTAAAGATATGTTGGAAACTAGATAAGAAAATGCTGAAAAATTATTTTTTTATATGCTCAAAGCTCATTAGACGTGATTAAATTAAATTAGCACGTTCAAGATTAGTACAATACGTCGAAGGTTAGTTAACGATCCTAAAGACATGATTTTCTAAGTGATAGGACAAATAATGACCCTCGAATATTTGCCTAAGTGATAAAGTAATTAAACTAACACATGAAATCTATTAA
Source organism: Capsicum rhomboideum (assembly GCA_031232105.1). Classification (NCBI taxonomy): domain Eukaryota; kingdom Viridiplantae; phylum Streptophyta; class Magnoliopsida; order Solanales; family Solanaceae; genus Capsicum; species Capsicum rhomboideum. Next base: position 50,024,397 of record CP124714.1, read on the forward strand.
ACAACCCTATAGGCATGATATCTAGGTGATAAAAATAATCAAACCATGGAATCCCCGCCCCTTAAGCAGTCCCCATAATTCATTATACATAGAGTTTATACAAATTATTACAAACCTAATGAATAAAGAAATAAAAGAAAAATCGGAAAGGGTTAGGCCGGACAACCCCTACTACTCCCGAATCCCTGACAACTCTTCCTCTTATCTAAATTCTCGCCTTCAACCTGTTGAACATGGACAAAGACACCAAAACACTCCCAGAATCCAAAAACATACCTTTGGCTGCCCATAACCAACCCTTGGTGCTGTCGAGATCCTAAGAATCTCAAGAATCCCAGGCAGGCTCACACCAAAGGGGTTATGAGATACGCAAAGGTCGTTTCAGATTCACATACATAAGGATTAGCACAAAAGGAATGAATGCATCGTTAGAGAAAACTAACCAGTTGGTAGCAAGAATAATAAAACACAAACAAGAAACCGCACTTCCAAAGTGAGAACCAGTGATAATAATTAGCAACCAAAACAATCTCTCAAGATCAAAAGTAGTGAAATATTTTTAAGTGTAGAGGGAATATGTGATGATAAAAAGTCTCCTGAATGAGAGGAAAAGACTTGTTTATATAGGCATAGAGTGGTACAGAATTAAAGGAATAGTATATTCAGTAGATCAATTAGAGGAAGTGAAAGGAAAAGAATTATTCTCAGCAGTCAATTAATGAAAATCTTTTTCCTTAAACAGACTGCTGAATGAAATTAGTGTAAAAGAAATCTCTATTTACCATAATTATGCAAGTACGAATATATTTAAATTAAATAAAAAAGGGTAACCATTAAGCAGGCTATTAAAATTTACCATAAAAACTAAAGCAGTAGTTGTTATAAATTGTAACAAAGGAAAGAAAACTAAATAATGTATTAGCCACATAATAGCCAATTCATTCTAATCAAAACATACCATAATTAAAAAATCAATCATGTTTCCATTAAGGACAGAGGATCAATAAAAGGGAGTAAACAAGGAAAATCTATTCACACTAAATAAGGCAAAAGATCAGTCTTGAATCAATTAGGGTGAAGAATCATGCTTGAATACCAAAACAGACAAGTACATGCTAAAAATTTTATTTATTTATTTATTTTTTTTTAAAAAAGAATATTCACGAAGGAAAGCTTTCACGTAGAGCAAATGAATCGAGCCGAGTAACACAACTCCACAACCATATAGTTCGAGTCTAGAAATTAGGGTTTAAGGAAATGTCATGAAAATTGGGGCTTTCCACATATGTCAATCTAGAGGTGTAGATAAACACGAAATTGAAAGAATTGAGCCAAAATTATTATCCAAAATGCACAAATTTCCAATCTGAGAATCGACCAAGGCAACACACATAATTTAAACTAATTGAACATGTAATGGGTCATGTCAAAATCATACCGGAGATGGATTCACCATAAAATTAAGAGAAGCAGCTTGAAATTAAACCCTAACACCCCATGCGAATTCTTCTTCATTGAGGAATTCTGATCGGGTCCGCAAGTTCTGATCTGTTACAGAAGTAATATTCGGATTCTCACCAGTCATTACTTCCGGTGAGGCGGCAACGATAGGAAACGGGATAGAGGCGACAGAGAGAGTAGAGATTTCACCGGTCGACTGATGGTGGAGCTTCGGTGAGGAGGGTGGCGACGCAGTGGTGTTGCGGCGTGGAGGAGATGTTCGCGATGGTATTGCGCTGTTGTTGGTCGTGAAGGGAGAAGAGTGGAGAGATGGAGGAGATTGGGTTTGGGGAGAGAAAGGTGAGGGAGAGAGTTAAGACAGTGGGGTTTGGAGTTCGCCGGTGGTGAGAGAGAGACGTCGGGGAGAGAGAGGGAGGCGGATGATGAGGGAGAAAAATAAATGGATTTTTAGGGTTAGGGGGTTGGGTTTAATTAGAAAAGGAAAGAAAAGATGGATCTAATTTGAGCCGTTAGATCATATTTGATCTACGACTGAGATTAAAATTAGAATATGGGTCGGGTTATGGGTTAGAATTGGGTCATGGAATTGGGTTTTGTTGGAATTGAATTGGGGATTTCAATTTGGGGTCAAATTAAAATTAATTTAGGCTAAAATTGGCACAAAATGGGGTACAAATGGCTAAAAGTTAAATAAATTAGGGAAATTGAATTGAATTAGATTGCTATTTGATAAATAAGTCAAAATTAATCAATGTCATAAAATCATTATGAATAAATTACGTAAGTAAAAATAATGATACGTAATATATTATTTAAAATTGGCAATAAATAATAATTTGAAATAAATTATGTACTTGTAAATTATGAATGCGAATTTTAATAATAACACTATAATAATAATAATAATAATAAAATGATGATGCTAATATAATTAATAAATATTAATAGTAATAGACCATGTGTTTGTAAATTACAAGTATGCGTATTTGCGGAAATACGTTAATAAATATTAACAAAATTATGTAAAGATATTATATTTAAATTAATAATATATATATATATATATTCTATATAAAAATAAATTACATACTTCAAAATTATGAATGCAAGACGTCAAGATTTATTTGATACTAAAAGAAGTATCGGGAGGTCAAAATTGGGTGTCAACATTGCTGCCGTAACCTTTCTAAGTCAGTAAATTGCATTACTAGTTGATCCCTTTTTTCCATCTTCCATCATAGCGACTCTTTTAGTTTGAACTTTGAAGATGTCTTGTAGAACTCAAGTTTATGAGCTTCGGGTGAAAAATACCTAGGTGCTATACTTGAATTACAAGCCAATCTTGAAAAGCTTCAAAGCAAGCCATAGATGCATCGTGCACCGGATTCTGAAATGACCTAGAAGTCATTTATAAGTTGGTGAAAATAAGTGGTCTCTTTATAAACAAGGACTTGTTTCTGAAATCTCATGGTACTGCTAATGGAGCACCATCTCTATGCTCAGAGCTTGTGTGCTATCATTTTTCTGGGGAAAGTTTTTCGTTCTAAAGCATGGGTGGTATGGTATTCTAGCTCATTTCCACTTGTAATCTTGTGGCCTATTAATACATGTAGTGATGCATGATGAGCAGTAGCTCCAGGGAGATTGCAAAGTTCTATAGAATTTGTGTCATTTTCCATGAAGAACCTTTATGAACCCTATTTCCCTGGCTGTTGCAGGTCGTCTTGTTTTCCTTGGGAAAGGGAGTGAAGCCCATCAGCAATCACAAGCAGAAATCAAAGGGGTTGGTTATTACTAAGCGTGGGCGGGCTTGCAATGACACCAACTGAATCTTTATGTAGAAGTATTGTTCTCGAGTTGTCTTTATCATTTTCCTCCTCATATTAATCCTAGGAGCGATCAACTTTCAACCAGTCATCTGATGCCCATTACATAAACTGGATCAGCAATCTAATAGTTATTAAGTTGTGTTCTGATAATTTGTCACCTGTCCTACTGGCTAAGTTATTCATATAAGCATTGAACTGTTATACAGCCCGTTGTGTCTTTCGCTGTTACTTTGTTCTCTTAGAGCATCCGGTGGAGTGTGATTTTGCTTTTTGGAGGGTGTCTTACAAGAGAGAGCAACGCAGACCACTTGGTAGACTCTTGATCAAGCCCTTAACTCTAATCCTAAAATGAATTAGTGGTCGCTGCAAATATAATTTTATATTTGAATTTAGAGTTTATCCCATAGAAAACATTTGCGTAGTTATCGCTAGTCAATGTTTCTTACTAGTACACAAGCTCAAGCAATTTTCAAGTAATAACAGGAGTGATGTTTGCTAGCATTCGATGAGTAAAACGTCTACGAATTGAACTAATGACGTGTTTCTCTTGATCTCGCTTAACTAATCTCCGTTGATCATGAGATCTTATATCAGCTCTAAGAAGATTCAATTGCTAGCTACGATTTCTTAGATACTTTTCCAAGTAAATTCTAAAGTGTCTATTCAACCTACTCAATAAAATCACAAGAAGGTCAAATTATCCCTTTAATCACCTTTGAATCAAAACAATTAATTCCTTATTTATAAGCGTTGTTCTTCTGCCAAAACTCAATTTTGAATTCTTTTTCAAGCAAAATTAGATTCTAAGCCATATCCAATCGAGAGATCTTCAAACAAAAGACGTGATATAATTGAACAAATGGAAACTGTAAGACTTAGATAATTAAAAAAAGAAAAATGGCCAAAACTATTCCTGAACTAATTGAAATAGAGCAAAAATATCTTTCGTTTATTTTTTGGCTCAAAAATACCCCTCCGTTTGTTTTTTGGCTCACAAATACCCCTCACTTTAACGGAGTGCCATCAATCACACCACGTGAAAAAAAATTATCACATGACCAATCCACATCAGCATCCGATTTACAAAAAAGCATCAAAGCTATCCTTGAACTATTCGAAATGGAGCAAAAATACCCTCATTTTGTTTGTTGGATCAAAAATATCATTCAATTTGTTTTTTGGCTCACAAATACCCCTCACTTTAACGGAGTGCCACCAAGCACACCACATGAAAAAAAATTGTCACTCAGCCAGTCCACGTCAGCATCCCATTTAATACCCAACCCATTTTTTATCTAGCTGACCCACTTAACCATCCAACTTAACAACCCATTTAATACCCGCACCCAATCTGTCTTCAAAAAATCCGATCCGTTTTTGTAAGTAAAGCGTAAAAAAAAATCCACCCTTCATTTCACTTAAACTCTCCCAAAAAAAACCCGATGCAAACTAGGAATTATGAGGGAAAAGAAAGCCCTTAGTACATGGGTAGAACTCTCTCATATTTTTTTACGTGATAAAGACGGGTCGAGTTTTAACCATGTACTAAGGACCCGTTTGGCCATAGAAACCAAATAAATATTCACTTTTTTTGGTATTTTTGAAGTTGAAATAAAGTTGGAGTTGTGTTTGACCATAGTATTTTGGAAATGGGGTATTTTGAAGTTAAAAAATATAAAAAGTTAAAAAAAAAAAAGGACAGCCCGGTGCACTAAGCTCCCGCTATGCGCAGGGTTAGGGGAAGGGCCCGATCACAAATTTAAAAAATATAAAAAGTGAAAATAAATTTAATTTTTTTTAGTGTTTTATGAAAATTGGGTTATTTTATGAAAATAAAATTTTTTATTTTTTTTGAAAAAAAATAAATTAAAAAGTGCAAAAAGTGAATCCAAAAATAGTAAAAACACATCTTGAGATGTTTTTCAAAAATTCAAATATTGTGAAAACGTTTTCCGAAAATATTTATGGCCAAACAAGTATTCTGAAATAAAGTGAAAGCGTATTTCGGAATATTGTGAATAATATTTATGGCCAAACGCCTACTAAGAGCTTTCTTTTCCCTCAGAATCCCTAGTCTGCATTGATTTTTTTTTTTTTTGGAGAGTTCAAGTGAAATGAAGGATGAATATATCTTTAGCCTTTACTTATGAGGACGGGTCGGGTACAAGTATTAAATGGGCTATTAAGTGGGATGGTTAAGTGGGCTGACTGTGTATTAAATGGAACGCTGATGTGGACTGACCATGTGACAAATTTTTTTTCACGTGGGGTGCTTGGTGGCACTCCGTTAATGTGAGGGGTATTTTTGAGCCAAAAAACAAATGGAGGATACTTTTGACTCCATTTCAGATAATTCAGGGGTAGTTTTGACCCTTTTTCGTTAAAAAAAGCAACCAAAATTTTATCCAACAAAAGGTTACATCAAATTCCTAGATAGAAAATTTAGCATACTCATGTTCAAATTGGTAAATGGTATGGTTCCTAATGGACGACCTGTTATGGGGCAAATGGGTAAATGATCTCTATATAAAAGTAGATTTCCGGCAGGAGGCATCACCAGCTGATTCAAAATGGTATTGTAGGAGACTGCACCAAATGAAGTATGCGATGATAGAGTGGCATGCTAATGGAAGATACAATTTAGTAACTGCTGGATATCTGAAAATGTTAGGCAATAGTGAATGTTATGAAGCTGCTGAGCTAGTATGGAGTAGTACTCTTATTAGTTAAACTGCTCATCAAAGATAGGATGTTCAGTCAATGTACTTGGACAAGGGGTCTATAGCAGGCAAAGCAAGAAAGGATTGGGATTGAACTGCACCACACAAGTGTCCTGGGAGATTTGGTAAGGATCAGAAGCAAACACTGGAGCGGGTTCAGGAAAGAGGTGATGGTTGCTGAAAGCACTTGAAGAAAGTAGGTAGTTCTTCTCATTAATTGCACAATATATGGAGACCAAGTACAAATTGAAGGAGAGTCCACATAATTAGCACGGGCAGGAGCACTTTGTACATGACAGGAAAGCAAAACTACTAATGAAAACACGAGTCAGCTGTGCTTGCCTACAGAACAAAAAGGAAGTCCTAAATTAGTTATTCAAGTTGTCCACTTCGGAATCAGGCTGTTTTGAGGGAATGGTGACACCGCCATTCATCCTAGCACGAGCCTCAGCAAACATTCGCCGTTGCTCAGCTAGTAATTCTTCTTCAGTCATTTCAGCGCCATTGCTGCACTGCCCTGCACTCACCGTGTCCTGTGGGTGAAAATACAAGAAAGCAACACGCAGCGGGTTCAGGAAAGAGGTGATGGTTTCTGAAAGCACTTGAAGAAAGTAGGTAGTTCTTCTCATTAATTACACAATATATGGAGACCAAGTACAAATTGAAGGAGAGTTCACATAACTAGCACGGGCAGGAGCACTTTGTACATGACAGGAAAGCAAAACTACTAATGAAAACACGAGTCAGCTGTGCTTGCCTACAGAACAAAAAGGAAGTCCTAAATTAGTTATTCAAGTTGTCCACTTCGGAATCAGGCTGTTTTGAGGGAACGGTGACACCGCCATTCATCCTTGCACGAGCCTCAGCAAACATTCGCTGTTGCTCAGCTAGTAATTCTTCTTCAGTCATTTCAGCGCCATTGCTGCACTTCCCTGCTCTCACCGTGTCCTGTGGGTGAAAATACAAGAAAGCAACACGTTAATCAGACTCTTACCTTTTTTTGTAAAGCTACATGCATGGGTTCATGGAGTGGGGGTGAGAATGAGAAACTGATTTGGAAAATACAAAAAAAAAAAAAAGATAACTATCACTAAGATGATGGCTCCATGGAAATAAAAAGAGACGGCGGCTCGATAGATGGATAAGTCTAGCTCTTTTTCGTCAATGAACAAGTCTATATTCAACAGGAATTTGTTGAAGCAGCCTACATAACAGATTAAACTGATTAGATAAGACACAAAATGAGCAGTTACCACAGTCTCTAGTCTGTGTTGTTCGTATGCAACAAAAACTTCTTCAATATAATCCCCAAAGCCAAGAACCTGAGAAATCATCAATTAATATAAGCTGTGAATGTCAATTGCAAATAATTGTCAGCATGTTATGATTAGGAAATCAGTTCATTCACTCTCAATCTAAAGATACTAAAAGCCATGCTTACATGTTAAAAGATTACCTAAAAGGATATTGGATTGATTAAAAGTTATTGGTTGTCAATGAAATAACAGTGAAATAGATATCCACGGTTAATATTTATTCCTTTGAGAACTAGATAAAACAAAACAAGATTTCCACATAAATATCCATCAGTCTAAATCAAGAAAACAATTTGTATTTGATGATCATATATGTGCCCCAATATCACACCTCAGAGGAAAACCAGATTTTAAAGGCGAGGACAAAATCCTCTCCCCCCACCCCCACCCCCAAAAAAAAAAAAAAAAAAATCTACTGGCACCTCAAAGGTAAATACTAGGTTTCAAATGCCTTGTATCTCGATTCTCGTCAAAGTAAACTCATATGTAGCACACTATAAAAGTGATAGGCTGCAGAAACTGTAAAACATCACCTACATGAAGAAGATAACATAAAAATAAAAAAAAATTGGCAAGATCAAGTTTAGTACCTCCAAAGCCTTGAGTACATGCTCTGGTGCAATTGTCCTCCTCTCTTCTCTATTACAAACTTCATTTGATTCTGATGATATAAGATTAATAAACTCTGCAGAAGAACAGAACATACAAAAAATTATTGCAAATTAAAAAGAGCACCACAATACAAAGATGATTCATATACTAATTGAATCAATTATTTTGTTATCTAATCATGGTTTGTGAATAGATAACACTCAATTATCTACAGAAGGAAGAACAGGAAGGAGAAGGGACTTTAATCCTGTCAAGCAGTAGAGACATGTTACCAGTCAAAACATCTACAAAATGACAGCCCAGTGACAATAAGTTGTTACATCATGTTCTATCCATATTCCAACCCATAATAGACTTTAACTAAACAAGGAGAACAGCAAAAACTGACAGGTTAATATAACTGAGTGGTTTCAATTTTATTGTAGTAACTTTCCCTCTGACCATCACAAGTTCTCTTAGAATAAGCTCCAATTGTGTTAAATTAGCTTCTTTTAATATATTACCAACATAATGTGTTACACATGTTTTTTGCTCATTAGTCACTACCATGCACTTGTAATAGGGGTGGCAATTTCAGCCCATATTAGTGAAAGGAGTCCATTTAACCTACATTCAATGAATTGGATCACTCATATTTTAAATGGGTAAATATGGGCTTCAACTTATTTTAAAAGCTCATACAAATCAGTGTTATCAAAGGCGCGCTTAAGCCCTAAAGCGAGGCTCAAAACGTGTTGAGCGCTTTGCCTCTCTTTATGTGCGCTTCACTGTCGTCATCAAGTTTCTAAGGCATACTTTTCCTTGCCAAAGAGTGTCTTCTGAAGAGGCGACACTAAACAATTGATAGTTCACTTTATTGTAATTGTTTTTCAATTTCTTTGTTCATATATTTGTCATTCATGCTTATAATTATTAATCTTGGACTAAACATTAATATTTGTACTTGTTCTCCCTTTGAGCCTTTTGTCATTGAAGCCCACGCTTTTATTGCGCTTTAAGCCCCAACAGACCTTTGAGCTTTTTTGCGCTTTTCGCTTTTGATAACACTGATACAAATATGGAAAAAGTGAGTAAAATATGGGTATCCATATAAACCCATAAATCACCCACTTATGCTCAAAAGTCAAAATCCCTAATTGCACTAACTAAAAAAATTAATTTTTTTTTTTAAAAAAGAAAATTAGGGTGGTGGTGGTGGTGGTTTGGGGGTGGGGGGGTGCATTGAAAAATTTGATTTTCTTTTTGAAAATAAATTTAATTTTTAAGAAAAATATTTTGGGAGGCGAGAGGGGAGGGGAGGGGGGGGGATCTCGAGTACCAAGTCGAGATCGGGTCTCGAGTCCGGAGTCGGTGTCGGGTCTCGGGTTTCGAGTTGGGGTCGGGGTCGGGGTCGGGTCTGGGGTTCAGAGTCGAGAACGGTTCTCGGGTCCCGAGTCGGGGTCGGTTCTCGTGTCCTGGGTCGGGTTCTGGTCTCGAGTCCAGAGTGGGGGTCGGGTCTCGATTCCAGAATCGAGGTCAATTCTCGGGTCCGAAATCGGGGTCTGGTCTCGGTCCAGAGTCAGGGTCGGTTCTCGGGTCCGGAGTGGCGGTCGTGTCTTGGGTCCGGAGTCGGATTCGGGTGTTGGGTCTCTAGTCGGAGTCGGATCCCGAATAAAAAAAGCTAGCAGATGCATTCTCTTATTTGATAACTAACAATTGGCTAATCAATTTAGCCTAGATTTAGTGTTTTAGGCTTTGGGAGATTAAAGTGGGTTAGAACCATTTTACCCAAACCATATTAACTAAATCCATATTTACCCATATTTTATATGGGTGGATTGTAATCCAATCCATTGTAGCTCAATCCATCCATTTGCCACCCCTAACTTGTACCATACTCATCTTACTACGTTCACCATAGAATATCTGACTATCAACAACTTTTAAACTCACTTTCCCTTTCAACACAACCCTTCACCAGCAATATAGATCCTAGTCATGTTAGTTAGAGCCTGTTTGGATTGGCTTTTGACTTTTGGCTTTTGACTACTAAGCCAAAAATCATAAGTTAGGATTTTTAACTTGTGGCTTTTGGCTTATTTTTATCATTTTAGCTTGAAACCAAGAGCGTATAAGCACTTTTTATTTTACCCAAACACTACAAAAGTGTTCAAAAGCTATTTTAGCTTAAAAGTACTTACAATAAGCCAATCCAAACAGGCTGTTGTTTCCTTAAAACTATACAGAATACCAGTTGCTATTATATGCAACCACCACTAACAACAGCAAAACCAGATCACAAGTCTTAAAAATTGAACCCAGAAATTAAATTATACGTATCAAAAATCGACTCACCTACACAACATTCAATCAAAAGATCCTGAGTATCTCGAGCAACACGGACATCTGGGGGCAACATTTCTTTAATAATTTTTGTCATTGTTGCTGAAAAGAAATAACAGTAGTATCCTTCAGCCAAAGAATATATCAATTCTAGAAGTAAATCATCAATCAAGCTCATTCATCCAACTTTATAACGAAATTCTGCCAAAAACTAAATGAGCTTCAGAGTATAAGGTTAACTCAGAAGCAACAAAAATTCCAACAATACCATTGATTGCAATTAAGATCATCAATCTTATCTGCCTGACAAAATTTGAAGAGAGCATGCTATATTGTAGGATGCACGAGAGAGAATCAAAAGTAATACTCCATTATCTCGCTCTGGGCTAACAGAACTTCAGAAATTTTGCAGATCATGTATATGCAAAAATAAAGTTGTTAAAACAATAAGTTACCAAACTGATCTTCTAATCTATGAAGTGTTAACTGCTCAACCCAATTTCTTGACTCTGCACTCAACTACGACACAGAAACCCCAACCACTGGAGACATGTGATACAAATGTCTTCACAACCATTCAACTAAGAAGGATGTTCAACAATCTTTGAGGAAACAACGCTAAACCCTCTACTCTAGCTTTAACACTCGTCCACATAAGGAGTAGGACAGATAATCCTATGTTCTAATATCCCAAGAGAGCAATACTATCCTCAAGCGAATATAGGAAGGTCCAGCTATTATATAATTCATCTATTTTTTTCATCAAATGAAACTCAATAAATTTCGTACAAACAAATCTGAGCAAAAGTATGGACATCAACATGTGCTGTTTCAGATTTTCTTACATTTACTTGCCACCAGCAGTTCACGCAGAGGTCATACATGTTAACTACTTCAATCAATGCAAGTCATACCCTCTTCATAATGAATTTAATGCATCTATCAGATTTCAAAAAAAAAACAAAAAACTATCATGCTTCATAAAAGTCAGAAAGGCATGTGCACCCAAGGGTGTGGCCTAGTGGTTCAATGAAGTTGGGTTGAGCACCATGAGGTCTCAGGTTCAATTCCCAATAGAGACAAACACTAGGTGATTTCTTCCCATCTGTCCTAGCCTTGGTGGACAGAGTTACCTGGTACCTGTTGCTGGTGGGAGGTGGCAGGTATCCCGTGGAATTAGTCGAGGTGCGCGCAAGCTAACTCGGACACCACGGTTATCAAAAAAAAAAAAAAAGTCACAAAGTCATGCAACTATATTGGCATTTATTCACCTAATACCTTCCATACAAGCACTTAAACATCAAACTCAGCTGACATCATAGTCATCCACTCAAAAGCTCTTCATTTACAAACTACGCTAAATCTGAAACTAGTTTGGGACAACTATATGAACCTTGATTATACATTCCACTCCATTTGAAGCTGTTCCATTCTAATACTCAATTATTGTCCTTTCTTCAAATCAGGGTTACAAAGTATGAGACAGAAATTACACGAAAATTCATCAGCAAAATCCATGAAAGCAGAACCACGATTGAACGATGAAAACACAGAGCGTATAAATCAATTGTGGAACACAATACTGCAAAAGCAAAATAGATCACGGAATAGGGAGGAGGAAAAACAACCTTTGGGAAGTGAAGCGTCCTCCTTTGTTCTACCGACAATGTCCATAGGTTCCATCTAACCCTACAAAACCAAACACAAAACCTCGAATTCAATATCGAAGTCATAAATAAAAATCTCTTGACACTGAGCACTAAATATTCCCGGACAAGCACGCTGCAGGGAAAGGGGGTTTCTATAGTATGCAATATTCACCTTGCATTTCTGCAAGGAGACTGTTTCCCACACCTTGACCTACTGACCATCCAACAAATACAAGGCCTGACACAATGCACTAAATGCTCCACGACTAATGCAGCATATGGGACAGTGAGCATATAGAGTACACAACATCCCCTCCAAACTTCTGCAAGAGACTATTCCCGTAGCTCGAACCACTGACCATTCAAGTCAGAAGTGAAATAGCTGACACTCTGCAGTAAACCCCCCCCCCCCCCCCTTCCCCCCGAACTAATCCGGGGGTATAGGAGGTTGGCTGTGGGTGCATATAGTAGGGAACATTTCCCTCGCATTTATGCAAAGAGAATATTTTTCAGAACTCACAATGAAAAAAATAACACAGTTGACAGCCCTGCACTAAATGCTCCTGGACTATTGTGGAATACCTAGCCTAGTACACAACATTTTCCTTCCATTCCAGCGAAGAGCCTATTTTAACTCCTTGAACTCATGACCATCCAAGTCATAAAAAAATATGCAGCTCTACCACCTCATTATACAAGTCAAAAATGCTTCAGATGAACATATATAATATACGTAAACAATTGCATATCAATCGAAAAGGAAAGATGTAAAGAGCTATCGATTGAACTTACAAATTAGAAAATTGGGAGATCGGATAGAGGATGACGAGCTCAGCCAATTGGAAGATATGGAATCGAGATGGACGTAGGTGATCGAAATCGGGAACGGTGGTTCATGGTGGGAATATAGAGGAGATGAGCAGGGCAAATTTTCGAAGCACGAATGAGGGAAGCGTGGTTCAGAAAGACGTGGGTCCCACAATGCCTGAATGCTGATTGGGTTGTGGTTTGCACGTAATAGTGGGGTGCGTGAGAGGATTGGAGTGGCGAAATCAAATCCAACCTGCCCAATCCATTCAAGTTTGGTGGATTATTGACTCGTTCATTTCTTAGCTCAATCCATTTCTACTCAATCTATTTCAACACATTAAAAATTTGATTGATATGTAACTCGAATTGCTTTTTGAGAAATTTTGTTATAATATTTAATTTTTTTTATTTGGTATATTATATATAATAGGGGTGAACATAAAAATCGGAGAATCGAAAAACCGAATCGAATTAGTTCGATTCTTCGGTTCGGTGTCGGTTTTTTTTTTTTTTGGTATTTCGATTTGGTGTTTGGTTTGAGGGTTTACCGAAGAACCGAAATACCAATGAATTAAATTTTAAAAAAAATATTTATATTACGTTTCATTTTCACATTTATATTAAAAGACAAGCCCACTAGCACTAGCTGCCAGGCCCAGGCCCATATATTTCTATTTTCTACAATCTACTCTAATTCCTTATTCACATTTCACATTTCTATCTTCTGCTTCAGCCTTCAAACAATGCCTCTTTCCCAAAGGTCGAGTTTCGACCGATGACCGACGCTCATCTCTAATTCTCTTACGACCGACGACCGAATCCTCATCTCTGATTCCCAAAGGTCGCCTCTTTCTACTCGTCTTTGCATCATCTCTTTGTTATCATTTTCTACGCTTTCTCAGTTTTTCTAGTTTCTACTATTTCTTAGTTTGTTGGAATGAAATCATGAATAATTATCCGTGATATCTCTTTTTGTTTGTGAATGAATATTTATATTACTCTTTTAATTTTTATTTTTCAATAGATGTCGGATGAAAGTAGAGTAAGTATTGGCGGTTCAAGTGATAGCTTACCTAATTCAGACAATAGCAATGACTCAATTGACACTGAAGTTACAAAGAAAAGAAAAGAAATTCCATCTAGATCCAAGGTTTGGGGTCATTATGATAAGGTTGTGGATGACAATGGTATTTGTATTGGTAAAGTAAAGTGCAGGTATTGTTTCACATCTCTTGCTTATGCTTCCACTAATGGAACAACAGGCTTGAAACAACATTTAGGAAGGTGTCTAGTTTATAAACCTGTTGATGTTATTGCTACTCAAAAAAAGATAAATTTTTCATCTAAAGATGCACCACTTTGGGAATTTGATCAAGAAGTTGTTAGGAGGGCTTTAGTTGAGATGGTAATTGTAGATGAACTGCCATTCAGTTTTGTTGAAAAAGAAGGCTTTAAAAAGTTCATGAATCTTGCTCAACCTTTATTTCGAATTCCTTCCCGTAGAACAGTTACAAGGGACTATTATGATCTTTATGGTGAACTAAGATATAATTTGAAGAAGTCTTTTAGGGAAGCACAACCAAAGATTTGCCTTACCACTGACACATGGACATCGATACAAAAAATTAATTACATGTGTTTGACTGCTCACTTTATTGACGGAAATTGGGTATTGCATAAAAGAATATTGAATTTTTGCCCAATTTCTAGTCATAAGGGTGACCAAATGGCAGATGCTATTGGTAATTGCTTGCTTGAGTGGAACTTGGATAATGTGTTCTGTGTTACTGTTGATAATGTTGCTTCCAATAGTGTTACAGTTACAGAATTGTCTAAACAATTAGATATGTGGGGAACTAATATAATGAGCGGTAAACATCTTCATATGAGATGTATGACTCACATACTCAATCTAATTGTGCACGAAGGCTTGAAGGAAACTGGTAAGTCTGCCAAACGTGTTAGACAAATGGTGAGGTATGTTAGGTCATCTCCGGCAAGAATAAGAAACTTTGTGAAATGTTGTGAAGTCCAAAAGATAGAATGTACTAAATCATTGTTCCTAGATGTGCCTACTAGGTGGAATTCCACCTACGAGATGTTAGAAACGACACAATACTTTGAGAAAGCTTTTGACAGGTTTGATCTTTTTTATGCGAATTTTAAAACCTTTCTTTCTACTCATATTTGTGAAGATGGAAGTGCTGCAGGTATTCTCGAATCTGATGATTGGGCAAATGTGAGAAATGTGGTAAAGTTTCTTCAAAAATTTTATGACCTCACCGTAAAAGTTTCAAGTTCACATTATGTTACATCTAGTGTTCATTTTGAAGATATATGTGAGCTTGATATATATTTGAAAGCATGTTTGGCTAGTGACGATCTTAATTTGAGTTTAATGGTTGGGCAGATGAAGGAGAAGTTCAAGACATATTGGGGTACACCTGACAAGATGAACCCAATGATTTATATTGCTTCAGTCTTGGATGTGTTTGTTACTTTTGGGCTTGAAGAGTTATTTGGGGAGAAAGTGGGACAGAAAGTAAATACGGTAGTTGAGGATTATTTGAAAGCTTTGTTTAAAGAGTACCTAGGAAAATATTCAAGAGAATGTCAATATCAATCATTTCCTTCTAAATCTACTTCATCTCAAGACACATCTGATTCCTGTAGTTCTGGTTCTCAAAGGGTAAGAACAAACACTTTCAGAACTAAGCTTCACTTGAAGAAACAAAAGAATTGTGGAAGTAAGGGTACTAGGACAGAGTTAGATAAATACATTTCTGAAGGTCAGGAGCCCGATCAGCCTAAATTTGATCTCTTAGAATGGTGGAAACTTAATGCTCCAAGATTTCCTATTCTTTCAGAGTTAGCTCGTGATGTGTTGGCTATTCCTATTTCAAGTGTAGCATCGGAATGTGCCTTTAGTACCGGTGGCCGTATACTTGATCGATTTAGAAGTTCTTTGACTCCTAGATGCGTGCAATCTCTTGTTTGCTCTCAAGATTGGCTTAGAAAAGAGACTAAATCTATTTGTGTGGAAGAAAGTTTGGAATATCTTAAGCAACTTGAAATTGGTAAGTTTTTGTAATTTTTTTTTTGTATGTTTTAGTGTACAACTAATCTACTTTACTACTTGTTTATGTTGTATGACAAATTTGTTTAAATTATCTTTAGAGATGACAAATAATGGAAGGGATCCTTGCATTGTTGATGTTTGATTGCAATTTGTTATTTTGCTACTAGTGTCCTAATGGTGAGTTTCAATACTTTATTTGTTTGGTGATATGAGATATTCTTTTGTAGTTTTATTCTTTTATGTTTTACCTAGAAAGTTATATTCTAAATTTCTAACTCTTGGTTTAATCTTACTTTTTATTAGGTTCAAGTTCAACCATACCTCCTAAAGCTCACTCATTAGTTTGGGAACATTTTGAGGTGATTGAAGACAATGATGAAGTGCGCAAAGCAAAGTGCTTGACATGTGGTGTGATACTCAATTGTCATCCAAAATGGGTTGGAATGAGTGGCTTATGGAAGCATGTTACAAGATGTTTTGAGCATCGTCTTGATCAAGATAGGAAGATTCGTATTTAAGCTTATGTTTTGAATTTGGTAACTGGTGTTGTTGTTAATGGATTTAACATCATTTGTGACTGCTATGTTTTTTATTTGAAGCTGGATTTTAAGTGTTGTTGGCGAGCCTTAGTTGTAGCCAATCTGCCATGTTTTTTTTTTTATGTTGTGCCTTAGTTGCTAGTGCCTGGCAGCCATGGTTTTGAATTAAGTATAGTTGATGGCCTGCTGCTGCTATGTTATTATTAATATTTAAAGTGTTGTTGCCATGTTATATTAAGACTTAAGTATAGCTGCTAGTCTGCTGCTGCTATTGCTATGTTATCAAAATACTAGTATGACTGCTGGTGCTAATTTGCCATGTTTTTGGATTTTATAAGAAATTGTGGATATATTTTGATATTTTTATTTCTCACTTGCAAGTTGCACCGAAAAACCAATTTAAAAACACCGAATAAAACCGAACCGAATTGAATTAGTTTGGTGCGGTGGTCGGTGCTCATTTTTCCAAAACCGAAGAACTGAACCGAACTTTTAAAAAACCGAACACCCACCCCTAATATATAGTCATAGTAATGAAAAAAATAATTTTATTCTATACTAAAAATTTATAAAAAAACAAATAAAGCAATTAAAACTTAATAAAAATAAGGCGGGTTGGGTTATAACCCATTTTGACCCAAACAAATTTGGGCTGGATTGGGTCTTGACCCGTTTGTTACTTGATCCATTTTGACTCGCCAAATTTGACCCAACCCGTCCAATTGACACCCCTAATAAATATGATTCATTTCTTTATACTAAGTAGGCGTGTGACCATAAAAAAAAATAAATTGGAGTTGAAACTGTAATTGGAGTTGGAGTTGGCCATACCTTTTGGAAAGACAAAAGGTGAAATAGTGAGATGAAATAAAAGTGAAAACAGGTTGAAGGTTGTTTTCACTTTTCCAAATACAACTTCAAGTTGTATTTGAAATTTTTACGGCCAAACATCATTTTTTAAATAAAGTGAAAAAAAATTCGAAAAAAAAAGTGAATATTCTCATGGCCAAACGGGGCCTAATAGTTTTCCTCTTGAAAAAGAGTAGAAAGGGGTGGGAGGCAGGGCGGGGGAAAAAGATAATATCTCCAACTCCGGCGGATCTTCCAATTGAGGCCTAACACAATTGCCCCAATATGAAAATGTCCATTAGGGAATCAAACTCTTTGTCATACCCAACTGATCAAAATTGAAATTTTTTCATAAATAGTTATAGTTTGGACCATAACCATGAATAGTAGTGATAATTTGCCTAATTATAATTCACAGTAATGATTTTAGAGAGGAGAGAGGCGAGTGAGATCAAGAGAGACAAATGCGATTAAAGTCTGGAGAGAGAGAGAGGGGAGCGTTACTAGATATAAAGCCTATATCTTAGATACAACCTGATACATATTGTATATTGATACAACCTCCATATTGATATAACTTGTATCGTGCATATCTTCTCTCTATCTATCTCACTCAAATCTATCCTCTCTGTCTCAATTTCACAGACAGTTACTCATGTTAGCTTTAAAATTGAAGCATACACATATTAGCTTTGAAACTGAAACATAGATAAACAGATAAACATATGTTTCAATCATCAACTAAACACATATACATAGATGTACATGTGTATCTGATACACATAGTTCAGAGCAATCGAAGAAGAAGAGGAGAGTTTGACACAGTCTGATAGATCTGATGCATGTTTTCAGTCTATTGAAAATGCATGAGGTGATTTAAGAAGTACGATATGACAATACTTTCACCTTTTTGAGTCCCATGAGCTAACAATTCAGAATCACCTTGTCTTGCCTTCATGACATGTTTCTGACTGATCTAAATTTCTAAGAGTTGGAAAACTTTTCCAAGTAATATAGGAGTATAAAAAAAGTCAGTCACCATTGAACTTACTATGTCCATGGTCTAATTTCTTAGTTAGAATATATAGAAAATTGTAGAGAGGGAGAGAAAGAAACATGATAGGAGAGAGGAAAGTGAGAGAGGGAATGGCAGAGGGTGGGGTAGAGGCAAGCAAGAGGAAGATTTGCTATAAAAATTCTAAGTATAGTTATGTTAGATAATATTTTAAAACTATAGCTATGTTTTGTAGATATAGTAGTTATGTTTGCTTATATAATACATTTTCCATCAAAATTCAAAATTGTAATGTCATTAAATCCAATTTTAATTTCATGAAAATTTACCCCTATAGGGAAAATAAGAACTTATATTATTAAACATAGGAATACTTTTTCTTATGTACAAAATATAGAAAATTGAAAACAAAATCCTATTCTTTGAATTCGTCCAACCAATCCATCCCCTTTGTGCAGCTTTTTTCCTCTTCTCCTTCACTCTTGCTTCTGGGTTAATTTAATTCTTTGTAATTGGAGAAAAATAATTAAGGGTGACAAAAAATTTCAAAAATTATTCTTATTCTTGTAGTTTTTAGCTTGGTGGTAGTCTAGAGCAGCGTGTCTATCATAAGATTAGCCTACTCATATATTTTGATTTTTGGTCTCAGTTAGCATCTATTGTTTACTATGTTTCTCACCTTATTGGATGTTACAGTTCTTTGCATATAGGCACTGCTTTCATATTAGTTGTCATATTTTTCTTCACTGTCATTTTTCCTTTCCATTACTTCTTTGATTTGCTTCCATGATCCGAGGGTCTTTTGGAAATAACCTTTTTACCTCACCTTTGAGGTAGTGATATGGACTGCGTACACTTTACCCTCTCCAGACCCCACTTTGTGGGAATACACTGGTATGTTGTTGTTGTTGAAAAAGTTTCAGAACAAAGCATAAATTACACAAGTCTTAATTTTAAGTAGGATTGATAATTTTAAGATTAGTGTTAATAACACTAGTTTTAGAGCTCCAAATTTTATAATTTACACAAAGGTCCTACCTCCCTTTTTCTACCCCTTCTTCTTCTCCTCCCCCCTCCCCTGCTGCCACCACTACCTCCTCTCCTGCCACCACCATCACCACCACCTCCTCCTCCTCCACAACCAGCATCTCCTTCTCCACCTTCGCTACCATCCTCCTCTCTACTGTCACAACCATTACCTTTATCAGCTCTTCCTCCACCTACTTCACCTTTCTTTTTGTCAGAAAATTAAACAACTTTTGAAGTTGTTGCAATAACTACATTGAAGTTGTTCCCAACAACTTCAATAGTTGTTTAGGTTGTTGCAACAACTAATTTGAAGTTGTTGCAACAACTCAAACACCCATTGAAATTGCTGCAACAACTCAAAAAACTTGAGCAGTTGTTGCAACAACTAATGTAGCTGTTGCAACAACTATCATAGTCATTGTAGCAACTTCATGTAGTTGGTGCAATAACTTGTAGTTGTTTGATATTCTGCAAAATTTCTTCCATTGAATTTAAAATATCAAACTTTTCTTGTTAAAATTCTCATAATCATAGCAAAACAGTTTGTAAAAATAAGAATAAAAAAAGAAAAAGAAGTAGAACTTAATAAAAAAAGATGAATATGACGGCGACATCATTAACAAAGGAGGCAAAAAATAATAAAAAGAAAAAGAAAAAGAAAGAGAAGGAAAAGGCGGAGGAGGCTAGAGAGAAGAATAAGAGGTTGGAGAGAGAAGAGAAAGAAGAAGAAAGAAAAGTGAGAGGAAAAATTAATTTTGAAATTTGAAATTTAACAGTGGGAGGGAATTTGTTTTTAAAATTTAATATGCATCCTAGATTTTTTAATTATTTCTAATCACATTCACGTTTTATTTAGTCTCAGTTGATCATGTCAATCTCACCTTTTTAAGCTTCAACTTGAAAGGTAACTTTAGCGCATTTCTCTCGAGATGAAAACATAATTCTGGTCTTTTCTTGTACAACTCCAACTATATAGAAGATGTTTTTATCGCTATTCTTTATTATTTAACTTGAATTGACTGGGTTATTTACCTATTCTTATTCAAAGTATATGTTACCTAAAGAGTGCATTGATCCGACAGAAAATGCTTCATAAAACCCACCTATATTGATATTTGTTTGAAGCCAGATGCAATTAGAAACATTTCAATCGGATAGTGCGTGAAGAAAAACTAAATATAGAAAGAAATTAAGCTACAGTAAATGGACTAAAGGGTTGAATTTTCCATTCAAGCATAATTCCAAACCACACTAACATTGTACTACTTCATTTTCTCCATAAAAACACATGTACTATAGTATTCGAAAGCACATGTGCTTTTTTTCACATTGTTGCAGTTCAATGCAAATGCAAGTGAACAGGGTATGACAAGTAATATAGGACTTAAGAGTCTAGATATCGATCCCATAGGAAATTGATGAATTGATTACTAAGCTAAATTTATATGAAACTATTCAGTGAACAAACAAGCGATATAAGTTGATTATGAGATTACGAGTTACTAGAGTGATTGCAAAGATAAAAAGTAAAAGCAATTGTGATTTGTTTTGATAATTCTTGAGATGTCTTAATGATCCAGGGTTGCGGCATTACAACAATCCAGTTGAGTTCTTGGATAATTAGTCTAATTGATTCCCTAAGTTACTAGTTGCGGGTTGATATTCGCGATATTGAACATCTTTCCAAATAACTCTATGCCTACTTGACTATTCCTAACACCTATATTCCTATGATTGTCGGTTGATAGTGAAGTGCATGGTTTCTCTTTCGTATCAACTAAGCAAGTCTAATGAGTATATTCCTTACCATGTTAGCGAATCATTCCCTCTTCCTAAAATAGTTCATGACCAAGCCCTACTTTCTCTTATTGCGAACATAAATTCCCTATTCCTAGTCCAATTTATGCCCCATAGGTAGTGTTTAATAGGTGATCAAGCTACCAAATAATTAAGCACAAGAGAATATAAATAACTTAAAAATGGAAATCATATCAAAATAAATTGTCATTCAAATGTCAACCTTCATGTTCAACCACAACCCTAGATTTTAATGAGTTTAGCTACTCATAAACTAATTACAAGAGCAAGATCTCATGAATTAACAAAAGAGTCAATCATAATAATGAGAAAAGGAATAGAAAAACCTAGGGTAGAATACCCTCTGGAATGTTACGTATCATTTCTCCACTTCAAACTTGGCTTGGGTCGAACCAAGCTATTTTTGGCCCGGAATCACACTAGAGTGGCACCATAGGCTGTTTGGGTAGTCTCCACACCTCAGCGTGTGGAGGACTCCCTTTTTCAATATAGAGGTGCTAGGGTGGCGCCAGGGCCTTTTCATAGTGTGTTTTTTGCCTTTTCTTTGCGTATTGCTCTCGTTAAGCTCTCGTCTTGATCTATTATCTATGGACATGCTCCGAATCAGCATCCTCAACTTCTACTCAGACTTTAAAACTCCAATGTCACTCCATTACACTCCAAATTCGTGCAAATTCTATCGTTCTTCATCCTACACACCAAGACAAGCTATGTAAGCGTATTTCATATAAAGTAAGCTCAAAAGTGTGTTAAAACAAATAAAATGTGAGACAAAATATAGTACAAAATCATGAATTTTAGCCTCACATTAACACCCCACACTTATACTCTTGCTCGCCCTCAAGTAAGCTCTACCATATAACTACGACTTTACTACAATGACACCAACTAAAACAAGATTACTCAAGCTAAGGCTACAACGAATACCATAAATAACAAATGCATGCTTCATTCATTTCGTACATTTAAAACCTCATGAATAACAACAACCAGATGTCCTAGCCTCAAGAATTAACTCTATGATATTTACAAATACTCATAGGTTTCCCAACCAAGAAATCAAATAATTTTCCTTTCTTTCGTCAATCATGCGCCCCTCACAACAAGAGAGTTACCCATATTCACTCACAAGTATGTACAATATCACATGAATAGGTATAAAAATAAAATTATGATCACTCTCACAAAGAAGTTCACATGTAACATACGATGAATTATATGCTTTCCCTTGGTGTACTACTATACTAATATAAGAACATCAAACTTAAGATCAAGTAGGACTTTCATGCTTGTAATGTGTGCTAAGGGACGTATAAGAACATCAAACTTAAGGTCAAGTAGGACTTTCATGCTTGTAATGTGTGCTAAGGGATGGGTAGGAACTATTTTGGCCATCAATAGTTACTATCTTTCCTAAGCACGTTAATACATCACAACTTTTTACTTTTTCCGCACATTCTTCAATCAACTAGTTCTTTCTTCTACTCTTCTCACCCAGAGACTTTCTTTGTTTTCCCATTTTTCAAGCACATTCACACTTCATTAGTAAGGAGAAATCAAGTACACTTTTTTTCTTTTCTATTTTTCATTCCCTACTTATAACACATAAATCTTTCACTACTTGTACCTTTAGTATTTTCTTACAGGCTTCCAGTTCAACTTTTTTTTTAATTCTCACTCCTTTTAACTCTTATCTTTCAATTAAAGTGCTTAGGAGTTTTTGGTCAAATTAAGATCGATTGAAAGAAAAGATTAAGCTTCATACATGGCTACCAAAGAATATGCTAAAGGCTCAGCGGGGCTAATTAAGATCGTCAATTTTGGGTAGGAAGCAGAGGATAAAACCAAGCTAATCAAAGAAATTCCTATGTCATTTCCTAAACTTAACATTCTTTTTTCGCTTTGCAAACACACCAGGTAAGTTCTAAACATCGATATAAAAACATGGAATAACAACAAACACCTAACACACATGGCACATGTTCAACTCAAGAAGGATCCATGCAAACTCTCAATCAAGCAAACAATAAGAGTTCAAAGTTAGGCTAAAACATAAGAGTCAAGCAAAAGAGCCTAGGTGTCTCAAAAGAAGTCATTCACTTATTCTTTGCATGCTTTCATGTTCAAAACACAACTTGCATCATTTTATCATTTATAGCACTTAACTAGAGCATATAATGTTCAATTGATCTCAAAGATTCTTCCTAAAAATAAATAAAATAGTCGGTTCAAAGGGCCCTCCTCGGAAAAGAATCAAAAAGAAAAATCATGTGGTGGATGAAGTATGCTCTACTAAAAACTAAAAAGAACTACAAAAGCAAAATCTTTTTTTGTTTTTAGATTTTTTTCATTTTTTTTTGAGTTTTCTCAACTAAAGCAAATAATTAAACACTAATAAAACAACTCTAGAATCCTATATCATACTTCACCCTTAACAATTATCAAAACATATTCCACTCCACACTTAAATTCATTAAACATATTCCATTTTGATTTCAACTTTCCTCCAAATAGTTTCAATCTTGAATTATACAATAATACCCATTTTCCTTGTTTGAATACCCTATGCTAAATTTGGTTGTCATGCCACCTCTTTGTTCTTTCTTTGTATAATATGGCCTTCTCAAAAGCTCTATAATGAAATTCATCTAACTCTTGTAACTGTAGGAGTCTTTTTCACCGGCTTCTTCCATGTCCCAGTTCAACTTACTTACCACCTAATAAGCTATATGCTCTAATTCCACAAGTAGGTGGAAAGCCTTCGTAAAGACTACCCTATAAGGGGATGTTCCTATAGGAGTTTTGTAGGCCATTCTATAGGTCCAAAAAGCATCATCTAACTTCATTGCCCAATCCTTCGGATTTATGCTAATTGTTTTGTCTAGGATTCACTTGATTTCTCAGTTGGATATTTATGCTTGTCCACTTGTCTGTGGGTGGTATGTGGTTGCTACTTTATGCCTCACATTGTACTAGAAGCTTATTGAATAGTCTCTTACAAAAATGGGTCCCTTCATCACTTATAATTTCTCTTGGTGTCCTAAAGTGGGTAATGATTTTCTTTTTCATGAATTCACAACTGTATTTACCTTATTTATGGGAAATGCTTGTTACGACCCAATTTCTCAAGTCATGATGGCACCTACTCCAACCCACTAGTAGGTAAGCCAAGCCATAGCCAGAAATAACAAGTAATGGGCTAACGGGCGGAAGATGAAAGGGAAACAAGAATGAAACCAACAATATTACTAATATAGACGGAAGCTGAGAAGATATACATACATAATATACTGTACAAAAGAGGGAAGAGGATAAAATGTACAAAATGAATCCCTCCCAAGACCTAGTAAGGCCGGTACAAGAGCCACTATAACCAAAATGGAGAGTACTAGATAATATCTAAAATATACATATATAAACAGTAGTCTCGAAAATACAAAAGACTATAACTGAAATAGATGGAGGAGGATCAACTCCAGACTCTAGAAAGCTGCCCCATCTCCGGATAGATAGCAAAGCCCAAGGATAACGTCAAGGTCGGTGGCTCATACTCGGATCTGCATCAGGAAAAAGATGCAAAAGTGCAGTATGAGTATCAAAGCAACGGGTAATCAGTAGGCATCATACGCCGACTAAGCTCAAATATAGTAAAAGCATAAATAAAGTACGAGTGTGTAAGCTACATCAGCAGTAAAGAGGGTAAAATGTAAATATCAATTATACTAAGAAAGTACGATAAAGGAAACAAGTAACTCAAACAAAAGGGCAAAGGACTAACTATAACCTAAATGGGCCCCCATAAGCCCAAAAGAAACACCCAAGAAGACAATTAACCCTATCGAGCCCCCATAAGCCAGTGGGTGCAAACAAGAGGAAGCTAAGGTAAGAATCATAAATAACCTTTAACTGAATCGATCTCAAGTAAACTTCCGATCCCAAATCCATGATGAAAAATATAGGTATGTACCGGGCTTGAACCGGAACCAATGGATAGTAACAAGAGGCCATACACAGGCTCGAACTAGAAATAGTGGATAATAACAAGAGGCCACATGATCCATATACAACAGAACCCAATACAACTATCAACACTCTTAGTAACAATCGTAGTCAACACCAGAACATCCCAACCATAATCATAGATAGATGCCTTACTCAAACCGGAACTCATAGTAACCAAATCGTAACCAAAAATAGGTGATCCCATAAGAAGCCAAACTCAACCTTAAACTTATGCCAAACTCATAGCGAAACTCGAAAACAATAAACTATAATCGTAAATCAATGCCAGTTCGTACCCAAACTTATAACAATAGCAATAGAGCATACATCGGACTTGAATCAGAACTGATATGTATATGCATACATAGGCATAACTAGCTAGTGGGGAAAATTCAAGGGTTTCAAACCTATCACCAATCCCTATAATCTTATAGACTAATCTCGACGGTTAAATCTACTAGGGTCAGTTACTACTCTACCCAGGGAAAAGAAGCTAAACAGGCCAGAAATCAAGTCTAAATCAACCCCAACCCAATGTAATAGCCTAAGGTAGCAACCATGAGTCTAACTAAGCCTAAAAGAGCTTCATATCAAATATTTTATCTGAAAAGAGGCAGTGGAGCCCATTCAGGGTCCTATAACCTAACCTAGGTTAGAACTTACCCAAATCTAGCCTAAGGCTTCCCAATCCCATCCCAAGGTACCATAAGCACTAATCCTAGTCCTAAAGGTTGATAATACACTATACTAGGGGAGTACGGGCCCGGAGTCTACCAAAAGAGAGCCCTAATCGGCTAAATAAGGCAAAAAATACTAAAACAATAATCGGGCCAAAACTACCCGCCCAAAAGTAGCACAATAATACACTAATACCTCAATTACGCTCAATCTAGAAGAAAGGTAAGCCTAGCCTACTTGGACGCGCCCGAATAGCTTGCCGAATTCTCTATACAAGGGCATTCCCCTTTTAAGAGGCCTCCAAGAGCTGTCACACTATCAAAACAATGATACATGCATCAAGACAAGAAAATTGATATTCATATTGTGTATAAATGCTCTGGGTAAAAAATCGGACTAAAAAGCCCATATGGGTCCACTTGCGGAATCCCCAAATTGATGTCATCACAGCGTCCCCTGCAACTCAAGGATCAATTGCCACATAAATTTAGCTAAATTCGAGCTCAAATAGTCCCAAAATTAGTACCAACATAATCGAGAAATTTAGGAATCAATCGGAGAATTAAACTAGAAATCTAGCGAAACTTACAGAGATTACGGCAATCACGAGCCCACCAACACCCCCCCACGCTAATCCCTATATCAAAATACGATATCCTCACAGTTTCAGAGCTTAGTGTAGTCTAAAATGGTGGCTTACACTTAAACAAAATGCTGGAAAAATGAAAGAGGTAATATATATATATATATATATATATATATATATATATTGCCAGCGATAGCCACTTTAGCGACGAAAATGACCGCTAAAGCGCCTAAGGGTAGCTTAAGCGACTAGGCCATAGATGGAAAGGCTCCAATAAAGTGGTGCCCAGTCTCTAAAGCGGTTACCACTAAAGCGGTCTCTTGGCCACTTAAGCGGCTGCACCAGATACTTGGCACCAACCAAGTTCAACAAGTCCCAACGGACTCCGACCGGGTGCTCGAGATTGGTTTAGAATCCTGTACTTGCAAACAAACTTTTCTACCCTACAAAATTCAACATTCCAACCTCAACGGTACCATCAAAATTTCCATCCGGGGTCATTTCGATGCAAAATGGGTCCTACACCCCTAGGGACCGTTTTAGCCAAATTCTACCCAATAGGCCAAAACGAGTTCGAAAGCCTTGAAAATCAGACCAAGGGTATCCCTAGCCTAAAATCAACATGCTGGAGCTGATGAGGCTGTCAAAAATGACATCCAAGGCCATTTACTTGAGGTTTTGGCCCGAGACCTAGTCCTTAACTTGAAAAGCTCCAAAACAGGGAAATGACTCTAAAAACCAAATGAACTGCCCGATAATCAAACTGTCAGTACCAAAAAGTCATAAATGACCTGGGGAAACTGTAGGAAAGGTCTAAACATAATAAAAGCAGGAAACATAGGAAATGAACTAGAGGGTCATTAGAATGCTATTACTTCGACCCATTTTGGCTCATAGTATACGGCTACTAATATATATCGGTTAAGTTCAGATGGAATAAATGGTCCCTTAAAGTTAATACCCCAACAATAAAATATCTCAATCTCCATAAGCCCATTCAAGGGCATCTCTTGTTGTCAGGATATATTACCCATTCTGATGGCTTATAAGAGTCCATCACTATAACTAAGACCTGATTCGGTACCAGGTCCCTATATGATGATATCGAAGAATATTAAGAACACAAAGAGAAATTATAGAAATGTAAATAACAAGATATGTTTACGTGAAAACCTCCTTGCTCAAGGGAGTAAAACCATGACATATCCAGTAGGATTTCACCAATCTCTCCACTAATTACCAAGTAATAAAATAATTTCAACCCTTGTTCAATCTAGGAATTAAATTCTTAATTCCTACTCAATAGCAATTACTCTATTGCTACAAACACTCACAATAACTCTATTGTGAGAACTTCACTAGGTAACTCTATCTAGAAAACAACTCAACAAAAATTCAGTCACAAAACTACTCAGAAGAATCTCTAATATGAAATGTAAGTTTATTGTTGTAAGATCAATGCAAAAAGAACTCAATCAACCTAGAAACAATAACATATTTCACTATAAGCAAGTGGTTTCTAAATTGCTGAACTTTTATAATAATAGATGAGGCTTTTTCTTGAGAAAATTTTCTTTTCGGATTGTGCAAAAACTTGAGCTTCTCTCCTTAAGGATGATGAATATATATAATGATCATTGGGAGAGAAGCTTCCTTATTAGTGGATGCTAAAAAGGACCACTAATTCGTCAGACCACTAATATGCTGACACTGCCACAGAGTACTAGACAACTAACACATAAGACAGATGCGTGCAACTTCAAAACTTCATACAAGGACACCAGTTGATGTAACTGGTCCTTCAACAAGGTTTGTCAAGCATCAAAACATGAGTCACGATAAAAAAAGGCCTGAATCCAATATTTCCCTCTTTTGATGATTACAAACTCACACTTATTCATGTTCATGCTTCCCCCTAACTCTAGCATTATCTAACCAAACCAACAAGCCCAAATCTTTCCCCTTTCACCAGTTCCCCTTCACCGATCAGTCTACAGTTCCCCCTTTTACCAGTACCCCTTCACCAATCACACTAATCTTTCCCCTTTTGGCATCATTAAAAAATTAAAATAGTAAAACAAAGCAAGTTCTAAAAAGTGAATAATCCGAGAAGCAAAAGCTAATATACATAAGGAAACACAAGAATGAGGCATTGTGTTCCACACATACGTGTACCTGCAAAGATAAATGGATTGGATGAAACACTGTGAGAGTCCTTGCATCATATAACTGCCTACTTTTCATAGCCATGAAATTTGAGATGGATTATATGATTTGATCAGATCAAGCCTAGCTTGAATCCTTTCAAAATTTTCCCTTCTAAGAGCCTTAGTGAAAATATCAGCAACCTGGTCCTCTGTTTGACAAAACTGCATGAAGATAAGCCCCTTCTTAACATTGTCTCTTATAAAGTGATGTCGAATATTAATATGTTTTGTCCTCTTATGTGGGACATGATTCTTTCCATATTAAGAGCACTGATGTTGTCATAGAATAATGGTATAGTCTCAGTAATCACTCAAAAGTCCTCAAATTGTTGCTTGATCCATAGAAGTTGATCATAACATAAAGCTACAACTATATATTTAGCTTCAATTGTAGAAAGTGCAACTGAGTTTTGTTTCTTGGTTCCCCAAGAAATTAGTGAAGAGCCAAGAAATTGAGCCATTCTAGATGTGCTCTTCCTATCAATAAGAAATTCAGCATAATCAATATCAGCATACCCAATTAGATCAAATGTATATCCAGATGAATATAAAAGAGCAAGTTCAGTTGTTCCCTTTAAGTATCTCAAAATTCGTTTGGCTGCCTTCAAGTGAGACTCTTTTGGACGTGCTTGGAATCTTATACACATGCCAACACTAAACAAAATGTCTAGCCTACTAGCTGTCAGATATAAGAGGGAACCTATAATACCTCAATACATAGTCTCGTTCATAGAGGGACCAGGTTCATCCTTGTCCAATTTGGTGGAAGTGCCAATTAGAGTGTCTATTGGCTTAGCATTCTCCATCTTGTATTTCTTCAATAACTCAAGGATGTACTTTTGCTGACTAATTAGAACTCCATCAGATATTTGATCCACTTGTAGCCCAAGATAGAACTTAAGCTCACCCATCATGCTCATTTCAAACTCATTTCCCATGAGTTTGTAAAGTTTTCACACATAGAATATAGAGTTTATCCAAAATGATATCATCTATATAGACTTGTACGATAAGTAGATTCTTTCTTTCAGATATTAAGAAGAGAGTGTTCTCAATCTTTCCTCTTTTGAATCCATTATCTAGTAAGAATTTGGATAACGTTTCATACCATGCTCTTGGTGCCTGTTTCAATCCATAGAGAGCTTTGTCAAGCTTGAACACATGATCTGGAAACTCATGACTTTCAAACCCTGGAGGCTGCTTCACATGTGCTTCTTTCTTTAGATATCCATTCAAGAATGCACTTTTTATATCCATTTGAAACAGTTTAAACCCATATAGGATGCAAAAGCAATGAGAATGTGAATAGCTCCCATCCTAGAAATTGGAGCAAATATTTCATCATAATTTATACCTTCTTCTTTATTGTATCCCTGCACCACCATCCTAGGCTTGTTCCTTACTGTGGTTCCAAACTCATCCAGTTTGTTTATGTACACCCACCTGGTCCCTATAATAGTTCTATCAAAGAGTTTATGAACCAGCTGCCATACCTTATTTCTTTTAAATTGATGAAGCTCCTCCTGCATTACAATTATCCAGTCTTCATGTTTCAAGGCTTCCTTAATATTTTTGGGCTCAATTAAAGATAAGAATGCTGAGAAGGAAACTATGTTTCTTGTCTTAGATCGAGTGTGCATTCCTGAATCAAGTGGGGTGACCAGGTTGTCCAATGGATGAGATTTCAAGTGCCTCCAGTT
This sequence comes from Capsicum rhomboideum, assembly GCA_031232105.1. NCBI lineage: Eukaryota > Viridiplantae > Streptophyta > Magnoliopsida > Solanales > Solanaceae > Capsicum > Capsicum rhomboideum. The sequence continues at coordinate 50,054,618 of CP124714.1, forward strand.
TGATAATTATAATTCACCTTGTTGCTGTCTGGTACCTGATTCCTCTACTGGTTCTTCTTTACCTCCTTCAACAGTAGGTGAGAAGTCACTGTGGTCTTTTTTAGAGGTATCAGGTTCTAGAGCATCTGGCCGATTCATTTTTACCCTATTTACTTGTGGATGGGTTTCCATTTGTTGCATTTGATAGGTCAAGATTCTCTGAGGCTTTGCAGGTGTTCTTCTATGTCTTCTTCATTTGGGCTTCCCTTTTCACCTAGCTCATTCATCTCATCACAAATCACATGAACACATTCTTCAACACATTGAGTCCGTTATTAAAGACCCTGTAAGCTTTTCTTTAAGATATATAATCAATAAATACTCCTTCATCACTTCTAGGATCAAATTTTCCCAGGTTGTCCTTACCACTATTCAAGATAAAGCACTTCCATCCAAATACCCCTAAGATGAGATACCTTAGGTTTTCTTCCAAACATTAGTTCATAGGGGGTTTTATTTAGCAGGGACCTGATCAAGCACCTATTTGTCATGTAGCATGCAGTGTCACTTCTTCTGCCTAATAACTTTTACATAGTTAACTAGAAATCAACATTGTCCTTGCAATATCTTCAACGCATTATTTTTCCTTTCCACAACTCTATTTTGCCGAAGAGTTCAAAGAGCTGAGAAATTATGACTGATACCATTTTTAGCACAAAACTCATCAAAGTTGCCATTTTCAAATTCAGTCCCATGTCTGATAGGATTCTCACTATCTTATTGCCTATCATGACTTGAACTTGTTTAGCAACGACAATGAACACCTTAAGTGTTTCATCCTTACTTCTTAAGAACAAGTCCAAGTGTACCTTGAATAGTCATCAATAATTATAAAAATATACTTCTTTCCTCCATGATTTGGATTCCTCATATGTCCACAAAGATCCATATGAAGACGATCAAGTTGCCTAGAAGAACTAACCACTTTTTTTGACTTGAATGAGGAATGAACCTTCTTTCCTTTGACACTAGCATCAGATACCTTACAATCGACAAACTTTCTGTTGGGTAGTCCATACACCAGTTCCTTTGACATTAGCTTGTTAAGTAGTGAAAAGCTCACATGCCCCAACCTTTTGTGCCATAGCTTTATCATTATTTCAAATAACACCTAGACATTTTAAATCCTCACCATAGATAGAATCAAGATCTGTCACATATATATTTTTGCATCTATTGGCAACCAATATCACTTTACCAGTTATAACATTTGTGACTGTACATGAATCAGATATAAACTTTAACTTATTTCCTTTATCACATATTTGAGACTAACTCAACAGATTATACATCAGTCTATTCACATAGTAAACATCTTTAATAGCATGGGCAAGAGACTTACCAATCTGACCAACACCAAGAACATATCCTTTTTTTCCATCTCCAAATGACACATTACCTCATTTAAATGCTTTAAGTGAGAGAAAATCCTAAGTTTTACCAGTCATATGCCTTGAGTAGCCACTATCCATGAACTATTTTTGATTTTGTTAACTGCCTCCTCTCACTTCCACCTACATACATATTCATTTATTAAAATTGGGAACCTACATGATCTTAGGCACTGCTTTCATATTAGTTGTCATATTTTTCTTCACTGTCATATTTGTCACTCAAAATTTTATTTTCATTTTTATTCTTAGAAACTTCTACTTTATGCTCTGAATTCCTTGAGGATAAGAGGCCTTCTTTATTTCAGCTTCATTCAATTTATTAGCTAGAGACTCCTTTTCAATAGCATGATTGGGACAGGCATCGATAAAAGACACTAGCTAAAGATCTTAACTTTTTCTTAGAATAGTTTATTAAGTTTTTTTAACATCAAAGAAGGTTACCTCATCATTTGCTTCATCATCAAATTTGTCCATGAAAGCTAGCAATGAATTAGATTTTGTTAACTCATTTTCAATCACTAACATGGATGTGTTATCACCATCCACCTCTTCATCTGAATCGCTTGAAGAATTTCGTCAAGCTGCTAGATCTTACTTAACTATCTTGTCAATTATTTCCCTTCTTCTGACTCTATCGAAGACCTGGTAACTTTTATTGGTCCTTTTAGAGTTTTGCTTGGTGAAGTCCTTATAGTCGAGCTTGTGAAGAGGACAATCTTTGATATAATGACCAGGTTTTCCATATTTGCAGCACAGATCATTCCCTCTGAACCCCTTTCTTGAGTTTCCTCTATTCTGAAAAGCACCACTTCTTACCATCTTTTGAAACCTTCGAGTGGGATAGACCATGTCATGTTCATCTTTACTTGGGCCATTTTTGCTTGCCGTCAACACCATGCTCCTTTCCTTCTTGGGGTCATTTCTTTAGAATCTTTTTCACGTTTAAGCACGTATGTATTCAAATTTCCAATAAGCTTATCCATCGTCATAAATCCTTTGCCTCTGATATAGAATTTGCTTTGCTTTTCTATGAGGGAGGCAAGATACTCAAAATCTTCAATGCCAGTTTGTACATCTTGATGTTTTCTCCAAGACTCTTGAGTTCATTCACAATAAATATAAATTGAGTATGCATGTCTTGAATGGATTCTTCTTCGCTCATCTTAAATGGTGCATACTGAGTAGTAAGCATATCAATATTGATTGCTTCACTTGACTTATTCCCTCATGAGCATTTTTTATAGCTTCCCATATTTCCTTAATCGATTCACAAGCAGGAACCCGGTTGCACTTATCACATCCTATCCCACATACAAGGATCTTCTTAGCCTTGTAATTCTTTTCAATCTTCTTCCTGTCACCCTCATTATAGTCTTTCCTAGCTTTGAGAACATATAGAGAGATTTCCCCTTCTTTAACAACTTCCATGGGCACCTGGGGACCGTCACAGATAACACCCCACAACTCACTGTCCTTCGCAATGATAAAATCATACATTCTAGGTTTCCACCAACTATAGTATTGTCCATTGAACCTTAGGGGTCGAGTGGTTGATTGCCCTTTCTTGAGACTGGGTGGAGCTGCCATCTAGAACAGGATCCTTCCTAGGTGTTAACCTTATAGGAAGAACTGCTCTGATTCTAATAGATAGTTTGCAAGAATGTACCACTATAGCTAAGAATTGATTTGGTACCAGGTCCCTATATGATGATATTAAAGAACAGTAAGAACACAAAGAGAAATTGCAGAAAGGTAAATAACAAGAGATGTTTACGTGAAAACCTCCTTCCTCAAGGGAGTAAAACCATGACCTACCCCAGTAGGATTTCACCAATCTCTCCACTAATTACCAAGCAACAAATTGATTACAACCCTTGTTCAATCTAGTAAATAAAATCTTAATTCCTACTCACTATCAATAACTCTATTGCTGCATACACTCACAATAACTCTACTATGAGAACTCCACTAACTAACTCTAGCTAGAAAACAACTCAACAAGAATTCAATCATGAAACTACTCACAAGAATATCTAAGATGAGATGTGAGTTTATAGTTGTAAGATCAATGCAAAAGGGAATCAATCAACCTCAAAACAACAACATATTTCACTATGAGCAAGTGGTTTCTAAATTGGTGAACTTTTGCAGTAATAAATGAGGCTTTTGCTTGAGAAAATTTTCTTTTCTGGCTGTGTAAAAATTGAGCTTTTATCCTCTAGGATGATGAATATATATGATGAGCATTGGGAGAGAAGTTTCCTCATTGGTGGATGCTGAAAAGGGCCATTGATTCATCATCTCACTAATGTGCTGACACTGCCAGAAAGTACTGGACATCTGGCACATAAGACAAATGTGTACAACTTCAAAACTGCATACCGGGACACCAGTTGATGTAAATGGTCCTTCAATAAGGTTTTTCAATCATCAAAACGTGATTCATGATAAGAAAAGGCCTGAGCCCAACATGTTCTTTGACAGTTATCACAGGATCTAACAAATACACAAGTGTCTTTGAATAAAGTTGGCCAATAGAATCCTGATTGTAGAATTTTTACAGGTGTTCAATCATCACTATGATGACCCCTATAAGGAATGAGTTATAAGTTTCTATAGTGGCTCTAACCTCTTCTTTTGGTGCATATCTTCTTATCAGCTGTTCTAGTCCATTTTTTTTATAGATAAGGCTCATCTTATAAATAAAATCTGCTATCATGCCTAAGTTTCTCTTACTTTCTTGAGTAGCACCAGGTGGGTAGATATTGAAAACTATGAAGTTTACCATGTCTATATACCATGGTAACTCAGGATCACTGACTGTAAATATTTGCTCATTAAGAACGGTCTAGATGATTATTCCTTAATCCATTACGTGCTCCCTATCCTCCAATCTGGATAAATGCTCTGCCACATGGTTTTGTAACCCTCTTCAGTATCTTACCTCTATATCAAATTCCTATAGCAGTAGAATACATCTAATAAATCTAGGCTTTGCATCATTCTTTGTAAATAGGTACTTTACTGTAGTATGGTCAGTATAAACAATTATTTTGGTGCCACCAAGTAGGACCTGAACTTGCCAAATGCATAAATTATGGCTAGCAATTATTTTCTGTGATAGTGTAGTTTTTCTATGCTGCGTCAAGAGTTCAACTATCATAATAAATCACATGAAACCTTTTATCTCTAGTTTTCCCAAGAACTATATAAAGATGAATGGTAATTTCTAGTTTGGTGCAATGATCATAGGTGCGTTTACCAACCTTCGTTTTAGCTCATCAAAATCCATAAGATATTCCCCATCAAATTTGAGCTTATCATCTTTTTCTAGAAACTTGTATATAGGAGAAGCAATCTTGGATGAGTCTTTAATAAATCTTTGATAGAATCCTACATGGCCTAAGAAACTACGCACTCTTTTTATTGTAAGAGAGGTGATAATTTCTCAATGGCTTCTACCTTTTATTTATCCACCTCAATCCCTACTTGTGAGATTTGTGTCCTAACATAATTCCTTCATGAACCATAAAGTGGCACTTCTCCTAGTTTATCACCAAATTTGTCTCTACACATCTAGCAAGTACTGCATCCAAGTATCTTAAGCACTCATCAAACAAATCCTCAAAGACTGAGAAATCATCCATAAATATTTTAAACATTTTTTTTATCATTTTAACATTTTTTTATCATATTAGTGAAGATAGCCGTCATGCATCTTTGGAATGTGACTGGTACATTACATAAAACAAAGTTCATTCTTTGGAAAGCAAACATACCATCTGGGTAGGTGAATGTGGTTTTCTCTTGGCCCTCTTGGCAATTATGATTTGATTGTAACCAGAGTATCCATCAAGGAAATAATAGTAATCATGCACAGAGCCAGTCGGTCCAACATTTGATCTAAGAATGGTAAAGGATAATGAGCCTTTCGTATTCTAGTGTTCAACCTTTTGTAATCAATATGTATCTTCCAACCTATAACCGTTCTCTGGGGGAACTAATTCACCTTTCATTTTCAACTATCATGATCCAACTTTCTTTGGAATATATTGCACAAGGCTCACCTATCGATAGTTTAAGATGGGGTGATTACTCAAGCATCTAGCCATTTTATCACTTCTTTCTTGACTACTTCTTACATAATAGGATTCAGTCTATATTGTTGTTCAATACTAGGGTGGGTGTCCTCTTGAAGCCTAATTTTATGCATGCAAAAAGAACTGTTGATTCCTTGTATATCATCTACTGACCAACCTAGAGCTTTTGGGTTGTTTCAGAGCACTTTTAACACCTTCTTAACCTTCACATTAGTAAAAAATGCAGAAAGAATTACAGATAGTGTGTTATTATTACCTAAAAAAGCATATATTAAATAAGAGGGTAAAGGTTTAAGTTCAAAAATCTATGCCTCCTCAATTCAAGGTTTTTACTTCTTCCAATTGGAAGGTCTTTCTAAATCTTCAAATGGAGGCGTTTCTCTCACATTCTCATAAGTGTATAACCTGTAGAGACACTTTTCTACCTTTTCTTTTTCATTCAAGCTCTCCTCATAAATTAAGGCACTCTCTAACAGATTTTACTGAGCTAGAAAAAATTCTAATTCAGCTTTTGTCAAATGTAGGAATCCTTTAGAGATCCCTTTTAGTTCCTCATAGTGACCAGACAATCTTGCTACCTTCAAAACATTAAGCTTTGCTTTTGTTTTTCCAACAATTAGGGATAATTCACCAGACTTCACATAAATTACTTCATCAGCTATAACTAAAATTTCCCTCCCAAGAATAATAAGAACTTCTTTATCCGCCTCATAATCTAAAATAATAAAGTCGACTGTTGAATAAATGGCACCACTTTCACTAGAACATCTCCAATGATTCCATCTGGATAAGTTAATGAGTGATCAACTATTTGTAGAGTGATTTTGGTCGATGTTAGTTCACCTAGCCCCAAAGTCCTGAAAACTGAGGTGGGCATTAAGTTAATACTAGCACCTAGATCTCAAAGTGCCTTCACTGTCATTTTTCCTAAGTGGATGTAAACAGTCTGTTGGGTTTTTGATAATCTCTGTATCCTGTAGACATTAGGCTGAGGATGGTTTCCAGCTCATCATAACTTTTGGATAGAATTTGCCTTTGAGAGGTAGCATCTAACAATGTCTTAGAGTCTGGTCTTAGTTCTTCAATAAAGATATGCCTAATGATCTCCTTGGTGTTGTTGGTGGTGTGGAAGATCTCATAAATACCCCTTCCCAAGCTTGTGGAAGAGATTCATCATCTTTTTGCACAAAACCTACTATCATGCCTCTAAGTTCTTTCCTCCTTCTAGAGGAGAAGAATTTATTAAGAAACTTTTCAGATAAGGTTTTCCAATCAGTAATAGATCTCGCAGGCTCATTTTTCAGCCACTACTTGGCTTCTCCAATAAGTGAGAAGGGAAATAGTGTCCCTTGATAGTGAAAATTATCACTCAATTCAATAAATTATTATCGATGCATATGGGTCTTCGTGTGGTTTATCCCCATACTAATAAGTGTCTTACACTGAATGCACCATGGCCTCTTTCAACTCAAAGTTTCCTTTGATATTCGGCTTGGCAATTTCTTTGGAGGTACTTTGTGATTTGTCCTCGCAAAGCTTAACACAAGAATACATGGTGGAGTGGGTGGCTAGACTGCAGCTCTACCTACTTCCCCATTTTAAGGGTTCAAGAAGTCAACTATTATTCTTAACTCTCTGAGAGTGTAATCAATTTTAGGATCAATGAGAATTAAGGGACTGCCTTGACACCTAGTGGTGGGTTGTACTAACCTATAACCTATGATGAATGAAAACAACAACTAAGTGAAATCTAATAGTTTAATAAAACTCAAAATAGTATCAACTTCTAACAATTTCTTGGTAAAAGTTCCAAAAAATTGTACTCTAACACATACACAAGTGAACATGGTCTAACAAGTAATATAGGACTTGAGAGTCCAGATATTAATCTCATAGGGAATTGACAAATTGATTACTAATGTGAAGTTATACAAAACTATTAAGTGAGAAGACAAATAATATAAGTTGATAACGAGATTACGAGTTACTAGAGTTATTGCAAAGCTAAAAGTAAAAGCAATTGTGATTTGTTTTGATAATTTCAAAGGTGTCTTAATGATCTAGGGTTGCAACATTACAACAATCCAGTTGAGTTCTCAGATAATTAGTCTGATTGATTCCCTAAGTTACTAGTTGTGGGTTGATATTCACAATGTTGAGAATTTTTCCAAACAACATCTATATTCCTATGATCATCGGTTGATAGTCAAGCGCATGTAATTTCTCTTTCGTATCAACTAAGAAAGGCTAACGCGTATATTTCTATCCATGTTAACGAATCATTCCCCCTTTCCAAAATAGTTCATGACCAAGCCCTACCTTTTTTTATTGTAAACATAAATTCCCTATTCCTAGTCTATTTTATGCCTCATAGATAGTGTTTAATAGGTGTTCATGCTGCCAAACAGTTAAGAAAAAGAGAAGATAAATAACTTAAAATTAGAAATCATATCAAAATAAATTATCATTCAAATGTCAACCTTTAGGTTCAACCACAACCCTAGATTCTAATGAGTTTATCTACTCATAAATGTAAAGACGCTCCAGGTCATTTTCTCAATTTTCGTGTGTTTTTGGCATTTTGAGCCTTTTCATAGCGGCTATAGGTCATTTATGACTTGCTGGAACTGTCGGTTTGGTTTTTTGATAGTTCATTTGGGTTTTAGGCTTATTTCCCCGTCTTGGAGCTTTTACTGTTAAGAAATTGATCTCGGACCAAAAATCCTAGTAAACAGACTCGAATGGAAATTTTGACAGCTCTATCAACTCCGGAATGTCGATTTTAGGCTAGGGGGACCCTGGGTCTGGGTCCCAAGGCTTCTAAACTTGTTTTGGGCTATTGGTTCGAATTTGGTTAAAATGTCACATAGGGTTTTAGGCCCACATTTTTTTGAAACAATCTACGTTGGGAGTTTCATCGATTCTGTTGATTCCAGAATGTTATTTTCGATGGGGTACCATTATTCGTTTGTGTTCATGAGATTTCGAATGAATCCCAAGGGGCCGATCAGACACTTGACATTTGCTCAAGTATGCTGATACCTTCTGTACTGGTGTCATTGCCTTAGCGGCTCCTCTGCTGCCTAGGTGATGTTACCTTGATGGTGCGTTGGAGCACCTCAGTGACAAGGCTGCCTTGGCATGCCATCACCCAAGTAAGACCTTGGCTGCCTTGATGATTCCTTCTGCCACCTTGGCGAAGGGCTGTTGGCAAGGGCGTGTCACCTTGGCGATTCGCAATGGCGCCTAGGCGAGGCCGCCTTAGCGACCAAAGGGGCGCCTAGACGACAAATATGGTGGCTTTAAGACTTGTCCCCTCCACGACCTCAACCTCATTTTCTCCATTTCCAAACCCTCTTAATTGCTTTTTTAGCCCTAAAATAAGTGGGAAACATCAATTTAAGGTCAGGGTTATCTCGGGAACGGTTAGTCAATCTTCACCTCATCCGAATCTTGCAAGTTCCGAGCTCCTTTTCTTTTAAATTCTCTATTTTGATTCTTGAATTCTCTAAGTTTGGGGGCTGTTTTGGCCTAGCTAATGAGCTCGGTATGTGCCCAAATTTTGGGCACATGTTCCTTGAATCATGAGGGACCTAATGACATGTCCAATTTTAGGATTCCATGCATGGTCCCATGGGCCCATTTTAGATCCAATTTTTAACCCGAAGTATTAAATAGCAATCTGGGTATTATTCTACTTATATTAACTTGTAGATTGCGATTTTGATAGTGTGAAATCATTTCCAGGATCGTGGAGCAAAGACAAGCGATTCAAGATTATGGTTCAACATTGAGGTAGGCTTCGGTCTACTTATTTCTATGAGATTGGGTGTTGTATAGATTGCATACTAGGTAGGGATATAAGATAGGTTTATACATAGTATTTATGACTTAACCTAGTTAGGGGAGTTTAGAATAGAAAAGTGACCAAAACCTTTGCCTAGAATACTTGTTATGGTTGTAGAACCCTATTATCCTTGATTATGGACTTGTATAACCATAGTTTGGTATTAAGGATTCTTAATTAGTATAAGGCTTATCGTATTACTTAGTAAATTGGATGACTTTCCCCCAGTCAGATCCTTTTAGTGTCATTATGCCTGTAATTACCATAGTTTTCCTGCGTTATAGTACTGATATCCCATTAATCTATAGATTATAGGCCTGAGGCCGGGGTTACAATACCAGTTGGACACCAGGTTAGTACTTTATCCTTATAAATGACATGGTTATAGTGATGGGTGCATAGATGCTTACGGTGGTACTGTTCGGATACTGGTGATGGCATGCATACATTTAGGAGCATTTACACTTATTTAGTGGTACAACTCAAACTAAAACCTAGATTTTACTACTGTTTTCTAAAAAGAGATTATTTTTCACTTTTTTTCTTTTAAAATTGATTCTTTAAAAACCAAAGTCGTACCACCCTTATTATTGGATTATGATACTTGAACTAAATATATTACATTGGAAACTAGACCGAGGCTGATTCCAGTCCATTATTGATCTACTCTCTTTTCCTACTACTTATTCACTTCGGTCGAGAGAAATTCTGACCCTTTCTATATTACTATACTATTTTAGTCCTGGATTCAATCTCGGGCAATAGCTATACAAATATACACTTACTCAGTTTGAGTTCAAGTCTGATATTTCTTACGATACTTTATATATCTCTGTGGTACTAGACAGAGTAAATTTGTTATGATGACTATTAAAAGTCTTAGTTCGGGACCAGGGAGTATATACAGATTTTTCGAGTCCACTATAGATTCCTTTATCTGCGCACCCATACTTGAAGAGGTGATATCTGTAGGACCTACCTTACGAGCCAGCGAGATGAAAGAGATGTATATACTTGGTACGGCTTGACATTCAGTTGGTATGATAGTATTGGTTTACTTTGCATCTGTTCATTCATATGCATTGCCTATCACCAGTATAATTATTTAGCGCTTGTATCTATCAGTCTTATAGGGGACAGTATAGATACAAGTTATGGTTGTTGTTTGCTGATTGCTTGCTTGCACCTTTCTAGGCTTATAGGTGCCCGATTGGGGTTATTGGTTGTCCGAGCTAGCCGGTTACATTAGTGTTGGCTGTTATAGTTTGATTAGTGGCAGACTGGTTATGGATTGGTGCCTGAGATTGTTGGTATGTTTTTGATCCCTTTTCTCTTTATTATCGTAAGACTTTCATTGGTAGATAATCTTATGATTATGCATAATACAATTAGGGACCCTGCTTATGCTAGAGATAGCTCCTATATCACTTATGATTCTTCAGATATTGGACTAGCTCCCTTAGAGTAGTATCTTCGGGTTTGGTCATTGGTATAGCGTTGATATATATATATATATATATATATATATATATATATATATATATATATATATATATTCCTAGCCATGAGTTGTATATCATTTCCTTCTTTTCTACTACTATTATACATTGTATATACATTCCTTTATTCTACTATTATATATGGTATATCTCTTTCTTTACTTTTCACTGTATATTGGCTTACTACTTATGGTATTGCTCTTTGTCCTGAATTACTGGTAGTTTAGGATAAGTTACCCTTATCACTTCATTAGTATTATTATGCTTAGTTTTGTAGATAGCTGTCTCTAAATTATATTCCTGCTTTACCTACTATTTATACTTGCATTATCTTTAGAGCTCAGTAGGCTGATGCCTACTGAGTACCACGTATTTGGTACTTATACTACACTTTTGCAGCCTGCAGATCATAGTACGAGTTCTTACTATTGATGTATGCATCGTGCGTAGCAGCCATGGATCAGAGATTCGGGGTGAGCTCCTAACGTTCAGAGTTGTTCCTGCTCTCCCTCTTACTATTAGACTGATCTCTATTTTTGTATTTCAGAGATGACTTTGTATATATTTACTCTATATATCACCTTGTACTCTTGTTGTATTAGAAGTTCTTGTACTGAATTTACCAGGTTTTGGGGATATATTTACTTTTTTCTTGCCTTTTTTCTTATTGTTATTGAGTCTTACTTTCGCCTTTCTTATTAGTCTATTACTAGCAGTTCCGGACTATGGGTTGGCTAACCTACTGGTGGGTTATGGTAGGTGCCATCATGACCTGAGAAATTAGGTCTTGACAAATTAGTATCAGAGTCTAGGTTCACTGGTGTTGTTGATACAAGAGCTTAGTGCCTAGTGGAGTCCCACAGATTGGTACGGAGATGTCTGTACCCTATCTTCTGAAGACTATAGGGCATTCTTAGGAAATTCTATTCCTTGATTCCTTGTTGGGTGTCCATACCTCTATGAACCTTTAAGTACCTCTTATGTCTCTACTTTTTCCCAGATAGGTAGCATGAGATTGTCGATAGATGTGGATGGGACTTCTGCACGTGTCAATAGAGTTTTAACTCAGCGTCACGCTAGAGAATTAGAGATTGATATCAAGGATTTTCATCATAAGCCAGAGCGCCAGCCCAGGCTCCAGTAAAAATTGTGACCACCTCAGCTTTTGAGTCTTTTCATGGATGCTTCACAGCCAGTGATAGAGTTTGGTACAATAAGTTGTTCTCAAGCCAGAGTTGGGTTTGTTGGTGTTCGGCATGCCTCTTTATTAGTTTCAAAGTATGAGATTGGATTCATCGAGTAGACCAAACATACTTCTATGTTATATTCTACAAAGCCAGAGTTGGTGCAAAGATTTATCAAAGGATTAGCATTACCACTTTGCTTGGTGTCGGAGCATTTGATAGTAGCTAGATCTACTTTTCTTCAGATTATTGATCATGCAAGGGCTAAAAAAAGGGCATGTCTTCAGATGTATAAAGGTAGAGGCAATAGGCCATGTCAGTAGTGTGATTTCAAGTATATTCCATCTAGAGGTAGGGATCCTCCCGGTAGAGGCCAGTATGACTTGCATCCTATCAGGTTCGTACAGGTAGCACCTCAGATTATAGGTGGATCTCAGGTAGGTCGTGTGGTCATAGTGGATAGAGTTCTGGCCAGACATTACAGGGTATTCGGTCAAGGTCTTTAGGCCATAGCGATCATTCTGGGTCAGCAGATACAGTGTATGAGAAACTTCCAGGGGGATGTTCTGGATATAGTGAGAGTGGTCATTAGTCTAGGGAGTGTCCTAGGGGTGACTTGGTCAGCCAATTGGGGCCAGCTCATGGTTCTCACCAGATTAAAGCTTTAAGGGTTTGTTATGACTACAGAGAGGCCGATCATTAGGCTAGAGAATGTCCCCGATGTAGGATTATTAAGTTGTCAGTGTAGCCAGATCAGTCTCTCAGAGATATGGTACCTTTGAGCAGAGGTAGTGCACTTATTATTTCAGTTGATCATTTAGATGCTCAGTCCATGGTCAGACACGTTCAGATTCGTACCTTTTTGGGTAGGTCAGGGACTATGACGTCAGATTCTATTGTATAGGTGTAATTTTTATTTACTTAGTGTCTACTTGAATTGAGTTGGGGTTTTCATAACCATCGGTGTTTATATGCCTTAATGTTGCTACATTGATTATTGTAAGCCTTTGTGTAGACTTATGCATATATGACTACCCCGTAGATATTTTCTATTAGTAGTGGATGGAGTGGATCGATATTGTGATTTCCTTGGGGATGGCACTTGGGTTAAACTCTCTTTCCTTTGGCATATTGGCCTTGTTACGGTACTAGATTGGTATTGATTGTTGTTTCTCATTTTTGGTGCCACATGCCTTTGCACCGTTGTTATTATTGTCATTGTTTTGACATTTATTGATTCTTACTTGATAGATGGATAGACTAGCATTATCTAGTTAGTGCCTCCTTCTTCGCAATTCTTGTTTATTTGGCTTAGACAACTACCTTAGTTAGTTGTTTTTCCTTTTCTGTTAGCAAGGTCAGTTGTTGAGCAGATTGTGAAAGTATATGAAGGTTTGTCCTTCCCCAGTTTTGTGGTGATTATAACTTTGGTGATCTTTTCTATAGCCATTTCTATTGTCAATCATTCAGAGGTTTGTTATTTTGAGTTGTTGGGTTCGTCTCCCAGTATTAGTTTTGATCTTGGTGTTGGTGTTGAGTTGGGTACCCATTCTTTCTTCAATGTGGTTTATGGTTCAGTTGAGTTAAGGTTGGTTTACAGAGATGAATCCAAAAATTTCTCATCGTCGATAATTATTTGGCCTACTATGACTTCGTGGAATGCTTCGACTTGGTGGTATGTGGTTGTGTATCAGATGTCGGCAACCAAAGTGAATGTCTTTTGAGAGCAAGTATTCGTTGTTATGTATTGGGTATTAGTTTGACTAGATTCAGGCTAAGATGGTATTTTCTGAGTTGCTCGAGTTTTGGCTACCGTTAGTATCCTTTACAGCCTTGGTGAGTTATGGGTTATGTTCTTCGGCAACATTTTAGTTCCAGTTCTTGCGTGAACCATTGGGGGATATGCTTGATTTATGATAGTGAGATCTATTTGAGTATTTGATCATAGTGAAGACTTGTGGGCTCCAGTTATGATTTTTGACTCCTTTGAATTATGACTTTAGTGTTGTGATAGATTGTAGAGTATGAATGCTTACTTGTCAATAGGATCGGTTTGGATAGTTGAGAACGAGTAGTTTAGCTTTGGTGTTGAGATTATAGCTATGGATAATGTGACTTGGTTGCAGCTCCATTTTGAGGTCTTAACTCAGTTAAGAATTTATCGACAGGCTGACTAAGCCTACTCATTTCCTACTGATTTAGTTTCCTTCAATTCGGATGGATTATACTTGATAGATGCTTAGAGGATGGTTCGTCGAAGCATGATATTGGTTTCTACTACTTTGGACCTTGGTTATCAATTTTTGCTAGAATTTTGTATGCCTACTTAGAAGAAAAAGTGTACCCAAGTTTGGCTTAGCATGGTTTCACCCACAGTCGGTGGGGCATTTTGGAGTGGATCGTTTAGTTTTGAGAGCTTGTGCTTTGGACCCTTGACTATTGATTTTAATGGTCATCTGTACTAGTTAGTGGCTTGGCAGAGATCACAGACATTGGTCATCTCCGTTTTGATATTCAGGTAGACCTTATTGGGCATTGGTCATATGCTAGTCCATGTGGATTTTCAATGAGTCACCTTTAGTCCTTCGAGGTTAGTGTGTTGTGATTATGCGGGCAAGACACGAATGATGCTGGAGAAATTCTGTGCAGTTTAGAGTTGACATCTGGTTTGAAAAGGCAAGAAAATATTAGATTTGGAGTTTAGAGTTGGCTGTGAGATTTATGCCCTGATTATCCTCAGCCTGGTTGAGTATCTGCTTGGTTGTACTTATTTTGGTGTGATGTCAGCATGCTGTGGTTTGGGTTTGTGTGTTTCAGTAGTGCTCGATTCATTTGGAGGCCAGTTGGTTGTTGAGGAGGAATTTTTGGTCATTTGGAAAGTGAAGTAAGGATGTGAAGGAAAAAGGGACACCTTTTAGAGAAATCTCTTGGAAGTATTTCTTTGCCTTAGGGTTTATCTAGGGATTCTTGCTCAGGGCATGCGGGCCTAGTACCTCGTCCCCTCGAGCTTTTGGGCTCTTTCTATCCATTGACTTTCGAGGACAAAAGTCATTTTAGTAGTGGATATTGTAATGACCCTCTAGGTCATTTTCTCAATTTTCACACATTTTTCAGTATTTCAAGCATACCCATAGCATCTATAGGTCATTTATGACTTACAGAAACTGTCGGTTTGGTTTTGGGATAGCTCATTTGGATTTAAGGCTCATTTCCCTGTCTTGGAGCTTTCGCTGTTATGAAATTAGTCTCGGACTAAAACTCTTAGTAAACAGACTCGAATGGAAATTCTGACAGCGTTATCAACTCCGAAACATTGATTTTAGGATAGGAGACCCTGGGTCCAACTTCCAAGGCTTCCAGACTTATTTTGGACTATTGATCGGAAGTTGGTTAAAATGGCACATGGGGTTTTGGGTCCACATTTTGTTGAAATGATCTTCGTTAGGAATTGCGTCTATTTTGTTGAGTTCGGAATGCCATTTTTAATGGGGTACCATTATTTGTTTGAGTTCACGGGATTCTGAACGAATCCTGAGGGTCCTATCGGAGACTTGGCATGACTTGGCATTTGGCCAAGTCTGCTGATGCCTTCAGTTCTGGTACCTTCGCCTTAGCGGCTCCTTAGTCGCCTAGGTGATGTTGCCTTGGTAATGCTTAGCAGTACCTAAGCGACAAGGCTGCCTTGGCATGCCATCGCCCAAGAGAGGCCTTGGTCGCCTAGGCTAGGCCGCCTTGGCAAAGGGCTGCTGGCAAGGAGTGTCACCTTGGCAATCCCCAATGGCGCCTAGACGAGTCCGATTTAGCAACCAAAGGGGCGCCTTAGTCACAAAGCTGGTGGCTTTAAGACTTGTCCCCTCCATAACCTCAACCTCATTTTCTCCATTTCCAAACCCTCTTAAACGCCCTTTTATTCCTAAAATTAGTGGGAAACATCAATTTAAGGTCGGGGTTATCTTGGGAACGTCAAGTCGATCTTCACCTCGTTCGAATCTCGTAAGTACCAAGCTCCTTTTCTTTTAAATTCTCCATTTTTGATTCTTGAATTCTCTAAGTTTGGGGGCTGTTTTGGCATAGCTAATGTGCTCGGTTTGTGCCCAAAATTTGGGCAGATGTTCCTTGAGTCATGAGGGACCTAATGATGGGTCCAATTTTGGGATTCTGTGCGTGGGTCCCATGGGCCCATTTTAAATCTAATTTTTGACCTGGAGTATTAGCAATATGGGTATTGTTTGACTCGTATTAACTTATAGATTATGATTTTGATAGTGTAACATCATTTCTAGGATAATGGAGCAAAGACGAGAGATTCATGGGCGATTAAAGATTGCGGTTCGACATCGAGATAGGCTTCGGTCTACTTATCTCTATGAGATTGTGTATTGTATAGATTGCATGCTAGGTAGAGATTATAGGATAGGTTTATACCTAGTATATCATGACTTGACCTAGTTAGGGGAATTTAGAATATAAAAGTGACCCGAACCTTAGCTAGAATACTCGTTATGGTTGTAGAACCCTATTATGCTTGATTATGGACTTGTCTAACCATAGTTTGGTATTAAGGATCCTTAGTATAAGGCTTACCGTATTACTTAGTAAATTGGATGACTTTTCCTCTGTTAGATCCTTTTAGTGGAATTATGCCTGTAATTACCATAGTTTTCCTGTGTTATAGTACTAATATCCTGTTAATCTATATATTATGGGCCCGAGGCAGTGGTTACGATACCAGTTGGATATTAGGTTAGTACTTTATCCTTAGAAAGGACATGGTTATAGTTATGGATGGATAGACGCTTACGGTGGTATTGTTTGGATACTGGTGATGGTATGCATACATTTAGGAGCATTTACACTTATTTAGTGGTACGATTCTAACTAAAACCTGGATTTTACTACTGTTTTCTAAAAAGAGATTATTTCCCACTTTTTTACTTTTAAATTGATTCTTTAAAAATGGAAGTCATACCACCCTTATTATTGGATTATGATATTTGAACTAACATATTACTTTGGAAACTAGACCGAGGCTATTTTCAGTCCATTATTGATCGACTCTCCTTTTCCACTACTTATTCACTTCGGTCGAGAGAGATTTTGACCCTTTCTATATTACTATACTATTTTAGTCCCGAATTCAATCTCGGGCAATGGATTTACAGATATACACTTACTCAATTCTGGTTCAAGTCTGATATTGCTAACTATACTTTATATATCTCTCCAATACTGGATGGAATAGATCTATTATGATGACTATTAGAAGTCCTGGTTTGGGACCAGACAGTGTATACAGATTTCCTGAGTCCCTTATAGATTCCTCTATCCGGGCACCACGTACTTAAAGAAGTGATATCTGTAGGTCCTGCCTTGCGAGCCGATGAGCTGAAGGAGGTGTACATACTTGGTACGACTTGGCATTCAGTTGGTATGATAGTATTGGTCTACTTTGCATTCGTTTATTCATATACATCGCCTATCACTACTATAATTGTTTGACACTTGTATCTTTTGATTTTATGGGGGCAGTATAGATACAGGTTATGGTTGTTTGCTAATTGCTTGCTTGAGCCTCTTCGGGCTTATGGGGCCCCGATTGGGGTTATTGGTTGTCCAGGCTAGTCGATTACATTAATGTTGGCTGTTATGGTATGATTATTCGTAGGCTGGTTATGGACTGGTGCTTGAGATTGTCGGCACATTTTTGATCCCTTTTATCATTATTATGGTAAGACTTGTATATCATTTCCTTCTTTCCTACTAATATTATACATTGTATATGCATTCCTTTATTCTACTATTATATATGGTATATCTCTTTCTTCACTTTCTACTATATATTGGATAGCTACTTATGGTATTGCTCTTTGTCCCGAATTACTGGTAGTTCACGATAGGTTACCTTTATCGCTTCATTAGTATTATTATGCTTAGTTTTGTAGATAGCTGTCTCTAAATTATATTCCTGCTTGACATGTTATTTATACCTGCATTATCTTTGGAGCTCAGTTATCCGGTGCCTACTGAGTACCATGGGTTTGGTACTCATACTACATTTCTGCAGCCTGCAGATCATAGTATGATTTCTCGCTGTTGACGTGTGCATCGTGCAGAGTAACCATGGATCGGAGATTTGGGGTGAGCTCTCGACGTTCAGAGTTGTTCCTGCTCTCCCTTTTACTAGTAGACTGATTTCTATTTTTGTATTTCAGAGACGACTTTGTATATATTTACTCTATATTTCACCTTGTACTCTTGTTGTGTTATAAGCTCTTGTACTGACTTCACCAGGTTTTGGGGATATATACTTTCTTCTTACCTTTTTTCTTATTGATATTGAGTCTTGCTTCCGCCTTTCATATTAGTCCGTTACTTGTGCTCTGGACTATGTTTTGGCTTACCTACTGGTGGGTTATGGTAGGTACCATCATGACCTGATAAATTGGGTCGTGACAATAAATTAATTACAAGAGCAAGACCTAATAAAGGACAGCCCGGTGCACTAAAGCTCTCGCTATGTGCATGGTTCGAGGAAGGTTCCGACCACAAGGGTCTATTATACGCGGCCTTACCTTGCATATTTGCCAAAGGTTATTTCCAAGGCTTGAACCCGTGACCTCCTGGTCCCATGGCAACAACTTACTAGTTACTCCAAGGCTCTGCTTCAAGATCAAGAGCGTATGAATTAACAAAGGAGTCAATCATACAAAAGAGAAAAGGAATAGAAAAACCTAGGGTATAAGACCCACTGGAATGTGACATATCGTTTCTCCGCTCCAAACTTTAGATATTCTTAGATAATTATTAAAAAATAACTAAAAGTAGTATATATAGGGTTTTAGGGGGTTCCAAGTCAAATCTGATTAGCCTTGATCGAACTAGGCCATTTTTGGCCCGAAATTGCACTAGGGTGGCGCCATAGGCTATTTGGGCAGTCCCCACACCTCAGCATGTGGATGACTCCCTTTTTCACTATGGGGGTGCCTAGGGAGGCGCCCAAGGCCTTTCTATAGTGTGTATATTGCCTTGTCTTCATGTTCTGCTTTTTTTAAGCTCCCTCTTGATCTATCATCCATGGACATGCTCTGAATCATCATCCTCGACTTCTACTCAGGCTTCAAACCTCCAATATCACTCCATTACACTCTAATCTATACAAATTCCATCATTTTTCATCCTACACAACAAGACAGGCTACATAAGAGTATTTCATATAAAGTAAGCCTAAAAACGTGTTAAAATAAGTAAAATATGAGGCAAACTATAGTATAAAATCATGAATTTTAGTCTTACATCACTCATCATAGAACATGTGTACTGTATGTGCACATCTAAACCTGATATTGAACACTACTCTCTCCTACAATCCTGTGATAGAGGATTAGGAATTTCTCCGAATTATTGATCTTGTGCTCTAGTTCTTCTCTTTCATGTGCTTATTATTATGATTTTTTTCTCTTTTTTTGTTCTAAGTTTCTTTGATATTATTTCTTACTCCTTTAGATTAATGATGTGTGAGATGTGGTAATTTATTTGTTCTAATGTTGTAGTTTTATTTTTCAAAGAGTTTTGAGATTTTGGATTCACATTGGAATTGGGGTTTTGGTTAATAGATGGCCAAGAGTTTTGAGATATTCTTCTCTTTGCTTTTCTGATTTTTATTCTCTTCATGTATTGTAGTTTTTGTCTCGATCTTTTATTTTACCAGTGCTTTTCTATCTAGATGGCCAAAATAGATTTTTTTATATTTGTATTGAATTACTTTGGCTTTGTTCTTTCCTTGCTCTATTTTTTGTTGACTTAGATCAACATTTAGTTAAGACGATCTCATATCGGTAATTTGATGATTCCAACAAGTCCAAAACATGATTTATAATCAATTTACATATTTGGTTTATGTTTGGAAGGTGCCGAATGAGTTTTGAATACTCTAGTTGCATTCTAGTTGAATTTAAAGTTAAGAGTTAACCTCGATCAAATTGTTCAGAAGCGAGCTTAGATTCACGATCTGAAAGTTCCAACAGGTTTGTATGATGATTTTGGACGTTTTTGTAATTTTGGTTTAATTTATATGAGTCTTGTATGAGTTTGAACATTTTAGGTGCTTTGACCTAGTTTGAGCATAAAATATGACGACCCAGAGGTCCGTTTTTAGTTCTAGATATGAAAAAATTATTTTGACACTTCTAAATTTTTTAGCATGAATTATAGGAATGATTTAAAAAGTTTGGTGAAATTTTTCTATGTCGAGTTCGGGCTTATATTGTAAAACATAAAATAATTGTTTAATGAGCAAGACTGATATCTGACTGGGCAAACAAGCATGAAATCGAGTTTCTATTGAACAAGTAGATTTGTATCATTATTTAAGACTTAACAAAAAGAGTTGGTACATTGCGAGGTCGTATGATGAAATTATGATCATTTTATGAGAAATTATATTGTTGGTGCAAGATTTGATGGTTCGGATTTGCTGAATAGTGTATTTAATTTCAGACAATATTTATTTGATATTTTGGACATATTTGGAGTTGTAGAGCTCGAAATTGAGTGATATTTGCGGCATTTTTCTCGTTTTAATGAGGGGGTAAGTATCTAATACTTATTTTTGTATTCTTCCGTGATTATTTCAGTTGGTTTTCCATTTTATTCACGCATTTATTAGAGAAAGTTGGGGGGTTTATTGCCCTAGATCTAGAAATTATATTTTTTTGATTTGGAGGTCGATTTAGACTTGGTTTGTGATGAAATTTCATATTTAATATCCTTATATTATGGATTAACTAATTTTGACATCAAATTTCTGATTTATTGATTGTTTCATCATTTAAAGTATGAATATTGTGATTTTGGGCCTAAGGTTAAGAAATCTTGTTTTGATGATTTGATGGTTGATTTCAACTCCATTTTTTGATGAAATTTTAGATTTGAGTTTCTTACCTTATGGGCAATATGATTTTCAATAAAATTATTTTTTTTTTCCCTTGGAGTCTCAAGTTTGACTTTTGGGTTGATTTTTTGGGCCCGAGATAGAAGTAATGTAATATGGGTGTCATAGATTTGTTTTCTTATGAATAATATGAATTTGATTAGATTTGGCTATTTCGGATGCTCTAGAAAGGGCAAATCTAGTATGTGATGTTTTGGTCTTCGTTTAAGGCACATTGAGACTTTTTTAAAATTCTTTTTGAAAGCGTTTATGTGCTAATTAATTGTAAAAGGGAGTGATGGAGAAATGATGGTCCTGCATAGGTGAAATGATGAGCATATATGTGGGTCAAAGTAATAAATTGTCTTCTTTTGACTGATTCTATAAAAGTTAGCATATGTATCATGATATGAGTAAGAGTTGGATATTGATTCTCTCACTGATTATGACTTTTATATATGCTAAGAGCAATATAATCGATTTGTCTAGATATTTTTTGATGACATGATTTGCTCGGTAGTCAAGATATATGATTTCTACACATTCTTTGATATTTTTGTGATTGGAAGCTATTCTAATATTTAGTCATTTATGATATATTATCTCCTGTATATGAGGCATTTTATTACATTTTATATGAGTCATATGGTTATTCTCTGATGGCCTTCAGGCAGGATCTGAAGGTTATGAGATACAGTTGAGACATAGTATCATCTTTGGAATACTATCTGTTGGCCTGCAGATAGAATCCATACTGCAAAACCTTTGAGGGGTTGAGGGTGCAGGATCCATAGGGACGTATATGGGCCTCGTGAGTTCTTCATGGGTCCCATCATGGGTCCCAGCTAGCCAAGGTAATGGGTGTATATAGATTTTTGGCTAGGTACTCACATATGCATCATATGCACTCATTTCATCATTTCACTTGACGTATACTATTAGTAATGTCAAAGGTGATTAAGTGGCTTTACTTCTCTCATTCTAGTTTGACTACAAATTGAGTTATTTGAATTTGAACTATTGTTGACATTAGTTGGTAGTCCGAGTCTTTCTTACTTGAAATTGATAGGGTATGTGTAAAAGTATCGGATTTTTCTATTTAGGGTTATTTACCACAATTTCTTTGGATTAGGGCCAGTCTATAAAACTACTGAGTACATGTGGATTTCATACTCACGCTTGTTTATTTATGCACTTTATGTGCAAATTCTGAGTCGAGTACTAGCGGCGGGTGATTGTGGTGCTTGGATTATAATATCCAGATTTGGAGGTAGCTGCTAAGCTATTTCACAATCTCTTGAATCCATTACAACCTTATCTTATTGTATTTATCTTTCTTTAGACATTTTATGGATTTCAGAGTTGTATTCATACCATAGAGGCGGGTATTAATGACACTAAATTTTAGGGATTTTCATTTGAATTTCCTTCATGAAATTTATGAAAATATTGTTTTGTGACTCATCTTCCTTCAAATGTCATAAGTTCCATATATTTACTCCTTGTATTCTGTTGTTTGAATTGTGTTAACTTACCTATCATGAGGAAGATAGGTGCCATCATGATCTTGGATTTTAGGTCGTGACAATGTTTGCCTTGGATACTTGTTACTTGTATTTGGTAATTGGTTGGTTTAGTGAACATTATTAGTTTCCAAATGAGATAGAATAATACAAATATATGGTGGACAAAAGGAGGAAACTTCTGTTTCCACCTACTTCTCCTAATCATCACAGAGGAATTCTGGACACTCATTCCGAGTTCCACAAATATGAGTGTCATGACCCAAAACTCAAGTCATGGCGGAACCTATCGTACCCCCATGATAGGTAAACCAATCAAACACACAAACAATGAAAATATAATAAAGTAAGATGCGGAAGAGAAGATGATGATAATAATAATAATAACAATAATAATAATAATAATAATAATAATAATAATAATAATAATAATAATAATAATAATAATGATAATAATAATAATAATAATAATAATAATAATAATAATAATAATAATAATAATAATAATAATTCTCAAACCGAATCGCCAAAAAAATCAACCCAAGATCTGGAAGTCACAAGGTACAAGCCTTTAAGAGTAACAAAATACAATAGGTAGTCCAAGGTATCTTCAAATGTCGAAATAATCATAAAAACAAATATAGAGGAGATCCAATAGTCACTGGGATCAAACAACCGCTACCTCTGAACTTCTATAATATCCCAAGCATAGACTCTAACTCATCGCCCAGGGAAAAATGACTTAGTACATGCACTTAAATTGTTAACAAGAGTGAGTACTAATTCACATGTACTCAACAACATCGTCAATGGATCATAATTCAAAGTGATAGCCAGAACCACATAATATTTAGCTACTCGACACAATTCATAGAAACCTGTAATTCAGGAAGGTCACACCTAGTCTAATAGTCCATAATAATGACAATTTATATAGTTTCTATCTAAATAATCATCAATCTATGATTAAATAGTACAAGGATAGAATTATCACTTTCACAGTCGATCAACCACTCACTACACCAAGGCAATACAATCAAATGGATATGATGAGTATGATGCATGTCATGTAATCAAATGGGGATAATAATGATGATGAGCATAGTGCATGCATGTGCTACCTGTATACACCTGCTTCCCTATATAGCTAACAATGACTTATGAGGGACTCACAAGGTCCATATACATCCTCTGGATTCGACCAAAATCCACTGAGTAAATAATTATATAACTACTCAATCCGAATCTGCTTATAGGGCCACAGAGAGTATTCCAAAAGTCTGAGTTCCTTAAATGAATCTCAACCTCTAGATCTTCCCAAAGGCCATGAAGAAGAATGAATGTTATCATAATAATATTCACGTGGGGGGATACTAAATATGATGGAATGTATTAATACAAGTCATACACCATCAATATCAAAAAAGTCTTTTCACTTCACAAGTTATCTATATTAAAACCCGATCACATTTCCCATTCTCCTAACATGCTAATAAATGAAATAAAGTCACCATGAACTCTATTATCAACCAAGCATAGCACATAAGCTAAAATCTTGGAAACTCAATCCAAACAGTCAATTAGTTACTTTTAACCCTTTCATGATACACTGGTATCCACATAAATGCTCGTCATCTCATCTATACATGACCCCACATCCTTATTACTCCCAATACAAGAACCTAGAACATAAAACTTCAAAAAATAATAAAAAAAGTCTCAACTTTCCTTATAGGAAGTTCAAAAAGTCAAACTGAAACTTTATCCTTCCGAAGAGCCTTCAAAAAGGTTTGATCTGATCAAATATGTATTCTATATAAGAAAAAAACATCATTGACAACCATATTGATATATTTAAATTTTGGCTCCAAAGAGTCAATCCAAAAGCCAACCTCGAGCCCATAAGGGCAAAATTAGAAATTTATTTGAAAATTACATTATCCAAAACAGAAGGTCAAATATGAAATTTCCTCAAAAATAGAGTTAAATCGACCTTTAAATCATTAAAATATCACTTTCTTAACATCACCCCAAAATCTCTAAATTTCCCAATTCAAAATCCAAGATTTGAAGATTAAATCATTGGAAAATATGTAAATATAGTGTAAGAATCATACCCAAAGAATAATCTTTGGAAAACACCTTTTGAATCTCATAAAATTGAGTTCCCAAGCTTCAAAAATTGAGTTATGAAGCTTACATTTGAACATGGTACTTTAAAGTATGCCAACGAATTGTTCATTACAATTGAAGTCACTACCTCGTGATTGCGATGTTGCTCGACTTGGGTCCATCATGATCACCCGACTACATTCCCATAGACCAAAATCAGACCCAACTGAGCCCCTTCTTCGTGATTATGATTAGACCCCCATGATAGTGATGCAGAAGAAATTTTTTCTTTTGATCGCAGTAGGGGCATCATGACCGCAAATCAACCTGCATTACCAACAACAAAAACTAGCAAAAAAGAGATAGCTGAAAATACCCGATATGATCCTTAGAATTTGTTTAGAACCCCGTGAATATAAATCAACACACTACTACACTAAAAATGATATTCCAGACTTAATGGAATCATCAAATCACCGAACAGAGATCTCCTGAATCATATGTTGATCGAATTCAACCTCATGCCTTAAACTTTTAACTTTCTGACCAACTACTCAAAATCCATCCAAATGCCTTGGGATCCAAACCAAAGGTCCTTCTAATCTAAAAATCACATTCCAGCTTACAAACTAATGGAATTCCCATACGACCTTGTTATTATCAAATATGCAGTCATACTAACTTTCAAACTCTCTAAAATAAAAAAACTTGCATAATTATCAATTGACCGCCTCGAGAATCAATCCATCCACACCTGCAGACCATAAATAGCATAAAGCAACTATGGGAAGGGGTAAAATGTTCATATGTATGAAAAGCAAAAATCATTATGAGAGTTGTTACAATAAGACAAAAGTAAATGCTTATGGGTCTTTGGGATTCTCTTTCACCATCGATAACTAGTGCTATTCAAACTACATCCCTATTTACCTAAGCTATGAGAGACAAAATATAGAGAGGCACAAGGGCGTGAATAATGGCAACTCTAGAGTGGAAAATGAGAGGATTTAAGGGGTGAGGTGAACGAGTTGCCACAAACACTATCTAATGTTCTTGCTTGTCCTTATCCTACTTGGAAGGATCTTTATGTAGGTACAAAGTTGAAGGATTGAGGAACACAATTTTCCAACATAGAGCCTACACTTAAAGAAGTGAGAGTATGCTAGTCACCATAACTCAGAGATTTAAGGTTCTTGAGAATATGAAAAATAGAGTTTCACCCCAAGGTAATGAAGATACTCTTGTAAACTTCAATGTACAATAGCTAAACTTAATACTTCAAACATTTTGAATAAACAAAGTGTATGTAATAGCTTGTCTTTTTTTTGGATCTTAATTATTCTTTGCAATGTGTTGATAATGTTATAGCTGAGAATGTTGAATTGATTCTTGTAAGATCAATTTGTATCTACCTAAAGTTGACACTTGTGAGTTGAATGATAGTATATTGTGATGTAAAACTTGTGTTGATCAACTTTTATGTGATTCTATTTCTCTAATTGAGGGATTTTATAATGTGATAAATGAGCCTTCAATTAGTTATGATGTTGATAAAGGTGGTCATTTGAATAGGAGTGACTCTTTCAACATAATTCTTATCAAAGATCCTTTTAATTATTTCTCTAATAGGGATTATGTGAATGAAAATGCTTTGAAAGATGACATTTATTTCTTTAAGAGTGAGATTACTTGCTTTAATTCTTTAACTTTGATTGATTGTTCTCTCTTTATGTACAATGTCTTAATATTCGATGATGATGAGATTACTTCTAGTGTAGTTCCTAGTGGTGTTAAAAAAGATGGTGCTGTAGCTATTCTTTAAGGATATAATTTATATGATAACCATTATTATTTAATGATATCTTTCCAAAGATAGAAATCTCTCCTTGAAAGATGATACAAGCTTGTTGAGAAGAATTGTGTTGAAAAGCAAGGTGATGTATGTTTTTCAATTGATACATCCTTCTTGTGTGTTCCAATTCTTGATAATACACTTGATGTTCTCAAATATAATAGCGATCTTACATATGAGGACACCTTGGATGAAGTTATTTTGTGTGACACCTTTCTTTACTATCTATTTGTATATGATGATGCTCATAGTTGTGTAGGGAGTAAATCTTACGTTGGTTGGAGTTTATTTAGTGCAAATGGTTGTTTTCTTGACCAAGGTATGTGTATATTCTTTCATTTTAATCCCGGTGGCACTTCAAAAGTGTGTGATTAGGTCATGATAACATCTTGGAGGTGGTCTTATCATGAAAACAATGGCCAATTGTATTGTATATCTATTAGAATCAATGTGATCTTACCTATTTGTTATTTTGAAATCTTTGGTTCCTTTATGATATTCTTATTTCATGATCTTTTGGATCGCCAAGTACTTTATGCTTTATTTGAAAGATTGGTATTTATGAGAATAATTGATGCTTGGCTATATAACAAGTTTGTGCATCCTTGACATCTTGGTGAGATTGTTAATGCTAACACTAACCCTGATGCCTTGAGGTTCTTGTAGTTGTTTGTCTTCTTTATGATTTTTCAAGGCTGGGATTCATGGATCAATCTTTTTCAATAAAGGGAGAATGATGTATTCAAGCCAAGTCCAACTAAGAAGTTCAAGATCTTTGCATCTTGTCTCTACTTTGGAGGCTTGGAAGGGACATGGTATGAAGGGTTGAAGCTTAGGAACTTGCTATAACAGAAGTATAAGGGAGGAGGGAGAAAATGGGATATGTATGCAAGTAGACTATTTTTAAAATACAAGCACTTAAGCCTAAGAAGGTCCTTAATGAAATAAGAGTATTTGTCATGACCCAACAACTCAGGTCATATACCTACTTCAACCCACCAGTAGATAAACCAAAACTATAGCTCAGAATGGTGAGTAACGGGCTAATAGGCGGAAGAGAGAAAAATAAGGATAATAGTAGTATAAAGCAACTATAAGGGAAATATACATGCATGGCATAACAAAAAGAGGGCATGGGACAAAATACACAAAATGAATCCTTACCCCCAAGACCTGATAAGGTCAATACAAGAGCCATTATACATAAAGAGTACAAGAAAAGGGCCAAAAGATACAGATTAGTCTCTGAATATACAAAATAAGACTAGCACCAAAATAGAAGGAGATGGATCAGCTCCAGAGCCTGAATGCTCACCCTAATCTATCGTTAGCAGCTCTGCTTGAGGTTAGTGTCAACAATGATGACTTATACTAGGATCTGCATCAGAGAAAAAGATGTAGAAGTGTAGTATGAGTACCAAAACACGGGGTACTCAATAGGAATCATAGGCCAACTGATCTCAATTGAAGTAAAAGCATAATAAAGTGCGAATCTATACTAAAAAGCAATAAATGAGGGTCAGAATGGAAATCACAAGCAATGCTAAGCAAATGTGAGAATCGAATATAAATAACTCAAAGCGGAAATAGATGCCTAGCTATTACCTAACTGGACCCCCATAACCCAGAAGGTACACATAATGAAAATAAATCCAACTGAGCCCCCATGAGAATGGTGGGTGCAAGCAAGGAGTAATACTAATATAAGGCCAAGTATAACAGTAAAGAAACTAAAATGAGCCAAGATGTGTGATAAACGTATTGTATATTCTTCCTCTAGCCATAACCATAAATCCTACCAGTCTCAAACTAGATTTCCAACCAAATATCAATAATAATGAATGCTAGACTCAAACCAAAACTGATAGATGATAGGTAATATATCCTAAAGCTCCCTAATCGGCTAAAATAATTAGGAATCGACTAAATGACTATTCAAACCATAATACCCACCAAAAATTAGCACAATACCACACTAATACCATAAAGGACCAAATTCTAAAGAAAGGTAAGCCTAGCCTACCTGGTCGCCTCCAAAAGCACTTGAAATCCTCTATATCAAAGCTTTTCCCATTTGAGACACGCTATCAAAATAATAATCTAGGCATTAAGAAAAGAACAATGATACCTATATTATGAATTCACGCTTGGGATCAAAAATCAGGTTAAAAATCACCCATGGGGCCCACTTGCAGAATCTCAAAGTTGAAACTGCCGTAATGTCCCTCGGGGTACAATGAGCTAGTGCTAAGAAATTGGGCATCTTGTCCTAAATAGCCTGCAAAGTTTAAGGAAAAATAAGTATTTAAACTATAAAATTGATGAGATTTAGGATGGGAACTTATGTGAAATTGAGGGGATAATGATCACTTACACGCCCCTAACTTTTCCCATCTCCAATTTATGATTTCCCCACTATTTTCAAGCTCACATTATCAACAATAGCGTAAACACATAGAAACTTTGAGCTGAAATTCAAAGGGGAAAACACATATATATTCACCAGATTTGGCCGCCAAAGCGACACTTTTACCACTAAAGCGGAAGGGTGACCACTTAAGCGGCCGCTCGTGAGGTCAGTTGTGTAACACCCCGTACATTTTCGACCCTACTTGATTGGTAATCTAGGGCATATTTATATGCCTTATTGCCAATTTTGAACCATGTTTACCTTAGTTTTGAGAGCAATCAGTATGTATTTTGTATTGTTCTTGAGGGACTATTGATAGTATGCTAATGTCCGTAAAGAAAAGCCGAAAAAAAGAAGAAAATCGAAATTTTAGTGTCAAGCACGCCCAGGGGCGTGCCGGGCCGCTTTTGACAGAAATTTTTTTGGCATGGGCAGCAGAGGGGCACGCCAGGCAGCGTGCCAGGCCGCTTTCTACCAAAATTTTTCTGGCATGGGCAGCATAGGGGCGCGCTAGGCAGCGTGCCAGGCCTCTTTTTGCCAAAATTCTTCTCCGACCACTAATCTCTAAATAGGGCTCTTGGGTTGTTGTATCATTATTCCATCTTGGTGGGACTAGTCTTGGACGATTTTGGCATCCAAATGAGGGTTAATTCTTCTTCCTTTTTATTTTTATTTCTTTTTATAATATTTTATCAAATTATGTTAAATTAAGCCATGAGTGGTAAAAATCGCTTATTTTTGGGGTTGAGGCTACAAACATGAATCTCGTGAGTTGAATATCATCTTACCATTTATGGAATTCTTTAAACATGAAATAGTTGGTGGAACATGCATTAAATTAGTTGGGCTAAGTTAATCTTGAGCAATTGGGCTCAATTGAGGCCCAAAACTTAAACAAAAGACATGGCCCAAAATGAGTAAATGACCCATTCTTGTGTTGACCAAGTAAACACAATATTTAATGACCAAGAAGTGGCTAAGGATGACTTGAGGGGCTATATAAAGGCAAAAAATCAGATTTTTATTCATTTTAACTCTCATGCCTTTCTAGACATTTCTAAAAGACATTTCTCATCTCACAAACCCTAAGGCAACCATATCCTTTGGACAAGATCATCACTTTGCAAGCTTGGGTAAGTGTTTATTCTTGTGATTTAATATATTATATTCATGAGAGATGGTGTAGATCATGATGGTTATGTCTAAAAGTGTTGAGTAGTGCACTTTTGCTTTTTGCTAAAGATGTGTCATGCATGTGACTTGAACTTGAAAGGAGACTTGAGGGTTAAATGGAAGTGAATGGTGTGGATGAAATATCAACATGTATGGTGTGGTTATGTGCTTAACTTGTTTTTTTTTCTATATGTATAACTTGTGGGATTGTTGTTATGAAACATATTGAGGTGACTTGATGGAGTAATTGTGATGTAGTGTTAATGAGGAAGCGTAAAGGATAAACTTGGTGTAAAATGCTATCGATTTATGATGTCTTGGTCAATGTATGGAATGTTGTGGTATTGTTGGTATGAAAATGCCGTGAATTGTATTGTAAAGGGTGAAATGACGTTATAGGGAAATCATGTAACTCATTGACGTCTTATGCACTTGTAAGGTAGTTAGTTGTTAACATGAGCTCCGTCATGTACTTATGTTGTAGAGTAAAATGTAAGGAGGGAGCTGGATTATTGTATTCATATTGGGAATATAAGGTATGTAAGGTTACTCTTTCCGTATCCCTTTGCAGCACCTCTTGTTCACAGCGTTACCGCACTTGTTTCCATATCAAAATGTTTCAAAGTATCTCATTTCAAGTTTGTTATAAATTGTGATTCACATGTCTCTTGTTCATTGACTAATGTTTCAAAGTTCCAATAATGTACAATCACCAATGTATCAATCTCATAGAAGTAAAGAAATGAAGTAATGTATAATTGTTTGAGTATTCTTGGGTTGTATCCCAGGGGTTAAAATACCTAGCATGGGTAGATCCCAATATCACAGTAACATCCTAGGGGCGACATAAAAGCCTAGCATGGGTTAATCACATCCCATGGGTTAAAATACCCAGCATGGGTTAATCTCATCCCAGGGGCGACAGAAAAGCCTAGCATGGGTAGAACTATAAAGATGAATAAACGTAAAGGCAAAAGAAGTAAAGAATGTAATGTACATGGTTCCACATATGCAGACCGGTGGTGTATCTGTACTGACTATTCTCTTATATTTGATTCCATGGAAGTACTTATATATCATGCAGTTTCATATAGCCTTACATACTCAGTGCATTCTTCATACTAACGTCCTTTGGGAGACTTACCTTACTTGCTGCCGGCACAGGTACTAGTAGACCTCCATAGTAGGTTGCGGGTCATTTGCAGATCTTTGGTGAGCTCCAGCTGGTTCGGGGCTTTCCGAGTCACATGTGTACATTTGTTTTGATATTGTAAATGTCCTATAAAGCGAGGACTTGTCCCGACTTTAGGTTGGTTATGTATATGCATATGTTAGAGGCTTTGTAGACTTACGTGGTGAGATGAAGGAAAGAATGTATGCTTTTGACTTGATCGCCCTAACGGCCAAGTTTCCTATTTATCATATATTTTCCATGACTTCCGCCATTGGCATATTATATCTATACGTGATGGTGATGTTTATTAAGTGACATGCGTATGAGTGTATATGAATGAAGATTGGTTCTCTAGGGCCTTAACGGCTTCGGGTGCCAGTCCGCCCCGTTGGAATTTGAGGCGTGACAAGCTGGCTCCACTAAAGCAGACTCTTAGCCACTTAAGCGACTGGTGATGACACCGTCAGGCACTGCTTAAGAGGTCCCCCAGCTGCTAAAGAGGCTCCGTTAAGGCGATAAAATGGCCCTTTAAGCGGCTGCACCAGATAATTTACACCAAAAAATTTCCAAGTCAAAATAAACTCTGACTGGGTGCTCGGGATTTGTTCGAAACCCCGTGCATGCAAACAAACTATGTTACCCTAACAAATTTGACATTCCAAACTCAACAAAACCATCAAAATTTCCAACAGAGATCATTTTGACAAAAAGTGGGTCCCACACCTAAGGTTTTATTTTTACCAAAATCCACCCAATAGCCCAAAACAAGCCCAGAAGCCTTGGTACTCGGACCAAGGGTCTCCGTAACCTAAAATCAACATTTTGAAGCTAGAAAAACTATTGAAATTATCATTATAGGTGTTTACGTAAAGTTTTGGTCTGAGATCATTTTCTCAACTTTAAAAGCTCCAAAACAAAGAAACTGGTATAAAAAACCAAACAAATTGCTTGGGAACCAAACTGTCAGTCCTAGCAAGTCATAAATGACTTGGGGAAGCTATAGAAAAATCTCAACATGGAAAATGCACAAAAAAGCAAAAAATATCATAGACGGTCATTATAATATCCACTACTAAAAGGACTTTTGTCCGTGAAAGTAAAGAGTTAAGAAGCACCTAAAGGCCCAAACAGGTGAGGATACTGAGTCCGGATGTCATGCTTATTATCCTAGGTAGACTTATCAACTGGACGGTGTCTCCACTGAACCTTAACCACAGGAATCTATCTGTAATGCAATTGTCTGACATCTCTAGCTAGAATAAAAACTGGCTCCTCCAGAAAGGTCAACTTATCATCCAACTGAACCGAGTCCCACCAGAGCACGTGAGAATCATCTGGAATGTTACACCAAAGGATATTAAATGGTCTTATATACCTGGGGCTGAGCTTTCCCATCTTCCCGTACCTCATCATGCCCTTCATGGAAACATATGAAGGGAAACCCGATCACCACTCCAAACCAAAAAAACATGAAGCCTATGGTCTGCATAACTCTTTTGCTTGCTTTTAGATGCTCGTAGCCTAGCCTGAATAACTCAAACTCTGTCTAATGACTCTCAAAGTAAGTCGGTACCTCGTGACCTAGCCTCTAAAGTCTCAATCCAAACAACCGAAGATCGACATTACCTACCATACAATGCCTTGAATGGTGCCATCTGAATACTCGAATAGTAGCTATTATTGTAGGCAAACTCCACTAAGGCTAAAAACTGCTCCCACTAACCTCAAAGTCCATAACACAAGCTTGGAGCATATTGTGTAAAACTTGAATAATCCACTTTGACTGACAGTTAGTCTGGGGATGAAAAGCTATGCTAAGGTCAACCTGGGAACCCAACTCCTGCTAAAATGCCCTCCAAAAGCTAGAGATGAACTGGGAACCTCTATATGATATAATAAACATGGGCAACCCATGAAGGCAAACTACCTCTGGAACATAGATCCGAGCCAACCTCTCGGCACTATAGGAAGACTTAATAAGTAGAAAATGAGTAGACTTGGTCAACCGATCTATGGTGACTCAAATACTATCAAAAATATGAGAAGTATGGGGAAAACCACCCATGAAATCCATAGTAATCCATTCCCATTTCCACTCAAGAATGGGTAGCCTCTGAAGCAAACCACCTGGTCTCAAATGCTCAACCTTTACCTGCAGACAACACAACTATCTAGCTATGAAAGCTGTTAGGTCTCTCCTCATACCACTCCACTAATAATGTGATCTCTCTGCAGTCATAACAGACCTTTGAAGGCCTAACCTGGTGAGAAACACGAGCTGATCCCAACTGGCTGACCAACTCACATTTGGGGAACTCCCTAGAACAAGGATCGACCTCACCACAATTGAAACATACCCCTGGGACTCTTTCATGTACTATACCTGCTGACCCCGAACTATCGCCATGGCCTAACAACCCTGATTGAATAACTCATACTGCATGACCAGAATACTATCCACTAAGACCACCATGATCTGCTTGAGAGCTACCCATAAGCTGAGGTACTACCTGTGCGGGCTAAATAAGTGGAAAGTGGTGCTAACCTGTACTGGGAGGATTTCGACCTCCAGAAGAAATACCACTAACACTGAACTACTGACATAAACTCTTACTTCCACCTCCATATATCTCAAACCAATCCCTCTCTGTAGCCCTCACTTGATCAACAATCTCAGAGAAAGAAGACTAGCTACTATCAAATGCTCCCATTCCAAATGGAGTGGTAAAGCCAATCCTATAATAAATCTCTACACTATCTCATGCTTAGTAGTCTATAACATAGATGTCTGACTGGCCCACTCAAAAATAATAAAAAACCCTGTTGAACACCAACAAATCCAAGCCTGGTTTGAGAAGCACTCGATGTACCAAACATCATCTCTGGATGAGAGGTATCCACTAAAATACTTATAATCCCTAACACTAGATCCTGAGGAACTGAGGCAGTCACAAACTCTATTGGAGCCTAGGCTGACCCCAGACCTTCTGGCTGATGCTGAAGATCCTTGCTATCAATCTCTAACTCCCTAGTCCATCGCTGAACTAAAACTCTGGTCAGACGCACAGAAGTACCATCCGCATCTATCGATAATCTCATGCCATCCATCTGGGACAAAGTGGAGTCAAAAAAAGTACTAGAGGTTCATAGAAATACGGACACATGACAAGGAGTCAAGAATAGAATTTCCTAAGAATGCCCTATAGCCTCCCGAATATACAAACGTCTCCATACCGATCCGCAGGACTCTACTAGACACTTAGATCTTGTACCAACAACAACGGTAAACCTAAGCTCTGATACCAATTTGTCATGACCCAATTTCTCAGGTCATGATGACACTTACTCTAACCCACTAGTAGGTGAGCCAACCCGTAGTCCGGAACAGCTAGTAACAGAATACCAAGAGAAGTGAAAAAAAACTGCAGAATTAATATAATAAAAAGACTAATATCACCCCAAAACCTGGTGGAGACAGTATAAGAGCTTCTAATACAATAAGAGTACAAGTGAAATACAAGATAAATATAGATACAAAGATGTCTGCTTCTAATACAACAAGAGTACAAGTGAAATACAAGATAAACATAGATACAAAGATGTCTCTGAATATAATATAAAGATCAGTCTAACAATAAGAGAGAGAGAGAGTAGGAGCAACTCTAATCATCAGGAGTTCACCCTAAATCTCAGATCCATAGCTGCTCCACACGATGCACACATTAATGGTGATGAATCGTACTATGATCTGTAGGCTACAGAGATGTAGTATGAGTACCAAACACGTGGTACTCAGTACGCATCGACCAATTAAGCTTCAGAAATAATGCAAGCATAAACCACATATAAGGCATGAATATAACTACAGGCAACTATCCAGGAAAGCTAAGCATAATGAGGCTAATGAAGTAATAAGGGTAAACTACCCTATTCTAACAGTGCTTAGGAGCTAAAATACGTTACCATATATCACTAGTCAATATACCAATGAAGAGTGAAAGATGTATATATAGTAGTATACAAGGCCAAAGAATACATATATAATTTGAGAGGACAAGAAAGAGAGGGATATAAGGTAATGCCATATATATATATATACATACATGCATATAGGCCTAAATCACAGTTAACATCCTGGGGGAGTCAACCTAACATCTCAAGGATCGTAATCAAGTAGGAAAACTAATACTAGCATAATTAGGGTCCCTAACCATAATGTCTAACTGTGAGGTAACTATCAATAATGTAATCTACCATAATAAAGAAGGGAATCAAAAATGTACCGCCAATCTCGGATACCAGTTCATAATCATCCTGCCATGAACTAACCATAATAACTAAAAAATAAGTAATCGGCTAGTCCAGACAAATAATACCTAACCGAGCCCCCGTAAGCCAGGAAGGTTCACGAAAGCACTCATTAAACAACAATCATAACCTATACCTATACAACCCCCCATAAGACCGATAGATACAGGAGCCAAACAATCATACTGGTGATAGGCGATGCATATGAATGAATGAATGCAATATAAATTAAAATATCATAACCTATCCAAGTTCCATAAAGTACCAAGTGTATACACCTCCTCCAGCTCCATAGTTCATAAAGGCAGTACCTACGATGACCATCCTTCTCTGGCATTGTGGCTCATAGACGAAGGGGCCCATGGGGGATTCGGGATATCCGTATACATTCCCCGATCTCGAACCAGGACTTTCAATAATCATAAAAATCCATCTACTCCGTTCAGCACCAGATATATATATATATACATTTGTACATTTGTAATGAGTGTACGGACTCAAATCGTGACTAAAAGAGTGTACATTGTATAATATGTGCACGAACTCGAACCGTGACTAAAAGAGTGTACATTGTATAGTAAGTGCACGGACTCGAACTGTGACTAAAAGAGTGTACATTGTATAATAAGTGCGCGGACTCAAACCATGAATAAAAGAGTGTACGTTTGTAATCCATTGTCCGAGATCAAGTTTGAGACTAAATCATCATAATAATGTAGAAAGGGTTGGAATCTCCATCGATCGAAGTAAATAGTAGTGGTAAAAGAGTGGATAAACCACTGAACGAAATCAACCTCGGTCTAATTTCTAAAACAACACTTTTAGTTCCAAAAGCTCATAATCCAATAAATAAGGTGGTACGATTCCCATTATAAAAGAATCCATTTTAAAAGTAAGAAGTGGGAATAATTCCCTTTTTAGAAAACAATAGTAAAATCAAGGTTTTGGTTGGAATCGTACCACTAAGTGAGCATGAATGCGCCTAAAAGTATGCATGCCATCACCAGTATCCAAACACTACCACTATAAGCGCCTAAGCGTTTATAAATTAGAATCATGTCCTCTTAAGAATAGAACACTCACCTGGAGTCCAAATGGTATCATAACCATGACCTTGGGCCCAACAATACATTACTAACATAATTAAGCCTCATAACTCGAGAAACTACAGTAATCAAGGGCATAGGCCACTACAAGGATATAATTGGGAAATACCGCCCATATCATTAAGTCAAATGGTAAATCTTTATACTAAAGGATCCTTAATCATGAAACTATGGTTAACATGTTTATAATCAAGGGTAATGGGATTCTATCGCCATAACTACTATCCTATGCTAAGGTTCGAGTCACATTCTACCCCAAATTCCCTAAATAGGCTAAGTCATGATACACTAGTCATAACAACATCCTATAATCCCTACCTAGCATGCAATCTATACTATACACAATATTATAGATAAAAGTAGACCGAAGCCTATCTCGATATTGAACCGTAAATCTTGAATCGTCCATGAATCACTCATCCTTGCTCCACAATCCCAAAATGCGACCACACTAGCAAAACAATCATCTACACATCAATACGAGAAACACGAGACCCATATTGTAATATCAAAGGTCTGGTCGAAATTTGGGTCAAGAACTGGACTGCGGTGCCCGCAAATGAAATCTAAAATTGAATCCGTCACGAGGTCCCTCTAAGGACAAGGAATGTATGCTCAAAAGTTGAGCACAAACGGGGCATAAATCGGGGCTTAAATCAGCCCCTAACTTTTATGGATTTTAAGACCAAAATCCTAATAATTTACAAGGAAAATGATGGAATTTAACGGGGAAAAATAATGGGAAACGACCAAGGAGCATTGAGCTAGCTTACCTTTGCTTCAATGGATGATTCCCCACACTTTCCGATGTCCTATGCTCTAAAAAATAAAGGAAAATGGTTAAGAAATGAGGGAGAAAAATGGGTGAAGAAGGGGATTTAACACTTTCAGGTGCCGCTAAAGCGGTCAGTTGGCCGCTAAAGTGGCCATCGCTAAAGCGGCTGGTGCAAAAGGGGGAGTGGCCGCTAAATCGACACTCTAGTCGCTTAGGCAATGTCCGCTATAATAGACAACTGTCGCTATAGCAATGTCCTATAATGCGAACCTTGACCGTAAATGCGGTCAAGATAGATATCAGGCATTAGATTTTTACTAAGTCCAAATGGACTCCGACTGGGTGTTCGAAAGTTTGTAACCCCGTACGCGTAAACGAACTATGCTGCTACACCAAATTCGATATTTTGGACTCAATGGAACCATTAAAAGTTTCATCTGAGATCATTTTGATTAAGTGTGGGACCTACTCCTATAGTTCCATTTTTCATCAAATCTATCCAATAGCCCAAAATGAGTCCGAAAGCCTCGGGACCTAGATCGAGGGTCCCTCTAGCCTAAACTCAATGTTTCAAAGCTTATAGTACCATCAAAATTTCCATCTGAGGTTGTTTACTAGGAGTTTTGGTTCGAGACCAATTTCTCAACAGCAAAAACTCTAAAACAAGAAAATGAGCCTAAAACCCGAACGAACTACTAGATAACCGAACCAACAGTTTTGGCAATTCATAAATGACTTGTAGCCACTGTGGGAAGACTCAAATACAATAAACAAGCAAAAATCAAGAAATGACCTGGAGGGTCATTACAATAATAAATTGTGAATCTATACTAAAAGGTTATAAATGAGGGTCAAAATGGAAATCATAGGCCATCTAAGCAAATGCGAGAATTGAATATAAATAAACCAAAGTGGAAATAGATGCCTAGATATAACCCAACTAGACCCCCATAAGCCAAGAAGATACACACAATGAAAATAAACCAACCGAGCCCCCATAAGTACAATGGGTGCAAGTACAGAATAATACTAATATAAGGCCAAGTATAACAATAGTGAAAGTAAAATGAGCCAAGATATGCAATAAACGTACCGTGATTTCTAACAAAAGATCAATTATAATGAATGCCAGACTTGAACAAGAACTTATAGATTCTAGATAGTATACCAAAAGCTGGACTTGAATAGGAACTAATAAGTAATAAATAGTAAACCAGGTGCCGGACTCAAATTGGATCTAATAAATATGCAATAAGTAGTTACAATCCAGAGTTCTAATTCATCCTAAGTCTATCAAGTCCTTTTTTCCATTTTAGAAGGCCAAATTTATTAAAGGAATGCAATATTCCATTTATTAAGTCAAAAACCATGATTTAAGGCCAAAATGCTAACATACCAAGGATACCAAAGCTAATGAGAATAATATAGTGATTAAGAAAACCCAATCCCAATAACTGGTGTCTTAAAACAATCCTATAATCGTCCATGTTAAAAAAGGGCGTTATTCTGAAGCAACTGTCATGCCCCGAATCCCAGTCGAAATGGACTGTCACCCGAAGCCAATATGGACCGAGAGAACCAATATTTGCTCATGAACGTTCATAGGCATGTCTCTTTATGAATATCATTCTGTCTTGTTTAACTCACGAAATATAAAATGCCAATGACGGAAATCATGGGACATATGCTATATATGAAACTTGGCCGTTAGGTCCATCAAGTCAAAATGGACATATATCTCTTACATTCGTCTTTCCACATGCGTCTACAAAGCCTCTACAGATACATAGCCATAACCAACCTAGAGTCGGGACAACACCCCGCTCTATAGATATATACAAAACCAAAACAAATGTTCATAACAACTCGAAAAGCCCCGAAACAATTGGAGCTCACCAAAAATTTGCGGATGTCTCGTAGCCTACCGAGGAGGTCTACTAGCACCTGTACCTGCAGCAAGTAAGGTAAGCCCCCCAAGGGGGTCAGTACGAAGAATGTACTGAGTATGTAAGGCCATAAGAAACTGCATCAATACATAAAAACTTCAATGGAATCAATTATAAGAGAATAGTCAATATGGATAAACCATTGTTCTATATGTTTGGAATTTTGTACTTTGCTTTTAATACTTTCTTTGATTCTTTGCTTTTATGTTCATTCATCTTAGTCTGTGCTATACTATACCCAGGCCCCAACTGATCAGTGGGAAATAACATAATAATCGGGATCGTCATCCATGCGGATGTTCCTCTAATCCCATGGGATACCACCCGTAATATTGGGATCGTCATTCATGCGAGTGTGTCTTTCACTCCATGAGATACCACCCATGCTTTAATAATCGGGATCGCCATTCATGCGGATGTTCTTTTCATCCCATGAGATACCACCCATAATATTGGGATTGTCATTTATGCGAGTGTTTCTTTCACTCCATGAGATACCACCCATTCTCAACATTAACCATTAAACAATTATTCACACTACTTCATCCTTTAGATATAAGAGTGAAACATTATTGGAAACACTTATATACATTATTTTATTCCTTTACTTTCATGATATTGATACTTTGGGTAGTTATAATATGATTGGAACTTTGGGATGTAATCGTTATTGGAATTTTTGGAACAAGTCCATAATTATGTAACACATGAATAACCAATGACCAACGAATAAGGAATATGTGACTAATAATAGATGACAACCTGAAATGAGATACCTTAGAGTATTTTGGAATGGAATACGTATGATAACAATATGAACAATATGTGCTACAGAAAGATACGGAAAGAGTAACCTTACATACCTTGTCTTCTCAATATGAATACACAATCCTATACGTGAATACAATAGTCCAGCTCCTTCCTTATGTTTCACTCTACAACACAAGTACATAACAGAGTTCACATGAACAACCAACTACCTTACACATGCACATGAAGACAATGAGTTACATGATTGCCTTAAAACGTCATATCCCCCTTGACAATACCATTTATGAAATTATCATACCAACAATACCACAACATTCCATACATAGACCAATACCTCATAAACCAATAGCATGTCACACCGAGTTCATACTTTACACTTCTCCATCAACACAACATCACAATTACTCCATCAAGTCACCTCAATACACTTCATAACAACATATCGACAACAAATCCCACAAATTATATTCATAAAAAAAAATAACAAGTTAAGGTCCATAATCACACCATAAATGTTGATATTTCATCCACACCATTCACTTTTATCAAAACATCAAGTCGCCTTTCAAGTTCAAATCTTATGGATAACACATCTTTTACCAAAGTGCACTATCCAACACCTTTAGACATAGCCATCATGATCTAAATATGCTCTCATGCATATAATATATTAAAACATAAGATTAAATACTTACCTAAGCTTGAGAGATGATGATCTTGCCCCAAGAGAATAGTTGCCTTAGGGTTTGAGAGTAGAGAGAAAAAGATATTTATTGTGGGAAAAGTCTAGAAATGTCATGTGCCCCTTTGAGAATAAAATCTGATTTTCTTGCCCTTTTATAGCCCCTTTGGTCATCCTTAGCCATTTGTCTCAATAATTGATTAGTCAAAGCAAGAATGGGTCATTTGACCCATTGGGCCATGTCTTTTAATTCATTTTGGGCCTTCCTTTGAGCCCATTAACACATTAACTTAGCCCACCAAATTCAATGCTTAATCAGTCATATATCTTATGTTTAAATAATTCCATAAATGTTACGACAATATTTAACTCCCGCGTTTCATGCTCGTAGTTTTAATCTCAAGAATCAACAATTTTGGCCACTCATGGCTTAATTGAACATAATTTGGTAAATTGCTTATGATGAAGAATTAATCCCAACTCGGATGCTAAACTTGCTCAAGAGTAGTCCAACTATGATGGAATAATGATACCATAACCTAAGAGTCCTATTTATAGACTAATGGTCAAAGAATTTTTTTTGCAAAAACCAGCCTGGCACGCCGCCTGGCGCGCCTCCTTGCTTCCTGGGACAGAAAAATTCTGGCCAGAAGCGGCCTGGCACGCCACCTGCAGCGCCCCACCTTAAAAATTCATTTTCGACTTTTCTTTGCGGATTTGGTTGGAACTTTCAAGTCCAAATATTTTGCTTGCCTCTTAGCTTTAATATCCTTTGCTTGGAAGTCCTTCAAACCTTAATTTTCACTCCACAACTGCTTCAAAAAAATCACAAACACCTCCTACAAAGGTCTAATCACATTTACTAGCCCAATATCAAATGTTCCATCCATAACACTACAAAATACATACTTATGGCTATTGAAACCTAAGTAAGCATGGTTCAAAGTTGTCAAGTAGGGTCGAAAGTATACGGGGTGTTACAACAACCAACCTTAAAAAGGGCGATAAGGCTAATTACAAGTCCTGAGAACCCAACCTAAGGCAAACATATACCCAAACCTAGGATAAGGATTCTAAATCTCATCCTAAGGCCCTAAGTATGATAACTTAAGTCCTAAAGGAGAACACACTACCAGCGTAAGGGAATTAAAGGCCAAAATCTATCCTAAAGCCCCCTAATCGGCTAAAATAATCAGGAATCGGCTAAATGACTATTTAAACCATAATAGCCCAACAACAATCCTTACAATACCATACTAATACCATAAAGGAGCAAAGTCTAATGAAAGGTAAGCCTAGCCTACTTAGACGCCTCCAAACACACTCAAAATCCTCTATATTGGAGCTCTTCCCTTCTGAGAAGCCTCTGACCGCTGCCATGCTTAAAAAATAATAATGTAGGTATCAATACAAGAACAACAATAATCATATTGCAAATTTATGCTTTGGGTCAGAAATTGGGTTAAAATTCACCCGTGAGGCCTGCTTATGGAAACCCAAAATTGAAACCATAAAAACGTTCCTCGGGGTACAATGAGCTAGTGCTCAAAAATTGGGCTTGACCAGCCCTCAATTTTGACACCAAAGCAGCCCACAAAGTTTAAGGAAAAACAAGAATTCAAACTATAAAACTGACGGAATTTAGGCCAGGAACTTACGAGAAATCGACGGGATAATGATCACTTACACACCCCTAGCTTTTCCTAGCTCTAATTTATAATTTTTACACTATTTTGAGCTCACACTATCAACAATGGTGTAAAAACTTAGAAACTTTAAGCTGAAATTTGAAGGGGAAAACACATATATATTCACCAGATTTGGCCACTAAAGTGGCACTTTTACCGATAAAGAGGAAGGGTGACCGCTTAAGCGGCCGCTGGTGAGGTTAGCTGGCTCAGCTAAAGCAGACCTTTAGCCTCTAAAGCGGCTCCTATATAGCAAAAAAATGGTTGCTTAAGTGGATGGTGCTGATGCCATCAGGCACTGCTTAAGTGGTACCCC
The DNA here is from genome assembly GCA_031232105.1 of Capsicum rhomboideum. Classification (NCBI taxonomy): domain Eukaryota; kingdom Viridiplantae; phylum Streptophyta; class Magnoliopsida; order Solanales; family Solanaceae; genus Capsicum; species Capsicum rhomboideum. Next base: position 50,097,446 of record CP124714.1, read on the forward strand.
TGAGGCTAAAGCAACATTACTAAGGCCATAAAAGGGCCGCTTAAGTGGATGCCCTAGATAATTTACCCCCGATATTTTCCAAGTTTAAATAGATTTCGATCGGGTGCTCGGGATTTGTTAAGAACCCCGCGCATGCAAACAAACTATGCTACCCTACTAAATTCAACATTTTGGACTCAACAAAACCATCGAAATTTCCAACAGAGGTCGTTTTGACAAAAAGTGAGTCCCACACCCAAGGTTCCATTTTTACCAAAATCTACCCAATAGCCCAAAACGAGCCCAAAATCCTCGAGACCCAGACCAAGGGCCCCTCTATCCTAAAATCAATATTCCAAAGCTAACAAAATCGTCAAAAATATCATCTATGGCTGTTTACCTAAAGTTTTAGCTCGAGACTATTTTCTCAACTTCAAAAGCTCTAAAATAGGGAAACTTGTATAAAAACCAAACGAACTTCTTGGGAACCAACTGTTAGTCCCAACAAGTCATAAATGACTTAGGGAAGCTATAGAAAAGCTCTAAACATAGAAAAAACATGAAAAAGTAGAAAATGACCTAGAGGGTCATTATATTATTTCTGTAATAATCATCCATAGACTTCATTATTAGCTTAACTTAGTATAAATACTACACTTTTCCAATTTTATTAGGTAGTGATCTTGGGCATATTTAAACGTCCAAGTGTCGCTTTTTACCTATATTTTAGCATCAGTTCAAGAATTAATTCATTTATATGCATATATATTTTGGAAAAGTGATGTTAAGGGAATAATATATATGCTTAGGCTATTTGCAAGATAAAATGCAGGTGGAATGAACAAAAGTTGATAAAGAACACAAAATACGGGATCAATAAATGTTAGATACTTGCAAAGTGGTGTAAAAAGATGAATTCATGCCAGGGAGACATTTTAGTGTGCTACATGTCATACTATATGGAAATGGTCTATGATTGAAGTGTTGAGGAGGCCACAAAATAATAGCCTATCATGCCCATACCGTGTCACAAAGGCTTTTTGTCATGCCCAAGCTGTGTCATAGAGAAAAGTTGGCATGTCACAATGCTAAACTGACGCGCTAGCTAGCATGCCATGACAAGGCCTATCTATTTGTAATTTTAAATCCAAGTCAATCCAATTATAGGTTTATGGGATTATTTTCCCCACATATAAATAGGACACTTAGATGAAAATAAAAGGGAGGAATTCTGACTTTGGAGCATCAAGCACGAGAGAAGACTCTATTTTAGGGTTCTTGCTTTTCTTCTTCTTCACCCTTTACTTTTGCATGAACAATGTCAAATTTTGTTAATGTATTAAGAACATGAGTGGTTAAACACCATTGTTCTATGGTTGTGGCTAGAAACATAACTGTGTAGTATATATTTGAATCGACAAAGTTTGTTTCTTATATTCGTGTGTATAGTATTTTAATGTTTGGCCAATATTAGAATAGAGTTTTAATCTCGAAGTGAATGGACCAAGGAAATTGATGGATAGAACGAATTATATAGGGGGTAAGATCTTCTCCTAATTGACCTTAAGAGTTGATTTGCAGTTAGGATAGAACTATACCTAGATCCATTACTTAGTTGCATAACAAAAAGATAAATGAATATGTTTGAATTAGTTTCTCACATCCTCTCTCAATGATGTAGTTGTGAGGCTAGTTTAGATAGAATATTAGAGGCTGACCATACCGTAATCATAAAATCCACACCGTAATTAATAGCTAAAGAAAAAAACACATCGAGAATATTGGATTCTATACATGATTATGAATTATGCTATAAATATCTCTCTGATAGTGATTACAACCTTTACTTACTCTATTGCTTCAATTTGTATTCTTAGCTATACAAATTCATTTGGTTACTATTACACTTATTTAATATTGCAGAAATAATTGAACTAGGTGTGTAGTTAAGTCACAAGTCCTTGTGGGTTCCATATCCAGCTCGCAAGAGCCACTTATTACTTAAATGACTTTGTACACTTGCGTGTGCATTTGGGTGCAACAAGTTTTTGGCGCCGTTGCTGGGGACTTAGTAATTAGTAATTTTCTAGTTTTTCTTTTGCTATTTTATTAATTCAAGTTCTAATAGCTTGATATTAGCCGTTATTTCTATAGGTACACTTTTGCTATTGTAACAAGCTGGCACAAAATAGGGAGTTAGATGAACCACATCCGAAACTAAAATAACTACTTCATTAATGAACAAGAGAGGCCACACTTCTATATTCGACTCAATAGGTTCATCAAGGCAAAATTATCCCAATAAAAATGGTACAAAGACCAGTTTGCAAAAAAGTGGCAATCCCACTCGAAGGTAATTTCATCTTCAGCATTCTCAAACCGAAAGCAAAAGGTAGATTTGAGCTAATATAGAACATAGCACAGCTTCTACACATTAGTTGGCAATTCAAAAGTCTCCCACATGAGGATCTACAATAGCATATACAAGATTTCTTAGAGATCAGTAATAGTTAATCCCTACTGGAGTCTCAGCCAATTATGTGAGACTCATTCTTTTTCTGTTTTCTCTTTTTGGGGAAACAATAAGGTAGTTGAAAGCTGAGCTACCCAAATCTATCACCTCTTAGAATGAACTTATAAGGAAGTTCCTTATTTGTTTTTTTCCATCCAAAAAATCTGTAAAGTTGAGAAGTGAGATCCTGTATTTTAAGCAGAAGGCAAATGAAAATTTATATAAAGCTTGAGAGAGATTCAAATCTCTTCTTAGATATTTCCCTCATCACAATTAGACAAATTATATTCTGTCTCATACCTGTGTATAGAGTCTTGAACCACACACAAAAATATTGCTAGATTCAGCAATAGGTGGTCAAACTTTAGAAAAGACTTATGATGAGCTATACACTCTTCTCAATCGTAATGTATAGGGTAAAACAGAATGGTGATATTTATAGGGGTGTATTAAATATAACAACCCATCCCTTCATTATAGTATTTGTTAGGATGTAATTCCCTGGGTATAATTCCCCTAAGGTGAGAGTTGATGAAATCTCAGCTAGGGTGGTTTTTGGTGTGGATTATAGATCCTTTATGTCTTGTGGTATAGCACTTGATTATTCTAAGTTTACTATTTGTTAGTCAAGGGGCATAATTGTTTGAAAAAACTTTTGAAATAAGAAACGGCTTCATAGAACTCTAATTATGGAGGTTGCTGTGATATGATATATCTGTGTTGTCAAAAATCTAGGTATGTGTTATGAAATGGGGGAACTACAAAAGCTACCCCAAGCTTTTGTTTAGTGACCGCTGCCATGGTATGGTTAACACTGTGGTAAGGTCGTTGTGGTAGTTGATCAACCACTATGGTGGTGTGTGCGGGGAGGGTGGGAAGGGGGAGGAGGGAGAAGGGGGAGGGGGGAGAAATGGGGAAAATTACCATAGTAGGAAACTAGGACACCATATAGAGGGGATACTGTAGTGGCTAAGTGTGCACTGTAGCAGTCACTGAGTAGTTTTAATGCTCCAAGTGCATTTTCAAAGTTTTATTTCCTAAAACTCCAAGGGTTCATACTCAGACTTAAAAGAGGCAATTTTCCACCTAGCTAGAGAAATTTCCTTTGTAAAGGTAAGTTCATTACTCTTTTCTATCAATGTTTGATTCATTCGAAATATAGAAATGTTACAAAGGGGGTTTTGAGTGAATTTCTTTAGTTTAGGCCCTAGTTCAGGATTTGATAGGAGTAACTTATGGGTATGTATGAAATTGTATAAGAATGATTCTAGGTTGATAATTACCACTTCCTAGTGTAAAATTACTACCTTTGAATGAGAATTATAGGGATTTAGGGTAAGTTAGTGGTTGAATAATCCTTATGTAAAGGGTTAGGCTATAAAAATGATAAAATAAGTGGGGTTTAATCAATAAGGCTTAGAATTGAAGATTAAGTGATTAGTTACTCTTACATTGTTTTTTTTTAGACTCTACATAGCTTGAAACTTTGAGAAAGGGCAAGGATCTTGTGGACTAGCTTGCATTGGGTTCTTCGATTGAGGTAGGTTATAGTTTAATTAGAGTTTAGAATCGTTTTAATTATATGTATGCTCCTAAATGTATACTGTTATTACTATTATTATGGAGGATTAGGTACAATGATAGTATGGTATATGAACTTAGATTGTCCCCTGTAGGTCATGGCTAGATAAGAAAAAATAAGTCCCTTAGAATATGTGTACATAATAGTGTGATTTTTGAGAGATAGTATGGTTTAATAAGTTAATAATGAACTAATGGTACTCTAATTGTGTGAGTGAGAAGGAAACAATTTTCCTTATGTTATGATTGTTTCTTTCGTGGTTGTTTACGATATGCTTAATACTGTTCGTGATTAGGTGACTTGTCTGTTGGCATTGTTTGGCCTTTCTTAATATACTTGCTGATTCATTGAGTTACATGCTATGTGATGATGTCTATCTACTTGTTATATGGTTTATATGTATATATTCTACTGAGTTGAGTTGGCCTATAGTACCTACCATTATATAGTGGTGTGTATTGATACTACCTTGTGATCTTCTTTTCTTGAGTGCAAAAAGTGTTCCAGAGGATCAGACATGACCTTCCCTATAACGTTTGACAGTCAATATCCATCAAAGGGTGAGCACTCCATCTCCAGGCTTCCATAGATCATCTTTTGGGTTCTTGTCCTTTTTTTGAACAATGAAACTATTAGTATTTTATTAGTTTTGAGATATTCTTAGATATGTTTTGATATAGAGTTCTTGTATGATGACTTTTGAGCCTTGGGGATTGTAATAGCTAGTTGATGTATTATTAGTATTTATTTGGGTTTTTGAGATATTAATCATTTAAGTATTGGGGTTTTCTATATTGTGTCTTAAAAAGTGAATAAGTGTTTAGTTAAAGGCTTGTGTTAGATGGTTCTCACACCAGAAGGTTAGAGTGGGTGCCTCACGGCCATTTGGGTTATGACAAAGTTGGTATCAGAGCCCTAGGTTCATCGATCTCATTGTACAAGAACATGTCTAGTATAGTCTTGCAAAATGGTATGAAGATGTTTGTACTTTTCTTTGAAAGGCTACATGACACTAGGTAAAACTCAACTTATTCTTTCTTTCATGTTATTATTTGATTCTTATTGGTATCTGGAGATCCAAATTAGTATCTCTCTTCTTTCATTCTTATTCTCATAGATAGTGAGCACATGAATAAATAGAGTCAGAGTAGAGGTGCTCGAACCTACCATTAGGGATGTAGTTCATGACAGAGGACACATGAGGGGAAGAAAAGGTTGAGAAAGAAGAGCATCACCCTTCAGGGGCACGGCTCAAGCCATAGTACCCACTTGAGAGAGTTTAAAATCTCCTCCCACACCTAAGGATATTCCAAAGATAGCAGAAGATGGTGTGATACCAATGCAGGATGAGAAAACACCAGTTCAGAATAAGGCAGCGCCAATTTAGGAAGGTGACACCCTGATTCAGATGTCTTAAAATATGATTCAACAGGTTTTAAGATTCTTGAGTGGGTTGGCTAGGACTGGGGATACACCCATAGTTCCTACAGTTCAGCATAAAAAATACAACATACTGCTGCCATGGCTTCTAGAATGGATGAAGCGTCAAAGATGGGTGTCTTCCCACAATAGGTAGTGGGTTAGGTGATGACTGAAGATGAGCATGGTCTATTTTGAAAGTTTATGAAGATGAAGCCTCCTATTTTTCATGGCGTCAGGTCTGGGAATGCCTATGAGTTCATAATTGACTGCCACAAGAGGCTTCACAATATGGGAGTGGTTGAGAGATATGGGGTGGAATTTTTCACTTTTTAGTTTTAGAGAGATGCCAGGATGTGGTAGAGGGACTACATGGAGTGTAAGGCAGCTGGTTTGCCTACATTGACATAGACTCAATTTTATTTAGTCTTTCTAAAGAAATATATGTGTCGGACCTTGAGAGACAGAAAAAAAAGATGAGTTTACTAATCTTGAGTAGGAGAGTATGTTAATTACGACTTAAAAGGCCAAATTACATGCATTATCCCAATATTTTTTATAGTTGCTTCATCTTAGAGAGTAGAGGATTCGTTGTTTTATCAAGGAATTGAACACATGTCTCTAGTTTTTTGCACTTCAGATGACATCCTCTAGTAAGTCATTCTAGGAAATGGTTGATTTTCTTAAAAAGGTAGAGGGTGTGAAACAAGAGGGCCATACCAAGATGGAAGGAAAAAAGGCCCATAAGGGGGAAATTTCAATGGTTCTTATTCTAGGGGTCAAAGTTCATAGGGATATCCTGCCCGCCCAATTCAGTCAGCAATGTTGGTGTCTATTAGGGGTTAGTCAAAGGCTAGCCAGCCATCTTTAGACTTTAGTGGTTATCTAAATGCATCTTCATCAGCTTAGGACCTACCTTGTACTATACATGTTATGAGTGTAGTAGGGTTGGTTATATTCAGAGGTATTGTCCTAATTTTAGGCAATTTTCATTAGTTGGGCTAGCAGCTGTCTCCCTAAGATCCAGCTCAAGCAAGTAGAAGAGGTAGTGATAGTGGTAGAGGTCATCTGTAGGGTGGGCATAGTGGTCACCAGATAGGTAGAGGTGGAAACCAACCCAATTGAGGTGGGTGAAATATTGATTGAGGTGATAGTCAAGCTGAAAGGGACGGAGCTTAGACTGGTGAAAGGGCCCCTTTCTATGCTTTTTCATGTAGGCGTGAGGTTGAGGCATTAGATGTGGTTATCATATGTACTTTTCTTATTTATGAACAGATGACTATTGTATTTTTGATCCTGGTTCTACTTTTTTGTATGTTTCTACTATTTTTGCTGTGGTATTGGACATGGTGTGTGATTTTCTTAATGCTCTTATTCAGGTGTTCACCCATGTTGGTGTTTCTGTTATTGTTGATAGGTTATATTGATGTTTTTCTGTTATATTTATAAGATATCAAACTTAGGTAGATTTGGTAATATTATACATGGTGGATTTTGACATCATTTTGGGGATGACTTAATTATCTCCATACTATGCTATTTTAAACTGTCATACTAAGACAATAACCGTGGCTATGCCAGATATGGATAGACTTGAGTGGGAGGGTGACTATAATCCTGCTCTTATGAAACTTATCTCCTTTATTCATACCAAGAGGTTAATTGAGAGGGGTTGTTTGGCGTTCTTATCCCATATTTGAGATACTAGTGTAAAGGTCCTACCCATTGAGTTAGTTTTTGTTGTATGTGAGTTCTTAGAGGTATTTCTTGCTATCTTTCCTAGCATGCCACTTGATTGTGACATTGATTTCTATGTAGACTTTTAGCCAGATGCCCATCCCATCTGTATTCCCTCTTAAAGGATGTTGCTGACTAAGTTGAGGGAGCTAAAGCCTTAGTTCTAAGAGTTGCTTTGTAAAGGATTATTCATTCGAGTGGCTCCCCGTAGGGGTGCTCCAGTGTTGTTTGTTAAGAAGAAGGATGGTAGTTTACGTATATGCATAGACTATCGATAATTGAATAAGGTTATGGTTTGTACAAGTACTCTTTACCCCGCATAGATGGTTTGTTTGATTAGTTTTAGAGTGCTTCAGTATTTTCCAAGATTGACTTTAGGTTCAGGTATCATCAGTTAAAAATTTGAGCTGACACACAATATGGGCACTATGAGTTCTTAGTGATGTCTTTTTGGCCGACTAAAACCCCAACTGCTTTCATGGGTTTAACGAATAGGGTATTTAAGCTCTACTTGGATTACTTGATTATTATCTTCTTTGATGATATTATAATGAGCTCTAAGAGTAAGGAGAAGCATGAGACTTATTTGCGTCTTGTGTTGGGTTTGCGTAAGGAGAAATAATTTTATGCCAAATATTCTAAGTGTGAATTCTAGTTGTCTTTGGTGTCCTTCTTGGGACATATGGTTTCAAAATAAGGGGTTATAGTAGACCCATAAAATATTGAAGTGATTATAAATTAGGTTAGGCCTACCTCTGTGATCGAGGTTCATAGTTTTATGGGGTTGGCTAGTTACTACTGTAGGTTCATAAAGGGGTTCCCCTCTATTACTTCTCAATTTACCCATCTGACTCAAAAAAAGGTAGCATTTGTTTGGTCCGATGAATGTGAGAAGAAATTTCAAAAGCTGAAGACCTTATGATCATCGCTCCTATTCTTTCTTTTCTGGTGGAGGGTAAGGATTTTATTGCATATTATGATGCCTCACATTCTTGTTTAGGTGCTGTTTTTATATAGGAAAGGAATGTTCTTGCCTGTGCTTTGATGTAGTTTAAGGTTCATGAGAAGAATTAATATACATGATATGGAGTTGGCTGCAGTGTTATTTGTACTTAAATTATAGAGGCATTAATTGTATGGGGTTCAATGTGAAGTGTTCACTAACCACCATAACCTGTAGTATATCTTCACGCAAAGGAATTTGAATTTGAGACAGCACAGGTGAGTGGAGTAACTCAAAGATTATGATGTCACTATTCTCTATCATTTGGGTAAGGCTAATATCGTAGCCGATGCTCTTAGTAGGAAGACTAAAAGTATGGGTAACTTGGCTTGTTTGGAGGTTTCTAGATGTTTGTTGGCTAAGGAGGTTCAACCTCTAGCTAATAGCTTCCTACAACTTGAGATGTTAGAGAGAGGCAAATTGCTAGTCAACATAGAGGCAAGGATTACATTTCTTGATTAAATCAAGGCTAGGCAATTCCAGGATGCGAACTTCAATAAGATTTGTGAAAACATTTTGTAAGGTGAGGCCAAGGAGGCCATTATTGATGATGAGGGTGTTTTGAGAATCAAGGGGTGAGTTTGCTGTCCCGTGTTGATGATTTGATCCCTACTATTCTAGCTGAGGCTGACAATTCAAAATACTCAAACATCCTAGTGCAAACAAAATGTATAGTTATTTAAGGCAACATTATTGGTAGGGTCAAATGAGGCGAGATATAGTTGATTTTGTGGATAAGTGTTAGAATTGCTAACAGGTGAAGTATGAACATCAAAATCCTGGTGGTACTCTTCAAAGGATGTCCATTCCTAAATAGAAATGGGAGAGGATAGCTATAGACTCTGTTGTTAGTTTTTCCAAGACTTTGGGGAAGTACGATTTATATGGGTTGTTGTGGCTTGGCTGACTAAGTTCACATATTTCATTTTGGTGCAGACATACAATGCATCAAAGTTGGCTAAGATATACTTTAAGGAAATTGTTCGATTGCATGGGGTTTTGATTTCTAGCATGGGGTTTTGATTTCTATTATCTCGAATAGGGGTACTCAGTGTACCTCTAAATTTTGGGAGTATTTGCATGAGGAGTTGGGTACTAGGTTAGACCTTAGTACAACTTTTCACCCTCAGATCGATGGGTAGTCTGAGTGGACAATCCAGGTGTTGGAAGACATGCTCTGTGCATGTGTAATGGATTTCAAAGGTCATTAGGACCAGTATCTACCTTTGGTAGAGTTTGCACATAATAAAAACTACCATTCAAGCATTGATATAGTGCCATTTGAGGCTATGTATGGGAGGAGGTATTAGTCTCCTATTAGGTGGTTTGATGCATTCAAGGTGAGACCGTGGGGCACTTATATTCTGAGAGACTCAATAGAGAAGGTAAAGTTTATCAAAGTGAAACTTATAGCTATTCAAAGTAGGCAAAAGAAATATGCAGATTGAAAAGTAAGAGATGTGTATTTCATGGAAGATGAGCAAGTGTTGCTCAAATTCTCACCCATGAAGGGTGTTATGAGATTCGAGAAGGGTGGTAAGCTTAGTCCAAGATATATTGGACCATCCAAGATCCTTAAGGGCGTGGGGCAGGTGACCTATAGGTTGGCCTTGCCTCTGAGTTTTTTGGGAGTTTATCTCATGTTCTATGTATCTTTTCTTAATAAGTACCATAGTGATGGTGATTATATCATTCATTAGGATTCAGTCTTGTTGGATGAAAACCTCTCTTATGAAGAGGAGCTTGTTGATATTCTTGATAGAGATATCTATAAATTAAGGACTAGGGAAATTACATCTGTGAAGGTCCAGTGGATGAACCATCCTATTTTGGAGTCCACTTAGGAAATCGAAGTGGACATGCATAGCAAGTACCCACAGTTATTCGCTAATTCAGGTAATTCTTGCTTTTCCCCTTTTCGATCTTATTGCTATTTGGGTTTGAATAGTTATTTAATTGGTATCTGATGTAATGACCCATTCCATTGTTATAGCATTTGTTAGGATATAATTCCTTGGATAGAATTTTCCCAAAGGTGAGAGTTGATAAAATCTCTTGCTAGGGTGGTTTCTGGTGAAAATATAGTGGCATGTGGATTAGAGATCTTTCATGTCTTATGGTGTAGTAGTTGATGAGTTTAAGATTACTATTTGTTAGTCGAGGTGTATAGTTGTCCGTAAAAACTTTTGAAATGAGAAGTGGATTTGTAAAACTCTGGTTATGGAGGTTTCCACTATAAGATATATATGTGTTGTCAAAAGTCTAGGTGTGTGTTGCGAAGTAGGGAACTTCTAAGCTCTCTTAAGCTTCTTTTAGTAATTGTTGCCGTGGTATGGTCACCACTGCAGTGAGGCCTCTGTGGTGGTTGACCAGCCACTATGGAAGCGTGTACGAGGAGGTGCATACCATTGTGGTGAGCCACTAGGCAGTCGTAGTGGGACCATTATAAAGGAAAGGTGCCAGATAAAGTGATTTTTGAGCAATTTTAATGCTCCAATTTCGTTTTTCAAAGTTTTATTTCCCAAAACTCCAGGGTTCGTACTTAGACTTGAGGGTTTTGGGTAATTTTCTTGAGTTAAACTCCAGTTCATGAAATGGTGGGAATAACCTATGGGTAAGTATGGAATTGCCTAAGAATGATTCTAGGTTGCTAATTATCACTTCCTTGCATACAATTACTTCCCTAGAACATAAATTATTGGGATTTGGGGTAATTATTGGTTGAAAAACCCTTCTGTGAAGGGTTAGGCTATAAAAAGGGTAAAATCAGTGGTTTTAATCCCTAAGGCTTAGAATTGAAGAGTAAATGATTAATTAATCTTATACTATTTATTTCTAGACTTTGAATGTTCCGAAGCTTTTAGAAAAGGCAAGGCTCTTGCGGACTAGCTTACATTGGGTTCTTCCGTTGAGGTAGGTTATTGTTTAATTGGAGGTTAGACTCAATTTGATTATATGCATGGATACTTTTTGATTGGTCTTTGTACATACCTGTGAGGAATAATTTATTTATTCATGCTTGAATGAATAAGTTTACTGAACACCAAACTTGATTAAAATGCATCATCTTTGTAAGTGTACTTATAAATTTAGTGCAATATGATACAGCCTAAGAGATAGTTAAATTGATAAAGTATATATATAAATACACACACACACACATAATATATATATATATATATATGTTGTAATGACCCTCCAGGTCATTTTTCTTATTTTTGTGATTTTTATGCATTTAGAGCTTTCCTATGGCTGCCCCAGGTCATTTATGACTTACTGGGACTGACAGTTTGGTTATCGGGCAGTTCGTTTGGTTTTTAGAGCCGTTTTCCTATTTTAGAGCTTCTAAAGTTAAGAAATAGGTTCCAGGCCTAAACCTTAGGTAAACAGCCTCGGATGCTATTTATGAAAGTCTCAACCACACCAAAATGTCTATTTTAGGCTAGGGGGACCCTTGATTCGGGTCCCGAGGCTTCCAGACTCATTTTGGGCTATTGGGTGGAGTTTGGTTAAAATGACCTTTGAGGGTGTGGGACCCACTTTTTATCGAAATGACCTCAGATGTAAATTTTGATGGCACTGTTGAGTCTGGAATACCAAATTTGGTAGGGTAAATAGTTCATTTAAGTTCACGGGTTTCCGAATGAATCCCGAAGGCCTCGTCAGGATATTTGCAACTTGCCAAAGTTGCTGGTGCATCAGCACCTGGTGCAGGCCCAGTTCCTACATCGAGACCGCGATGAAGACCTCTGTGATTGTGAGGGGCCATGAACATAGTCATCACGATCACAAGGCTTGAGGACTCGTGATCACGATGAAGAAGGTCGTGAGGCGCGGATAGCTTGTTCATCGTGACCGCGATCGCGATGGTCCCATTAATAGAATGTCACGACCGCTACCAGCAGACCTTACGAACATAATGAGGAAACCCCTGGCAGTATATATATCATCTCCTTTGTTTTTCCCTCATAATTTTCTAAGGGGTCGTTTGGTAGAGTGTATTAAAAAGAATAATGCATGCATTAGTCTTGTGTATTACTAGTGCCTTGTTTGGTATATCTTTTTAGCCTATGTACAACTAATGCAAGCATTAGTTATTCACTCTATTGTGTATTGAGGTGTGTATTACTAATACCTCAAAATCAATTGTATTAGTAATGCAATGGATTCAAATGCATGCATTAGCATTATTAAAGACACAATTATCCCTCAAAATCTTTTTCACATCCTTTTCACCATATATATGAAGGGTATTTTTGTAATTTTATTTTTATAAATTATGCAATTCATGTTATTTTTAATACACCAAACCAAACACTGCATAAGAAAAATACAAGTATAACTAATGTAAGCATAACTAACACAAACATTACTAATACAATCATTAATAATACACCATATTTTGCATTATTCTTATACGCTCTACCAAATGACCACTAAGTGTAAATGCTATTCTCGACCCTTGAAACTCACAAACTGTGGTAGAATCATATATTTGAGCTGGGATTAGCTTCGGAACGTGTTTGTGGGCCTTATATCTTCGAATTTCGTAAGCTTTCTCTTAATTTCTTGATTAATTTTCTCTTTTAATTGTTCATTTTAGGCTTATTATTGGGACTGATTTAGGGCTGTTTTAAGCTTGAATTTAGCTAGTATTCCTGTGGCTTTTGACCCTTGAGCTCTATGAGACACTGTGGCGGTTTTAATTTCACGATTTTGTAAGTGGGCCCCATATGGGATTTTTGCTCTGATTTCTGACCCGGAGAATTTATATGTAATATGGATATAATTTTTCTCATCTTGACACATAGATCATTGATTTGATAACTTGGTAGCTCTCAGAGGCCTCTCAGAAGGGGAAAGATCTGGATTCGACGAGCGTTCGATGGCGTCCAGGTAGAATAGGCTTACTCTATCTTTAGATTGAGCTTATTTATGGTAGTAGTATACTATTATACTAGTTTTGGGTAGGTAGTTTTAGCCTGGTTATCATTTTAGTATTTTTGTGCTTTATTTAGCTAGTTAGGGCACCGTTTTGGTAGGTTTCGGGCCCGTTCACCCCCTAGTGTAGTGTAGTATCATCCTGTAAGTCTAGGATTAGTGCTATTAGTACTTTGAGATAGGGATGGGAAGCCTTAGACTAGAATTGGCTAGGTTTCGGCCTAGGTTTGGTTATCGAGACCCCATTATGGACCCCACTACTATTTTTAGCTAGTATTCTTGGCTTGAAGATTCTTTAGGCTTAGTTAGATATATGGCTACTGATTTAGGCTATTACCTTGGGTTGGGTTTGACTAAGTCTTAATATCTGGCATGTTTTAGCTCCTGCTCCCGGGTAGTGTAGAAATTGCCCTGAACCGCTCTTCCTTGACCTAGTATTCGAGACCTGCCTTGCCTTAGTGGATTTTATCCGCCGAGAATCGTATTCTTGAATTATAGATTGGAAATATGCTTAGGACCCTTAAATTTCTTCCTAGTTAGCCTGTTACGTTTACTTTTCTATAAATGCATTTCAGTTCTGGTTCGAGTCCGACATATGCTTTATTAATATTAATATTATGAGTTCTGGCACAACACTGACATCAGTTATAGATATGGTTATCGTTACTATGTATGAGCTACAATATGGTTTTGGTATTAGTTTTATGGGTGAGATTGACTACTTATGGGATCACTGTTTCTAGGTAAGAAATGGTTCCTCTAAGTTCTGGTTCGAGTTCGACATCTATTTGTGATAAAGTGTGGATGTTTGGATGTTGTTTATGGTTATTACTGGGAGTTTTTGGCTGTGGTGTTGAGTTTTGTCGTACATGATTAATGTGGACTCTCATTATCACCTACGATTTCTAGTTCGAGCACGACATCTGGCCTCTCGTTATTACCCATTGGTGCCGGTTCAAGACCAGTGCACATCTAGATAGTTTATTATGGATTCGGTATTAGTTAGTTACCTGAGATATATTGGCTATGGGTTACTTATGCTTTTTACTTTAGTTACTTCTTATCTGTACCCACCGACTTATGGGGGCTTGGTAGGGTTAATTGTCTTTTTGTGTGTGCCTTCTGGGCTTATGGGGGCCCAATTAGGTTATAGAGAGCTCGTTTTTCTTACCTTTGAGATTATTTACTTTCCCATTACTATACATGTTGGTACAGTAGATATTTATATTTTTCCCGTACTACTGTTGACTTAGTTTACACACTCGCATTATATTTATGCTTTTACTATATTTTAGCTCAGTCGGCCGATGATGTCTACTGAGTACCCATTGCTTTGGTACTCATACTGCCCTTCTGCATCTTTTCCCTGATGCAGATCCTAGTATGATCTGAGACAGGGTGACCTTTCCAGAGTTTGAGGCTGATCCTTCTCCATCTAGCTCAGTTATAGTCTTTTGCATTCCGAGACTACTGTGTATATGTATATTTTGGATACTGTCTTATACTCTTATTTTGGCTGTAGTGGCTCTTGTATCAACCTTACCATGTGATAAAATGGCATTTTACCAACTTCTTAGCATGTTTGAGCTTGAATTATCTTTTATTTTGCATTGATTCGATATAATTCTCATGTTATATAGCTCTTTTGCACAGGTAATGAGTGAATATGAGGTCGATCTATCCATACGAGTCAATAGGGATGCGAGAAGTGGAGAAAAGAGTTGGAAACTAACATGTTGGGAGCTTTGAAGCCACCTGCGCACACAGGTGGCAAGAGTGAGCATCGACATAGGCTGCTGCGTTGATGAGGCTGAGCGCGCAGGCCATCCACCTGCGCTGGCACTTGCGCCAACAGGTGACCAGTTCGGTGGCAATTTTGTAATTTTTAGGAACGTGAATTTGGGGCTTTAAAGGGGGATTTTCATCTCTAGAACCCTATCTTTGGCATTTTTGTAAGCTTGAGAACATAGAGTGGAACCCTAGGAGTGAAATTAGTTACTTTATTTTGCTTTGTATTAAATTTGGATTCTTAATCTTGTGATAATCTTGGATTTAATGGAACAATGGGAGGAGAACTTGGGTAATTTTCCTCTTTCTCTTTCTATGAGTAGCTAAGTTCTTTGCTTGGGGTTATGCTTGAGTAAGATGTGATAATTGTATGGGTGTTGTTTATTTGTCTTTCTAATTAGATAATTGTTGTGGGTTTTATTCCTATTCAATGTTTTCGATCTAAAATTAGAGGTTGCAAACTCTAATTAACTCTAGAACTCTTATTATCCTTGACAAAGGGGATGAGGGGGAGGAATAGGAGTGAACAATAACTTGATATTTATCATTTAATAGTGTCTCTTAGGCATAAGAAATTAATTGAGGTATTAGATTGATTATATAGACACACTTGTGAGGTGTTCGAAAGAACCCCCTTGTGATATCTTGGTGTTTGATTGACAAATCAACACTAAGTACTCATAATCTAGCCTACCCATAACTCTTAGATAAATCTAGACAAATAGTCAATCACCCGTTCATCCTTTCACTCTTACAATAGCATAACCCCAAGTCCTGTATTACACTAAATTTCAACTCTATTTCTCTAATCTTTGAATTGTGCATTTCAAACTACAATGACTTTGATAATTACAAATTGATAAACTAAATTCCCCCATTTACTTTTATGAATTATTTTTAGAGCATCACATGTTAGCACTAGGTGCTTTTGACACTTAGAGGTGAAAGCTATCATATTCATTCCTTGTGGATTTGACCCCGACTCTAAGTTGGGTAATTATATCGACAATGACCGCTTATACTCTTGAGGCGTAATTTGAGCATTATCAAAAATGGCGTCGTTGCCAGGGAAAAAAATATAGCGTTCATTCTTTTTAGTGTTTTAAGTTACTTGTGTTTGCCGTGGTGTAAGTTTAGTTTATTTGTTGTTTTTGTTCTCTGCAAGTGATAACCAAAGTCTTCACAAATCAATGAGTCAAAACGGTAGTCATACCGCTTCATTCGACGGACATTTAGAGGATGAATACCATTTGGGAGACACCGAGAGAGCTAGTGCTATACGCATCCCACCCGCAGAAGGCAACGGAGTGTTTCATGTTACTAGTGTGATGCTCTATCTCCTTCAAATGAAGGGATTGTATGGGGGTCAAGCACATGATGACGTAACTCTTCATTTGACGAATTTCATTGATGTATACATGCTATTTGATATCGCCCATATATCACAAGAGTCCATCCAGTTGAGACTCTTCCCCTTTTCATTGACGGGTGAAGCAGTATTGTGGTTTAGGCAATTGCCCGCAGGTTCAATAACTACATGGGTGGAATTAACGAAAGCATTCTTGGATTGGTTCTTTCCACCATCCCAGATGTTACAATTGAGAGATGAGATTATTAACTTCCGCCAATTGAATGGCAAACCATTACATGAGGCTTGACAAAGGTTTAACAAGAAATTGATGCAATGTCTGACTCACGAGGTTTCGGATAAGATGTTCCTACAAATATTTTATCGAGCATTAGATAAATTGAACAAAAATGTTTCGGACAATGCAATCGGGGGATATTTGGTGAAACAAATTTATGGTGTTGCATCTGCATTATTGGACCAAGTAACTAAACAAAGTCGAGGTTGGCATACAAGAGATTTCGAGGTAGCCGTGGGGGCTCCCTCCGCATCTTTTATGAGCCAAGAGAAAAGAAAGAGGATAAGGAGAGAGATAAGAGTATGGCTAAAATGATGACACAACTAGAACTTCTCACCAAATGTAATGGGGTCAACACCAAAGGTGGTTAACTCCATTGGTTCCAAGGGTGATAAGACCTATGATGCTGATGAATCGGAGACTCTTGATGAAGAAATCTGGTGTATGTCAAATCAAACTGGGGGTTCCTACCCCACCTATCAAAGGAAGAGCGAGAATCAAGGTTAGATGGATAAATACCGTGATTGGCAAAATAAGGATCGAGACTATGATAGGTATGTTCCTCCACATGATCGGCCTAAGGGTAAATAAGCAACTTCTATTGATCCAGAGAAGTATAAGAATGAAGATGTGCTTGCACGTGTATTTTTGAGTGTTGAAGGAAGCGATAAGATGTTAAGAGAAATGAAAGATAATTTGTCGCATCTCAATCAAACCATCACCTCACACTCGGCCTCGATAAAGCAACTTGAAACCCAAATGGGTCAACTTTCCTCCCAGATTAACCAAAGACAAATATGAGGTCTGCCTAGTGATATGGTTGTAAACCCAAAAAATGATGCTCACATCATGGTAATAGTCACTAGAAGCGGGAGAACTCCTGATAATGATGTTGTAAATCTTGATGATGACCTTAGTATTAAGGGTATTGGAGGACAAATAAGCTAAAAGAGAAAGCGGCTTGATAATTCAAAAGATGAAATTCCGATGTCAAAAGAGCAAAGTGTTGAGAAGCCGAAAGAAGTGGAAGAGAAGGGTGAAAGAGACATAGAACCACAAGTGGTTGATGGTAGTGATTCAAAACCAAATGAAAACCTGGTTGTATCAAAGCCACAAGACAAAATGCCTCCTCCATTCCCACAAAGGCTTAAGAAGAAGGAAGATGATTCAAAGTTCAAAAAGTTCCTTTCTAAATTTAGCAACCTTTCGGTAAATATACCATTGTTGGAATCCCTACAAAAGATGCCCAGGTATGCTAAATTTATGAAAGACTTGGTAACAAAGAAGAGAATCATGGACTTCTAAACAATTGAAGTGACACATAATTGTAGTGCTATCATGTCTAGCACAATGGTTGTGAAGAAGGATGACCTGGGGGCATTCACCATCCCATGTACTATTGGAGTGTATAAATTTGGGAAAGCTTTATGTGATCTTGGGGCAAGTATTAATTTGATGCCATTAACCGTGTTTCGAAAGTTACGCTTGGGTGATCCAAAGCCAACAATAATGAGCTGTTAATGGCCGGCCGTTCTATAAAAAAACTCATAGGTATGTTGTATGATGTACTTGTAAATGTGGACCGTTTCATCTTTCCGACTGATTTTGTGATCTTGGATTGTGAAATTGACCATGAGGTCCCTATTATTCATGGTAGGCCATTCTTGGATATCGGACGGGCTCTAGTTGATGTTGAATGTGGTGAATTGAAATTTCGAGTAAACAATGAAGATGTGTCATTTAGTATTTACAAGTCCATGAAGCAACCTATGGATTTGCAAGTCTCCGTAATCGACGTGATTGATGACGAAATGGCTAATACTATGGAAATTGACTTTGTTAGTGAACCTTTGGTAGGAGTCTTATGCAATCTTGAAAGTGAGAGGATTAAAGGATATGATGTAGTTGCATCTTTGAAAGGCCTTGGGTCCTACACAAAAAATCTTTGCAAGTTGGACCTTGACTTGATAAATCGAGAAACTCCACCCGCAAAGCCTTCAATTAAATATCCACCACAAATTGAGCTCAAACTATTGCCACCTCACCTCCGTTATGTGTTCTTGGGAGAAGGTAAGACTCTACCTATTATTATTGCGGGAGACTTGTCATTTTGGAAAATCGAGGTATTGAAATCAGTAGTGATATGGTATATTAGGTCTCTTGGATGGACAATAGCCGATATTATTGGAATTTCACTCGGTATATATACCCACAAGATCAATCTTGAGCCCGAGTTTGTAGCAAGTATAGAACACCAAAGAAGATTAAACCCTTCGATGCAAGAAGTTGTGAAGAAAGAAATCATCAAGTGGCTTGATGCAGGTGTAGTCTATCCTATTTTGAATAGCGCGTGGGTAAGTCCTATTCAATATGTTCCCAAGAAAGGTGGTATCATGGTGGTCCCAAACAAAATAATGATCTTATACTCGTCCATCTGGTCACAGGTTGGAGAGTGTGTATTAATTATAGGAAATTGAATTCATGGACCGAGAAGGATCATTTACCCATGCCCTTCATGGACCAAATGCTTGGTAGGATAGTGGGGAGTGGTTGGTATTGCTTCCTCGATGGATACTCGGGCTATAATCAAATTTCAATAGCCCCCAAAGATCAAGAAAAAATGACCTTCACTTGTCCTTATGGAACTTTCGCTTTTAAGCGCATACCCTTTGAGCTATGCAATGCATCGGCTACCTTTCAATGGTGTATGCTTGTGATCTTTTCAGACATGGTGGAGGATTCTATGGAGGTATTTATGGATAATTTTTTGGTTGTTGGTGATATATTTGAGGATTTCCTTGAACATTTGGAGAAGGTGCTTGAAAGGTGTGTGGCAAATAATCTTGTCTTGAATTAGGAGAAGTGCCACTTTATGGTGATATAAGGGATTGTCCTTGGGCACAAAATCTCAGGACAAGGAATCCAAGTTGATCAAGCAAAAGTGGAGGATATTTCAAAATTGCCTCCTCCAATATCCATAAAAGGTGTGAGAAGCTTTCTTGGCCATGCAGGTTTTTATAGGAGGTTCATTAAAGACTTCTCCAAGATTGCTCATCCTATATGAAAGCTTCTTGAGAAGGAATCTAAGTTCGAGTTTGATGGTCAGTATTTGAAGGCATTCAATTTCCTCAAGGAGAAACTTGTCTTCGCTCCCATTATTGTGGGTCCAAATTGGTCACAACCATTCGAACTCACGTGTAATGCTAGTGGACTTGCCTTGGGGGACGTACTTGGCCAAAGAAAGGAGAAACTTTTTCATCCTATCTACTATGCTAGTGAATAATTGAATGATGAACAAAAGAACTACACCGTTATGGAGCAAGAATTACCAGCCGTGGTCTATGGGTTCGAAAAGTTTCGGGCATATTTGTTAGGTACCAAAGTTGTTGTGCACACCGATCACGCTGCCTTGCGGTATTTGATGGCAAAGAAATAGGCCAAGCCAAGGTTGATTTGATGGATTTTGCTCCTTCAAGAATTTGATTTTGAAGTGAAGGATAAAAAATATAGTGAAAACCAAGTAGCGGACCATCTATCCCGCCTTGAATCCAATAGTGAGAAGTCTGGGTGAAACTAAAATTAATGAAACCTTTCTCGATGAACTAATTATGGAACTTTTGGGAAGCATAGAATCGTGGTATGAGGACTATGTGAACTATGTCGTATGTGGGTTGCTTCCCGATGATATAAATCATTATCCAAAGAAGAGATTCCTCCATGATGTAAAAAGGTTTATTGGGATGAACCCTATCTATTTAGGGAGTATACGGATGGAATAATTCGTAGGTGTGTGATGGAGTCAAAATATGGGTCATTTTTGAAGCTTGCCACTCATCTCCATATGGTGGCCATCATAGTGGTGTTAGAACTGCTACAAAGGTTTTTCAAAGTGGATACTATTGGCCTACCCTTTATAGGGATGCTTATCACTTGGTAAAGGCCTGTCCTTAATGCCAAATGGAAGGAGGTATTTCAAGAAGGCATGAAATGCCCTTGAAGCCAAACCTCGAGGTAGAGTTATTCGATGTGTGGAGGATCAATTTCATGGGTCCCTTTGTGAGTTCATATGGGAACAAATACATATTGGTAGCCGTTGATTACGTGTCAAAATGGGTGGAGGCAATCGGTCTACCGACCAATGAAAGTAAGAGTGTCACATTCTTCTTAAAGAAGTATATCTTTACAATGTTTGGGACTCCTCGAGCAATTCTTAGCAATGGTGGATCACACTTTTGTAATCGGCTGTTTGGGACGTTGCTTGATACGCATGGGGTGAAGCATAAAGTGGCTACTTCGTATCATCCCTAAATGCGTGGTTAGGTGGAGGTTTCCAATCGGGAGATAAAATTGATCTTAGAGAAAACTTTAAATGTCTGATGTACGAATTAGGCAAGACAACTTGATGATGCTCTTTGGGCACATAAGACCGCATTCAATACTCCTATTGGCATGTCACCACATCAGTTGGTGTTTGGAAAGGCTTGTTACCTTCCCATTGAATTGGAGAACAAAGCGGTGTGGCCCTTGCGTAAATTGAATATGAATTGGGAGGATGCCTCCAAGTCAAGAGTGGACCAAATTAATGAGTTAGAGGAGTTCTGACTTAAGGCATATGAGAGCTCGGCATTATACAAGGAAAAAACGAAGAAATGCAACGATGCTAGGATCTTGAAAAGAGAGTTTCATACGAGAGATAAAGTACTGCTCTTCAATTTGAGATTAAAACTCTTTGTGGGTAAGCTAAAATCCAAGTGGTCGGCTCCTTTTGTAGTGGTTAATGCCTATCCTAGTTGGGCTATCGAGCTGGAGGACCATGAGAAGATAAGGTTCACGGTGAATGGCCAAAGGCTAAAATATTTTTATGTGGGTGGACCCGGAGCTGCTAAGGTGGAGTTGCTCCATTTTAAGAATGCTTGATTATGTGGAACAACGTCGTACCTCTACAATAACCAAGGCGCTTCTTGGAAGGAAACCCAAGCTTACTTATTGTCATTTTCTATTTGTTTAATTACTAAGTTTAGATTATTTGATGAATGCAGGTGAAAAATTCCAAGTATGGGAGCTGTGACACACTGTTTTGGCCTAAATCGAACACCTGCTAGCTCACATGCCTACATGCCCATGCATATCAGGACACATGTGGCTACCAAGTGAAGGTGACACACTGGTTTGGGGGGAAAATAGCCACCTGCGGGCGCAGGCCAAGCACATGCATGCATAGGCTGGCCAACGCAAGTGGCATTTCCAACTTAATGCCTCGTGCTATTGTGTCCACCTGCGGGTGCAGGCCAGGCACATGCTTGCACAGGCTGGCCAATGCAGGTGACAAGTGAAGCAAGAAGCAAGCCCAGGTAATCTGCCAGGCCGCCTATGCTCACCTGCGTGTGCATCTCCCCACATGCGTGCGCAGGGTGGGGTGCAGGTAAGGCCTAGTGCACTTCATTTTATTTAATGGGATGACCCGACCCGGTTGAGCCATTACCCTTTTAAATTAATACAATTACTTATACCCATAAAATTTAAGCATCCAAACCACACACAAAAAAACAAACCTGATTCTTCTTCTCTCTTTTCTAAAATTTTCTCTTCCATCACACTTCAAAAATTCTTAATATTTCTTTCAAGAGCACCCTCACACATCATCAACTACAATTCCGGGGACCTTAATATTGCACTTCTTTTGTCATTATCTTGCCTCTTGACTTGGATTGGTAAGCTCACTTTTTATAATTTTTACTCAATATCTCTTGGGTTAAGATGGTGAACCATATCCTATGCTAGTTTTTTGTGATGATTTGGTTTATTTTAATTGTATTTGGTGTAACATTGATGTTTTGAGGATTATTTGGAATGGGTGTTATTTTTTACATGCAAATTGGGGAATTCTTGAGTACCCAACCTTATGCACCCCATGTGTTTGATAAAATTACCACATGAACTTTTCTTTGTATTTTCTCTTCATGGGTGATCTAAGAGAACTAGTTGAGGCTTCTTGTGCATATTTTGAGTACTATTCCATCATTGAATGATTATTTTAAAATTCTTGTGGAAGAGAGTGTAACTTGGAATGTTTTTGATGTGTCATCTCCCTTATTTACCAAATCCATTTTGTAATGTGCACCAAGTGTTTGTTGAAATTCCCATGAGAGGTTCTTGGCATGATTTTTGCTAGTAGTTGATGAATTCAAAGTTGGGGCATTCATTTGGTTAATTCTTGAGTTATAATGTGAATTACATAATATTTCAAGGAGTGTGATAGTTCAAGTGGGTATAGTGTGCTTTGGTTGTCTTGTGTAAAACTCGAAGGGGAAATATAAGTAAAATATATAATTTTCCCTATGATAGATCGGGTGACGCCATTCTTAAGGGAAAATCATCATTTTTGTTCATGTGAGGGTCATGGGTTGATTGTGCACTTCAAGGCTAAGTTGGTAGTATTTGATGGTTAGTCATGCTTATTTACTCCCATGTGTTTTCATATAACATTTTACCTTGCATTCACCTCATTTAGCATAGTTTTATTTTTCTTTTATGATATATAAAAAAAAAAAATCCAAAAACATGTTTTACCTTTTTCTTTTTGTTTTGTTTGGTTGTTTTGTGTTCTTTTTAGGGATGACTCCATGAAAATCGATGCCGAGGGGTGGAAAGAAGGATCACACCAAAGACAAAGTCAAGGCTATAGCTACTACTTCTAAGTAAAACGAACCAATACAACAAAAAACTCCTAGTATCCCCGATGTTCAAAGCACACTTGATCTTTCAAGGGGATTAGCTAAGGATGTAGACAAAATCCAATTTGGAATTGAGGAAATGCGTGAATTATATGATGAATGGGTTCACACTTTCCCATACTTGTTGGGTTCACGCATTTCCCATACTGGAAATGGGTTCACGCATTTCCCATACTTGTTGACTTGCCTTATGATATCCGGGAAGTGATCATGAACACCTTTCAAGATAAACATTTTTTTGGGATTGAATTCACGCATTCATCATATAAACATTATCTTGAAAGGTGTTCATGATCACTTCTCGGATATCATAAGGCAAGTCAACAAGTATGGGTGGGAAGTTTTCACAGATCTGGATCCCGAGTCTCCTCTCGATGTTTACTATCCTAATCTCATCAGAGAATTCTATGCCTCTTATGTCATCCGGTACAACCAATGCAAGTACAAACCATCGGTGGCGAACCAACCTTGTTTGCCTAGTGTACTTGTTAGAGGAGTTGAGGTACCTTGCTCTGCCACCGTGATAAATAAGCTCTACTTTGGTTGTGAGTACGCACCAGGGATTGAATTCAAGAAGCGGGTTCTAGGTGGGCATGTCCATTTTTCTTGGCTTGCTCGGATAATTGCAAAGGGCCTTTCTCTTTGGGCCAATGGATCGGGATAAATCAAAAGGATGGACCTTTCTATTCAAGCCAAGCATTGGCTTGGCTTTGTGGGTAATCGGTTGCTTCCCTCTACCAACGATCAATACATCACTATCAAAAGGGCTATAATTATTGGTTGCATCATGGATAATTTAGATGTTAATCCGGGAGAGATCATTGCCGAAGTGATCAAGCTCAGATACAAACAATTGGGCACTTTGTTACCTTTTCCTGCTCTTATCTCTGCATTATGTGTTATTCACAAGGTTTCTCTATTCCCTAAGATTGACTAGAAAATAAAATGCACCGGAGTTATTGATATTCGGACTAGTCAAGATGATGACAATCCGGTGGGAATGAAAAGAAAGATTAGTGAGATCTTCGGTTCCTCCTTGGGAGAGATACCTACTATTGAGGGTGCTAGTACCTCCCTTCTGACTTCACATGAATCTGATGCTCCACCGATCAATAGTGATACTACTTTGATTATTGATCCACCTCAGGCACCGCCCCCTTCAATCACTACTCAGTCTACCCAACCTCCAAAGTTTTCTACTATGATATTTGCTAAGGTTGCAACCATGACCTTGGAAAATGACAATTCCATATCTCGGTTGGTAGCTGATATCCCCTAATTCATTTAGGTGGCCATTGAGAGGAGTCTTGGGCCTCTAAGTGCCCAAATGTTAGACTATGAGTAGAGATTATCCGTAGTTGAGACTAGAGGGGATAGCGAGGCGGTTGCTACTTAGTAAACTGACCTTGATTTCCTGCGTTCAGATTTCTAGTTGATCCAGCCATCCTTCACTATTGATGATGCCCAGGTTACCATCCCACAGGTCGCTACTGGTCCAATCTTACCATTTGTCGATTTATTTGGGTATTCTATTATGGGAGAGGAGACAGGGATTGATTTTAGTGTGGGGATTTTGAGGCCCAACAGGTAGAGTCGGCGATCCACTTAGGAGCAACATGCGAGGATGGTTGGTGCTAGCTCTAGCTATCAGCCTCCCGAGGCGGTACATATTCCTTCAGTTGTAGTTACAGGAGCCCATTCTGAGGAGGCTCCTAGTATTCAACCTGCGTTACAGTCATCACCTTATATGGATCTGTGCGCCTAGTGTGCCTTAGGGAGTCTTCACCCTCTTCTTTTCTTAGTCTATATTATTGCATTGGGGACAATACCATGTTCTTTAGTTGGGGGGTGGGGCATTTTATTTGATGGTCTGTAATATTATTTCATGATGTTGTTCGGATATTGCCCTCGCCGGGCCTTCTTTGAGTTGTTGATTTGGATATTACCCTTGCCGGGCCTTATGTGTGTTGTTGATTCAGATATTGCCCTTGTCGGGCCCATATTATGCGTTTGTTATTAGTTGAGACCCATATGTCATTGTTCTCATATCGATTCTTATTTGGGTGATGTCTATTTTAAACATACGTATCGTTCTATTCGCCTTGTGTCTATACGTGCCAAATAAACTTCAAGGGTTTTCTTCGAGACTCGGTTCTTTCCCAAGGAGCATCTTCATTTTGTATTTTGTATTCTTTTTCGAACCGAGTGGTGCTCCCCCATGATAGATAGATCGGGAGACATTCTTAGGGGAAACACCCATTGTCTTAAGTTAGAGTCAAATGGTGGTTCAAAAAGTTTGAAAAGTACCCTCCAAAATTTGTCGTGGCAAGCAAAATGATTTGTGAAAAGCAAAATAGTCTTTGAACATGGTTTTGGAAAAGGAAAGAGCAAAGCGATTTCAAGATTTCTCTTGAGTTGTGACCTTTTAATTTAGTTTTTGGCTCTTTCTTCATAAAAGAAGAGTTTTCTACTTAGAGTGGTTTGTCAAGTTCATTTTCTCAAATTGGATAGAAGACTAGCTTTCTATTTTAAGAAATAGGCTGCCTTTTGTGGTAAGGTTTTGATCAATTACTATGCATACATGGTAGTCAAGAACTTTCCCCACGTATATTCAAGGCGAAATATGAGACCAAGCTTGGTTTGGAGGATGACCCAAGGCTATTCTTGAACTGTCACATGACCTAAATCCTACCTTGACATTTGTCCCTAGTTAACCCATGTGAACCTCTTCCAGTTTTTTTTGTTGGTTTTCTCTTGGAAATAACTGTACTATGACACCCTACTTTTGTCTTTTCCAAACCCATCTTTTGTCACCCAACCTCTATAAACATATTGCATGGTTCTAATGTGAGTCAATATAGGTAAATGCCTAAGTTTGGAGATGTATGATTGTGAGAATGATTAAGACGGACTCAAAACCTAATTTTGGGGGGAAACGAGATGTGCAAGATTGTTAAGAGAGGTGTATGCTTGGTTGTCTCATTAAATGCTTCATAAGACAAG
Source organism: Capsicum rhomboideum (assembly GCA_031232105.1). Lineage (NCBI taxonomy): Eukaryota > Viridiplantae > Streptophyta > Magnoliopsida > Solanales > Solanaceae > Capsicum > Capsicum rhomboideum. Next base: position 50,123,790 of record CP124714.1, read on the forward strand.
AAATGTGCTCGCAAATGAGAGTATAGAGCCTTGCCCCTTGAAGTGGTTCGAGAAAAGTAAAAAAGCTTTCAAGAAGAAAAAAGGGGCATGAATGGCTAAGGAGTAGAAAGTCTCTTGAAAGAACTAAAAAATCAAATAAAGAGGGAATTTATTGTGGATGTTTAGCAAAAGGAAGTTATAGATCAAAAGTAGCAAAGGCAAAACAAACTAGGACGAATAATGTGGAAAATTTAAAAGAGGTGGGCCTAAGAAGTGATAAAGCGATTGTGTTTAGGGAGATCTTCTAGTCACTTGATACATAAATCCTTTCCCTCATCGTAACCTTAATCAATGCCCATAAGTCCTTGATGACTTTAAACCTTGTAGGTCTCCATTAGTGGCGAATAACACAAAGGGCAAGCCTATGGTTCTACTTGTTGTACTTGAATTTCTTTGTGAGAGTGAACAGAAGTTCTTTCTATCTTTATGCTCCTTATGGATTGCTTTGTTTTGTGTGAGTGGAGCAAGTGAGAGGCATTTATACCTTGAAGTGGAGAGTGATGTCTTACTTTCAATTGTAGAAAATGAGCAAGACAAACCGCGAATTAAAGTTGAGGCAATCATTGAAATTCTTGTGTCACCCCTTGAGAAGCATCTCGATTTGAAATTCTTGCTTGTTGATTTCTTACACCCTTAGTGATGAAAATTGGCTCTTGAAAAGAAAAGCGTGATTTATTTGTTTGTCATGACTTGTTGGAGGAATCGATTGAACTTTGTAGTCTTAAGTTGTCTAGCGTAGTCCCTTGTGGTTGTTTTATAGTTAAGAGCACCCTTTTCTTTTCATTTTGAGCATTCTTGATTACTTGAGGACAAGCAATAGTTTAAGTTTGGGGGGTTGATAAGTTGGCATTTTACCAACTTCTTATCAGGGTTGAGCTTGAATTATCTTTTATTTTGCATTGATTCAATATAATTCTCATGTTATATAGCTCTTTTGTGCATATAATAAGTGAATATGAGGTCGAGCTATCCACACTAGTCAATAGGGATGCGATAAGTGGAGAAAAGGAGCTGCAAACTAACATGTTGGGATCTTTGAAGCCACCTGCACACGCATGTCATGAGCTTTGCATGCAGGTGGAAAAAGTGAGCATCAGCAGAGGCTGCTGCATTGATGAGGCTGCGCGTATAGGCCATCCACCTGCGCCAGCAGGTGACTAGTGCGGTGGCAATTTTGTAATTTATTAGGAACGTGAATTTGGGGCTTTAAAGGGGTTTTTTCAGCTCTAGAACCCTATCTTTGGCAATTTTGTAAGCTTGAGAACATAGAGTGGAACCCTAAGCGTGAAATTAGTTACTTTCTTTTGCTTTGTATTAAATTTGGATCTTAAATCTTGTGAAAATCTTGGATTTAATGGAACAATGAGAGGAGAACTTGGGTAATTTTTCTTTTTCTCTTTCTATGAGTAGCTAAGTTCTTTTCTTGGGGTTATGCTTGAGTAAGATGTGATAATTATATGGGTGTTGTTTATTTGTCTTCCTAAATAGATAATTATTATGGGTTTTATTCCTATTCTATGTTTTCGATCTAAAATTAGAGGTTGCAAACTCTAATTAACTCTAAAACTCTTATCATCCTTGACAAAGGGGATGAGGGTGAGGAATAAGAGTGAATAATAACTTGATATTTTTAGTTTAATGGTGTCTCTTAGACATAAGGACGCTAATTGAGGTATTAGATTTATTATATAGACATACTTGTGAGGTGTTCGAAAGAACCCACTTGTGATTTCTTGGTGTTTGATTGACAAATCAACACTGAGTACTCATAATCTAACCTACCCATAACTCTTAGCTGAATATAGACAAATAGTTAATCGCCCGTGTATCCTTTCACTTTTACAATAGCATAACCCCAAGTCCCGTATTACACTAAATTTCAACTCTATTTCTCTAATCTTTGAATTGTGCATTTCAAACTACAATTACTTTGATAATTACAAATTGATAAGCTAAATTCCCCATTTACTTTTATGCATTATTTTTAAAGCATCACGTGTTAGCACTAGTTGCTTTTGACACTTAGAGGTGAAAGTTATCACATTCATTCCTTGTGGATTCGACCCCGACTCTAAGTTGGGTAATTATATCGACAACGACCGCTAATACTCTTGAGGTATAATTTGAGCGTTATCACCAGGTCATGGGAGGGTTTGGTTTCAAAATTTTGTTCTTTTCCTTCTCTTGTTTGGTATATTATATTTGTGTACTTTCTTTGCTTCCATTTATATTATTATCGTTGTTGGTTTTCCTTCTTATTTCTTTTCATCTTCTGCTTGTTAACCCATTACATACCATTTTGAGCTATGTCTTAGCGTAACTACTGGTGGGTTGAAGTAGATAGCATCATGACCTGAGAAATTGGGTCATGATAGCTTGGTATCAGAGCCTAGGTTTCACCGATATTGTTGGTATAAAAGCCGATGTTTAGTAGAGTCCCACGGATTAGTATAGAGATGTCTGTCTCCTATCTTCAGGAGGCTACAGGACATTCTTAGGAAAGTCACATCTTTTTTGATTTAGTTTAGTGTGCTTTGTCTGTATTATTTTTCTACATCCTTATTTGTTTCACTCTTTCTCAAATGGCTAGGATGCGGGGTATGGCAGTATGGGATCAGGACCTCGAGCCGGCTGTAAGAGCTCCAGTCAGAGGCAGAGGTCGACCCTGAGGTTAAGGGAAAGCTAGAGCTACAACTCCAGTTTGAGATCAGGCTAGGGAGCCATCGCCAGATCCTTTTATAGCTCCCAAGCCTAAGATAGCTCCAGAGATTTTGCCGCCATAGCAGTAGGTGGGCCAGGGGAAATCCCAGGCCCTACCTAGGTTTATATCTTCTTCAGTCCTCCAAGATATATTGGGTTAGTTATTTGAGTTAGTTGGAGGTTCACTGATCGATGGAGGTTAGCTAACAATACAGGGTGGTATTGGTTTAAGGGTGCAACCTACAGTTGTGGATCCTAAAGTAAAGGTCCCACTAGCACCAGTAGATCCAACCCCGGTAGTAGCCCAACCACCTATGTATGTAGAGGAGCAGAAAATGCTAGGCCTATTCCTGAGATTATATCCACCCAGGTTTGCCAGAACCCCAGGAGAGGATTCGTATGAGTTTTTGACCAGTTGTAAGGAGAGTTTATGCAATTCGGTCTTGGTTGAGTCGTGTGGAGTGGACTTTGTTATTTATTAGCTAGACACGTCAGTGAGGAGGTGGTGGAGAGGTTATCTTGATTCTAGGCAAGCTGGATCTCTACCTATGACTTGGACTCAGTTCTACGAGTCTTTCTTGGGGAAGCATATACCTTTCAGCATACATGAGCACCTGAGAGTTGAGTTTTTTGCTTTGACATAGGGTTTTATGTTTGTGGCCGAGTATGAGGTGAGATTTCATAAGCTAGCCAGACATGCGCCTGTGATTCTACCTACTGAGTATAAGCGAATTTGATGTTTTGTGAGGGGGTTGAGACAACAGCTTCATAGTGCTACTCAGAGTTTGGTGACTTTGGGGAGGTCTTTTTCTAATATTACTGAGAACATCTATTATATAGAGGAGGTAGATCATAAGGACCAAGGGGGCAGCGATAAGAGACCCCGTTATTAGGGCAGTTTCAGTGGGAGCCACATTGGCTCATAGTGTAAAGACCAAGGGTTTCAGGGTAGGTACCCCCAGCAGCAGCTTTATCAGCATCAAGGTCAGTCTAGTTGGCCAGTTTAGGCAGCGCTTTAGATATCAAATAGGAGTTAGCCCAGTTATAGTAGTATCGATGGGTAGAGCAGTAGTCAGCCTTAGAGGGATGTTCAGTCAGGGTCGTCGGGCAGAGGTGGTCAACCCTGATCAGCTGGACCTCTTAGGTAGAGCAGAGTTCCAGGGGCATGTTATGATTATGGGGTTGTCATTCACTTTGCTCGAGAGTGTCCCCGGTGTAGGATGATTGAGTCTGTAGTTAAAAGCGCTCAGTCGATCAATTCAGTGTTGCCTCTAATTAGGGGTTGTACTTAGTGTCATATGGGTTGTCCCCAATGTTCCAGAGGTGGTTTTTAGGGAGGTAGGACAGGTGGTCGATCAGGCACCCAATTCGATTGCGGGCAAAGCCATTTATATGTTATACCGGGTAAGTCAGAGGCTGAGGCATTGGATTCTGTGATCACAGGTATGATTTTTGTATGCCATCAGCTATCTTTACTTTATTTGATATAGGATCCACATTTTCATATGTTTCTGCTTATTATGCACCACAGTTGGGTTTGTCTTCGGAGTCTTTATCTGTGCCATTGCATATAGCTACCCCCATGGGTGATTCCTAAGTAGTGGATCAAGTATATAGATCATGTTTGGTGACTGTTTGAGGGTATGATACTCGGGTTGATCTTATTGTGTTAACTATGGTGGATTTTGATGTGATTTTGGGCATGGACTGGTTATCCCTCTACCATGCGATCTTGGATTGCTTCACCAAGATCGTTACCTTAGCCATGCCTGGCATAGCCCCAGTTGTGTGGTAGGGTTCTTTTAGCCACGCGTCGATGGGGATTATTTCTTATGTATGGGCTAAAAGACTGATATTGAGGGGTTGTGGGTCATTCTTTGCTTTTGTTCGGGATATTAGTGCTGTGAGTTCTTCGCTTGACTCCATTCCTGTCATTTATGACTTTCTCGATGTTTTTCCTATCGACCTACCTGGACTTCCCCTTGAATGAGACATTGAGTTTGCTATTGACCTAGAGCCGGGCACCCGACCTATATCTATCGCTCCTATCGAGATAAATGAGATAAATGTTTAGCTTTAGGATCTACTGGGTAAGGGTTTTATCAGACCAAGTGTATCACCTTGGGGTGCTACAGTATTATTTATGGAGAAAAAGAATGGATCTATGGTCCCCTACAACATCTCAACACAACCATAAGTCCATACAACACAATAAAACCCATCAAAGTACAAAAGAACAAGCATAGCTTAAGCTAGTGACACTAGTTTCCTCGTCTAAGCTCTAATTGATCATTTTGAACCTTCACTTGATTCAAATGCACTTTAAACATCATAAACATGTACTTCAACACAAAAATACACATATATACTCTTTATAGATCACAAGCACCTTAAATTATCCTCAAAACTAAGCTAAACATAGATAATGACACTTAAGAGTACAAATATGCCTAAGATCACAAGGCAAATGTGGTAGCAGATGCCTTAAGTCATAGGCCAGTGAGTATGGGTATCTTGGCCTTCATTTCAGTTTCAGAGCGGCCATTGGATTCATACATCCAGTCCTTAGCTAACTCGATGGTTCGACTTGATATTTCTGACCTCAGGAGGATTCTAGATCGACCTTGTTGGAGCAGATTCAGGGTCGTCAGTTAGAGGATAGAAGTCTTAGTAGCATGAGGATAGGTGTTGAGAGGCGAGTCCACGAGGGATGCCTTAGATTCTGATGGCGTTCTAAGATATGACGATCACATTTGTGTTCCGAGTGTCGGAGATTTGATTCAGCTGATTTTTCATGAGGGTCATAGCTCCAGGTATTTTATTCACCCCAGGATAGCTAAGATGTATAGGGATTTGAGGAAGCATTACTGGTGGAGTGGTATACAGAGAGATATAGTTGGGTTTACGACTCGGTGCCTTTGTTGTCAGTAGGTAAAGGTTAAGCATCAGAGACCTGGTGGATTATTTCAGAGGATACCCATTCCCGAGTGGAAATGGGAGCGAGTTATTATGGATTTCATAGTTGGTTTGCCTCATAATTCTCATGGTTTTGATAGAATTTGGGTCATCGTGGAATGACTGACCAAATCTGCCTATTTCATCCCTGTACATACTTTCTACAGTGCTAAAAGGTTAGCTGGTGTCTATATTTGAGAGGTGGTTCGCCTTCATGGGGTGCCCGTGTCCATTATTTTAGATCGAGGTTATCAGTTCACTTCTAGTTTCTGGAGGACATTTCAGGAGGAGTTAGGTACCTAGGTTGACCTTAGCACTGCTTTTCATCCCTATTTCGATGGGCTGTCGGAGCAGACTATTCATGTTTTGAAGGATATGCTCCGCGCTTGTGTTTTGGATTTTGGAGGTCAGTGTGATCAGTGTTTAGATTTGGTAGAGTTAGCAAATAATAACAACTTTCATTCGAGTATTCAGATGGTCCCATTCGAGGCATTATATGGTAGGCGTTGCCGGTCTTTGGTTGGTTGATTTGAGACTTTTGATATTAGGCCCCATGGTACAGATTTACTTCGTGAGTCATTGGATTGGGTTTGGGTGATTCAGGATAGGCTTCAGACAGCTCTAAACAGGCAAAAGATTTATGCTGATCATAGACGTCATGCTTTGAGGTTCAGAGTAGGTGATTGGGTCTTTCTATGAGTATCGCCTGTGAAGGGCATAATAAGGCTCGGGAGGAAAGGCAAGCTTATCCCCAGGTATATTGAACCATTTGAGATCCTTTGGACAGTTGGGGTGGTTTCATATGAGTTAGCTTTACCTCTAACCTTTTAAGCTATCCAAGCTGTGTTTCATATGTCTATGCTGCAATGCTATATCATAGATGAGTCTCACATGCTTCGATGGGACTCTATTTATTTGGATAAGAGTTAGTCATTCGTTGAGGAGCCTGTGTCTATTTTGCTAGAGATGTTAGGCGTTTGCGCTCCAGGGACATTCCTGTAGTTAAGGTTCAGTGGCATTACCATCCAATTGAGGAGGCTACCTAGGAGACCAAGCTTGATATGCGGACCCAATATCCCTACCTATTCGAGCCTTCAGGTACTTCTCGATCCTTTCCTTTCGCAGATGATATGAGAACCCAGTATCCCTACCTATTGATGTTGTAATGACCCTCCAGGTTATTTTTCTAGTTTTAATACTTTTGTTACATTTAGAGACTTCCTATGGCTTCCCTAGGTCATTTATGGCTTGTTGGGACCGACAGTTTGTTTGGTTTTTAGAACCATTTCCCTATTTTGGAGCTTCTAAAATTGAGAAATAGGTCTTGGCCCTAAACCTCAGGTAAACGGCCTTGGATACCATTTCTTACAGTCTCAACCACTCTGAAATATTGATTTTAAGCTAGGGAGACCCTTGGTTCAGGTCCAGAAGCTTCCGGACTCATTTTGGGCTATTACGTGGAATTTGGTTAAAATGGCCCTTGGGGGTGTGGGACCTACTTTTTGTCAAAATAACCTCGGATGAAAATTTTGATGGTACCATTAATTCCAAAATGTCAAATTTGGTAGGGTAGCCTAGTTCGTTTGCGTTCACGGGATTTCGAATGAATCCAGAGGGTCTCGATCGGGATATTTGCAACTTGCCAAAATTGCTGGTGCATCAGCACCTAGTGCATTCCTAATTCCTACATTGAGACCGTGATAAAGATCCTTGCTATCGCGAGGGTCCATGAACTTAGTCATCGCAATCGTGAGGCTGGAGGGCTCGCAACTGCGTTAAATGAGGTTGTGGGGCCAGGTCAGCTTGTTCATCGCGACTGTGATGAGGAAACCCCTAGTAGTATATATATCATCTCCTTCATTTTCCCCTCATAATTTTCTAAGTGTAAATGCCATTCTCAACTCTTGGAGCTCATAAACTATGGGAGAATCATGCATTTGAGCTGCGATTAGCTTGGGAACGTGTTTGTGGGCCTTATACCTTCGAATCCCCGAAGCTGTCTCTTAATTTCTTAATTAATTCTCCATTGTAATTATTCATTTTGGGCTTATTACCAGGACTGATTCAGGGCTATTTTAAGCCCGAATTCAGCTATTATTCCTGTGGCTTTTGCCCCTTGAGCTGCATGGGATGCTGTGATGGTTTCAATTTTGAGATTTTGCAAATAGGCCCTGTGTAGGATTTTTTCTTTGATTTATGACCAAAAGCATTTATACATAATATGGGTATCATTTTTCTCATCTTGATAGATATATCATTTTTTTGATAGTGTGGCAACTCTCGGAGGCCTCTCAGAAGGGGAAAGCTACGGTTTAGAGGATTTGGCGAGCGTTTGGCTGCGTCTAGGTAGGCTAGGCTTACCCTATCTTTAGATTGAGCTTATTTATGGTAGTAGTATACTATTGTGCTAGTTTTGGGAAGGTGGTTTTTTCCCAGTTATTGTTTTAGTATTTTACGCTTTATTTAGCCTGTTAAGGCCCCATTTAGGTAGGTTTCTGGCTCGTTCTCCCCTAGTGTAGTGTTGTATCATCTTGTAAGGCTAGGATTAGTGCTATTAGTACCTTTAGATGGGGATGGGAAGCCTTAGACAAGACTTGGCTAGATTTTGGCCTAGGTTTGGTTATTGGGACCCCGTAGTAGGCCCTACTACCCTTTTTAGCTTGTATTCTTGGCTTGAAGATTTTTTAGGCTTAGTTAGACCTATGGCTACTGATTTAGGCTATTACCTTGGGTTGGGTTCGACTTAGACTTGATTTTTGGCCTATTTTAGCTCCTGCTCCCGGATAGTGTAGAGATTTCCCTGACCGCTCTTCCTTGACCTAGTATTCGAGACCCATCTTGCCTTAGTGGATTTATCCGCCCGAAAATCATATTCTTGACTTATGGGTTGGAAATAGACTTAGGAACCTTGAGTTTCTTCCTAGTTATCCAGTTATACTTACTTTTATATAAATGCATTTCAGTTTTGGCTTGAGTACGACATATTCTTTATTAATATTGTTATTATGAGTTCTGGCACAACACTGGCATCAATTACAACTATGGTTATCATTACTATGTATGAGCTACGATATGGTTTCGATATCAATTTTATGTGTGAGATTGAGTACTTATGGGATCACTATTTTTGGTTACGATATGGTTACTATGAGTTTCGGTTAGTATCCGACATCTAGTTGTGATATGGTGTGGATGTTTAGATGTTGTTTATGGTTGTTACTGGGAGTTCTGGCAGTGGTGTCGAGTTCCTTCGAACATGATTCATGTGGCCTCTTGTTATTACCCAATATTTCTAGTTTGAGCCAGTTGTCTGCCCTCTCGTTATTCCCCATTGGTGTCGGTTCAAGCCCGGTGCACATCTAGATAGTTTATTGTGGATTCTGGATGAGTTTTTTACTTGAGATCGGTTGGCTACAGTTACTTATTCTCTTTACTTTAGTTACTTCTTGTCTACACCCACTGGCTTATGAGGGCTCGGTAGTGTTAATTGTCTTTTTGTGTGTGCCTTCTGGACTTATGGGTGATCCTATAGGTTATAGATAGCTCGTCTTTCTTATCTTTGAGATTATTTACTTTCACGTTACTATACTTGTTGGTACAGTCGATATTTACATTTTCCCCATACCACTGTTGACTTAGTTTACACACTTGCATTATATTTATGCTTTTACTATATTTGAGTTCAGTCGGCCGATGATGTCTAGTACCTGTTGCTTTAGTACTCATACTGCACTTCTGCATCTTTTCCTTGATTCATATCTAAGTATGAGCTTCCAGCATTGGAGCTATTCTCAGGCCCATCTACTGATCCGAAGACAGGGTGAGCTTTCTAGAGTCCGAGGCTGATCCTCCTCCATCTATCTCAGTTATAGTCTTTTGCATTCCGAGACTACTGTGGATATCTATATTTTGGATACTGTCTAGTACTCTTATTTTGGCTGTAGTGGCTCTTGTATCAACCTTACCAGGTCTTGGGAGGGATTGGTTTGTATGTTTTGTCCTCTTCCTACTCTTGTTCGGTATATTATATTTGTGTACTTTCTTCGCTTCCGCTTATATTATTGTCATTGTTGGTTTTCCTTGTTGTTTCTTTTCATCTTCTGTCTGTTAGCCTGTTACTTGCCGTTCCGGGCTATGACTTGGCTTACCTACTAGTGGGTTAAAGTTGGTGCCATCATGACCTAAGAAATTGGGTCGTGACAATGTATACATACATATAATATATAATATATATATATATATATATGCTAGTCTCTCGGCACATGTATATCAAATCGTATAATATACTATTTTGTAAAATAATATAATATCATCAAATATACTATTATGTCCATTTAATACCCTTATGTTTAGTTGATCCATGTATTTATTTATGCTTGCGATGATATTCCTTTCAATTATGAACTCTGTAGGTGTTTTTCTGTAGTTGTGATTTTTTTTACTAAACATTCCTTTGTCGGACTGTCACAATTATGTTTGACAATCATCTATTCATGGAAAACACTACTAAAAAAATGCCCAAAATTGACCTCCAGAAGAAGTTCGAATAAATCAACATCGGGACGTCAGCTTTTGAAAAGATACTTTTAGATTGATTTTTTACAAAATTGACCTATGGAGATCATTTTTTAGCACATAAAACCAAGAAAAGGAAACTTGATTTGTAAAGGTAGGTTTCTTTAGAATTTTTTTTTAAAAAAATATCGACCTCTGGTGGTCAATTTTTTCTTAATTTTATTTTTTACAAATACCAACCTTCGAAAGTTATTCTTTATAAGAAAAAAGAGTTAATAGTTAAAAACACACCTAAGCTATCTCTTTTTCATGACTTTCCCTTAACTATCCATTAGTTTCTTTACCTACCTAAACTATCACTTCCTTTGTATTAGAACATACCTCAATTCCGAGTTGTCCAAATATTTGTTCTCAATAGACAATAGGGGTGTAGGCTAACTCAGCATCAAGGTGTGTTATAATACAAACAGAATGAATGTTTAGGTAGGTAAATGAAACATTGGATAATTGAGATATGAAACTCATGAAAAAGTGATAGTTTAGGTATTTTTCAATTTTTTTTTTTTTTTTTAAAATAACCTCTAGAGATAGAGGTCAATTTTTTAATTATTTTTCAGGTTGGATGTTTGAAACCAATTTTTTGTGGAAAAAATGTCAATAAAAACATTACCGACCTCTATTTTGTGGTCGGGTTTTAACGAAAATTGACCTCACAAAGTTGATTTCCTGAATCAATTTTGACAGTATTTTCAGTAGTGAAAGTATTAGATTGTCTCTTACTATTTGTTCTTTACTCATTATCACTACAAAAAAAAAGTCACTGAATGTTTGAACAATTAGGATTGTAATAAGTAAACTAATCAAAGGAAGTCGTGGGTAAGTCGAGAAAATTATATTTGTTCAAAAATCAAATTAGTTCATAGTTTATTTTAGGGTAAAGAAAGGCCATTAATATTTTTGCTTTATTATTTAATTGTTATTGGGTGTTGGTTTTGTTTGAGACTGAGGCATAGTATAGTTATTGTTTTATTAGACGTTGGTCATGATTGTTTTTTTTTCTTCATCCTTCTTATAATGGATTTATCTTCTTTCTTAAAATATTGTTGCATCAATATCTTCAAGTTCACATTTCTCTTTAGCAATTAAACTTATTCATGGTAATTTTGTCATTTTTTGTTAATCTGCATAAGAAGGTGCATTCATTATGTTCATCTAACACCAACTTGTGATAATACTTAGTTGTTTTCTTCAGTAAAATTTAAAACATTTCACATATAATTTTTGCTTAAAATAACTTATTCAACTTGTTGTCTTTTAAGTAAATATTTTTAAACTATTATTATCCTTAAAGTTTATAAAAATAATGTTCTAACTTTATCATGGTTGATTACATGTCTTGAAATGTCACTTATGAAACTTGTTTTTTCTACTTTAATTAGAGGAGTTATTTTCCTCATTTTTAAGAGCTAGTATTCTTCTTTTTTTTTTTTTTTTTTAAAAAAATAAAGTCGACCCATTGGGTTATTTATTAAAATCAAAACAAGTCCATGGACCAAAATCGGCCCACATAAAATATTTACAGACAAAAAGAAAATGCAAAAATCTAAAATCAAAAAGAAAAAAAACAAATCTCCATCAGAAATAGAAATTTCTAGTAGCTTGATAGTCCTCTTCACCTTCTACAATGGCCTTCACTTTATCAGCTTTGGTCAACTGCTGAAGATGGCAATGGAGTAACTTCGTTTCTTGTAGCTGCACCTTCCTTGCCTGTATCATCTTGAGTTCGAGTTTTAATCACCTTGGGTGTTTCCATTAAATCTCACAAACACTATGATAAAAAGCTCAATGAATGCTTTTTCAACTCAAAGTTAACAAATTTGGTACAGTACCTTTACATTAACAAAATTACTCCCCAAAATTTTAATTGTCGATACAAGATCTAGCTCATCCCTTTCGAATTCTCTACTTGCAGATTGAGCCAAAGGCTAAAACCACTGCATAGAAGAGGAGATCGTTGTTGATGAAGCTAGTATCTCTCATAATTCTTAGCCTAATCCTTTCTTGCATGTGGTTTCCCTGTCCTTTTGTACATCATCAGGTGTTGCTCCTATTGTCCCTACTTCCAAGTCATACCTTATGCACATTTCAATGGGTAAGTGCTGATTGTTCTTCCTTCTTGCTTGTCCCTGCTTTTTACCTTCATATTATTCAACATATCTGTATATAGCATTTATCGATTTTTTTCCCATGCTTGTTGATTTCTGCTTTTCCTGATTATGCATCATTATTGTTGACCCCTTGCTATGCCAAAATCATTATTCTGTAATTTCCTAAATCTGAGACTTGAAATTTGATTTTTATCCATGTTTAGAATCACTTTTACTGGAGTTGGTAATTCCTGGTAACATGAGTAAATAATTCTTAGTGTACCTACAAAAAAAATACATGATTAGCTGGAAAATCTACCAATTTGTTCCCTTCTCTGTATATATGATCCACCTCTACCACTTTATCTTTCCTCAGCTTTTGCATTTTGCCAATCACTATTGAAATACACCATGGGACCTCCCAGATTCCATCTAGTACATTCTTCAAAGTTAGCGAATCAGTTTCTACTTTCACAGGTAGCAATCTATGATTCACACAATAATCTAAGCCATATTTGAGAGCCAAAACCTCCACAATTAGGTTATTATTATCTTCAAATCTTCTAGTCTCAGCATAGACTAGGTTACCATCTCCATTCCTTATACAAAAGGCTCCTGAACAAGGACCAGAATTCCTTTTAACAACACCATTAGTGTTACACTTGAAAGTGCCTATGAAAGGTAACCTCTAGTGTACCACTTTACACCCTGTAATAGGAATGTAATTCTCCAAAAACTGAACCAAGACAAGACAAGATGAGTGGATATTCTTTAGCCAAGGATATATACTTTTAGCAAATAGAAATAATTTTCTATTAATCTCAAGATTCATGCTAAAGAAAGACATTTTACCCCCATGATTGATACTATTTCTCCTTTTCCATATCTGCCATAAAATGAACATAAGAACAACCTTGTAAATAGGCTTTATCTTAGGAGATACTTCTTCCCTCCAACATTTATATACAGTGTCCTTCAGTTGGAGAAAGAAACCCTCCACACCTGCAGCAGAAGCATATTACAACCACAACCTTTTGGCAAACTCATAGTTAATAAAAAGGTGCTCCACAGTTCCTGCACACCATCTGAGCAACATCCATAATGCACACTATCACTGATTCTCATTCTAATTAAAATATCCCCTATAGGTAGTCTCATTTTCTAGAGTCTTCATAAGAAAAAGGAGACTTTGAAAGGGATCCCTTTAGTCCAAATCTGCTTAAAATCATCATTGATCCCTTTTTTCTCCCTCAAACAGTCCCAAGCTGACCTCTCAGTGAAATTTCCTTTGCTAGTTAACATCTATGAAGGCTTATCCTAATCTTCAACTCTTTTTTCCCTGCTTATATTTGTCAAGACATGATTAGACACTTCCTCATTAAACAATTTATGCAACAAGTCTATATTCCATCTATCTTAAAACAATAGTGTCTTGATTTTTTCATTCTGAAACTACTGAGTCCTATTGATAGGCATATAATAGTGTAAAGCTTCCAATTGTGACCAATTATCATACCATAAACTAGAATGACCACCTTTAGGCTCTCACCAAATCTCTTGGTAAAATCTATCTCTAGCTTTCAACATGAATTTCCAGCTTTGAGATTCACCTCTCCACTTAACCAGTTGAGGTCCCAATTTCTTACAATATTTATTCCACATAAAAATTGTCCACAAAGATTTTTGAGTTTTAAAAACCCACCACAGTTTAGCAAACATTTCTTTTGATATATCAAAAAGATATCTGAAACCAAGTCCTCCTTCTTCTTTAGGAACACAAACATCATCCCAATCCACCCAATGTTTATTCCTGCCAATTTTTTTTAAAATTCTATAGAAATTTGGCAAAAAATTCTATGTAGATCATAAATAACACATTTAAGAGGAATAATAGCTGAGAGAAGATACATAGGTATACTGCTCAACACACTATTTATCAATACATACTTCCCATCAAATGAAAGCAACTTACCTTTCCAAGCCTGTAACTTGTTTTGAACCTTCTTTATCAGTTCTGAAAAATGGACTTTTTTTTTTTTTCATGTCTAATAGGGCAACACAAGTATATCAAAGGGAATTTTCCTTTAGGAAAATCTGTACAGTCCTCCACATCCTTATACTTGCATGGGAAGTTTTGTGATAAACATAATAAGTACTCTCCTTCTTGTTAATTTGCTGGCCAGACTGTGCCTCATACTTGGAGTGTCCATGATAAGCTTTGTAGAACTCCCATCTGTAGATACAAAGATAATAGTATCATCTGCATAAGTAAGATGATTAATATCATCACTCCATTTAGGCACTCCATAGCTCTTGAATTCACTATTCTTAAAAAGTGAATTCAAAGCCCTAGACAATACCTCAGCAACAAGGATAAAGAGAGCAGGTGACAAAGAATCCCCTTTTTTGACCCCTCTAGTGGAATGGAAAAACCCATAGGCCTGCCCATTGATAAGAATAAAGTACCAGTTATTAGATACCAGTATCCATATCTTATCCACCACTGAGTTATTAAAACCCATCTTTTTCAGTGCTTTAATAAGAAAATTCCAATCCACCTTGTCATAAACTATTGCTATATCCAATTTAATCACTAGATTTGCAGGTTTGCCCCTCATTCTTATATCTGTAATAATCTCTTGAGCCAATACTTCTTCCTTTTACAGACCCAGATTAATTTTTAGAGATCAGCTTAGGTAATAGGCCTTCAAGTCTACCATGCAAAATCCTTGAAATCCCTTTATTCAGAAAATTACTCAAACTAATTGGTCCCATATTTGAAAAGAACTGAACAATATCCTTTTTAGGTATTAAGACCAAATTAGTATGAGTAATGGATTTGGGGAGAGTCCTACCTTCAAAAAATCCACCACCACTCTGTATACATCATCCCCAACAATGTTCCAGCAAGATTGAAAAAAGTTCCCTATGAAACCATCTGGTCCACATGCACTATCCCCTTTCAGATCAAATAACTACCTCTTAAGTGGCATGCTATTAATACCTCTATTATCATCTTAAGAAATGAATTGAGGAATGTGTTGAATTAAAGTGAGATCTGTACTATTACTATTACCAATAAATTGATTTTAAAAGTAATTAAGAGCTTCAGAAGCCACCTATTCATAGCCTTCAGCTCATTGTCCATCATCCTTAAGGATTCTATTGATTGACAATATCTTCTTTCTTCCATTTACCAGGTAGTGAAAGAACCTGGTATTCTTGTCCCCTCTGTAAACCACTGTATCCCTGCTTTTTGCCTTCAAAACTCTTCTTTAAAGTGAATGTACTTCTTCAATTCTACTTGATCTCTCTGCAAAATTATTTTATTGTCTGTTGTATGATGCTCTTCAAATAAGTCCTCTGTGATTGTAACAATTTTCTCTCTAATGATCAATTGCTTGAAAATATCTCCAAAACTATCTTTGCTCCAATCGGACAAGGTAGATTTGGTATTCTTCAATTTCTTCTTCAAACTTACAAAAATATCTAAAGAATCTGGTGCAATCTAGCTATTTCTAACCACCTCCTTGAAATCTTCTTTATTAGCCCAAACCTTAAGAAATCTGAAAGGCCTTCTCAACTCAGCAGAATGTTCTCCACAAGACAAAATAATAGGTGCATGATCTAAACCTACCCTAGCCAAATGCTCCATTTCTACATTATCACCCAGGCTAAGAAATTCTTGATTCACCACCAATCTAATCTATTCTTCCATTCCACCATGTAAAAGGGCTGCCTTTGAAATTTATGTTAAACAACTCACATGAATTAATACAGAAAGCAAAATCCTCATATTCTTGAGGATAAACTGGAAACCCACCAATCTTCTCCTCTTCACTCTCGATCATATTAAAATCTCCACAAAATATATAGGGCATCCTGAAATAATGATTAAGATTATGAATATCATGCCATAAGCTAATCCTTTCCAAAGTATCACATTTGGCATATACACAGGTAACCAGTAAAAAGGCTCCAGTTTCCTGAAAGTTCAACTGAAGGGATATTTGTTGTTCTAAGTTATAAATAACCCCCAAATGAATGTGTTCATTAATAAAAACCCATATCTTCCCATTCATATTATGATTAGCATAAGGCATCCTTAATCTCTTTTTATATTTATACAACTGACTTGTATCTTGAAATGGGTCCATCAAAGCAATAATAGAGAACTTATGGTGTTTGTGTAACATCTGAAGTCTATGGAATGAACTATGAGTTCTAACAGATCTCACATTCCAAAACAGAGCCTTCATCTTTATTTACCACTAGTTTTAACATTCCTTCTAGGATTTACCCTAGTAGGTTAATTCTCAGCTTTGGTCTTTGTCTTGCATCCCAGTTTACTTGACTTAGGAGATAAACCAACATTGTTTAACACTTGATCTTCTTTTTTGTGATTATCCTCCTATTCTTTATCTTCTACTACTGCATCTATTTGACCTGTTAATTCTAGTAGCTTTTCTTCTCCTATCATTTGGTGTGTCACCAGGTTATGAAGTGTTTTAACAGATGAACTTTTTTTTACAGGTTATAGAGATATCAGTTTCAGTTGAACATGCTTCACCCTCCCTTATGTTTGTTGTTGCTTGCACTACTATTTTAGATCTTAAACAATAAGAGTATATAACTTGTAGAGGCTCCTGATACACAGCTTCTGGCAATTCAGCTTGCATGTCCTGTTCATGTTATTGCTGTGTATTATCGTTCATATCCCTATTGAATGTTTGTTGAGGGTCAATTGCTATTTCAATAATATCTGTGCATTTCTCTTCTCCATTTTTATTGTTGTTTTCTCCTTTCTAGATTTGAATTTATGCTGCTTGTTTCTCATTCATTATAGTAGATAAGGCCAAAGTGAGTGCCTCATTATTTTGTGATGTGTTTGATTTTGCAGATGGTGATTGTATCTCCAGTGTGACTTTATTCTTCCCCTTTGTTATGTCACCTTTATAGTATTGTTCTTTTTGTGTGCCTTTGTTATGGTCTTCTTTTTTGCTATCATGCAACTGATTGTCAAGACCCTTTGTATCTGCTTCGGCCCTCTCTAACCCTGTCTTATTAGTCTTCTCCTTCCCATTACCTTTATCTGTAAATGTTTCAGCTCCTACCACAGTATCAACATGCTTTTCAGTCTCCTTCACTTTTTCCACGATTATTGTCGCATCAGTCTATGCATCTACTTTAGTGAGTGCTTCAAATGCATTGCCAATCTCAATCTCTTTACCCTTAGGTGTGCCAGCAACATCATTCATTGGTGTAACTTTGTCTCTTGCAAACCTTCTGTTAGTAGGATTCCATCTTTGAAAAAGTCTCCTTCCTCTTCCTCTAAACTCTCTACCAACAGGCTTCTCCTTCTCTTTCTCTACTTCATCTTCTTACTTTTCTTATTGTATGTTCATCTTTAACTCAGGGCGTAATTCCCTACGTTCTTTCTCATCATGACCCTGAAGTTTACAAGTCTTGCAGTATTTGGGGAGAAAATCATATTGAATCTTTATCCTTTCCACCTTTGTTTTCTCAGTGTTTTCATTTACAACCTCCAGTTCCACAAACTTTGCAAGCTCAGCTGCCAGGTTCACCTTGACCTTAACGCAAGCACAACTAGGCCTAGTCCTTTTAATTGTTTCCATGTCAAGATGAATGGGTTGTCCTACTACACGTGCCAATGAAAAAAGGGATTCCTTGACAAAGAAAGTGGATAACAAATCTGGGAAATAAATCCAAGTCATGGCTTGAGTAGTTTCTTTAGATACCTTAAATTTAGGATCATACATCAATGGTCTCATCTGGTAAGCAACTCCCTCCTTGTCCATTATGTAATAAGCATTTTTTGCCATCATGTTGACAAAGTCCTCCATGAGATTGAATCTCATTAATATGTTTCTGTTCCTTATCAATCTTATCTGGCAATCTCCCTTTATGTTACAATTCTTTGGAATCTGTACACGAAGATCTTCCATCTCTGGCCATCCATAAGAAAATTTACCAACAATAGTATATTGTAAATATTCCATAATATTCATCTTCTGTACTTCATCTTCAGTCCATGTTACTTTAGGAATCCCATCTTTGAATGTTAATTCCTTAATAGGAATCGTTCTCTTATCTCCTCCATTTTTACTCAAAGGTGTATTAATATTACTAGGTTTCACCAAATCTGTATATTTTACCTTATTATGGAGGTCTGCCTGATTGTCTTCTACATCAACAATGTTTTTCTGTTCACTATCATGCGTAGGCAAACCTTTAGGCTCGATTGACAATTGCTTAGTTTGTTTGGGTGATTTAGGGTGATATAGATGTGGAAAGTTTTTCGCTAAATTTAAACTAAATGTCGGACCAGTCATATTAGACTGGCTGGCAGTCTGTACGACCATGGGCAGAGGTGGTTTAAGAAGGTGGCGTCATGACAATGGTAGGGTTAATTGATCATATACTTCCTTCTAGAGATAGCTATTTTATGTTCTTTCTCTATAAAATAGAGCTTGTTTTTCGAGATAAAATGTTTTTCAAAATAATTTTTACCAACCAAACATGAGAAAATTAAAAAATATTTTTCGAAATATATTTTCCTCCATACAAAACACACTCTCCACTCTAGATTTGAAGACATCCTCCCAATTCATATTCAACTTGCATAAGGCCTACATCTCATTGTACTCTAACTCAATAAGTAGGTGACAAGACTTTCTGAACACCAATTGATATAGCGACATGCTAATAGGAGTTTTGAATGCGTTTCTATAGGCACAAAGAGCATCATCTAATTGTTGTGCCCAATTCGTGCATCCCACATCCATGGTTTTATCTAAGATTGACTTGATTTATCTATTGGACACTTCTACTTGGACACTCGTTTGGGGATGGTACAGGGCAGCCACCTTATGCTTTACCCCATACTTATCAAGTAAAACACCAAACAACTTATTACAAAAATGAGAGCCTCCATCACTAAGGATTGCTAGGGGAGTCCCGAGCCTTGTAAAAATGTATTTCTTAAAGAAGAACGTGACACTTTTGCTCTCATTGTTTGGTAAGGCAATTGCCTTTACCTATTTTAATATAAAGTCTATGGCCACCAATATGTACTTGCTACCATATGATGTCACAAAGGGCCGCCCCATAAATTCAATGCCCCACACATCAAACAGCTCTACCTCAAGGTTGGATTTCAAAGGCATATCATGCCTCCTTTAAATACCTCCTTGAATTTGGCATTGAGTAAAAATTTAAACCAAGTATTGAGTATCTCAATAAATGGTAGGCTAATAGAACTTGCTTTGAAGATCTTTAGTGGCCATTCTAACACCACCATGATAGCCTCTAAATGGGGATGAGTGGAAAGCCTCAAGAATAGATTTCATCTCTTCCCCAATAACACAACGACGTATCACTACATCTTCACACTCTCTAAATAGAGAGGGTTCATCCCAATAATACCTTTTCGCATCATGGAGGAACCGTTTCCTTTGGTAGTGGCTCAAGTCATCAGGAAGCAGCCCACTCACTACATAATTTACAAAATCAGCATACCATGGTGTTGTCAAGCTCATCATGAAACGTATCATCAATCTGAATCTCTCCTCACTTTTCTTCATTTTACTCGAGATGTGATTGGTGGTCTGCTACTTGATTTTCACATCTCTTTTGGTCCTTAACTTTAAAATCAAATTCTTGGAGTAGTAAAATCCACCTAATCAACTAAGGTTTTGCTTATTTCTTGGACATTAAATACCGAAGGGTGGTGTGATCAGTGTGCACAGTTACTTTTATACCTAACAAATAGGCACAAAACTTTTCAAATGCATAGACCACGCTAGCAATTCTTGCTCCATAATCGTGTAGTGATTTTTTGCCTCGTTTAACGAATTGCTGGCATAGTAGATTGGATGGAAAAGTTTATTCTTCCATTGACCTAACACCACACCTCATGAAAAACCACTTGCATCACACATGAGAACAAAAGGTTGTGACCAATTAGGAGCCACAATGATGGGAGCCGAGACAAACTTTTCTTTGAGACAATTGAATGCCCTCACACACTCCCCATCAAATTCAAACTTTACTTCCTTCTCGAGGAGCTTGCACATAGGATGGGCAATTTTATAAAAATCTTTGATGAACCTCCTATAAAAACCCAAATGGCCAAGGAAGCTTCTCACACCTTTGATAGATATCAGAGGGAGTAAATTATAAATAGTCTCCACTTTCACTTGATCAACTTGGATTCCTTGGCCCAAAATTTTATGTCCAAGAACAATCCCCTCCTTCACCATAAAGTGACATTTCTCTCAATTCAATACAAGATTATTTTCCACACACCTTGCAAGAACCTTCTCCAATTGTTCAAGGTAATCCTCAAATGTATCACCAACAACCAAGAAGTCATCCATAAATATCTCCATCAAATCCTCTGTAACACCCTGTACATTTTTGAACTTATTTAATTACCGTAATATTCATGGAATTATTTAAAAATGAGATTGTTGAGGTATTATACATTAAGTTTGTTGGGCTAAATGAATCTTGTGCTATTGGGCTCAATTGAGGCCCAAAATAAACCAAAAGACATGACCCAAAAAGAGGGAAAAATGACCCATTCTACATGGACCAAAGTAAGCATGCAATTATTGACCAAAAGTATTGGATAAGGATAACTTTAAAGGGGTTATATAAAGTGGGAAAAATCAGATTTTATTCCTCAAAATACACATGCCTCATTCTAGATTTTTCCACAATATTCTCTCCTCTTCCAAACCCTAAGCTATCATCCTATTTGGGCAAGATCACTCCTTTGAAAGCTTTGGTAAGTGTATAATCTCATGGTTTAATATATTATATGCTTAATATGGTGTATAAATCATGTTGGTTATGTCGACAAAGTGTTGAGAAATTCACTACGTGTGAAATAGTCTATGTTTGCTTAATCGGTAAAGGGTTTTGCCTTATAAACTTGAAAGTGGATTTGTGTTCTTGAAGGAAGTGAATTTGATGGATTAAATATCAACATGTAATATTTTTTTATTCCCTTAACTTGATTCCTCTTTGTGTATCAAATTTGGAATTGTTGTTGTGAAATTGTACATGGAACCGGTGGCATATTGAAGGGAAAAATATAGTTTTGTGATGTTATGTGCGTTGTGAAACCATGGATGTTCGTTGGCATATAAGATGACTTAAAATATTAAAATAGAAGATTAATTATGATCATGGACCATTCATTGTGAAAAAGGACCCAAAAGAGACCCATTTTGGCCGAAACGGGCACCCGCCCTCGCGGGTGGGGTACCTGCGGGCGTAGATACCAATGCAGGTGGACCTGGACACTGCCAATGGGAACCTATGGATGCACCTCACCCACCTATGTTCACAGGTGTCTTTGCAGGTCAGCCCAAAACTCCGTTTCACATGTTTTTTCATTTCTTTGATCCCCCGAAACCCCTATACCCTTCATGGATGTAATTATCAACTTATGATACCTTTTGAATGACTTTAAAGGAGTATACCGGAGGTATTTTGAATGGTATAAATTATGTATTGTTAGTAATGTGTTATTGTGAAAGGTGTTTACGTGACGCAGTGAGGTAAATGTGACATTGCATTAAAGGGGAAGTGTAAAGTATAAACTTGGTGTGAAATGCTATTGGTTAATGACATCTTGGTCAATGTGTGGAATGTTGTGGTGTTGTTGGTATGATGATGTAGTGAGTTGTATGGTAGATAAATAAAATGACGCTATATAGCAGTCACGTTGTTCATTGTCATTTGATGCACTTGTAATGTAGTTAGTTGTTAACGTGAGCTCCGTTATGAACTTGTGTTGTAGAGTAACACGTAAAGAAGGAGCTGGATTATTGTATTCCTATATAAGACTTTGTATTCATATTGGAAAGATAAGGTATGTAAGTTTACACTTACCGTATCCTTCTGCAGCACATATCATTCACATTGTCATTGTATTTGTTCCATTCCGAAATATTTTAAGGCATTTCATTTCAGACTGTCATGTATTGTTATTCACATGTTCTTTAGTCGTGGATAAGTTGTTATTCATAAGTCTCTTAATGATGGACTGATGTTCCAATGTTCCAATAATATTGCAACTATCAACATATCAATCTCTCAAAAGTAAGAAATAAAGTAATGCATATTTGTTGGTTGCAAGAGTACGGGTGGTAGATCTAGAGGCATAAGCCTAGCTCAAGACGATCCCGAATTTATTGGATCAGGGGGCAGCCCTAGAGGCATAAGCCTAGCTCTGGACGATCCTGATAGGTGGTAGCTCTAGAGGTAAGAACCTAGCTCCAGCCAAACCTGATATATTGGATTATGGGTGGTAGCTCGAGAGGTAAGAACCTAGCTCGAGCCGAACCCGATATATTGGTTTATGGGTGGCAGCTCTAGAGGCATAATCCTAGCTCGGGCCGATCCCAACATAAAATTATGTTATGTTAAGACCCACTGATAAGTTGGTGCCCAGGTACGATATGATATAAGTGATGATGAATAAACAATAGAAGAAAAGAAAATCAAGAACGTAAGGTACATGGTTCCACATATGCATACCGGTGATTTATCCATACTGACTATTCTCTTATATTTGATTCCATTGAAGTTCTTATGTATTGATGCAGTTTCTTATAGCCTTACATACTCAGTACATTCTTCATACTGACGTCCCTTGGGGGACTTACCTTACTTGCTACAGGCACAGGTGCTAGTAGACCTCCTCAGTAGGTTGCGAATCATTTGCAGGTCTTTGGTGATCTCCAGTTGGTTCGGGGCTTTCCAAGTCAATATGTACATTTGTTTTGGGTATTGTATATGTGTATAGAGCAGGATTTTGTCCTGACTTGTAACACCCCGTACTTGTCTAACCTTACTTGATACCTTGGTATCATATCTACATAGGTGTTGAGATGCCATGAAAATGTGTTTTATAGTGTCATTGGTGAAACATTTGATGTCGGACTTAACATGTGCGATTAGACCTTCGTAGGAGGTGTTTTGTGATTTTGTGATGCATTTGGGTGATGCCCCGTACATATTCTAACCTCATTTGGTTACTTTAAGTCATGTTTACTTGATGATTAAGATCACTAAGTAAGTATTTTGTAGTGTTTGGATAAGGGATTGGACGATACACAAGTATTAGAAAAATGGCCAAAAAATTAAGCAAAGCAGAAAAACTTGCGCCACTACCCTATTTTAGGGGGTGTGGATCAAGCCCCTGATTCAGAGGGCAGTGAATTCTTGCGCCACTGCCTTGCTTTTCAGCAGTGGCGCAAGGCACAAAAATTGTGCCTTTCCGGACTCGTTTTGTAACGCAATTCGACGACGCTTCTTGGATGGTTTATTTTGGTTCTTTGGGGTTAGTTGAGCATTGTTCAAGATTAGAACACTTCAATATACTCCTACATACTCCTACATGATCAAATCATGAAATGTGAATAGTGATCCAAAATGTCCAATGAAGCCAAGGGCGACTAGAATTCCAATTTTTGCGATCGAGGCGACGAATGAGAATCTCGTAAGAGAATAATGTCGTGACATTATGGAATTATGTAAAAATGAGATATATGGTGATTAATACATGAAATTTTATGGGTTACATGGATATGTGTTATTGGGCCCAATTTGAGGCCCAAAATGGAATAAAATACATGGGCCCAAAGGCAAAGTGATCCATTCTTCCAATATTTGACCAATTGAAAATATCACTTAATGACACATGTGGCTAAGGATGACCTTGGGTCTATATAAAGTCCCCAACATCAGATTTTATTCCCAAAGGACTCTCATAACTTTTGGATATTTTCACAAACATTTCTTTCATTTCCAAACCCTAAGGCAAATAATTTCTTTGGACTCCTTGGACAAGATCAACATATTACAAGACTTGGTAAGTATTTATACTCATGAATTAACATATTATATGCATGGGGGATTATGTATATTATGATAGTTGTGTTGGCAAGATGGTGAATAGTGTCTTTTTGCCTTTGGTGAAAGATGTGCTATTTTGGTGATTTAAACTTGAATTAGGACTTGTGCCTTTGATGAAAAAGCATGGTATGAACAAACTATGAACATGTATGGTGCTATTTTTGGTATTAAACTTGTTCTTGTCTATAAGTGGAAATTATGGGATTTTGGCCGATATGTGTTATGAGTTGTATTAAGGTACTTTGATGGATTATTTGTGATGTGTTACGGATAAGAAAGTGTAAAGGAGAAGTGTTGTGGTGAAATGTATCAATTATCATGAATTGGTCAATGTTGGGAATATTATGGAATTTTTGGAATAATAGTATGATCAATGGTTTTGTCAAGGGGAAATGACATGTTTAAAGGCAAACATGTAACTCATTGACATTGTATGCATTTGTAAAGTAATTGGTGGTTAATGTGCATTTCGTTATGTATTTATGTTGTAGAGTGACACATAAAGAAGGAGCGGGATTATTGTATACGCATCTAAGGTTGTATATACGTATTGCGAATCCAAGGTATGTAAGGTTACTTGTCCGTATCTTTCTACGACAAATAGTGTCCATATTGACATGTCACTAGTCCTATCCCGAAATGTCCTAAGGTATTCCATATCCGTTTAGCAATGGTCATTGTTATAAATTTCCTACTCTTTGTTCATTTGTGAATCTCATGTTTCATCTTCATGGTTAATGGTCCAAAAGCTCAAATAAGGTTATGTTCCAATATTCCAATAATGACTATACTTGTGTCTCTTGTTCATGGATTATTGACCAATGGTTCCAATGGTATCATGGTGCTAGTAATGTTATATTTCTCATGATGTTTATTCACATGTCCTTCACTCATTGGTTAATGATTCAAAGCTTCCAACAATGTTATGTTCCAAAGTTCCAAAGTGATGTGATGACTATCAAAGTATCAATCTCAAAGTAATGAACAAAGTAATGCATATGTGGTCAATGATCAAGTACGGGTGGCAGGTCTAGGGGCATAAGCCTAGATCGACTCGATCCCGAGGTTTGAATTTATGGGTGGCAGGTCTAGGGGCATAAGCCTAGCTCGACCCGATCCTGATGCATTGATGTATGGGTGGCAAGTCTAGGGGCATAAGTCTAGCTCGACTCGATCCCAACACAGTGACATAATATGAAAGACCCACTGATCAGTCGGGGCTCGGGTACATTGTGATATGTAATGACAAGTGAGCATTGAATGTAAAGAAAGTAACAAAAGTAATGAAAGCAATCCACATGGTTTCCAAAATGCAACATGGTGACTTATTTACATTGATTAGTCATTTGTATTTGAGTTCATTGAGATATTCATGTGTTGAACAGTTTCATCTGAGCCTTGCATACTCAGTACTTATTTCGTACTGCCCCTCTCGGGGAATTTACCTTACTTGCTGCAGGCGCAGGTACCAGTAGGCCTCCCCAGTAGATTGCCAGTGTTAGTGGTTCTTTGGTGAGCTCCAGTTCATTCGGGGCTTATCTGAGTCAGAGTATATATATGTTTTGGTGTTGTACATGTTGTATAAAGCGGGGACTTGTCCCGACTTTTAGTTCATTTTGGTCAATGCTTTGTTAGAGGCTTTTGTAGACAAGTGTGGGTGTATAAATATAAAAGGGATATGTCGTACTTGACTCGGTGGCCTCAACGTCCTAGTTTCGCATATGTATATATATCATGTTCCATGACTTTCATTGTTGGTCTCTATAGCCGTTATGTGCTTATGGGTTTCTTATGGCATGCATATGATTGAACATAGGCAAAGGTTGGTTCTCTCGGGCCTTATCGGCTACGGGTGCCAATCATGTCTCGATTGGATTCGGGGCGTGACAAAGGTGGTATCAGAGCGGGTCGTCCTAGGGTGTCTACAAAGCCGTGTCTGAGTAGAGTCTTGCTTATCGATGTGTTGTGCACCACATTTATAAGTAGGAGGCTACGGGACATTTAGGATGTCGTTTCTTTTCTTCATTCTGGATCGTGCAATAGAGCCAATGTTGTCAGTTGCATTGTATCTGATCTTGGTAATTATTTTTCTTTGGTATAGTCAAAATGCCGAACACTGGAAGAGGAAGAGGAAAGGGTAAAAGTAAGCTGATAGATAGAATTACTGGAGAGGGAACAAGTAGACCACCACCTGAACAAGTTGATCAAGGTGGGGCTGACACTGAGTTTGCAACGCGAGCTTCTTCTATTTCTTCAGCTCCAGAAGAGCCGAGGAGAAGGGAAGTGCCCGTGGAACCACCGACGAATGCCACAGACCAGGATCTTAGGAATGCAGTGCAGATGTTAACACAGTTAGTGGTAGACCAGAGTCAAGGACGAGCTGGTCCAATGACACATGATGATGATGCGGATAGAGTAGCCAGTCGCAGAACACAGGATTTCCTCAAATTGGACCCTCCTATCTTCACAGGGGCAGATCCAAAAGCAGATCCACAGGACTTCGTGGATCAAATTCAGAGGGCTTTGGAAGTTATGCATGTGACAGGGGTAGAGACGGTTGAACTTGCTGCGTATAGGTTGAAAGGAGAGGCAATATTGTGGTACAAGGATTGGAAGAAATCCCGTGATATTGATGCAACCCCACCTACTTGGGAAGAGTTTAAAATGGCTTTCCTTGATCATTACTTGCCCTATGAGATCTGTGAGGCACGTGCGGATCAATTCCTAAATCTTCGTCAGGGAAATCTAAGCGTCAGGGAATATAGCCTGCAATTTAATTCCTTGGCTCGATATGCGCCAAATGTTGTGGCTACGATGACAGACAGGGTCCATAGATACGTGGACAGACTAGAGCCATATTTGGTAAGAGATTGCACTATTGCGACCTTGAATAGGGACATGGACATTGCTCGAATACAAGCTTTCGCCCAGAAAATGGAAGATCAGAGACAGAGACGAAGGGTACATGAATTTGATAGAGGACAGTCCAAAAAGGCTAGACCTATGGGACCACCTATGATGTACCAAGGAGGATCTAGGCCCCGCATGTTTCCTAGACCACTTAGACCGTCATTCTCCTATTCCATAGGGAGTGCTTATTCTCAGTCTCGAGGGTTTAGAGGTGGTTCAGCTGGGCAAAGTAGTGGGGTTCATGGATCACAGGCAACAAGTTTCCCTCGTCAGCAGTGTCAGCACTGCGGGCGTATTCATTCAGGCACATGTTGGACAGGGACGAATGTCTGCTTTTGGTGTGGTATGCCGGGACATATAGCGAGAGAGTGTCCACAGCAGAGCATGGGTGGTATAGCACGGCCAGCTGGGTTGGCTGTTACGTCATCAGCATCGGTTCCTTCACTGGGCCGAGGGGTGCAGCCTATTGGCCGGGGTAGAGGTCCCAGAGGAGCAGCCAGTACTAGCGGGGGCCAGAATAGTACTTATGCTTTGGTGGACCGCCAGAATTCAGAGGCTTCCCCTGATGTCGTCACAGGTACATTATCCATATTCTCACATAATGTATATGCACTAATTGACCCAGGTTCTACACTTTCCTATGTTACTCCATTGGTTGCTGCAAAATTTGCAAAGTCATCGAAATTATTACTTAAATCAATTGAAGTGTCTACACCGGTTGGTGAATATATTGTTACAAAGAGGGTATATCGTCACTGTGTGGTAACGGTGTGTGGTCATGATACATTGGCCGATCTCATTGAACTAGACATGGTGGATTTTGATGTGATCATGGGAATGGATTGGTTGTCCTCTTGTTATGCTACGGTAGATTGCCGGGCCAAGAAGGTACACTTTGGTTTTCCGCAAGAAAATCTTCTTGAATGGCAGGGTAATGTAGGGGCGCCACGAGGGAGATTTATTTCCTATTTGAAAGCCAGAAAAATGATTGCCAAGGGATACATATGTCATTTGGTATGAGTGAAAGATAATGATGTGGAACCATTAACTCCACAGTAAGTACCAGTAGTCAATGAGTTTCTTGATGTATTTCCAGAGGATCTTCCAGGTTTACCCACAGAACGGGAAGTGGAATTCGGCATTGATGTGATTCCAGGCACTCAGCCTATTTCTATCCCTCCATACAGAATGGCTCCAGCGGAACTGCGTGAATTGAAGGAGTAGTTGAAAGATTTACTGGACAAGGGCTTCATTAGGACTAGTATGTCCCCATGGGGTGCACCGGTATTATTCGTACGTAAGAAAGATGGCACATTGAGAATGTTCATTGACTACCGACAGTTGAATAAGGTAACGATCAAGAACAAATATCCCCTCCCCCGAATTGATGATTTGTTTGATCAGTTACAGGGTGCCAAGTGTTTCTCAAAGATTGACTTGAGGTCGGGTTACCATCAAGTCAGAGTTAGCGAGGAGGATGTACCCAAGACAGCTTTCCAAACACGGTATGGTCATTATGAATTTTTGGTTATGTCATTTGGCCTAACAAATGCACCAGTTGTGTTTATGGATTTGATGAATAGGGTGTTTAAGCCATTTCTGGACGTGTTCATCACGGTATTTATAGATGACATCCTTGTCTATTCAAGATCACCAGAAGACCACGCTAATCATTTACGACAAGTGTTGCAAATCCTCTGTGAGCGAAAGTTGTATGCAAAATTCTCCAAATGTGAATTTTGGTTAAAATCAGTTGCATTCTTGGGTCACATTGTATCAGATGAAGGGATCCAGGTCTATACACAGAAGATAGAAGCAGTGAAAAACTGGCCGAGGCCTACGACACCCACAGAGATTCGCAGTTTTCTGGGTTTGGCAGGTTATTATCGAAGATTTGTAGAAGGGTTTGCTTCTATTGCAGCACCATTAACAAAGTTAACTCACAAGGCAATTAAGTTTCAATGGAATGATGCATGTGAAAGAGGGTTCCAAAAACTGAAAGATAAGTTGACTTCCACACCAGTGTTAGTACTTCCTGAAGGCACAGAGGGCTATGCAGTGTATTGTGATGCTTTCGGGATTGGTCTCGGATGTGTGTTGATGCAGCATGGTCGGGTGATAGCATATGCCTCACGATAGTTGTGGCCACATGAGAAAAACTATCCCACACATGATCTTGAATTGGCAGCGATAGTTTTTGCTTTAAAGATATGGCGTCATTATTTGTATGGGGTTCATGTTGACATCTATACGGATCACAAAAGCTTGCAATATCTTTTTAAGCAGAAGGAACTCAACCTAAGGCAACGAAGGTGGTTAGAGCTTTTAAAAGACTATGACATTGATATTCTTTATCACCCAGGCAAAGCAAATGTAGTAGCTGATGCATTGAGCCGTAAGGCAGTAGAAAGCACTAGTGGTCAGTTGAATGCAAAGCTTGAGATAATCAAAGATTTGAATCAATTAGCCAGCTTGGGAGTTCGCCTTATTGAATCCTCAGATGATAGAGTTATTGTGCAGAATGCAGCAGAATCCTCTCTGATAGCTGAAGTGAAAGAGAAGCAATTTGCGGATTCTAGTTTATTGCAGCTAAAAGAAAATGTGCAGCAGAATCTGACCAAGGCATTTGATGTTACACCGGAAGGGGTGCTTCAATGTCAAGGGAGAATATGTGTACCGGACATAGATGAGCTGAGGACACGAATAATGACAGAGGCGCACCATTCACGCTATTCTATTCATCCGGGTGCTACTAAAATGTACCATGAATTGAAAGAAGTGTATTGGTGGGCCAACATAAAAAAGAACATTACAGAATTTGTCGCGCAATGCCCGAATTGTCAACAAGTGAAAGTGGAACATCAGAAATCGGGAGGTTACATGCAATGTATCAATCTTCCAGTTTGGAAGTGGGATATGATTAATATGGATTTCATTACGGGTTTCCCTCGTACATTGCGGAAGTTTGATTCTATATGGGTCATAGTGGACCGACTTACTAAATCAAAGCATTTTCTACCGGTTAAGACGACCTATACAGCTGAGGATTATGCGAAGTTGTATGTGAAAGAGATAGTATGATTGCATGGCATTCCACTTTCTATTATATCAGACAGAGGAGCACAGTTCACAACACACTTTTGGAAATCTTTTCAGCAGAGTTTGGGTACTCAGGTGAATTTGAGTACGGCTTTCCATCCTCAGACTGATGGACAAGCAGAATGTACTATACAGACACTTGAAGATATGCTACAAGCTTGTGCGTTAGATTTTCAAGGCAGTTGGGATGACCATTTGCCTCTTATTGAATTTGCTTACAACAATAGCTATCATTCAAGTATTAAAATGGCACCATACGAAGCCTTGTATGGAAGGAAATGTAGATCACCAATCGGATGGTTCAAAGCAGGTGAAACTGTCTTACTTGGGCCAGATATTGTTCACCAAGCCATGGAGAAAGTTAAAGTTATCCAACAACGGTTACAAATGACTCAAAGTCGTCACAAGTCATATGCCGATGTTAGAAGAAGAGGGCTTGAATTCGCCATAGGTGATTGGGTATTTTTAAAGGTTTCACCAATGAAAGGGGTAATGGGGTTCGGAAAGAAAGGGAAATTGAGTCCACATTACATAGGCCCATATGAAATCATTAGAAGATTTGGGCAAGTTGCGTATGAGTTGGCACTACCCCAGTACCTTTCGTCAGTCCATCCGGTATTTCATGTTTCAATGCTTCAGAAATGCATAGGAGATCCTTCGCGTATTGTTACCGCAAAGAATGTTCAATTTATGGAGGATCTTACCTATGACGAAGTACACATTGCTATCCTAGATCGACAAGTAAAGAGATTGAGGAATAAAGACATAGCCTCCATGAAAGTCCTTTGGAGAAATCAACAAGTAGAGGAGATCACATGGGAAGAGGAAGAAATGATGAAATCCAAGTATCCCCATCTATTTCAAATGGACCAAGAAGTTCACAATGCGGAGGTGGAACAATAACAAGTAAGTATTTAAGAGCATTATGTGTATTTGTATACGTAAAGTAAAGATGCAATTGATGTATATAAGACGATGTTGTTAACATTCGAGGACGAATGTTTTTAAGGGGGAAAGAATGTAACACCCCATACTTGTCTAACCTTACTTGATACCTTGGGATCATATCTACATAGGTGTTGAGATGCCATGAAAATGTGTTTTATAGTGTCATTGGTGAAACATTTGATGTCGGACTTAACATGTGTGATTAGACCTTCGTAGGAGGTGTTTTGTGATTTTGTGATGCATTTGAGTGATGCCCCGTACATATTCTAACCTCATTTGGTTACTTTAAGTCATGTTTACTTGATGATTAAGATCACTAAGTAAGTATTTTGTAGTGTTTGGATAAGGGATTGGACGATAAGCAAGTATTAGAAAAATGGCCGAAAAATTCAGCAAAGCAGAAAAA
The DNA here is from genome assembly GCA_031232105.1 of Capsicum rhomboideum. Lineage (NCBI taxonomy): Eukaryota > Viridiplantae > Streptophyta > Magnoliopsida > Solanales > Solanaceae > Capsicum > Capsicum rhomboideum. The sequence goes on from CP124714.1 coordinate 50,155,461, forward strand.
CTTGTGCCACTACCCTGTTTCAGGGGGTGTGGCGCAAGCCCCTGATTCATAGGGCAGTGAATTCTTGCGCCACTGCCTTGCTTTTCAGCAGTGGCACAAGGCACAAAAATTGTGCCTTTCCGGACTCGTTTTGTAACGCAATTCGACGACGCTTCTTGGATGGTTTATTTTGGTTCTTTGGGGTTAGTTGAGCATTGTTCGAGATTCAAACACTTCAATATACTCCTACATACTCCTACATGATCAAATCATGAAATGTGAATAGTGATCCAAAATGTCCAATGAAGCCAAGGGCGACTAGAATTCCATTTTTTGCGATCGAGGCGACGAATGAGAATCTCGTAAGAGAATAATGTCGTGACATTATGGAATTATATAAAAATGAGATATATGGTGATTAATACATGAAATTTTATGGGTTACATGGATATGTGTTATTGGGCCCAATTTGAGGCCCAAAATGGAATAAAATACATGGGCCCAAAGGCAAAGTGATCCATTCTTCCAATATTTGACCAATTGAAAATATCACTTAATGACACATGTGGCTAAGGATGACCTTGGGTCTATATAAAGTCCCCAACATCAGATTTTATTCCCAAAGGACTCTCATAACTTTTGGATATTTTCACAAACATTTCTTTCATTTCCAAACCCTAAGGCAAATAATTTCTTTGGACTCCTTGGACAAGATCAACATATTACAAGACTTGGTAAGTATTTATACTCATGAATTAACATATTATATGCATGGGGGATTATGTATATTATGATAGTTGTGTTGGCAAGATGGTGAATAGTGTCTTTTTGCCTTTGGTGAAAGATGTGCTATTTTGGTGATTTAAACTTGAATTAGGACTTGTGCCTTTGATGAAAAAGCATGGTATGAACAAACTATGAACATGTATGGTGCTATTTTTGGTATTAAACTTGTTCTTGTCTATAAGTGGAAATTATGGGATTTTGGCCGATATGTGTTATGAGTTGTATTAAGGTACTTTGATGGATTATTTGTGATGTGTTACGGATAAGAAAGTGTAAAGGAGAAGTGTTGTGGTGAAATGTATCAATTATCATGAATTGGTCAATGTTGGGAATATTATGGAATTTTTGGAATAATAGTATGATCAATGGTTTTGTCAAGGGGAAATGACATGTTTAAAGGCAAACATGTAACTCATTGACATTGTATGCATTTGTAAAGTAATTGGTGGTTAATGTGCATTTCGTTATGTATTTATGTTGTAGAGTGACACATAAAGAAGGAGCGGGATTATTGTATACGCATCTAAGGTTGTATATACGTATTGCGAATCCAAGGTATGTAAGGTTACTTGTCCGTATCTTTCTACGACAAATAGTGTCCATATTGACATGTCACTAGTCCTATCCCGAAATGTCCTAAGGTATTCCATATCCGTTTAGCAATGGTCATTGTTATAAATTTCCTACTCTTTGTTCATTTGTGAATCTCATGTTTCATCTTCATGGTTAATGGTCCAAAAGCTCAAATAAGGTTATGTTCCAATATTCCAATAATGACTATACTTGTGTCTCTTGTTCATGGATTATTGACCAATGGTTCCAATGGTATCATGGTGCTAGTAATGTTATATTTCTCATGATGTTTATTCACATGTCCTTCACTCATTGGTTAATGATTCAAAGCTTCCAACAATGTTATGTTCCAAAGTTCCAAAGTGATGTGATGACTATCAAAGTATCAATCTCAAAGTAATGAACAAAGTAATGCATATGTGGTCAATGATCAAGTACGGGTGGCAGGTCTAGGGGCGTAAGCCTAGATCGACTCGATCCCGAGGTTTGAATTTATGGGTGACAAGTCTAGGGGCATAAGCCTAGCTCGACCCGATCCCGATGCATTGATGTATGGGTGGCAAGTCTAGGGGCATAAGCCTAGCTCGACTCGATCCCAACACAATGACATGATATGAAAGACCCACTGATCAGTCGGGGCCCGGGTACATTGTGATATGTAATGACAAGTGAGCATTGAATGTAAAGAAAGTAACAAAAGTAATGAAAGCAATCCACATGGTTTCCAAAATGCAACATGGTGAGTTATTTACATTGATTAGTCATTTGTATTTGAGTTCATTGAGATATTCATGTGTTGTACAGTTTCATATGAGCCTTGCATACTCAGTACTTATTTCGTACTGACTCCTCTCGGGGAATTTACCTTACTTACTGCAGGCGCAGGTACCAGTAGGCCTCCCCAGTAGATTGCCAGTGTTAGCGGTTCTTTGGTGAGCTCCAGTTCATTCGGGGCTTCTCTGAGTCAGAGTATATATATGTTTTGGTGTTGTACATGTTGTATAAAGCGGTAACTTGTCCCGACTTTTAGTTCATTTTGGTCAATACTTTGTTCGAGGCTTTTGTAGACAAGTGTGGGTGTATAAATGTAAAAGGGATATGTCGTACTTGACTCGGTGGCCTCAACGGCCTAGTTTTGCGTATGTATATATATCATGTTCCATGACTTTCATTGTTGGTATCTATAGCCGTTATGTGCTTATGGGTTTCTTATGGCATGCATATGATTGAACATAGGCAAAGGTTGGTTCTCTCGGGCCTTATCGGCTACGGGTGCCAATCATGTCTCGATTGGATTCGGGGCGTGACATGACTCTAGGTTGGTTATGGTTATGCATCTGTAGAGGCTTTGTAGATGTTGTGGGATATATGAAGGAAATGTAAGGAACATATGTTTTGTCTTGATGGCCCTAACGGCCGAGTTTCATAGATGTATATATCACATGTTTCCATGACTTCCGCTATTAGCATCTTGTATCTATACGTGGTGGTGAGGTTCCTTGAATGACATGCATATGAATGGACATGAGCAAAGATTGGTTCTCTCGGGCCTTTTCGGCTTCGGGTGCCAGTCTGCCCAATTGGAATTCGAGGAGTGACAAAAGTGGTATCAGAGCAGGTCGTCCTAAGGGTGTCTACAAAGCCGTGTCTGAGTAGAGTCTTGCTTATGGATGTGTTGTGCACCACATTTATAAGTAGGAGGATACGGTACATTTAGGAGTTGTTTCTTTTCTTCATCTCTAGATCATGCAATAGGGCCAAAAGTGTAAGTGGAAAAATTATATCTGACCATTGGAATTGTTTTTTTTTGATATAGTAAAATGCCGATGACAAGAAGAGGTAGAGGCAAAGGTAAGCAGGTAGATATGCTTGTCGGTGAAGGAATAAGTAAATTACCACCTGACCAAGCCAGGCTAACACTAAAGTTGCATCGCGCTCTTCTTCTACTTTTCCAGCTCCGGAAGAGACAAGAGGTAGAGAAGTACTCGCAGAACCGCCAATGAATGCCACTGACCAAGATTTAAGAAATGCAGTGCATATGTTGACTCAGATAGTTGCTACACAAAGTCAAGGACGAGCTGGTCCAACGACAAATGAGGATGATGCAGATAGAGTGGCGAGTCGCAGGACACAGGACTTTCTGAAATTAGATCCTCCTATATTCACTGGGCCAGATCCGAAAGCAGATCTACAAGACTTCGTGGATCAAATTCAGAGGGCTCTAGATGTTATGCACGTGACTGGTGTTGTAACAGTTGAACTTGCGGCCTATAGATTGAAAGGTGAAGCTATATTGTGGTATGAAGACTGGAAAAGATCGAGGGGTATTGATGCACTTCCAGCTGGTTGGGAAGAATTTAAAATGGCATTCCTTGATCATTACCTCCCATATGAGATTCAGGAGGCACGTGCAGACCAGTTCCTAAATCTACATCAAGGGAATATGAGTGTTAGAGAATATAGTCTTCAGTTTAATTCCTTGGCTCGATATGCTCCGAATGTAGTGGGCACAATGACAGACAGAGTCCATAGATATGTGGACAGATTAGAGCCATATTTGGTAAGGGACTGCACCATTGCTGCCTTGAACAAAGATATGGACATAGCCAAAATACAGGCCTTCGCCCAGAAAATGGAGGATCAAAGACAGAGAAGAAAGGTACATGAATCTGAAAGAGGACAATCCAAAAGAGCTAGACCTATGGGACAGTCGATAACATCACAAGGAGAATCTAGGCCTCGGGTGTTTCCTAGACCGCCTAGACCATCATTCTCCTATTCCACAACAGGCACTCACTCTCAATTTCGAGGGTTTAGAGGCGGTCAATCTGGGCAGAGTAGTGGAATTCACGGATCACAGGCAACAGGATTTTCTCATCAGCAGTGTCAGAACTGCGGGCGTACTCATTCAGGTACATGCCGGTTAGGGACGAATGCTTTCTTTTGATGCAGTATGTCAGGGCACATGATGAAAGAGTGTCCCCAGAGGAGCATGGGTGGTATAGCACGACCTACGGGATCAGCCATTACGTCATCATCATCGGTTCCTTCTTAGGCTGAGGTGTGCATTCTGTTGGTCGTGGTAGAGGTGCCAGAGGATCAGCCAGTACTAGTGGAGTCGAGAATCGTACGTATGCTCTAGTGGACCGATAGAATTCGGAGGCTTCTCCTGACGTAGTCACAGGTACATTATCCATATTTTCGCATAGTGTATATGCATTGATTGATCCGGGTTCTACATTATCATATGTTACTCCATTGATTGCCGTAAAATTTAAAATAACATCAGAATTATTAATTAAGTCATTTGAAGTATCTACTCCAGTTGGTGAGTCCATTGTTGCAAAACGAGTGTATCATAATTGTGTGGTAACTGTGTGTGGTCATGATACATTGGCCAATCTTATTGAGTTGAACATGGTGGATTTTGATGTTATAATAGGAATGGATTGGTTGGCTTCTTGTTATGCCATGGTAGATTGCCGAACTAAGGAAGTACGTTTTCATTTTCCACAAGAAAATGTACTTGAATGGAAGGGTAATGTGGGGGCACCGAGAGGAAAATTTATTTCCTATCTTAAAGAAAAGAAAATAATAGCCAAGGGGTATATATGTCATTTAGTTTGAGTGCAAGATACTGATATGAAACCACCAATTCCTCAATCGATTTCAGTGGTTAATGAATTCCTCGATGTATTTCCTGAGGATCTTCCCGACTTACCCCCAGAATGGGAAGTAGAGTTTGGTGTTGATGTGATACCAGGCACTCAGCCTATCTCTATTCCTCCGTATAGAATGGCTCCAGCAGAATTATGAGAATTGAAGGAGCAACTAAAAGATTTGCTAGACAAGGGGTTTATACGGCCTAGTATGTCCCCATGGGGTGCACCAGTATTATTTATACGGAAGAAAGATGGCACATTGAGAATATGAATTGACTATCGGCAATTGAATAAGGTAACGATCGAGAACAAATATCCCCTCCCCAAAATTGATGATTTGTTTGATCAGTTACAGGGTGCCACATGTTTTTCAAAGATTGACTTGAGATTGGGTTACCATCAAGTCAGGGTTAGAGAAAAGGACATACCTAAGACAGCTTTTCGAACTCGGTATGGTCATTATGAATTTTTAGTTATGTCGTTTGGACTAACAAATGCACTAGCTGTGTTCATGGATTTGATGAATAGGGTGTTTAAGCCATTTCTAGACGTGTTCGTGATGGTGTTTATAGATGACATCCTGGTTTATTCACGATCACAATAGGACTATGCTAATCACTTATGGCAAGTGTTAGAAATCCTTCATGAGCGTAAGTTGTATGCAAAGCTCTCTAAATCTGAATTTTGGTTGAAGTCCGTCGCATTTTTGGGTCACATTGTGTCAGATGAAGGGATACGGGTTGATACACAGAAGATTGAAGCGTTGAAAATTCGGCCAAGGCCTACGATGCTTACGAAAATTCATAGCTTCCTTGGGTTGGCAGGTTATTATCGAAGGTTTGTTGAAGGGTTTTCTTCCATTGCTGCACCTTTAACGAAGTTAACTCACAAGGCAATCAAGTTTCAGTGGAATGATGCATTTGAGAAAAGTTTCCAAGAGTTGAAAGATAAGTTAACTTCCACGCCTGTATTAGTAATTTCGGAAGGCACAAAGGGGTATGCAGTATATTGTGATGCGTCCGGAGTTGGCCTTGATGTGTGTTGATGCAGCACGGTAAAGTAATAGCGTATGCCTTACGACAGTTGCGGCCACATGAGAGAAACTATCCCACACATGATCTTGAGTTAGGAGCTGTGGTATTTGCTTTAAAGATATGGCACCATTATTTGTATGGAGTTCATGTTGATATCTACACTGATCACAAATGTTTGCAATATATCTTTAAGCAGAAGGAACTCAATTTGAGGCAACGAAGGTGGCTAGAGATCTTAAAAGACTATGATATTGATATTTTATATCATCCAGGAAAAGCAAATGTGGTAGCTGATGCATTGAGCCGCAAGGCAATAGGAGAACTAGTAGCCAATTGATGGAAAAGCGAGATATAGTCGAGGATTTACATTAATTAGACAGCTTAAGAGTTCGTCTCCTTGAAACTCCAGATGGAAGAATTATAGTGTAAAATGCAGCAAAGTCTTCACTTGTAATTAAGGTGAAGGAAAAAAAAAAAGGAATAATATGCAAATCCTATTTTATTTCAATTGAAAAAGAATGTGCAACGAAGTTCAACAGAGGTACTTGAGTTTACATTAGGGAGGAATACTTCAATGGACAAGGTAGATTTTTGTGTACCGGATATACATGAGCTAAGGAAATGAATTATTACAAAAGCACATCATTCACGGTATTCCATCCATTCGGGAGCAACCAAAATGTACCATGGTTAGGAAAAATGTATTGGTAAGGTTACATGAAGGAGAACATTGCAGAATTAGTAGTTTATTGTCCGAATTGTCAACAAGTGAAAGTAGAGCATTGGAAACCGGGAGGTTACATGCAATGTATGGATTTTCCAGTGGGAAATGGGACATGGTTAACATGGCTTTTATCGCAGGTTTTCCCCATACACATAAGTTTGTCTCATACACTTTGGAAATTTGATTCCATATGAGTGATAGTTGACAGGTTTACCAAATCAGCACATTTGTTGCCTGTAAAGGCCACCTACACAGGTAAAGAATATATGAGGTTGTATATTGAGGAGATAATACGAGTGCACGGAGTTCCAATCTCTATTACATCAGACAGAGGAGCTCAAGTTACATCATATTTTTGGAAGTGTTTTTTTAAGAGATTTTGGGTATACAAGTGAATTCGAGTACAGCTTTTCATCCCCAGACAGATGGACAAGCAGAACGTATCATCCAAACACTTGAAATATGCTACTAGCTTACACATTGGACTTTAAAGGTAGTTGGGATTATCATCTATCACTTATTAAATTTGCCATAGGTGATTAAGTATTCTTAAAAGTGTCACCAATGAAAGGGGCAATGGGATTTGGAAATAAAGGAAAATTGGCCCTATATAACATGCCATGTGAAATTGTCGGAAGTGCATAAAAGATCCATTTTGTATTGCTCCTATTGAAGATGTACAAGTTACGGAGGATCTCACCTATGGAGAAATACCTATTGCTATTATGGATCGACAAATTAAGAGGTTGAGGAATAAAGAAGTAGGTAGAAGAAATCACATGGGAAGCCGAGAAAATGATAAAGTCAAAGTACACGTATTTGCTTCACACGGGAGAAAAAGTTCAAGGTACGGAATTGAAACAATGACAAGTAAGTCTTTACAAGCATTATGTGCATATGATAACATGAACAATGATCCTAGACTTGAATTTGTTTAAATTGGGTAATGTTACTAACATTCGAGGATGAATGTTTCTAAGGGGGGAAGGATGTAACACCCCGTACATTTCCGAACTTATTTAATTACCGTAACATTCATGGAATTATTTAAACATGAGATTGTTGAGGTATTATACATTAAGTTTGTTGGGCTAAATGAATCTTGTGCTATTGGGCTCAATTGAGGCCCAAAATGAACCAAAAGACATGGCCCAAAAAGAGGGAAAAATGACCCATTCTACATGGACCAAAGTAAGCATGAAATTATTGACCAAAAGTATTGGATAAGGATGAATTTAAAGGGGTTATAGAAAGTGGGAAAAATCAGATTTTATTCCTCAAAATACACATGCCTCATTCTAGATTTTTCCACAATATTCTCTCCTCTTCCAAACCCTAAGCTATCATCCTATTTGGGCAAGATCACTCCTTTGCAAGCTTTGGTAAGTGTATAATCTCATGGTTTAATATATTATATGCTTAATGTGGTGTATAAATCATGTTGGTTATGTCTACAAAGTTTTGAGAAGTTCACTACGTGTGAAATAGTCTATGTTTGCTTAATCGGTAAAGGGTTTTGCCTTATAAACTTGAAAGTGGATTTGTGGTCTTGAAGGAAGTGAATTTTATGGAATATAAACATGTAAGATGTTTTTATTCCCTTAACTTGATTCCTCTTTTTGTATCACATTTGGAATTGTTGTTGTGAAATTGTACATGGAATCGGTGGCGTATTGAAGGGAAAAATGTAGTTTTGTGATGTTTATGTGCGTTGTTAAGCCATGGCTGTTAGTTGGAATATAATATGACTTGAAATATGAAAATATAATATTAATTATGATCATGGACCATTCATTGTGAAAAAGGACCCAAAAGAGACCCATTTTGGCCGAAACGGGCACCCGCCCTCGCAGATGGGGCACCTGCGGGCGAGATGCCAACACAGGTGGCCCTGGACACTGCCAATGGGCACCTGAAGAATCACCTCACCAACCTGTGTGCGCAGGTGTCTTTGCAGGTCAGCCCAGAACTCCGTTTCGTTTGTTTTTGCATATCTTTGACCCCCCGAAACCCCTATACCCTTCATGGATGTAATTATCAACTTATGGTACCTTTTGAATGAATTTAAAGGAGTATACCGGAGGCATTTTTAATGGTATCAATTATGGATTTTTAGTAATGTGTTATTGTGAAAGGTGTTTACGTGACATAGTAAGGTAGATGTGACATTGCATTGAAGGGGAAGTGTCAAGTATAAACTTGATGTGAAATGCTATTGGTTTATGAAATCTTGGTCAATGTGTGGAATGTTGTGGTGGTGTTGGTATGATGATTCAGTGAGTTGTACAGTAGAGAAATGAAATGATGCTATATAGCAGTCACGTGGCTCATTATCATTTGGTGCACTTGTAATGTAGTTAGTTGTTAACGTGAGCTCCGTTATGAACTTGTGTTATAGAGTAACATGTAAGGAAGGAGTTGGATTATTGTATTTGCATATAATACTGTGTATTCATATTGGAAAGATAAGGTATGTAAGGTTACTCTTACCGTATCCTTCTGCAGTACATATCATTCACATTGTCATTGTATTTGTTCCATTCCGAAATGTTTTAAGGCATTTCATTTCAGACTGTCATGTATTGTTATTCACATGATCTTTAGTCGTGGATTAGTTGTTATTCATAAGTCTCTTAATCATGTACTGATGTTCCAAAGTTCCAATAATGTTGCGACTATCAACATATCAATCTCTCAAAAGTAAGAAATAAAGTAATACATATTTGTTGGTTGCAAGAGTACAGGTGGTAGCTCTAGAGGCATAAGCCTAGCTCGAGCCGATCCTGAATTTATTGGATCAGGGGGCAGTCCTAGAGGCATAAGCCTAGCTCGGGCCGATCCTGACAGGTGGTAGCTCTAGAGGTAAGAACCTAGCTAGAACTGAACTTGATATATTGGATTATCGGTGGTAGCTCTAGAGGTAAGAACCTAGCTCGAGCCGAACCGGATATATTGGTTTATGGGTGGCAGCTCTAGAGGCATAATCCTAGCTCTGGTTGATCCCAACATAACGTTATATTATGTTAAGACCCATTGATCAGTTGGGGCCCGGGTACGAAATGATATAAGTGATGATGAATAAACAATAGAAGAAAAGAAAATGATGAACGTAAGGTACATGGTTCCACATATGCATACCGGTGATTTATCCATACTGACTATTCTCTTATATTTGATTCCATTGAAGTTCTTATGTATTGATGTAGTTTCTTATAGCCTTACATACTCAGTACATTCTTCGTACTGACGTCCCTTGAGGGACTTACCTTACTTGCTGCAGGCACAGGTGCTAGTAGACCTCCTCAGTAGGTTGCAGATCATTTACAGGTCTTTGGTGAGCTCCAGTTGGTTCGGGGCTTTCCAAGTCGATATGTACATTTGTTTTGGGTATTGTATATGTGTATAGAGCGGGGTTTTGTCCCGACTCTAGGTTGGTTATGGTTATGCATCTGTAGAGGCTTTGTAGATATTGTGGGACATATGAAGGAAATGTAAGAAACGTATGTTTTGTCTTGATGGCCCTAACGACCGAGTTTCATATATGTATATATCACATGTTTCCATGACTTCTGCTATTAGCATCTTGTATCTATACGTGGTGGTGAGGTTACTTGAATGACATGTATATGAATGGACATGAGCAAAGATTGGTTCTCTCGGGCCTTGTCGGCTTCGGGTGCCAGTTCTCCCCATTGGAATTTGAGGCGTGACATACTCCACCATTCTCCGAAAAGATAGAAAGCATACACCGTTGAAAAGTAGAAGGTGCATTGCATAGCCCAAAGGGCATGTGCTTGAAGGCAAATGTTCCATAGGGATATGTGAATGTAGTTTTGTCTTGATCCAGTCCTCGAGGGCTATTGAGATTTGATTGTAGCCTGAGTATCCATCGATAAAGAAATACCAATCCCTTGCCTCTAGTCTATCAAGCATTCAATCCATAAAGAGCATGGGGGAAATGATCTTTCTTCGTCCATGAATTCAACTTTCGATAATCAATACACACTCTCTAACCCATGACCAAAAGGATGGGTATAAGATCATTATTCTTGTTTGGGACCACCGTGATACCACCTTTCTTGGGAAAACATTGAACAGGGTTTACCCAAGTATTATCCGAGATATGATAGACAACACCCACATAGGCTACTTGATGATTTATTTCTTCACAACCTTTTGCATATGAGGGTTTAACCTTTGTTGATGTTCTATACTTTCTACAAACTCTGGCTCAAGTTTGATTTTGTAGGTGCATATACCGGGGGAATCTTGATAATATTATCTAGGGTGCATCCAAGAGCCCTAATATACCGTCTCACCACCAACTTCAATGCCTCAACTTGATAAGACAACAATCTCTTGCAACAATAATGGGTAAGGTCTCACCTTCCCTAAAAAACATATAATGAAGATGAGGTAGCAATAGTTTGAGCTCAAGTTGTGGTGGATTTTCAATTAAAGGCCTCACGGGAGGAGTTTCCCTATTTTTCAAATCAAGGCCCAACTTGCAAGGATTTTTGGTGTAGGACCCAAAACCTTTCAAAGATGCAACTACTTCATCATATTCTTAAATCTCCTCAATCTCAAAGTTCCACAAGACTCCCACCAAAGGCTTACTAATAAAATCTTTTTCTACAGCATTAGTCGCTTTGTCATCAATCACATCAATTACGGAGACAACTTGCAAATCCATAGGTTGCTTCATGGACTTACATAAGTTAATCGACACCTCCTCATTATTTACTCAAAATTTCATTTCACCATACTCAACATTGACTAAAGCCCGTAAAGTAGAAAAGAATGGCCTACCAAGAATAATAGGGACCACATGGTCAATTTCTTAATCCAAGATCACAAAATTGGCTGGAAAAATGAAATGGTACACCTTCACAAGTACATCATACAACACTCTCACGAGCTTCTTTATAGAATGGTCGGCCATTAAAGCTTCATTGTGGTCTACTTGGGAGCACCAACACCCAAACCTAGCTTTTGAAACACTGCTAATGGAATCAAATTAATACTCACCCCAATATCACATGAAGCTTTTTTGAATTTGTAGACCCCGATAGTGCACGAAATGGTGAATGCTCTCAGATCCTTTTGTTTTTATAGCCATTGTCCTAAACATGATGACACTACAACTATGTGTCACTTCAATTATTTTGAAATCCATGACTCACTTCTTTGTTACTAACGCTTTCATAAATTTAGCATACCCGAGCATCTCTTGTAAGGCTTCCAACAATGGTATGTTAACCGATAGGTTGATAAATTTTGAAAGGAACTTTTTAACTTTGAATCATCCTCCTTCTTATTGAGCCTTTAAGGAAATGGTGGAGGGATTTTGATTTATGACTTTTAAACAACTGGACTTTCCTTCAGTTTTAAGGCATTATCATCACCCACTTTAGGCATCTCTTTAATTTCACCCTTTCTTCCACTTCTTTCGGCTTCTCAACATTTGGTTCATTTTGAATTAAAACTTCATCATTCCATTTATCAAGTTGTTTCCTCTTTACACTACCTTGTCCATCAACTCCTTTCTCATTAGGGTCTTCATCAAGATTCACTATATCATTACCAAGAGTTCTGCCACTCCTAGTGATAATTGCCATGATGTGAGCATTATTTTTTGAATTCACCACGGTGTCACTAGGTAATCCACCCTTTTGCCTTGCATTTAGTTGGGCCGAGATTTGTCCCAATTGAGTCTCAAGTTGCTTGATTAAGGCCAAATATAAAGTAACCATTTGGTTGAGTTGCAAAAAGTTTCTTTTCATCTCCCTTAACATCTTATCACTTCCTTCAACCACCATAAAGATACGTGCAAGTACATCTTCATTCTTATACTTCTCCAGATCAGTAAAGGCTACTCCTTTACATTTAGCCCGATTATGTAGAGGAATGTATCTATCGTGGTCACAATTTTGGTCTCTCCAATTGTGATCACTATCTCTTTCTTTATCCCTCCAATCTCTATCACAATCATGATCTATCCATTCATGGTCCTTTTCCTTCAAACATTGATTCGCACCTTACCTTTTATAGGTAGGTCGGGAACCCCCCGTTTGGTTTGACAAGTACCAAATTTCTTTATCAAGCGCCTCCGCATCATCATTTTCATATGCTTTAATGACTTTAGAAGCAACGACCTTGACCACCTTTGAAGTTGAGACCATTACATGTTTAGTGAGGAGTTCAAATTGTGTCATTACCTTAGCCATATTCTCGTCTCTCTACCTATCTTTCTTTCTTTGTACTTGGTTCACAAAAGATGCAGAGGGAGTCCCCACGGCTACCTCGGTATCTATTGTGTGCCATGCTTGATTTTGTTTTGTTATTCAATCCAATAGAGTCGAAGCAACTCCATAGGTAGTGGTGTTGCTACCATTTTGACTCATTGGATCATGAAGACTTAGATTATCACCTAAACAAGACAAAAATAACAAATAAAGTAAAGTTTACACTATGGCTATTAAAAGTAACTTATAACACTAAAAATAATAAACATTACATTTCATTCCCAACAACATCGCCATTTTTCATCATGCTCAAACTATACCTTAAAAGTATAAGGGATCATTGTCAATATAATTACCCAACTTAGAGTCTGGATCAAATCCACGAGGAATGAATGTGATAGCTTCACCTATAAGTGTCAAAAGCAACTAATGTTTGCTTGTAATGCTATAAAAATAATTTTAAAAAGTAAATGGGGGTTTGTTTTAAACATTTTTTAATCAATAATATTAATATTTGTTTGAGATGCAAAGTTTGAGTTATAGAGATTTGAAATCAAATGTAAGAAGGGCTTGTAGTTATGCTATCTTTAGAGTGAGTACATGTGTGGGTAGTTGAGTATTTTCCTAAGTACAATTAATAGCTATGGGTAGGCTAGATTATAGGTCTTTGGAGCTAATCTTTCAATCAAACACCAAAATATCACAAATGGGTTCTTTCAAACACCTCACAAGTGTGGCTATATAACTAATCTAACACCTCAATTATCATCCTTCTATCTAAAAGACACTATTAAATGATAAACATCAAGTTATTGTTAACTACTACTCCTCACCCTTATCCCCTTTGTCAAGGATGATAAGGGTTCTAGTGTTAACTAGAGTTTGCAACCTCTAATTATAGGTTAAGAACATGGAGTAGTAGTAAAACCCATAACAATTAACTAATTAGGAAGAAAAATAAACCACACCCAAACAATTATCACTACTCATTCAAGCATAACCCCAAGTTAAGAAATTATCTACTCATAGAGAGAGAAAGAGGAAATATACCCAAATTCTCATTCCAATCTTCCATCAACTCCAAGATAATCAAAAGAAATAGAATTTGAATTCAATGGGAAGCACAAAAAAGTAACCAATTTCACACTAGGGGTTCAAATCTATGTTTCTAAATCTCAAAAATTACAAAGAATGGAGTTTCAGATCTAAAAAATCAATTTTAATGTTCAAAATTCATGTTTCAGCTAATTACGTAAATGCCATAGTACTGGTCATCTTTTGGCGCACCTGCCAGCATAGATGAGCACCTAAATACACAGGTAAGTGGTACAGGTGAGTTCTCAGCCTCCATCTAGCTTACTGTTTTGGGCATCTGTTCCTATCCATCATTTTAATCCCCTTTCCTTCATTTTGCACTCCTTTTTACTCTTGTGGTTAGCTCAACTCCAAATGCATCGATTACCTGCGTAAAAAGCAGTTTAACATGAGATACACCTCAAATCAAAGGAAACTATATGATAATTCAAGTTTAAGCGACTAAAAAGTTATTAAATTGCCAACCTATAAGTCAACTTCAAACAATCACTCCTCCTAGAATATAAAGAGTTATGTGTCCCAATACACAACAAATTATCTTTGACTCTTTTTTCCAAGTCATCGACTGCTTGTTAATCTGACATTGAAGAAAAATATTATGACCATTTTACTAAAGATTGTCCATACTGAAAAGATGAGGTTGCTATAGCAGGACACTGTCAGTGCATTAGCCGATTTTGGCTGAATTTCAAGTTACATACTCAAAAAAAATGTTCCAAAGCCCCAGAGGGGAAATTTTCCAAGGTCTAGGGTGAAAATTCTTCATTGAGGTAAGTTCTTCCATCATCTTCTTCGTCTTTTAATCCAATAAAATCTTAGAATCATTAGAATGATCTTTAATGGTGGAATTGATGGTTAGAACCCTAAGTTCATGAGATTTTGGGAAAAACCTATAGGTTGGGGTAATATCAACTAGAATTATTTCTAGATTGTTAACTAACTATTCCTAGCATGAATTTTTTATTCTAAAACATGAATTTTTATAGTTGGGGAGCTTGAATTCAATAAAGATGGGATCTTTAGCATAAAATCTCCGCTAATAGAGATGGTTTGAGTATGATAGAACTAGTTAATGATTAATCAACCCTTGGATAATTATGTAGACCATAAATAAGGGTAGAACTAGTGGTTTTGAATTCCCAAAGTATTTGTTTAAAGAATAATTGATTAATTACTCTTATAATTGCTTATTTATTAGATGATTTACTTGAAAAACATAAAGAAAAGTGAAGAGCATCAGTGGTATATCTTACTTTTTATAAAAGCTTGGGACCAAGGTAGGCTAAGTTTATTGAGTAGTAGATCTTGGTTAAATTGCATGAATGTAATATAGTTTGACAGGAGATTTCATACATAGGCCTCTAGACATGGTGAATGGTTAGTAATAATCGGAATTTGATGTGAAATTGAACCTAGTTTGGTATAATTATTCTTTTGAGAAAGCCCTAGATAATACAATAAGTTACATGTTTTTGTGAAAATTCATGGGAATACATGCATGTTGGTGTCTGATTTTTGGACTACGGGTTGTGGAGGTAGTAATTGGTAATTTAGGGATTGTCCAGATTTGGAAGGTGTTGATATAAACTGATTATAGTAGAGCGGGAATGGTAGTGTATAGGTTGGAAGCTTTTGTTGAACCAAGGGATTGTATTGATATTTAAGTGATTAGGTGATGAATTAGTTTGCTAATGCATTTTCCCATTGTATGGTTATTGAGAATCAAATTGAGTCTGATTGTCTATAAATGAGTATATTTAAATTAATATTGATGTTGATTGAGAGGCAATTGAACCTGCTAAATGATTTATCACAAATGTTATTGAATAATGAAATCATAGTAATTTTTGATAAGGACTGTATTGTGGTGCAAGTGATGATATTTGTAAATTTACTTGATGATTTCACTTGAAACATTATGTGGTGGTTTTGATTATTCGTGGTGAATGCAAGTTGGAAATTGTTAATCTATAATAAGGTTGTAAAAAGTACCTTTGTTGTTATATGAGGTGGTTGATTTACTTGTTGTTAATTATACTTGTTATTGGTATGGCTCGTTATTATAAGAATTGACTGGTAAAGGTTAATCATGAAGGATTGTAAGAGTCCATCACTATAACTAAGACCTAATTTGATACCAAGTCCCTATATGAGGATATTGAAGAACAACAAGACTACGAAGAAAAATGCAAGAAAGTAAATGACAACAGATGTTTACGTGTAAACCTGTTTGCTCAAGGGAGTAAAATCATGACCTACCCAACAAGATTTCACTAACCACTCCACTAATAACCAAGCAACAAAATGATTACAACTCTTGTACAATCTAGGAGTTAAACTTTTAATCCCTACTTCATTACAATAACTCTATTGTAACACAAACTCACAATAACTTTTTTGTGAGAACTCCACTAGATAACTCTAGCTAGAAAATAGCTCAACAAATATTTCCATCACAAGAACTACTCATAAGAATCTCTAAAACTAGAAGTGAGTTTACAGTTGTAAGATCAATACAAAAACTCAATCAACCTAGAAACAATGACATATTTCACTATGAGTAAATGGTTTCTAAATTATTGAATCTTTGCAGTAACAGATGAGGTTTTTGCTTGAGAAAATATTCTTTTCAGATTGTTCAAAAACTTAAACTTCTCTCCTCAAGGATGATGAATATATTTTCTTGAGAATTTATATGCGCAGCTACATATTAGGAGACCAGTTAACATAACAGGTCCTTCAACTAGGTTTGTCAATCATCAAAATATGAATCATAATAAGTAAAGGCTAGAACCCAACAAATCATGATTGAATAAGTGGAATTCAAGGATAATAAAGAGGGATATTGGAATAAGACCGATATCACATTTGGTTTAGGATAAGTGGAAGGCACTAGTTATCTGGGTTATTTGGTACATGGACTAAGCTCGTCCCCTGCAGTTCATGGCTAGTTGGCATATATAAAACCCATAACATGTGCGTACATAATAAATTAGAGAGTTTGATGGCTCCTTGGGTGAACCGGGTTTACATTACTGTTTATTATAATTGGATCCTTTGGAGGTCTAGTTTATTGGTATGTAATTGGATCCTTGTATGGTCCGAGTTGATGAAAATGATATTTGGGATCCTTGTGTGTTCTGATTAATGATAATAATATTTGGGATCTTTGTGTGGTCCAGCATGATATATATCTATGGTGCTCCTTATGTAAACCATTATTGATATTATTGAGTTGGGTTCCTTGAGTGAACTATTGAATTGATATTTGAACTTGCTATTTAAAGTTGGGTTTCTGGTGTGAACTAATTTCCCTGGCTTCTAATTATCCTTTTCATGATGAGAATTGTAATTTTGATATTAGGCAAGACTTCATGAAATAAAAAACAACTATAGTTGGTTGTAAAATAGTTTTGTGTGTTGACTTGTAGTTAGGTGTATATCTTTCTAAGTGTAGACATTATTGTTGATTATTTGAATTATATTCCATGGTTGTTTCCTATAAAATGGTAAATGGAGATGATAATAATGGTTTTACTTGATATTGGTAAATTGAGCCTTAACTGTGTAATTGACAATTATGAAGCTTATTTGGTTAAGTGACTTGACTGATTTTAATAGGGTAAAAGAGTTGATGTCCAAAAGGCAGACTAATCAGTGGTACCAAACCCATAGTGGCTATAAATGAATAAAATTGGTTAAGTTTTAAGGATATGAATAAAGTGATAATTGGATACTGGAGAATTAGTGGGTTGAATCAACAAATTGTTTGAGAGTGATGATTTAAGAGCAATCAAGGTGAAAGAATCATTGGGTAGTTAATAGTTGTAGTCCTAGATAGCGGTGGAGTTATGTTCTCTTATATTTGACCTTGGTCAGAGATCTAAAGGCTGGTATATTTTAGTGGAAAATGAAAGTTACTTACATTAAGCGATGATATGAATTATAGACTGAGGAAAGTTAAATTGTCACATTACATGTACAAGATTTATCTTGAATATTTGTAATATATGTTATGTACTTTAAACTTGATTTACCGATGATGCCTACCAGTACGTGTGGTTGTACTGATACTACGCTTGCTATACCCTTTTTGGGGTATAGTCTGATTGCAGGATCAGTTGAGGTTTCATTGCTTGGTGTGGTTAAAAATATGCAGTAACTTCTGTCTTCTTATTTTAATGATGGAAGCTGAGTCTAGTATATATATCCTTGTCGTGTAGTAGATCTTGTACATTTCTAGATTAGGTTCTCGGGGTAAAGGATTTCCTTGATGTATTTCAAGAAAGTGTAATAAGTTTTATAGCATTTTTGAAGATATTAATGGTTTTCTTTTATGACTTCTGCATACTTCTAATTGGATTGTAAGGGTTCTCCTATCTTGGTGGATTAGAGTAGCTACCTGCACAATCCAGTTAGTTGGGTCGTGACAATTGGTATTAGAGAGTAGGTTAGTTGTCTCATACGTATATGAGTAAATGTCGCATAGAGTCCTATAGATTGGTCTGTATACGTCCATATCAAATCTTTGAGAAGCTATGAGGCATTCTAGGAATTGTTTACTTTTTTTTTTTATGTCATGCTATTTCATTCTATCATCCACTAGTTGAGTTATCTAATCTGTTCAAATTGGTACCTGGATGAGTTAAATTGGTATTTAGCCAATTCTAATTGGTATCTTGGTGATTTCTCAATTGGAATTTAGGTGATTCCAATTGGTATCTAGCAATAAGAGTCACGTTGATGTGTAAGTAACTAAATTTTATGATCACTTGATGTTGATTGATTGATTGTAACCTTGTGATATTAGGCGTTGCTTGTCAATTCAATGGTAATATGGCATGTAGATAGATGGTAACATGAAAACTACGTAAATAGATTTAATTTTGTTTTTGTATTGATATGTGTTATATGAATTCTTTGATGAATATTTGTAGTTGTATGACTTGCTTGACAATTGTAACTTGAATTACGTGAATTGGATAATAATAAGAGAAAGCTGGTTGAGAGGTTGAATATAGTAGCCCTTGGCATAAAAGCTGAATGACGTGGTTGATAGAATATGACATGTTAATATGTTAAATATCTAATGTGGATGTTGTTGTCTGTTTGAGGTGACATACATATTTAAACATCAGACTTTGGTTGACGTGGTGGTTTTGACTATTGATTGAGTAATCTACTTATATTGTGATGATAATGTACAGTTGATGAGGAAATCGTAAGATTATGGTGGAACTAGGTTCCCTTGTATTCGTGAATATAGTAATTGTGGCTACTTATTGGTAAAACTAGTCACTCATATGTTGATAATGAAATTACATCTTTATTGAATTCCAAACATGATCTGTAATTGGTTGATTATTATTTGCCCTTGCTTATATGCTTATTGTATGTGGACAAATCTTTGAGGTGTTGAAGAGCTAATGAAGCCCATAATTACAAACCTGTAAGGCAGAAGTAAGAATAAATCTGCCATTGTACATTGCTAAATATGATGGCCTTGTATATCTTAAATTGGTGTTAGTGATATAGAGGTGACCTGACTGATGGTGAAGTTTTTGTTGTGTAAAGAATATTCAGTTATTGATTTTCTTGGCTCAAGTTCTAGTTATGAATTTGTGCATTAGGGAAGACATTGAGAAGATTTATTGATTGTAAGTTAACCTTGTGGCTGAATTATGTATTTAGATATCCCATAGAACTGGTTGATAAATGACAACCTTAGAGGATAGAAATTCCCAAAATGGTGATGACGAAAATCAAATGTCTTAGTTACAAACATAACAATAAAGAAATGACCTTACATGGGAGAAGATAGGTAATTTATTATAGGATATGATTGATCTTTCCTTATTACATGATAAAACTTGGCTATTATTGCTCCTTGAGTGGTTGAAGTATGTTGAGTCGGTAATTTGACTAATCGTAAGCTAGTTGTGAGGCTAAATGAGTATAGCATGTCCTTGGATCATAACTGATGAGCTGGTTTATTTATAAAAGATTGATTGTTGAGGGTCGAATAAACTAATGTGAGTCGTGATAGAGAATTTATGTGTTAAGAAAACCATGTGAGTAGTGGTGGAGAATTTATGCGTTGAGAAAACCCATAAGGGTGTGTTGTTTTTTGTTTGTACTCTAGATGCTTTATTCTTGTGTGCTGATCATAAAGGTGCAAAAAGAGTCAAAAAATAGATGCTCCGAGGGGAAAACATGATGTAGTGGTTAGTTGGGTTGTGTTTGCTATAACATTGGCTAGGGTGTAAGTCCTCAGATAGAGTTTTCCCTAGGATGAGAGATGATAAAATCTCACGCTAGGGTGGGTTCTAATGGAAATCCGGTGATGTATGGTTCAGATATATTTGGTGTCTTAAGGTGTAGTGTTTGATGAATTGAAGGTGATATTAGGATAGTTAAGGGACATAGTAGCCCATAGAAACTTTTGGAATGGAATTTAGGATAGTAGAGCTCCGGATATAGCATTTGGCCTAAAAGGGTTAGTTTGTAATGTCAAAATCTGAGTATTATGTTGTAAAAATTGCAAAATTGGAAAGGTTCCAAAGTTTCTCCCTCACTTACCCATTGTAGCGTGAGGCAGTCTGCTACCGTTGTCCCGCTATAGCAGGAATTTTTCCACTATAGCAAAACTCAACTTTGGTTAGCTCTTCTATAGTGAGTAGATCCCGTTATATAAATATTGCTATAGCGAGAATCGGGCCACTATAGCTGGCTTGATGCAGTAAATGTTTAGTTTTGTATGAGTTTAGATGTCATCTTGTCAGGAACTCTTAAGGTTTCATTATTAGACTGCTGTGAGAGTAATAACTAATTTATGCGTAAATGTTTGGCTCCATATCTTCTTGTCTTAAAAAGCCTCGATAGAGAGGCCGAGTATAAAATGTGGTTTAGTTAATAAATGACAAAGAGTGGGTAAGTAAGTGTGCAATGTAAGCAACTCTGAGGGTGTTGTCCTTCTATCCTCGACCTCTTACTCCTCTTTACCAATGTCCATTTGGGGATGAAAGATTGATAAATTGGTGTCTAATATAATGATCTGTTCCATTGTTGCTAAAACTATCTACGATAAAGGCATAAGAATCTCATTCTTCACAGGTGTTAGGATCAATTCTTTAGTATGAGGGTGCATTATACATGAATTAAAGTCATACAATACCCCTAGCGCAAACTTAAGTTTGAAGTGTCCTTATCGATTGAGTTTCGGTCTAAGTTTAAACTAGGGTGAACATCAAATGATAAATTCTCCTAGTATGTAATGATGATATGGGGCCCAATACCCACCGAATTAAAGATTTTTGAGTCTTCTTTCCAATGCCACCAACTGTTTATTAATCCAACATCGGAGTAAAAAGTTATGGTCGTTTTACTGAAGACTGTCAGTATTGAAAAGTTGAGGCCGCTATAGCGGGACTTAGAATGCTATAGCAGGAAGTGGGCAGTGTATAACCCTATTTTGGTAAAATTTCAGGTCATAAACTCAAAAAACTTTGTTCTAAAATCCTAGAGGGGTGATTTACCATGGTCGAGGGTGAAAATTCTTCATTGAGGTAAGTTCTTCCATTATCTTCTTTGTCTTTTAATCCAATAACATCTTAGATGCATTATAACGATCTTTAATGGTAAAATTGAGGTTTAGAACCCTAAGTTTAAGAGATTTTGGGGAAGACCAATGGTTTGGGGTAATATCACCTCAAATTACTTCTAGATTATTGACTAACAATTCCTAGCTTGAATTTGTTATTCTAAAACATGAATTTTAATGGTTGGGGACCTTAAATTCAATAAAGATGGGATTTTAGCATAAAAACTCCATTAATGATGATGGGTTGAGTAAGAAAGAACTGGTTAATGACTAATCAAACCATGGGTAATTTTTTAGACCATAAATAAGGGTATAATTAGTGGGTTTGAATTCCTAAAGTATTTATTTAAAGAGTAGTTGATTAATTTCTCTTATAATTTCTTGTTTATTAGATGATTTAGCATTCGGAAATGTGAAGAAAAAAGAAGAGCATCTATGGTATAACTTACTTTTTCCAGTAGCTTGGCGATTAGGTAGGCTAGGTTTATTGAGTAGTATATCTTGGTTAAATTGCATGACTGTTATATAGTTTGATGTGAGATTTCATGCTCAGGCCTGCGAGCATAGTGAATGGTTGGTAATAATAAGAATATGATATGAAATTGAACCTAATTTTGTATAATTATTAATTTAAGAAGACCATTGATGATTCTATGAGTTATATGTTGTTGTTATCATTCATGGGAATACATGCATGTTGGTGTTCGATTTGGGGACTATGGGTTGTGGAGCTAGTAATTAGTAATTTGGGCATTTTCTGGATTTGGATGTTGTTGATGTAAACTGGTTGTAGTAGAGACGGAATGGTAGTGTATAGGTTTGAAAGATTGGTTGAACCGAGGGATTGTATTCATATTTGAGTAATTAGGTGACAAATTAGTTTGTTAATGTCTTGTTTTGTTGTATGATTATTGAGAATCAATTTTAGGCTAATTGTCCATAAATGAGTATATTTAAATAAATATTTGATGTTGCTTGAGGGGCTATTGAACCTGCTAAATGATTTATCACAAATGTTGTTGAATAATGAAATCATAATAATTCTGGATAAGGACGGTGTTGTGGTGCAAGTGATGATATTTGTAAACATACTTGATGATTGCACTTGAACCATTACGTGGTGGTTGTGATTATTTGTGTTGTATGCAAGTTGGAAATTGTTAATCTATAATGAGTTTGTAAAAAGAACCTTGGTTGTTGTGTGAGGTGGTTGATTCACTTGTTGTATGATTGTTCTTGTTATTGGTATGGCTTGTTATTGTAAGAATTAAAAAAGGTTTATCATGATTGAATTGGTGGATTTTAGGAAGGATAAAGGGGGGCATTAGAATAAGGGTGGTATCACACTTTGTTTGGGATAAAGGGGCAGACACTAGTTGTCTAGGTTATTTGGTACATGGACTGAGCTTGTCCCCTAAAGGTCATGGCTAGTGGGCATATATAAGATCCATAGCATGTGTGTACATGATAAATTAGAGATTTTGACGATTCCTTGAGTGAACTAGGTTTACATTATTGTTTATTATATTTGGATCCTTGTGAGGTTTGGTTTCTTGGCATATAATTGGATTCTTGGATGGTCTAGGTTGCTGATAATAATATTGGGATCCTTGTGTAGTTTGGTTTTGATAATGATATTCGGGATCCTTGTGTGATCTAATTAATGATTATAATATTTGGGATCCTTATGTGGTCTAATATATGGGATCCTTGTGTGGTTTGATGTGATATATATGTAATGCTCCTTGTGTAAACCATTACAGATATTATTGACTGGGATTTCTTGAGTGAACTATTGAATTGTAATGACCTGTTCCATCGTTATTAAAAGACACCTCGTTATGGGCACGGGTTACGAAAAAATTCAAAAATACGATCTCAAATTAGTATGGGGTGACATGACAAAAAATTTCAGAATTCAAAATTTTAGGACGGGTTGATGTCATCCGACTATAGCGAAAATTTTTGTGATATAACAACGTCACCATAGAGGTCGACAGGCTAATATAGCGGGATGACGGGACAAGAAACCCCTGAAGTAAATTTTTATATTTTCTTTTCTCCTCTTTAGTTGTAAAAGGATGAGGTTCATTCAAAAACAAACCCTTCTAGTGTTACCTCATGGCCTAGAAGGATTAGAGAGGAGGGATTTGTGTTTTAATGGGGTAAAATCCCTGGTTTTTCCTTTGATTGCACATTAGTATTGACCTTCACGGAGTCAAAACACATGTTTATGCCTCTGTAGCAGCTGCTAGGTGTCTAGGTAGGCTAGATTTAACTGAGTAGTTCAGACCATGGTTAGAAATCATAAGCATGACGTAGATTGATGATATATTGCATGCTTAGGCCTTCGGGCGCGACATTTGGATGGATAAAACAAATAGAATCTAGCTAGTTTGGGTGGGAAATTGTTGTTATGTTGTAATAATGAATTTATTAATGGAATTACATGTTACAATGTTAATGCTCATCCTAGTTTGGTTAATAATGGTGTAGAACTGAGAATTGGGTTAACTTAGTTTAATATTTATTCATTAAGAGTTGTTGGTGTTGGTCGATTCAAAAAATCTACGGTGGTAACCAGAGGAATGAAAGATTGGTAATGTAGCAAACTGTTAGGATGAACGAAAGGGGATGAGTCATAACCCACAAGTAGTGCATACAAATATAGGTGATGGTTTGAATGTTATTGAAACCCAATTTGTGTTATGTGTGCATGATAACTAATTCTTAGTATTGCTTATACAATGCATGTTCAAGGAAAATGAATGGGTGTTTGATGTCCTAAGTGTTAATCGCATGTAATGAAATTATATGAAATCTTGTTGGATTTACAAGTGTTGTTCTGTGATCATTATGGTTTTGATTGTTGTGATATCTGTTATTATTGTGGAATGTACCAATATTTGGGCATCTCCATGGGGTTGGTGATATAACATTGGCAGACATTTGATGCCTTGGATTTAGAGCATGGACAAGGACTTATCCCCTGTAGGTCATGACTAGTGGGCGTACACATAAGACCTTTAGCATATGTGTACAAGGTACATGTGAGTTAGACGGTTCCTTGAGTGAATCGGGGATTATGTGCTTCTTGATTGAATGGGTTCCCTGAGTGAACCAGGCTTACATGTTATTATTATATATAGGTTCCCTGAGTGAACTGGGTTATGTACTTAATTGCTAAGGGCGGTTTCATTATGTATATCAGGAAGCATGATAATTTCCATTGTTTTGTTCTATTGATCCCTTGAGAGGACTGGCTTATTTGTTACTAGGATATATTAGTTCCTTGTGTGAACCGAACTATGTGACTACTGGTGTATTGGTCTGTCTATGAATTGGGGTTTATGATTATGAAGTTCTCCAGTTGTTGTAAAGGGATCCATGACAGGTCCGGGTTATGGTTAGTAAAGAGGGGCTTTAATCTATATTGCCTACTTACTTAGGTGAATGGTACAAGGGGAGGTATATTATGGATGAGTCATGATTGTTGACCTGTTATGTCTCTGTATTGACAATATATTTTGAATATCTGAGGTGGGTAGTGGTGTGTTAACTTAAGCTATTGTCTATTTTTACCCTCATTGGATAAGTGTCCATGATTGTATTTTGTGACATGGTAGGTGGTCTAGCGGTTATTGCATTTTGGTCGGGAAGGCAGGTTTCACCATCTTTTTAACTGTGCTTATAGACTTAAATGAACCGAGGGATGCTAAAGTGTGAATGTATGGTCGGGTTTGTGGAACAAGGCTAAGGGTTACATAAGAGTATTAATTATGAATAGTTAATAGTAAAGAAACCTTGGGGGTATGAATTGTAGGACTCATAGATAATTTACGGAGTGAGCTTTGATTTGGAAATTAATGTTTACGTGGTCTATAAAGGTTGTTAATATCCAAGCGACAATGATCGGTTAATGAATGATTATGATATAATACCCCTCAAGTTGTATATTTGCTTCTGAATATTAATGTGATGTTTATGTGATTTGATTCGGGTCGACCGATGATGCTTACAAGTACGTGTGGTTGTACTGATACTACTATTGCTATACCCTTTTGGGGTATAGTCTGGTTGCAGGATCAGTAGGTGTTTCAGGATTGACACAGTAAAGATCTCCAACAGCTTCTATATTTGTTCCCATGGTAGAAGCTGCGTCTTTTGTTGTACTTCCTCCTAGCCTCTCTTGTACCTCTTTAGACTAGTTCCTAGGGAAGGGTTACAGTTATATTGAAAGGTTTTAAATTTTAATTAAAGTTTTAAAAGCTGGTTGTAATATTAAAGGCATTTCTTTATTTTCTTAATGACTTTCGCATATCTTTTGAAATGGGTGGTAAGGGTTCTCCTATCTAAGTGGATTAGAGTAGGTGTCTATTTGATTCGGGTAGTTGGGTAGTGACAATTTGGTATCAAAGCCTAGGTTACTGGTGTTCCAATACAAGAACAAATGTCGAGTAAAGTCTTTCACATTGGTGTGTTGACATCCATATCTAATCTTTGGGAAGATATGAGGCATTATAGAAAATCGCTTCACTTTAATCTCTCCTTTCATGTGGTCTGTGTACTTGGTTGTGTGGGTTGAATCCAATTGGTATCTCTAGATTCCAATTGGTATCTCAGCAAGGTAAATCGATGTCGTCTGACTCCGGTTGAATTAACACAAGCAAGGGAAGCTGGAATCGGGAAGGTTCCAATTGGTATCCAGACATAAAGGCTATGTAATGCATTGGCAATCGGCTAACGATTATCCATGAGTCGGATAGCTATAATAAAAAGGGATTGTTCAATGATGAATTTTGAGATTTATACTGAAGTGCATTGATTATTGTTTAAACAGCCTTGAACATGTGATTGTTGAATTGTTATGAATTTCTTGGGTGGTAAAAGGTCATAACTTGTTTATGTGTTAATGGTTTAAGAAATTATTTGCTATGTGATTTGCCTGGAAATTATATTTTCACATGTTGGCATGGGCTTGTCATTAGTAAAAATGATTAGGGGAAGGATGGTCTATGACTGTGGGGAAACTCTTGTTTCAGGACAGTCGCAAATTGTTGAGGACCGGAAAACTGGTTTTTAACAATGTGATGCTAAGTGTTTTTTATGCATAGTTGGGTTTGGTCTTGGGATTATGTTAAAGGCCATTATGTGATTTCATGTTTTGATGTTGAAAACATGGAAATGGGAATTAGGGTAGTTGTAGAAATTGGTAAAATTTTGGGCTGCTATTGTTGGAGCCGCCATAGCGGTACTATCCCGCTATGGAGATCTCTCTATGGTGGGAATTGTTTTGCTATAGCGTCTTTGCATAGCGACGTGCAAGCTCTGCCCTGTTTTCCCCATGTTTTTATTTTCATTCTGGGCCTGTTTTAATCATTAGTTAAGCTACAAGTTAGCGCATAATTATAGAAATCACATATAGAAAGTTAAAGCATGCATTAAATATATAAAAATTATTAAAAACTAGCATCCATGTGCGGTAAAATAAAGGAAAAAGAAAGGGATGAATAATGTCTAGTACATGACCCAAACGGGGGAAACCCAAATCATGATAAATGTATAAAAAGAGGGGAGTGGGTCTGAGATTCACTGAGGGCCCTAGTTGGATGCCCTATCACCATAATGGGCTGTCGGGGGCGGGGTCCTCTCCTTCTGCATCACTAAGGAAGGAAAACTCCTGCATATTCTCTGGGTCCAACTTGGGAAGCTCTTGATCTGGTATTGCGCACCTGAATTTGACCTTTACAGTCTGCCATATCTGTGCGAGCATGCGTCTTGGGAGTACCTCATCCCCTTCTCCTCATAGAGCTTTCTACGGATAATTGGGAGGGGTGTCCTCCATACGTCTCCTGACCATAACCAGGTCGGCCTCTAGGCAGCTACTAGAAATATGGGGCCGGGAGGGAGAGGCATCATTATCAGTTTCATCATTTGCCTCCTTTTCAGCACGGTTACTCTCGGCCTTACTGACCTTCCTCTTCTTCTTCCCCTTGGACGTAATCATCTTTACCTTGAGGGAGTGAAAGAGGGTGTCCACCTCCAGCTCATGGTCATCCTCCTACTCAGGCACCCCAATGCAGCGGCATAGTGTAGAAACTAGACCAGGAAGGTAGGGGCCCTTCTTGCTGCCCCAGTAAAAGTCCTTCTATTCCATCACGATATGTGCCTCCATATTCAGTGTGATCCACTGTATAGCATAGGATACCACTAGAGCCAGTGGTGAGGTCATGTTAGAGAGTTTGCTCGATGGACGAATCCTCTGGGACACCAGGTTCAACCACCTCCTAGTATCAACTGAGAAAAGGGTGCTTGTGATGCCCTTAATAGTGGGCCAGTAGACCTGGTCCCTAAACTTCTCCTCCACTAGAGTATCCCGTAGCCACTATATATCCATCTCCCAGGCCTTTGCTATGTACCTCACATTTGAGACATGTGGCACCCCCAGTACCTCATTTATAGTCTGATTGTCCATAGGGACATCCACTCATTTGATGCGGATGGTAGGGTTGGGGTCATCCCAAAGCACGATATGGAGTATGGCATACAACTTCTTGACCCAGCCCAAGACCCTGGATGAGAGAGCCACCCCAAGTGGTCCCCAGCTAACTTCTGAAGCCGGTTATAGAATGCAGGCCCCTTCTCCTCTACCCTTCTCATAATAAAGGCCCTCTCATAGGAGAACCCTATCCTCCTATACTCCTGATATCTCTCCTGACAAGCTTGGTCGAGTAATTCTCATATGCGGGAGCATTTTCTTGGTTTCCAGCCATTGGAGTGTGTTGATTTGCAAAGTCATGAGAAAGCAGCATGTTAGAATTCATAAAGTATTAAGAGATCCAATTTCAAAAAAAGGCCAACGCCTTGGATTAACTTGGAGGCTACTGCTTGCAGCCTCCCGCTATGGCCGGCTACATCCCGCTATGGCGATGTTACTATAGAGGGAATTTCTCCCCTATAGAAGGGTAGTTATAGTGGGACAAGGCTGCTATAGTAGACTTCATCATTCCCAACAGATCAAAAGGTGAAACAATGGCACCTCTTGATGAAAAGTCCTATTTTTAGCGTTCTGACATCAGATCAGTGATTCTAAAGTACACTAACACTAGTTTATGCAAAAAATTGGGCATGATAAATCCTAAAACACGCCAAAATCATCAAAATTAAACCAAGAACAACCCTTTACATTACCAACAATTTTTAGCCCATTTTGGCCATGAACTCCGTACTTCTTACGCCCAGAATGCTATAAAAGCATTGTAGATGTAAGGGATGCAATTATGTTTTGAAATTTTGGCCTATTCAAACCCAATTTTGAATTTTTGAAAATTAACCCATAGCTCATTCTATTTCTACAAATTCAAGCATAAAGCTAGCAAAAATGTGTGTAAGGAATTAAAGATAGTAAGGATATCGATAATTACCTTATTTCCGATGATGGGAACAAAGTGATCTGTCACACCTCAAATCCCATTCGAGCGGACTAGCACCCGAATCCATTAAGGCCCAAGAGAACCAACCTATGATCGTGTACATTCATATGTATGTCACTAAGTGGGCAACATTCTATCACATATAGATGCAAGATATCAATGACGAAAGTCATGGAAAGACGTTCAAATAGATATGAGACTTGGCCGTTAGGGCCACCACATCAAAAGTGTAAAACATTCCTTCGTTTGACTTACAACGTCTACAAAGCCTCTAACAGATACATAACTATGCCTAAAGTCGGGACAAGTCCCCGCTTTATACAACTGTTACACAGTACCAAAACAAGTGTATACAAATGACTCAAAAAGCCCTGAACCAATATGGAGCTCACCAATAGTATGAAGATGACCCATATCCTACTGTGAAGGTCTACTAGCTACTGTGCCTACAACAAGTAAGGTAGGTCCGCCAAGGAACGTCAGTACAAAAGAATGTACTGAGTATGTAAGGCTTATATTAAACTGCATGATATATATGTACTTCCATGAAATAATATAAAAGAGAATAGTATGGCGCAGGTGCTATCTTGGCCCTGTCCAGAGCCACCTGCGGAGTGACCTGCGCGGGCAGATGGCTCATCCGCGAGGCGGATGCCCGAATTGGCTGCAATGAGTCTCTTTTGGGTCCATCTTTGTAATAAATGGCCCATGGCCATAAGTAAGATTCTCTTTTAATATTTTAGGTTAACTTTGATGCCAATGAACAATTATGGTTTCAAAATGCACATGAACAACACAAAACTATATTCTCCTTTCACTACACCACAGGTTCCATGCACAATTTCATAACAACATTTCCACAAGTCATACACAAGGAGGAAACAAGTTAGGGAAATAACCACATCCTAACATGTTGAAATTTCATCCATCTAATTCACTTCTTTCAAAACCCTAAGTCCCCTTTCAAGTTTAAACCACATAGAAGGCAAATCCTTTAATACAGAAGCAAAAGTGGACTGCTTCACAATAAGTGGACTAGTCAACACTTTTTAAACATAACCAACATGATCTACACAACCCCTCATGCATATAATATACTAAACCATACGAGTAAACACTTACCAAGGCTTGCAAGGGGAAAATCTTGTCCAAAGGGGTGGTTGCTTAGGGTTTGAGAGGAGAAAATATCTCTTGGAAAAATATGGAATTTTGCAAGTGTATTATGGTGAATAAGAGATAATTTTCAGCCTTATATAGTCCCTGCAAACCACCTCTCTCTATGGTCATCCTTATCCAAACTTTTGGTCAAAGATGATGTGTTTACTTGGTCAAATTTTGAATGGATCATTTCCTTTTGGGCCATGTCTTATTTGCTTAATTTTTGGGCCTCAATTGAGCCCATTAGCACAATATTAATTCAGCCCAATAAAGTTAGTGGGTAATACACCAACTATCCCAAGTTTAAATAATTCCATAAATGTTAATATATTCAAATAAGTTTGAAAATGTACGGGGTGTTACATCCTTCCCCCCTTAGGAACATTCGTCCTCGAATGTTAGTAACATTATCCAATTTAAACAAGTTCAAGTCTAAGTTCATTCTTCATATCATCACACACACATAATACTTATATATACTTACTTGTTATTCCTCCAATTCCGCATCTTGAACTTTCTCTTCAGTTTGAAATAAATGCGGGTAATTAGATTTCATCATTTCCTCGGCTTCCCATGTGATTTCTTCTACTTGTTGATTTTTCCAAAGCACTTTTACAGAAGCTACTTCTTTATTTCTTAACCTCTTAACTTGTCGATCCAGAATAGCAATAGGTACTTCTTCATAGGAGAGATCTTCTGTAATTTGTACATCTTCCATGGGAGCAATACGAGATAGATCTCCTATGCACTTCTGAAGCATTGAAACATGAAACACTAGATGAACTATGGAGAGTTCTTGGGGTAGTTCTAATTCATACGTAACTTGACCAAATCTTCGGATAATCCTATATGGACCTATAAAATGCAGACTTAGCTTTCCTTTCTTTCCAAATCTCATTACCCCTTTCATTGGTGATACTTTCAAGAATACCCAATCATCTATAACTAGCCCCCTCTTTCTAACATTGGTATATGATTTGTGTTGACTTTGGGCTATTTTTAGCCGCTGTTGTATCACCTTAACCTTCTCCATAGCTTGATGAAAAAAATCTAGCCCAAATAAGGAAGCTTCACCCGCTTCAAACCATCCAATTGGTGATTTACACTTTCTTCCATATAAAGCTTCGTAAGGCGTCATTTTGATACTTGAATGATAGCTATTATTGTAGGAAAATTCAATAAGAGATAAATGATCATCCCAACTACCTTTAAAGTCCAATGTGCAAGCTCGTAACATATCTTCAAGTGTTTGTATGACACGCTCTGCCTGTCCATCCATTTGAGGATGAAAAGTCGTGGTTAAATTCACTTGGGTACCCAAACTCTTCTGAAAAGACTTCCAAAAGTGTGCAGTAAATTGAGCTCCCCTGTTTGATAGAATAAAGATTGGAATTCTGTGTAATCGAACTATCTCTTTAACATACAACCGCGCATAATCTTCAGCTGTGTAGGTGGTCTTGACAGGTAGGTAGTGTGCTTATTTAGTAAGTCTGTCAACTATTACCCATATGGAATCAAATTTCCGAAGTGTATGAGGCAAACCTGTGATGAAATCCATGTTGATCATGTCCCACTTCCAGATTGGAAGATCTATACGTTGCATATATCCTCCAGGCTTCTGATGCTCTACTTTTACTTATTGACAATTTGGACAATGATCTACAAATTCTGCAATGTTCTTCTTCATGTTACCCCACCAATACATTTCTTTCAAATCATGATACATTTTGGTGGCTCTCAGATGAATAGAATACCGTGAATAATGTTTGTCTGTCATAATCCATCTTCTTAACTCATCTATATCAGGTACACACAATCTACTTTGGCACTGAAGCACTCCTTCTTGCGTAAGATCAAATGCCTTTGTTAAACCTTGTTGTACATTCCCCTTCAGCTGCAATAAAATAGGATCCGCATACTGTTTTCCTTCACTTCAGCTACTAATAAAGATGCTGCCGCATTTTGCACCATAATTCCTTCATTTGGAGTTTCAAGAAGATGAACCCCCAAGCTAGCTAGTTGATGTAGATCCTTGACTATACCTTGCTTTTCCGTGAGCTGGCCATCAGTGCTTCCTATTGCTTTGTGACTTAATGCGTCAGCTACTACATTTGCTTTTCCTAGATGGTATAAGATATCGATATCATAATCTTTTAGTAGTTCTAGCCACCTCCGCTGCCTCAAATTTAGGTCCTTCTGCTTGAAAATATATTGCAAACTCTTATGATTGATATATATGCCAACATGAATCCCATACAAGTAGTGGCGCCATATCTTCAAAGCAAATATCACAGCTGCTAGCTCAAGATCATGTGTCGGATAATTTCTCTCATGTGGACGCAACTGCCTTGAGGCATAAGCTATTACATTACCGTGCTGCATCAATACACATCCTAAGCCGACTCCTGAAGCATCACAATATACCGCATACCCTTCTGTGCCTTCTGGAAGTACCAATACAGGTGCAGAAGTCAACTTATCCTTCAAATCTTGGAAACTCTTCTCACATGCATCATTCCACTGAAACTTGGTTGCCTTATGTGTTAGCTTTGTCAAAGGTGCAGCAATAGAAGAAAATCCTTCAACAAACCTTCTATAATAACTTGCCAACCTAAGGAAACTACGAATCTCTGTAGGCGTTGTAGGTCTTGGCCAATTCTTCACATCTTCTATCTTTTGTGTATCAACCCTTATTCCTTCATCTAACACAACATGACCCAAGAATGCTACAGATTTTAACCAAAATTCACATTTAGAGAACTTTACATATAACTTACGATCACGAAGAATCTATAACACATGTTGCAAGTGATTAGCATGGTTCTCTTTTAAATTCTTGCATTCTTCTCCTTTGCCTCTAATCCTCCATCTTCTGTGCAAAAGCTTGTATCCTGGCTATATCCATGTCTCTATTCAAAGCAGCAATAGTACAATCCCTAACCAAATATGGATCCAATCTATCCATGTACCGATGAACTCTATCGTCCATAGTAGCTACTACATTAGGAGCGTACCTGGCCAAAGAGTTAAACCGAAGACTGTACTCTCTGACACTCATATTACCTTGACGAATATTTAAGAACTGGTCTGTACGAGCCTCTCGGATCTCATATGGAAGGTAATTATCAAGGAATGCCGCTTTGAATTCTTCCAAACTAGCTGGAAGTGCACCGATACCCCTAGATCATTTCCAATCTTTGTACCATAATATAGCCTCTCCTTTTAATTTATATGCTGCAAGCTCAACTGTTTCTGTACCAGATACATGCATAACATCTAAAGCCCTTTGAATTTGGTCCATGAAGTCTTGTGGGTCTTCATTAAGATCTAACCCGGTGAATGTGGGAGTGTCTAATTTAAGAAAATTCGGTGTTCGCCGACTAGCTGCCCTATCCGTACCGTCATTACTTGTAGTTGGACCAGCTTGTCCTTGATTTTGTGCAGAAACTATACGAGTCAACATTTGCATCGCATTCCTTAAAACCTGCTCAGTAGAATTAACAGGTGGTTCTGGGGGTACTCCTCTCCTTCTTGGCTCTCCTGGAGGTGGAAGAGTAGAAAAAGTCCGCGATGTAAACTCATTTTCAGCATCACCTTGATTAACTCATTCAGGTGGTGATTTATTGGTTCCTACTTCGGCAATCCTGTCTACCTTCTTACTTTTACCCTTGTTTTCCCTTGTAAATGGCATTTTGCGATACTGAAGAAACAAAAACATAAAACAAATTCAGTGGTTAAATATGACTCCACCTACAACTTTGGCTCTATTGCACGATCTAGGAAATGAAGAAAAGAGACAACTCCTAAATGTCCCGTAGCCTCCTATGTATAGATGTGGTGTATAACACATCCATAAGCAAGACTCTACTCAGACACGTCTTTGTAGACACCCTAGGATAACCCGTTTTGATACCACTTTTATCACACCTCAAATCCCATTGGGGCGGACTGGCACCCGAAGTACTTAAGGCCCAAGAGAACCAACCTATGATCGTGTACATTCATATGCATGTCACTAAGTGGGCAACATTCTATCATATATAGATGCAAGATATCAATTACGGAAGTCATGGAAAGACATTCAAATAGATATGAGACTTGGCCGTTAGGGACCACGTCAAAAGGGTAAAACATTCCTTAGTTTGACTTACAACGTCTACAAAGCCTCTAACAGATACATAACCATGCCTAAAGTCGGGGCAAGTCCCCGCTTTATACAACTGTTACATAGTACCAAAACAAGTGTATACAAATAACTCAGAAAGGGCCGAACCAATTTGGAGCTCACCAATAGTCTGCAGATGACCCATATCCTACTGTGAAGGTCTACTAGGTCCTGTACCTGCAGCAAGTATGGTAGGTCCCCCAAGGGACTTCAGTACGAAAGAATATACTGAGTATGTAAGGCTATAAGTAACTGTATGAAATATAGGAACTCAAATGGAATCAAGTACATTACATTCATTTCTTTCCTTTTACCTTCTTATCAATATACATCATACAATGCCCGGGACCAACTGATCAGTGGTAAATAACATCGGGATCAGCTCGATCTAGGATTATGACCCCAGAGCTTCCACCCACAAATCAATAAAGCAGGTTTGGCTCGAGCTAGGCTTTCGCTCCCAGAGCTGCCCCCTGTACTCAACCATATATGCATTACTTCATTTCTTTACTTTTTGTGAGATTATTACATCGGTGGTCAGAACATTATTGGAGCTTTGGAACAATAGTCAACAAATAAGAGACATGTGAATGACAATTGCTAACAAACTTGAAATGAGATACTTGAAAACATTTCGGAGTGGAACAAGTTCGGTAAAGATGTGAACAATAGGTGCTGCCAAAGGATATGGAAAAGAGTAACCTTACATACCTTATCCTTCCAACGTGTGACTATAACAGTTTAGCTCTTCCTTAAAACGTTATTCTACAATATGAATACATAATGGAGCTTACATTAAAAGTCAACTACATTACAAGTTCACAAGGTGATAATAAACTACTTGACTACCATATAACTTTATTCCACCCTCATACAATACAATTTACTGCCTCACCATACCAACAACACCAAACCAGTCCATATATCAACCTAGATATCCCAAACCGATAGGACTTCACACCAAGTTTATACTTTACATTTCCTCCTCAACACATCGTCACATTTACTCCATTAAGCCACTTAAATACATTTCACAACAACACATAAAAAAAATCCCCAATTGGTACAATCCAAAATGCCTTTGAACTACCCCCTCAGAGCTCTCCAAAGGGTACCATGAGTTGGTGAATGCATCTAAGAAGGGTAGAGGGGCCTTGGAGGGTCAAAGATAAGCAAAAACAAGCTAAAACAAATTTTGGAAGGACCTGTGGAGCAACCTTCACCCACAGGTGATGAGGTACGTCCTCAAGTGCCCTCTTGGCCCTGTCCAGAGCCACCTGCGGAGTGATCTCCGCGGGAAGGTGGCTCATCCGCGAGGGTGGATGCCCAAATTGGCTGCAATGAGTCTCTTTTGGGTCCATATTTTTAATAATTGGCCCATGGACATAAGTAAGCTTATATTTTCGTATTTTAGGTTAACTTTGATTCCAATGAACAATTATGGTTTCAAAATGCACATGAACATCACAAAACTATATTTTCCTTTCACTACACCGCAAGTTCCATGCACAATTTTGTAACAACATTTCCACAAGTCATACACAAGGAGGAAAAAATTTAGGGACATAACCACATCCTAACATGTTGAAATTTCATCCATCTAATTCACTTCCTTCAAGAACTTAAGTCCCTTTTCAAGTTTAAACCACATAGAACGCAAATCCTTTAGTACAGAAGCAAAAGTGGACTGCTTCACAATAAGTGGACTGCTCAACACGTTTTAAACATAACAAAAATGATCTACACAACCCCTCATGCATATAATATATTAAACCATAAGAGTAAAACTTACCAAGGCTTGCAAGGGGAAAATCTTGTCCAAAGGGGTGGTTGCTTAGGGTTTGAGAGGAGAAAATATCTCTTGGAAAAATATGGAATTTTGCAAGTGTATTATGGTGAATAAGAGATGATTTTCAGCCTTATATAGTCCCTCCAAACCACCTCTCTTTGTGGTCATCCTTAGCTAAACTTTTGGTCAAAGATGATGTGTTTACTTGGTCAAATTTTGAATGGATCATTTCCTTTTGGGCCATGTCTTATTTGCTTAATTTTTGGGCCTCAATTGAGCCCATTAGCACAATATTTATTCAGCCCAATAAACTTAGTGGGTAATACACCAACTATCCCAAGTTTAAATAATTTCATAAATGTTAAGGTAGTCAAATAAGTTCAAAAATGTACGGGGTGTTACATGATCAAGGAGGGAAGAGGAGTGTTTTCAACTAATGGAGGAGAAATGGGTGAGTAACACATTTCTTACTCCTTTAAATCTATTATCCCTGCTATAGCTGGAGAGGGCCGCTATAGCGGGATACCGACCCTCAAAGTGAAACATTTTTTTCATCCATTGTGTTTGAATTCTTTCACTCTAGTGTATTGATAAGGCCTTAAATACCTTGGGTGCTTGGGAAATATTTTCTCTATTAGTCTCGTACAATTCATAAGGAAAGGGTGAATTCCTTGGCGGAGCAGGGTAGTATTAAAGTTGCAGTTTAGAAGTTTATTATACCAAGGAAAATAAAAGTTTGGTATTTCTCGTAATGTCTGTAAATACGTCATCATAATAAGGGAGTTAAGGTTCAATTTAAACTCATGTTGTTCTATCCTAATAGTTATTATTTGGAAATAAATGATGGGTAAATTGGTATTTGTTGTAACAAGATGTTTCTTCATTGTTAAAAGACATCTCGTTACGGGCACGGGTTATGGAAAATTTTAGAATACAATCTCAAATTAGTATGGGGTGACACAACTTAAAATTTTGGAATTGGAAATTTTGGTCAGGCTGACATCATCTTGCTATAGCAAAAATTTTCCTGCTGTAGCGGTATCGCCATAGTGTCCGGTAATCTGCTATAGCGGGATAACGAGACTAGAAACCCCAGGAGAGAATTCTTATATTCTTTTTTCTCCTTTTTAGTTGTAAAAGAATGAGGTTCATTAAAAAAAACCTCTTAGGGTTACCTCATAGCCTGGGAGCAATGACGATGAGGGATTTCCATATTAATAGGGTAAAACCTATGGGTTTTTCGCTGATTGTATGTTAATATTCACCATCATAGAGTCAAAACTCATGTTCATGCCTCCATAGCAGCTGCTTGGCATCCAGGTAGGCTGGGTTTAACAGAGTAGTTTAGACCTGGGTTAGAAAACATAAGCATGATGTAGATTGATGGGAGATTGCATTCTTAGTCCTTCAGGCACGACATTTGGATGGATAAAATAAATGGAACCCAGATAATTTAGGTGTGAAATTAGTTTATATTGCAATAATAAATTTGTTCATGGAATTATGTGTTACATTGTTATTGTTCACCCTTGTTTTTTTAATAATGGTGTAGAATTGGGAATTGGGTTAATATTTATTCATTAAAGGTGGTTGGTGTTGGTGGATTCAGAAAAATCTACTGTGGTAACCAGAGAAATAGAAGATTGGTAATGTAGAAATTTTTTAGGATGAACGGATGGGGGTAGGTCATAACCCACAGGTTGTACGTACAAATATAAGTGATGGTTTGAATGTGATTGAAACCCAATTTGTGTTATGTGTGCATGATAACTAATTCTTAGTATTTTTTATACAATGCATGTTCAAGGAAAGTGAATGACTGTTTGATGTCCTAAGTGTTAATCACATGCCAAGAACTTATATAAAAGCTTGTTGGATTTTCAAGTGTTGTTCTGTGATTATTGTGGTTGTGATTGTTATGAAATCTGTCATTATTATGGAATGTACCAGTATTTGGGCATCTCCACGGGGTTGGTGATATAAGGTTGTCAGATACTTGATGTCTGGAATTTGGTACATGGACAAGGACTTGTCCCTTGCAGGTCATGACTAGTGGGCACACACATAAGACACTTAGCACTTATGTACAAGGTACATGTGAGTGTGATGATTCATTGAGTGAACTGTGGATTATGTGTTTCTTGATTGTATGGATTCCCTAAGTGAACTCGACTTACTTGTTATCATTATATGTGTGTTCCTTGAGCGAACCGGTTATGTACTTAATTTCTAAGGGGGGTTTCATTATGTAGACCAGGATGTAAGATAATTGCCATTGTTAGGTTGTATTGGTCCCTTGAGCGGACTAGCTTATTTTTTATTCTGGTATATTGGTTCCTTGCATGAACCGAACTATGTGATAACTGGTGTATTGGTCTTTCTATAAATTGGGTTTATGATTATGAAGTTCTCCAGTTGTTGTAAAGGGATGTATGAGAGGTTCGGGTTAAGGTTAGTAAAAAAAGGTTTAATCTATATTGCCTACTTACTTAGGGGAATGAGACAAGAGGAGGTATATTATGGATGAGTCATAATTGTTGACTTTTTATGTCCCTATATTGACTATGTTGTCTGAATGTCTGAGGTAGGTAATGTGTGTTGACTTGAGTTGCTGTCTATGTTTACCCTTACTGGATAAGTGTCTGTGATTGTATGTTGTGACATAGTAGGTGGTCTAGCGGTTATTGCATTTTGGCCAGGAAGGACGGTGTCACTATCTTTTTAATTCTGCTTACAGACTTAAATGAACAGTAAGGTACTAGAGTGTCAAGGTATGACCGAGTTTGTGGAACAAGGCTAAGGGTTACATAAGAGTATTAATTGTGAATGGTTAATGGTAAAGAAACCTTAGGGGTCAGAATTGTAGGATTTGTAGATGATTTAAAGAGTGAGCTTTGATTTTGAAAGTGATGTGTACTTGGTGTTTAAAGGTTGTTAATATCCAAGTGACAATGATCGGTTAATGAATGATTCTGATTTATTACCTCAAGTTGTATGTTTCCTTCTGAATATTTATGTGACTTAATTTGGGTTGACCGATGATGCTTACTAGTACGTATGGTTTGTACTGATACTACTCTTTCTATACCTTTTTGGGGTATAGTTTGTTTACAGGATTAGTAGGTGTTTCATGCTTTACACGGTAAAGATCTCCAGCAGCTTTTGTATTTGTTCCCATGGTAGAAGCTGTGTCTTTTGTTGTACTTTCTCATAACCGCTATTTAGGCTAGCTCCTAGGGAAGGGTTATAGTTATATTGAAAGGTTTTCAGTTGTAATTAAAATTTTGTAAAATCGTTGTAATATTAAAGGTATTTCTTTATTTTCTTAATGACATCTGCATATCATTTGAAATGGGTGGTAAGGGTTCTCCTATCTAGGTGAATCAGCGTAGGTGCCCGCGCGATCTGTGTAGTTGGATCATGACATGAATTGATATTCGAAATTGTAATTTAAACCTGGATTTATGGTGTGAACTAATTTCCTTGGCTTATAATTATCCTTGCCATGACGAGAATTGTAATTTCGATATTGGACAAGACTTCATGAAATAAAGAATAATAATAGTTGGTTTTAAAATAGTCTTGTGTGTGGACTTGTAGTTGGGTGTATATCTTTCTAAGTGTAGTCATTGTTGTTGATTATTTAAATTATATGCCATGGTTGTTTTCTATAATATGGTAAATGGAGATGATAATAATGGTTTTACTTGATATTGGTAAATTGAACCTTAATTGTGTAATTGACAATTATGTAGCTTATTTGGTTAAGTGACATGAATGATTTTACAAGGGTAAAAGCATTGATGTCCTAAAGGCAGACTAATCGATTGTAAAAATACCCATGGTGGCTATAGATGAATAAAATTGGTTAAGTTTTAAGGATGTGAATAAAGTGATAATTCGATACTGGAGTATTGGTGGGTTGAATGAAAAAATGGTCTGAGAGTGATGATTTAAGAGCAGTGAAGGTTAAAGAATCATTGGGTAGTTAATCCTTGTAGTCCTAGATTGGTAGTGGAGTTGTGTGCTCTCATATTTTACCTAGACCCGATATTTAAAGATTGGTATATTTGAGTGGAAATGAAAGTTACTTATATTACGCGATGATATGAACTGTAGACTGAGGGAAGTTAAACTGTCACATTATGTGTACATGATTTATCTTAAATTTCAATATTATGTGCTTTAGCCTCGGTCAGCCGATGATGCCTTCCAGTACCTGTAGTTGTACTAATACTACTCTTGCTATACCCTTTTTGGTGTATATTCTGGTTGCAGGATTATTTGAGGTTTCATTGCTTGGTGCGGTTAGAGATCTGCAACAACTTCCATCTTCTCATTTCTGTGGTGGAAGTCAAGTCTCGTATATTTATCCTTGTCCTATAGTAGATCTTGTACATGTATAGACTTGGTCATCAGGATAAATGATTTCCTTGTTGTATTACAAAAAAGTGTAATAAGTTTTATAGTATTTTTGAAGAAATTAACAATTTTCTTTTATGACTTACTCATATTTCTAATTGGGTGGTAAGGGTTCTCCTATCTAGGTGGATTAGAGTAGGTACCCGTACGATCTGATTAGTTGGAAATTTACTGAGGCTTAGCATCCTCGATTACGTACAACTATTATCACACTCGATAGTTTAATTAATTGTTACTCTCACATCACTTATTACTTATTACAGGTTGTTCACCTACATCCTAAATCAACCTAGCAACAAGGCACAATAGTATATACATTTAATCTCAAAAATAAGGAATCAAATAATGACTTGATCAACCAATGGAAGGTATATTCTTGTAAATCAATTTACCTCAGCAGCACCGGAATTCAAATAGCCCACAACAATAGGTAATAACCAATTATCCGGACACATCAAGGTTAACAAATATAAGGCATATAAATAACCAAAATAGACTTATCAAGTCGTCACGGAACCCTGCAATTATAAACAATCACATCATAAAACATGGTTCTTGTCCACACTGATTTCACAATTGTATAGCCTCTATGTATTATCACTCTCACTCTAAGCATATCAGGACTCACAATAATCACTCATTTGTACACACATGCTAAAAGGTTTGTTATTTCCCAACTAGTCATGATTTGCAAGGGACAACTTAGGGTCCATGTACTGTATCAGAGTCTTACCTGCTCTATAACATAACCGCTTATCCATAAGCTCAGATCAAACTTGAGCCACTTAATAAAAGAATGTATGTATATTCTCTATAACATAACCTCTAGTTCATAAGGTCACATCGGACTCGAGCCAATCAACAATAGAATAGTATGTATATTCTCAATCTCCTTCAACATATCTCAATATGTTCTCATATTCCACCATCTCTCAGGATATTATCAACAAGTACACAGTAAGTTTAATACCTGTACATCATAATAATAAGTCATTAAAGATGGGCTTCAAACAATTAGATAGCTTATTTATAAAGGCATTGTCAAGATAAACAAATACTCTACCATAGGCTATGTATGAAGACCAATCAAAAATCATATCAATTCAAAACACATACAAGATAGTAGATCAAGTCTAACTCCACATAAACTGTAACCTACAAGTTTCTATCGATTACTCAACAACAATTATTACGTCAAAGGCTATTGGATTCAGTTACTAAGTGGTGGGACCCATCCTTAATATTATTATCAGATTCATAAAAACCAGACCATTACCCATTTTATCATACACGTTGTCAACATTAGATGTACAATGCCAACTTTAACTTATCCACCTTTTACTACAAATCATACTTTAACATTAGTCATGTATCCTCTTAGGACTACTTCACACCGTATATCTAGATCACATGAACAAATCACCTCAGGGTGAACACATTATCAAGAATACACACAATTAGGTTTATCAATCCCGTAATCCTTTCCAACCCGTAACATTATTAGACCAGGTTATAGTTGCATTAACATATCATCTTTCCATCAATGCTCACATTAGCTTTATTTGAATTAAGAACACATAATGATATCAATAAATATGTATATATTCACACGTTTAGTCTTTCTTACGTTATTCTAAATATTGTTCATCTGAATACCATTCCCAGAGGCCTAATCACATGCTTTGCTGCAATGGTAGTGTTGTTTCTACAACGGGCTTGATGTAGTAGGAGATGGGTCACTACAGCCGGCTTTGTCAGGTGAGGCCCACTAATATTTGACTCAATTTTATACAATAATTATTAAACAAAAATTCTCATTATTCCAAACTCAAATTCAAATTGGTAAAAATTTAAAATTCTTATGCCTTTATCACATTATTTAAATAATGACAGAATAGGTCGTTACACTATTATAGACCTTATAAGAAAAGGTGGCCGGGTCATATTTTGGATACTCCTGGTTTCTTTTTTCATTTAAGAAAGAATCCTTTACTCTTTTTAGTTGTCGAATAAGTGATCCCGCCAACCACCTCTTCCCCAAATATCAAATAGATGAGTGTGTAGGTAATGTCAACTTCCGTGGTCTTGAAATACCTGAATTATTGTTAAGGTGGTGCTTGGACTGATCACTGAGGAATTCCTTTAGATATTTGTCCCTTAGTAATTGTGAAACCTTGAAAATCAATTTGTCCCTAAGTAATTGTGAAACCTCAAAAATCATGTGCTTACTCCCCTAGTGAAATGCTTAAGAGCATTATAGTACTCATACCATGAGTTCACATTTTTTTCTATCTGGGCTAGATAAAATGTGCTTTGAGAAAAGGCATCCTTAGTGTCTTTTAAAGCCGAAAAAAGTTCTTTCAGGCTGATGATGAAGCTATATTTGGGTAGCTTTGGTGCCATCAGATCCCACAGTATTTTCCTAGAGGAACCTACTTCGTCTTTTATTACCAGGACCCTATTAACTTTTCCTAATCTGCTTTGTGGTTGATATGCTAAAGATATACCATCAGATATTGTATTACGATAATATGAAATAATATTAACCCAAGTAGGTTTGGGTCAAATCTATAGGAAATATGGAAGAATTTCTAAAGATCTACTATTTGCAAAGATACTGGACTAATAACCAAATTCTATTCTGAAGGATTGTAGAGATTGATGGTAACTTAAACTAATTTACAAAAAGTAAATATACTAAAAGAAAATATGATTGTAAAGAATATGAGATTAAAAGCCTAAGATTGTGTCCCCATAATGAATTGCCATGTTTGTTGGTAATCATGCAACTACATGCACTTTGGATTACTGATATGCACTCAGTCTCTTGAACTATCACTTAGCCTCTTCCAAGGTCATGAATGATTTATCTATATATAATAATTCAATAACTATATGAGTTATTGACAATTAGAGCGACTGATTATGCCAAGAAAATTCTATTATTCCTAATATGAATTTATCAAACAAGGGTTAACTTCTCTAGTTCATGCAAAGTTTCTTTTAGCAAATCCTAACTTACTCTTTTGAGTCTGTACATTAAGATATGATGGTGTAGGTTAATGTTTACAACCAATAACCTTTTAATAAAGAATGAAAAGAAGTTTGATATCTTAAAACCCTTTATGCAATTACACAAAAACCTTATAAGCTCTACAATCTCATTAGGTTTCACAACCTTAGTGGATGATCTAGCTACTCATACTGATGAAACTAACAAGAATATAAATTGAAATATTGCATAACTTACCATGAATAATAAAATCTTGATAGAATATTGAACACTTCATTAAAGAACTACAAAAATTGGACGACGAAACTATGACTAAATTAAAACTATGGAAAACTGTTGACTCTTTATAATTGAGACCTAATAAATATATTTATAATGGTACAAAAAATTGTAATCCTAAAATAATTAAATTCTTCTTTCAACATACTTTTCGAGTCAATCTACAACGTCGAATGATTTGTCGTCTGTAAATTCTTCTTGCATCATATTCAATTTCATTTTATGCTTTGTTGAATTCACTTTGTAGATTTATTCTATGGTTGTGATTCACTTCAAGGTTCGCATATTGAGTCCCGAGTTCCTTTACAATTCTAGTCCTTCATATTTAAGTGCAAGTTGTCAATTAGTTCTATAACCATATTCTGCTTTGTGTTCTAGCCATCATCTGCAGGGTCTTGGTTGACGTTATCTCTGATTATTTCAATGGTTTGGTCTACAATTTGTTGCTTGATCTACGATTTGGAATGTGACCATAAATCATTCAAAATCTAGCAATTTGTTGTCTTTTCCATTTTTAG
Organism: Capsicum rhomboideum; assembly: GCA_031232105.1. Classification (NCBI taxonomy): domain Eukaryota; kingdom Viridiplantae; phylum Streptophyta; class Magnoliopsida; order Solanales; family Solanaceae; genus Capsicum; species Capsicum rhomboideum. The sequence goes on from CP124714.1 coordinate 50,199,936, forward strand.
CAATTTAGACATCAAAACCCTACAAAATAGTAAACTAAATAACACAAGGAAAATATTGAAAAAGAATAAGAACAATTAAAACATCAAGTAAAGGATAGAGAGTTTGTATTAATTCTAGGCACATCAACATTCCCAACTTAAAGTCTTTGCTTGTCCTAAAGCAAGTAAAACTAGACTCAAATACTTTACAACTATGTTTAAGCAAAACAAAGCAAGTTGCCTATAATGATTTCAAGAAGTTTCTACAATCATTCACCTTCAAAAAAGGTTTTGCCCATTTTGTTTTCACAACCTTTAAAACCAATTGTTTCATCTCAAATTGACAAAAACAACTATGCACTCCATCTGTGACATCTTACTTTGTCAGCTATTCCACTGTATAGAAGAAACATAGTTTAGAGAGTTTGATTTTATTCAGCTAGACTCATCTAAGTTCCCTCACAATAGACCAAAGAAGTGTCCCAAAAATAAACCATACATATGCATAAGAACAATGAATCAAAGAGACTAAAGGGAAGAGAAACTCTCACTCACAAAATAATCATATGGTATACATGCACATACCATTGGCTTGCCCATATTCTATTGCCAACATATTTGGAAGACTCAATTTACATCATATGCGGATTTTTCTAAGCTTGTAGTGTAGGTTTGGGATAAGTAAGATACATATTTAGGTAAATAGTGACTACTTCTTCCTTGGACACTATAATTTTGATATTTTCATCCCTTTTCACTTATCAACCTTTACTCCTCTTCTTTCTTTGTCCCATTATTTTCTAGTTTCATTCACTCTTGTTTTTTTTTTTCTTCATTACCCATAGAAAAGAGATATTAACATTTTCTTTTAGATTTCTTCTTTTTATATTCTTTTTCTCACGTAGTTAAGGTCTATATATAACTTTTTGTTCCACTCCCAACTAGGTTTGAAGCATCATTTCAGTTCTCTTTTTCACACTTCACCCCTAACTTAGGATTTTATATGCCACATGTTCACCTTTAGTGTCAAGAAGGGACAAGTTCTAAGAGAAGATTATTTAAAATAAGGGGTATGTATTTTCAAATACAGCTAACCAATAAAATGGTTCAATGGCTCAAAATTAAAGACTATGGATATCATGAACATAATTTGAAAGATTCATATAGGCTAACAATGAATTTTGTTACATAAATATGACCTACAGTTCATCTCCTAATTAAGTTATTATTGAACGTATGACATGACTAACCAGGTGAGTTCTAGATTGCATGTAAAACTACAAAAATAACAAATATAAATCACACAATGGCACTACACTACATTAAGCTATTTAGTTTAATTTCCAAACTTGTACTCTTAAACAATCAACTATGTTTCTAATTTCACAAAAAAGGATGAGCATGTCAATATATAAAATAGAAGTTTATGCAATTATATTTTTTTAAGGGGTTCAATTCTTAAATAAAATAAGTTTCATGCCATAAGCAGACAACTATCACAATGTAAGTCAAAACCTACTCTATCTTAATTAAAATTAAAATAAGAATTATTACCTTAAGAAAGGTACCTACCAATCTATCATACAAAAATTCTGACTCTAGACTCAAATACTCAAATAAAACAAAAGATTTTGACTAGGTTCAACATGAAAATAAACTCCCAAAAAAGAACAGTGTCTAAAAACTAAGAGGTTACTCAACTAGAAATAGTACCTAACTTTTATTACATATAGAAATAAAAACTTTATTTTTGGCCAAAAGGTTAATTATGAGTATCTCTTACTACTATCGCACTCTAGATAAAGAGATTGCATTATACCCAATGCAAGAAACTAAGTATTCATCAAGAAGGGAGATAAATACTCCATGTGGCACTATAAGCGCACAAGCTTTATTTCTCTTATGTGTTAGCCAGTAAACTAATAGATCACATTGGTATTTTGACTTCATTAGCTGTAATTACTCTCTAGGTTATTTTCACTGTTTTCGTGTGTTTTTAGCATTTTGAGTTTTCCCATAGATGGTACAAGTCATTATGACTAGCCGAGATAGTTGGTTCAGTTCTCGGGCAGTTCGTTTAAGTTTTAAGCTAATTTCCCTATTTTGGAGCTTTTGAAGTTGAAAATTTTGACTTTGGTCAAAATTTTTAGTAAATGGCCTTGGATAAGAATTTTGATAGTTATGTTAGCTCTAGAAAGTGTATTTTAGGCTAGGGGACCATTGATTTTGGTTTCAAGACTTGTAAACTCATTTTGGGCTATTGGTTAGTTTTAGTTAAAAATAAAAGATTGAGTATGGGGTCCACTTTTTGTCAAAATGACCTTTGTTAGGAATTTAATTGATTTGGTTGAGTTTGGAATGTCAATTTTGATAGGAGGACCTATTCGGAGTTATTTTTACTCTATTTTTTGCTGATGTTATAGTAGCTGGCGTGGGTAGGCCCTATGCGTGCACAACTTACCCTCTATGTGTACATAGAAGGCTAGCCTGATCGAGCCAAAAATACTTCTTCACGTGTGCAGTATGCACAAAGAGTTGAGCTGGTTGTTTTCTGCATGTACAGTAGGGGCATGCACATAGAAGGGACCCCTGGTAGTATATATACTCCCTCACTTATTTTTTCCTCCATTATTTCATGAGCTTTGCACCATTGTTGGACTAGGGAGCTTGGGAAATTATGGTATTTCATCTTACTGAGATGAGCTAGGTTAGTTCAGCTCCTCTTGATCATTTTACAATAACTTCTTATCAACTTTTGCCCTAATTTATTATAATTTCTTCGTCTTGGGTCTTAATTTCTCGAATCTTTTGGGACTGATTTTGTAACGACCCTCTAGGTCATTTTTCTTTTTTGTGTACGTTTTACATTTAGAGCTTTTCTTTAGCTTCCCCAAGTCATTTATTACTTGGTGGGACTGGTAGTCTAGTTCTCCAGCAATTTGTTTGGTTTTATTGTCAGATTTCCTATTTTTGAACTTTTTGATGTTGAGAAATTGATCTTTAGTCAAAACTTTAAGTAAATGGCCTCGGATAAGAAGTCTAATAACTCAGTTTGCTTTGGAATGTTTCTTTTAGGCTAGGGGGACCTTTGGTTTAGGTCTTGAGGCTTCCAGACTCATTTTGAGCTATCAATTGTTTTTTTTGTTAAAATAGAAGGTTGGGTACGGGACCCACTTTTTCTCAAAATGAACTCTGTTGGGAATTTGGTCAATTTCGTGGAGTCCAGAATATCATTTTTTGTAGGCTAGATTTTTCGTTTTCATGTACGGGATTATGAAGAAATCCTGAGCACTCGATCAGAGTCTTTTTTAGACTTAGCATAAATCTCTAGTGCAACCATTTTGAGGCCCTTTGGTTGCATAAGCAGATTTGTTTATGCGGCTAGAGTTGATGTCAGCTCCCACTACTTAAGAAGGCTCTCCTTTTCTTTTACTTGACCACTTCGACAGCTTGGGACTTAAGCGGAGGGGCGGGTAAAGTGACTACCGCTTAAGCGGTTAGTTAGTCTCTTATGTGACACTGCTTAAGATGAGGTAGTTGTATACATATCCTCCGCTTCGATCATTTATCTAGTTTTACCCAAAAATTCTCCATTTCTAGACCTTTGGATCTTGGAAAAATATTTGGAAACTTAATTTGGAGCTAAGGTTAGGTGATTTCTAGATCCTTGATCATTTTTAATCGATAATTCATATGTTCCGCCAAATTTCGATTTAATTCTCTAGTTAAATTCTTATTTTTCCTTTGATTTGTGAGGATCTTTTGGACTCTAAATTGGGGGTTGATCATGCTCAATTTTATGAGAACATGATCCTTGTCCCACAAGGGACACAATTGTAGGTTCAATTTATGGATTCTGTAAGCAGGCCGTACGATTTATTTTTAACCCAACTTTGACCCAGAGCATAAATTCACAATATGGGTATCATTATTCTCCTATTGACGTGTAAATTATTATTTTGGTAGTGTGACAGGAGTTGGAGGCTTCTAGGAAGGGAAAAGCTCTAGTTTAGTGGGTTGTGAGTAAACTCTTCAGCGTCCAGGTATGTTATGACTTACCTACTTTTAGTCTTGGCTCATTTAAGGTATTTGTATGATGACTTGCTCATTATTAGTGGGATATTATGGCTTAAATACAATCTATTTATGTATTTATGATCCTTATAGCTTGTTTGGAGGCCTTAGAGTTGAATTACGCCTTGAAATCCTTAACCTTGGTAGTCGCTTCGCCTTTAGGACTTGTCTTAGTGTACGTAGTGTCACGACCCAAACAGTCATGATTGGCACCCAGCCTAATACTATGGCGGGAGAACCATCTAACCCAACCTTTACCAACTAAATCCAAACCCTATATAAGTCTCATGCACAACTTTCTTATCTCTAAATTCGATCAACACAATACAAACAAATGACTTAAAATCTAAACCAAATAAAATATCATAACCAAAAAGAGAGTGCAGAATTTCTTTATTTACTACAATCCTGGGACCTAAAGTCACCATACAAGAACATCTAAGAGTGTCCAAAACTGTATCCAATAGACTATTCAAAATACGATAAATAAGATAACGTCTAGTCTGAAAACAAGGGACATGAACATAAATTAGAAGACTCAATGATTGTTTGGTCATGGTGCTCACCCTTGAGTCGAAGACTATAAATGCTAGCTAGAGTCAAGGCCTCATATAAAATGCTGGAACACACTCTGTAATAAATAAAAAGAAGAACACAGGTAGCATCAGTACATCAACTAAGTACTGGTAGGTATCGTAAACGGACTCAACTAAATACCATACAAATAGGCAAATCAAATATAGGTAACACTGATCAAGACAAAACTTATAATTAAAGACAATCAACCACGAATATGACACCACTTCAAAAGTAATACAAGCTCACAATTACACTTTTTACAATTAGTCAAATTCATCAAGAAGGTTCCCATAACATATAAGTATAAATGTACATTCAAATGTGTACGATGAATGTATGTATGCAAGATGTACGCATCATCTTTTTCTCATCTCAATATCATCATTATCTTCCATATCATCATCGTCATCATCAATATCATTCTCAGCATCATCATCATCACGATCTCAATATCATCATCAATATCATCAACTCATCTCCACAACATCATAATATTCACCATCAACATCAATGAAAAATGCAAATACGGTCAATTATCATAAGTAGTGCCTGAAGGCAATTACAAACACTTAATTTACATATAAACAAAGAGTCAAGCAAGTCTTTTTGCTACAAATAAACCATAACCTACCTTAATTTCCTGCTCAAATCACTTTATAGCCATAAGCTTGCCTTTCCTCTCTCTTTCAATCTGTTTTTGATCTATAAACAACAAGTTTACACACCCATTTCAATAATATCATATTTCCCAACCTTTAGAAACCGAAAATTATTGATATAAACTATAAACTTGCCCTGGTTCATCATCTTACGGTTTTCTACCTTTTAAACATCATGAATTCTACATACTTTAGTGTGAACAACAAGCATTCTACTCAATCATGTATTTTCTAAATTCCTATGATCATTACTTATTGATTTTAATCAAATTCCCATAATTTTCCTTTTAGTTCATAATTTAGGGCTAAACCCCAAATTCTACCATGGACAAGTTCCTAGTGATTTCTAAGAGTATAATGGAGTATTTCAAGTTTAGAATGTAAAGAAACCTTACCGCCAAAGATAAAAACTCTCAAAATTGGTAGCAAATTACCTCCCTTAAATCCTTGAATGTTTTTTTAGAGAAAAATAAGAAAGAAAATTCTTTTCTAGTTTATAAATCTGAAACTGCGCGTTTTAAAGTTGCACTGGCACCTTTACTGCTGCAGCTGTGAATCTGTCACTGCAGCGGCTCACATGCCAATTAGGTTAACCATTATGGTGGTACTTGTTACTGCTGCAGTTGTCTCAAGGCAGTAACTTAGTACCTCATCCTAGTTCAGGCTATTTTATAACACACCTCCTAAAATTGGATATTACGAACTAAAAATTTCATGGTAATCCCTACAACCAGAGTTTTATTAACCCATTTTATGTGCTAGTAGTTTCTATGACATCCTAAAATCATCCTTTACCACAAAACCAAATCAACCAAACCCACCAATGCTCCATTTACTATCAAAATTTCTTAGACAATCACATCCTCAAAATTAACTTGAGACTAGGCCAGCCTTAAATTTTTAAAAATTTATCTAAGGGAAAATTGAGCGAAGGTTATACTCTCTACTTCAGTGTAATGATGATTTGGGTTGTTACATTAGATACCAATCTACCCCCCATTCGGCCCCGAACGATATCTAGCCCAAAAAGATACAACAAAAGTAAAGTAACTAACTGCATCTATAAACAAATAATGATATCACTTATACATATCCGCCTCTCCCAAGTTGCTTCCTCAATCGGACGGTTCTTCCATAGAACTTTCATATATAGGATGCCTTATTCTCAGCTTTTCACATCCCTATCCAATATAGAAATTGGCTCCTCTTCATAAGAGAGCTCTTTGTCGAATAATTCGGAGTCCTAACAAATAATGTAATCACCATTACCACGGTACTTCTAAAGCATGGATACGTGAAACACTGAATGAACCATAGACAAGCTAGGAGGCAAGGTCAGCTTATGAGCCACTGACCCTACTCCATTAAAGATCTTAAAGGGTCCGATGTACCTTGAACTCAACTTGCCTACACTCTTCATGGGTGACACTTTCAATATCACTTTCTCACTTTTCTCAAACTTTACATCTATTGCCTTATTATCTGTATATTCTTTCTATCGTCTCTGAGCTGCTACCAACTTTTCCTGAATGAACCTTACTTTCTCCATCAAATCCTTGAGAATGTCAGTGCCCAAGGTCCTTACCTCAAATGCATCAAACCATTCGATCGGTGACCTATATTTTCTACCGTACAAGTCTTCAAGAGGAGCCATGTCAAAGGTGGAGTGGTAGCTATTGTTATATGAAAACTCACATAAGGGTACGTACTAGTACCGTTGACCTACAATGTCTATTACACAACCCTAAAGCATATCTTTAAGCACTTGGATTGTTTGCTCTGACTATCCATCAACTTATGGGTGGAAAATTGTACTTAGGTCCAATCTAGAACCCAACTCTGACTGAAACTTCTCCCAAGAGCTGGAGGTAAACTGAGTACCTCTATCTGACATAATAGTAATATGTATCCCATGGATCCTTTAAATCTCCTTCACATAAATCATGGCCCAACTTAGCTACATTATAATCCACTCTTACCAGAATAAAATAAGCCGACTTGGTCAATTGATCAATGATCACCCATATAGGGTCGCAATTCCTCAAAGTCTTAAGGAGAACCACAAAAAAATTCATGGTTATCCTTTCCCATTTATATTCCAAAATGGGCATTCTCTGAAAAGTGACACCAAGTTTTTGATGTTCATACTTGACCTATTGACAATTCTGTCACTTGGTCACAAAATCCATAATGTCATGCTTCATTCTTCTCTACCAATAATGTTTTCTCAAGTCTTTATACATCTTAGTTGCACCCGAATATGTAGAGTACTTGGATTTATAGGCCTCTTCAAGATAAGTAGGGATTAAGTTGTCCACGCTAGGCACATACACGTGACCCTAAACCCTCAAAACTCCTTTTTCATCAAGAATGGACTCCTTGGCCTCACCTTACAATAATTTTTCTCTAAGGTTGCTCAACTTCATGTACATATGGGCTAACACTCCTCCCTCACTAGTCACCTACAATCTCATGAAATCATTAGCAAAAGCCGGTAACTCTCTAGCCAATGGGAGTCTCGACACCTCCAACCTTTCCAAGCTTCCCATGATTATCAGCTTCCGGCTCAATGTGTCTGCCACCAGATTGGCCTTGCCCCGGATCATATAGGATTGAGATTGCATAGTCTTTGATTCATTCCATCTACTTTCTCTGTCTCAAATTTTGATCTCTTTGGGTAAACACATGTTGCAGACTACGGTGGTCTGTAAACACTTCACACTTCACCTGATAGAGGTAGTGTCTCCAAATCTTCAAAGTAAAGACCATAACCACAAACTCCAAAGCATGAGTGGGATAGTTCTTCTCATAAGGCTTCAACTGCCTCAAAGCATAAGAAATCACATTTTTACCCTGAATCAAAACAACACCTAAACCCAACCATGAAGCATCAAAAAATATAATGAAATCCTTACCTTCAACAAGCAAGGTGAAAATTGGGGCTAAAGTTAACAAAGTTTTGAGCATTTCGAAGCTCTCCTCACACTTGTCATCACACACAAATGGAACTTCCTTCTGAGTCAGGTGGGTCATGTGAAACAATAGTAGCAAACACCTTTCCAAACCGGTGAGAGTAACTGGCTAAACCCACAAAACTATGAATTTTCATGACATTTGTCAGCCTAGACCAATTATTAACAGCTTCAACTTTCTGTATGTCTACCATAACCTCTTCCTTAGACAATGTGTCCCAAGAAGGGCACTAAAGACAACAAGAATATACACTTTGAGTATTTAGATTATAGTTTCTTCTCTTTAAGAAACCCCAATATTGTACGCAAGTGAGTTACATGTTCCTCTTCACTCTTGGAGTAAACCAGCATATCATCAATGAAAATGGTGACAAAAGAATCCAGAAATGGTTTAAAAACACCAATCATCAGACTCATAAAAGCAACTGGGGCTTTAGTCAAACCAAAAGACATAACCAAAAACTCGTAATGCCCATAATGAGTTTGAAAAGTAGTTTTTGGGATGTCTTCCTCCCTAATCTTGATTTGATGGTAACCTGACCTCAAATGAATTTCGGAGAATACTGTCGCTCCTTACAATAGGTCAAATAGATCATCTATCCTAGGCAAAGGATACTTGTTGCAAATAGTCACCTTATTCAAATGACGGTAGTATAAGCATATTCGCATGCTACCATCCTTATTTTTTACAAATAAAATATGAGCACCCCAAGGAGAAATACTTAGAAATATAAAACCCTTTTCCAACAACTCTTACAACATGGATTTTAACTCCCTTAACTCTGTTGGTGTCATATGATAAGGAGGGAGAAAGATGGGGTGGGTTTCCAATAGACTTGATCAACACATATAGAAGCTCTAACTAGTGTGGACACATATATAGGAGTATCAATATACTCATAGTCTAAATCCCAGCCCAAAGCTAATTTCACAGATACATAAGAGAAATTAGAACCAAGATTAAATAATATAGAATCCATACGATCAGAAAGAAAAAGAATACCTATAATCATAGCATCAAAAGATTTCTCTTCGGTACTGGCTAGAATAGCATAAAGATAAGCCCTGTCACCTGTCACGCCTCAAATTCCAATGGGGCGGACTGGCACCCGAAGCCAATAAGGCCCGAGAGAACCAATCTTCATACATGTCCATTCATATGCATGTCAATCAAGAAACATCACCATCATGTATAGATACAAGATGCTAATAGCGGAAGTCATTGAAACATGTGATATATACATATATGAAACTTGGCCGTTAGGGCGGCCACCAAGTCAAAATGGACATACATTCTTTCATTCATCTCACCAAATATGTCTACAAAGCCTTTAACTGATGCATATACATAACCAACCTACAATCGGGATAATTCCCCGCTTTATACAACATTACAGTACCAAAAAAAATATACACATGATGCTCGAAAAGCCCCGAATCAACTAGAGCTCACCAAAGATTGGCAAATGATTCGCAACCTACTGTGGAGGTCTACTAGCACCTGTGCCTACAACAAGTAAGGTAAGTCCCCCAAGGGACGTCAGTACAAAAAATGTACTGAGTATGTAAGGCTTATATGAAACTGCATGATATATATGTACTTCCATGAAATCATATACAAGAGAATAGTCAGTACAGATAAACCACCGGTCTACATATGTGGAACCACGTACATTACATCCTTTACTTCTTTTGCCTTTACATTTATTCATCTTTAACGTTCTACCCATGCTAGGCTTTTCTGTAGCCCCTGGGATGAGATTAATCGTTCTACCCATGCTAGGCTTTTCTGTCGCCCCTGGGATGAGATTAAACCATGCTAGGTATTCTAACCCCTGGGATGTGATAAACCCATGCTAGGCTTTTATGTCGCCCCTGGGATGTGTTGTGATAACCCATGCTAGGTATTTTAACCCCTGGGATGTGATTAACCCATGCTAGGCTTTTATGTCTCCCCTGGGATGTGATTAACCCATGTTAGGCTTTTATGTCGCCCCTGGGATATGATTCCAGAATATACAGACAATTATACATTACTTCATTCTTTCATTATAAGAGTGATACATTACTTCATTTCTTTACTTCTATGAGATTGATACGTTGGTAGTCATAGCATTATTGGAACTTTAGAACATAACATTATTGGAACTTTAGAGCCATGTCCACGGTTATGTGACACATGAATAACAATTGATAAATGAATAAAGAACATGTGAGTAACAATAATTAATATTCAAAAATGGGATACCTTAGAACATTTTGGAATGGAACAAGTACAATGACAATGTGAACACTATGTGCTGCAGAAGGATACGGAAAGAGTAACCTTACATACCTTATCTTCCCAATATGAATACACAATCCTATATGTGAATACAATATTCCAGCTCCTTCCTTACATTTCACGCTACAACACAAGTACATAACGGAGCTCACGTTAACAACTAACTACTACAAACGCATAATGACAATGAGTTACATGATTGCCCTATAACGTCATTTCACCCCTTTACAATACCATTCACGGAATTGTCATACCAACAATACCACAACATTCTATACATTGACCAAGGCATCATAAACCAATAGCATTTTACACCAAGTTTATACTTTACACTTACCCTTCAACACAACATCACAATTACTCCATCAAGTCACCTCAATACGTTTCATAACAACAATTCCACAACAATCCCACAAGTTATACATAGAGAAAAAAAAACAATTTAAGAACATAACCACACCATACATGTTGATATTTCATCCACACCATTCACTTCCATCAAAACCTCAAGTCTCCTTTCAAGTTCAAATACCATAGATGACACATCTTTTAGCAACAAGCAAAAGTGCACTACTCACACTTTTAGACATAACCATCATGATCTAAACCATCTCTCATGCACATAATATATTAAAGCACAAGAATATACACTTACCCAATCTTGAAAAATGATGATTTTGTTCAAAGAGATGACTTAGGGTTTTGAGAGCTTAAAGAAATATCTTGTGGAAATGTCTAGATTGGCATGTGTGTTTATGTGAATAAAAATCTGATTTTTCCACTTTATATAGGCCCTCAAGTCATCCTTATCCAAGTCTTGGCATTAAATGCCATGTTAACTTGGTCAACATGGAAAAATGGGTCATTTGCCCTTTTGGGCCATGTCTTTTAATCCATTTTGGGCCTTAAATTGAGCCCATTAACACATGTTAACTTAGCCCAACAAATTCGATGTGTAATACACCAACAATCTCATGTTTAAATAATTCCATAAATGTTACGACAATATTCAACCCACGAGATTCATGTTCGTAGCCTCAATCCCAAGAATAAGCAATTTGAGCCACTCATGGCTTAAGTTAACATAATTTTATAAAATAATTATGATGACGAATTAAACCCAACTGGGATGCCAAACTCGCTCAAGAGTAGTCCTACTACGATGGAATAATGATACCATAACCCAAGAGTCCTCTTAATAGACTAATAATCGGAGAAACAATTTGGCAAAAAGCACCTGGCACGCCCCTGGGCGCCCCTGAGACTTACATGAATTTCATCTCTGGAAAAGGGGAGTCTGAGAGTCCTGGCACACCCCTGGATGCGCCCCTTTGCTTCCTGTGCCATAAAAATTTTGGCAGAAAGCGGCCTGGCATGCCCTAGGCGCGCCTGACCTTAAAATTTTGATTTTTTTCCTTTCTTCGACTTTTCTTTACGGACGTTAGTACAATATCAATAGTCCATCAAAACCAATACAAAATATGCACTAATACGACATATAAATGCATCCTAGATCACCAAACAAGTAGGGTCAAAAAGGTACGGGGTGTTACATACTTCCCCCCTTAGAAACATTCATCCTCGGATGTTAATAACATATTCTCAAGTACAACAAATGCATCTTTGTGTTAGCATATATACATATACACAAAATGCTTATAGATACTTACTTGTTATTGATCTTCTTCCGCACTTTGAACTTTTTCTTCTGTGTGAAACAAATACGGGTACTTTGACTTCATTATTTCTTCCGCTTCCTATGTAATCTCTTCTACTTGTTGATTTCTCCAAAGTACCTTTACGAAAGCCACTTCTTTATTCCTTAACCTCTTTACTTGTCTATCTAGAATAACAATCGGTATCTCTTCATAGGTGAGATCCTCCGTAACTTGTACATCTTCAATGGGAGCAATACGAGATGGATCTCCTACGCACTTTCGAAGCATCGAAACATGAAATACTGGATGAACTGTGGAGAGTTCCTGGGGTAGTGTCAAATCATACGCAACTTGACCAAATCTTTAGACAATTTCATATGGCCCTATATATCGGGGACTCAACTTCCCTTTCTTCCCAAATCGCATTACCCCTTTCATCGGTGATACCTTCAAGAATACCCAATCACCTATGGCGAATTCGAGCCCTCTTCTTCTAACATCAACATAGGACTTGTGTCAACTTTGATCCGTTTGTAGCCGCTATTGGATCACTTTAACTTTCTCCATAGCTTGATGAACAAGATCTGGCCCAAGTAAAGCAGTTTCACCCGCTTCAAACCATCCGATTGGTGATCTACACTTCCTTCCGTATAAAGCTTCATAACGTGTCATTTTAATACTTGAATGATAGTTATTGTTGTAAGCAAATTCAATAATAGGCAAATGGTCATCCCAACTACCTTGAAAATCTAACATGCAAGCTCGTAGCATATCTTCAAGTGTTTGGATAGTACGTTCTGTTTGTCCATCTGTCTGAGGATGAAAAGCCGTACTCAAATTCACTTGTGTACCCAAGCTCTTCTGAAAAGATCTCCAAAAATTCACGGTAAATTGTGCTCCTCTATCTGATATAATGAAAATTGGAATCCCATGCAATGGCACTACCTCTTTAATATACAATCTTGCATAATCTTCAGCTGTATAGGTGGTCTTGACTGGTAGGAAATGCGCTGACTTGGAAAGCCTGTCAACTATGACCCATATGGAGTCAAATTTCCATAGTGTACGAGGCAAACCTGTGATGAAATCCATGTTAAGCATATCCCATTTCCTGATTGGAAGATTGATACATTGCATGTAACCTCCTGGTTTCTGATGCTCTACCTTTACTTGTTGACAATTCGGGCATTAAGCTATAAATTGTGCAATGTTCTTCTTCATGTTTCCCCACTAATACATTTCCTTTAAATCATGGTACATTTTGGTATCTCCCGGATGAATAGAATATCATGAATGATGCGCCTCTGTCATAATTCGTCTTCTCAGCTCATCTACACCCGGTACACATAATCTACCTTGGCATTGAATTACTCCTTCTTGCGTAAGATCAAATACCTTTGTCAGACCCTGTTTTACATTTTCTTTTAGCTACAGTAAAATAGGATCCGCATCCTGTTTCTCTTTCACCTCAGCTACTAAGTAATATTCTGCTGCATTTTGCACAATGACCCCTTCATCTGGAGATTCAAGAAGACGAACTCCCAAGCTGGCTAGTTGATGTAAATCTTTTACTAGGTCTTGCTTTTTCGTCAGCTAGCCACTAGTGTTTCCTACTGCTTTGCGGCTTAATGCATCGGCCACCACATTCGCTTTTCCAGGATGATATAGGATATCAATATCATAATCTTTCAATAGTTCAAACCACCTCCGCTGCGTTATATTTAAATCCTTCTGCTTAAAGATATATTGTAAACTTTTGTGATCAGTGTAGATGTCAACATGAACTCCATACAAATAATGACGCCATATCTTTAAAGCAAATACCACCGCTGCTAACTCAAGATCATGTGTGGGATAGTTTCTCTCGTGTGACCGCAACTGTCGTGAGGCATATGCTATTACATTACCGTGCTGCATCAATACACATCCTAGGACCACTCCGGACACATCACAATAGACTGCATACCCTTTGGTGCCTTCCGAAAGTACTAATACGGGTGTGGAAGTTAATTTATCTTTCAGCTCTTAGAAACTTTTCTCACATGCAACATTCCACTGAAACTTGATTGCCTTGTGTGTGAGCTTCGTTAAAGGTGCAGCAATGGAAGAAAACCCTTCAACAAACCTTCGATAATAACCTGCCAACCCAAGGAAGCTACGAATTTTTGTAGGCGTCGTAGGCCTTGGCCAATTTTTCACCGCTTCAATCTTTTGTGTATCAACCTGAATTCCTTCATCTGACACAATGTGACCCAAGAATGCTACGGATTTCAACCAAAATTCACATTTAGAGAACTTTCGCATACAACTTATGCTCACGAAGAATCTATAACACCTGTCATAAGTCATTAGCATGGTCCTCTTGTGATCTTGAATAAACCAGGATGTTATCTATAAACACCGTCACGAACACGTCTAAAAATGGCTTAAACACACTATTCATCAAATCCATGAAAACAGTTGGTTCATTTGTTAGTCCAAACGACATAACTAAAAATTCATAGTGGTCATACCGTGTTCGGAAAGCTGTCTTAGGTATATCCTTTTCTCTAACTCTGACTTGATGGTAACCCGGTCTCAAGTCAATTTTTGAAAAACATTTGGCACCCTGTAACTGATCAAACAAATCGTCAATTCTTGGAAGGGTATATTTGTTTTTGATCATTACCTTATTCAATTGCCGATAGTCAATGCACATTCTCAATGTGCCATCTTTCTTTCGTACAAATAATACTGGTGCACCCCACGGGGACATACTTGGCCTGATGAAGCCCTTTTCCAGCAAGTCTTTCAATTGCTCCTTCAATGCACGCAATTCTGCTAGAGCCATTCTATACGGAGGAATAGAGATAGGCTGGGTTCCTGGCATCACATCAATACCAAACTCTACTTCCCGTTCTGGAGGTAAACCGGGAAGATCCTTAGGAAATACATCAAGGAATTCATTGACCACTAGAACCGACTGAGGAGTTAGGGGCTCCACATCAGTATCTATCACTCTTACTAAGTGACATAGGTACCCCTTGGCTATCATTTTCCTTGCCTTAAGGTAGGAAATAAATTTACCTCTCGGTGCCCCTACATTACCCGTCCATTCAAGAACATTCGTTTGTAGAAAATGAAAATGTACTTTTTAAGCTCGGCAATCTATCGTGGCATAACAAGAAGCCAACCAATCCATACCCATTATGAAATCAAAATCCACCATGTACAGTTCAATAAGATCAGCCAGTGTATCATGACCACACACAGTTACCACACAATTTTGATATACTCTTTTTGCAACAATATATTCACCAACGGGCTAGATACTTTAATTGACTTAATTAATAATTCCGGTGTACTTTCAAATTTCACAGCAATCAATAGAGTAACATATGACAATGTAGAACCGGGGTCAATTAATGCATATACACTATACAAAAATATGGATAATGTACCTGTGACGACATCAAGAGAAGCCTCCAAATTCTGCCGGTCCACTAGAGCATAGGTACTATTCTGGGTTCCACTGGAACTGGCTGCTCCTCTGGCAGCTCTACCACGACCAGTAGGTTGTACACCTCTACCTAGGGAAGGAACCGATGATGATGATGCAACGGTTTATCCCGTAGGTCGTGCTATACCACCCATGCCCCTTTGTGGTCACTCTCTCACCATGTGCCCCGGCACGCCGCAAAAATATTAAACATTCATTCCAACCCGGCATTCACCTAAATGAGAGTTCCCACAGTGCTGACACAGTTGGTGAGAAAATCCTGCCATTTGTGAACCTCGAACCACACTGCTCTACCCAAAATGGTTGCCTCTAAACCCTTGGAACTTGGATGAAGTACCTTCTGTAGGGGAAGAAAATGATGGTCTAGGCAGTCTAGGAAAAATTCGAGGCCTAGATTCTCCTTGGGACACCATAGACCATCCCATAGGTCTAGCCCTCTTTGACGGCCCTCGTTCAAATTCGTGTACCCTTCTTCTTTGCCTTTGGTCCTCCATCTTCTGTGCTAAAGCCTGAATTCTCACTATATCCATATCTCTGATCAAAGCAGCAATAGTGCAGTCCCTTACCAAATATGGCTCCAATCTGTCCACATATTGATGGACCCTGTCTGTCATTGTGGCTACTACATTCGGAGCGTATCGAGCCAAAGAGTTAAACTGCAAACTGTATTCTCTAACATTCAGATTCCCTTGACGGAGATTTAAGAACTAATTCGTACGAGCCTCTCGGATCTCATAGGGAAGATAGTGATCAAGGAATGCCACTTTAAATTCTTCCAAATTAGGTGGATTTGCACCGATACCACGAGATTTCTTCCAATCTTCATACCACAATATAGCTTCTCCTTTCAATCTATAGGCCGCAAGTTCAACTGTTTCTACAACAGTCACGTGCATAACATCTAGAGCCCTTTGAATTTGGTCCACAAAATCCTATGGATCTGCTTTCAAATCTGACCCAGTGCAGTCCGCCGACTAGCTACTCTAGCCGCGTCATCCTCACTTGTTATTGGACAAGCTCGACCCTGAGTTTGTGCCGCAACTAGCTGAGTCAACATATGCACTGCATTTCTTAAATCCTGGTCAGTGTCATTCATAGGCAGTTCTGCAGGTACTTCTCTACCTCTTGGCTCCATCGGAAATAGAAGGGTAGAAGGAGCCCGTGATGCAAACCCCTGTTCAGCGCCACCTTGACTAGCTTGGTCAGGTGGTTATTTACTCGTTCCTTCTTCGGCAAGCATATCTACCTGCTTACCTTTACCCCTACCTCGTCTTGTAATCGGCATTGTACTATAACAAAGAAAACCAAGTACATTGGTCAGATATAATTCTCTACCTACAACTTGGCTCTATTGCACGATCTAGAAATGAAGAAAAGAAACAACTCCTAAATGTCCCATAGCCTCCTACTTATAAATGTGGTGCACAACACATCCATAAGCAAGACTCTACTCAGACACGCCTTTGTAGACACCCTCAAGACGACCTTCTCTGATACCACTTTTATCACGCCTCGATTTCTAACTGGGCGGACTGGCACCCAAAGCCGATAAGTCCCGAGAGAACCAATCTTCATCCATGTCCATTCATATGCATGTCATTCAAGAAACATAACCATAACGTATAGATACAAGATGCTAATAGCGGAAGTCATTGAAACATGTGATACATACATATATGAAACTTGGCCGTTAGGGTCACCAAGTCAAAATGGACATACATTCTTTCATTCATCTCACCACATACGTCTACAAAGCCTCTAACCGATGCATATACATAACCAACCTACAGTTGGGATAAGTCCCCGCTTTATACAATATTATAGTACCAAAACAAATATACACATGAGACTTGGAAAGTCCCGAACCAACAGGAGCTCACCAAAGATCGGCAAATGATCCGCAACCTACTGTGGAGGTCTACTAGCACTTGTGCCTGCAGCAAGTAACGTAAGTCCCCCAAGGGACGTTAGTACGAAAAATGTACTGAGTATGTAAGGCTTAAATGAAACTACATGATATATATGTATTTCCATGAAATCATATACAAGAGAATAGTCAGTATAGATAAACCACCGGTCTGCATATGTGGAACCATGTACATTACATAATTTACTTCTTTTGCCTTTACATTTATTCATCATTATCGTTCTATCCATGCTAGGATTTTCTGTATCCCCTGGGATGAGATTAAACCATGCTAGGTATTCTTACCCCTGGGATGTGATTAACCCATGCTAGGCTTATATGTCTCCCCTGGGATGTGACTGTGATAATCCATGCTAGGTATTTTAACCCCTGGGATGTGATTAACCCATGCTAGGCTTTTATGTCACCCCTGGGATGTGATTAACCCATGTTAGGCTTTTATGTCGCCCCTGGGATGTGATTCAAGAATATACAGACAATAATACATTACTTCATTCTTTCATTATAAGAGTGATACATTACTTCATTTCTTTACTTCTATGAGATTGATACGTTGGTAGTCATAGAATTATTGGAACTTTAGAACATAACATTATTGGAACTTTAGAGCCATGTCCATAGTTATGTGACACATGAATAACAATTGATCAATGAATAAGGAACATGTGAGTAACAATAATTAATAACCGGAAATGGGATACCTTAGAACATTTCGGAATGGAACAAGTACAATGACAATGTGAACACTATGTACTGCAGAAGGATACGGAAAGAGTAACCTTACATACCTTATCTTCCCAATATGAATGCACAATCCTATATGTGAATACAATAGTCCAGCTCATTCCTTACGTTTCACGCTACAACACAAGCACATAGCGAAGCTCACCTTAACAACTAAATACTACAAACGCATAATGACAATGAGTTACATGATTTCCCTATAACGTCATTTCACCCCTTTACAATACCATTCACGGCATTGTCACACCAACAATACCACAACATCACAATTACTCCATCGAGTCACCTCAATACGTTTCATAACATCAATTCCACAACAATCTCACAAGTTATACATAGAGAAAAAAAAACAATTTAAGAACATAACCACACCATACATGTTGATATTTCATCCACACCATTCACTTCCATCAAAACCTTAAGTCTCCTTTTAAGTTCAAATCCCATAGATGACACATCTTTTAGCAACAAGCAAAAGTTCACTACTCACACTTTTATACATAACCATCATGATCTACACCATCTCTCATGCACATAATATATTAAAGCACAAGAATAAACACTTACCCAAGCTTGAAAAATGATGATCTTGTTCAAAGAGATGACTTAGGGTTTTGAGAGCTTAAAGAAACATCTTGTGGAAATGTCTAGATTGGCATGTGTGTTTATGTGAATAAAAATCTGATTTTTCCACTTTATATAGGCCCTCAAGTCATCCTTAGCCATGTTTTGGCATTAAATGCCATGTTTACTTGGTCAACATGGAAGAATGGGTCATTTGCCCTTTTGGGCCATGTCTTTTAATCCATTTTGGGCCTTAAATTGAGCCCATTAACACATGTTAACTTAGCCCAACAAATTTGATGTGTAATACCCCAACAATCTCATGTTTACATAATTCCATAAATGTTACGACAATATTCAACTCACGAGATTCATGTTCGTACCTCAATCCCAAGAATAAGCAATTTGAGCCACTCATGGCTTAAGTTAACATAATTTGATAAAACAATTATGACGACGAATTAACCCCAACTGGGGTGCCAAACTCGCTCAAGATTAGTCCTACTACGATGGAATAATGATACCATAAACCAAGATTCCTCTTAATAGACTAATAATCGGATAAGAAATTTGGTAAAAAGCACCCCGGCATGCCCCTGGGCGCCCCTGAGACTTACTGAATTTCAGCTATGGAAAAAGGGAGCCTGAGCGGCCTAGCACGCCCCTGAGCGAGCCCCTTTGCTGCCCGTGCCATAAAAATTTTGGCCGAAAGCAGACTGGCATGTCCCTGGGTGCGCCTGACCTTAAAAATTTGATTTTTTTCCTTTCTTTGACTTTTCTTTGCAAACGTTAGTACAATATCAATAGTCCATCAAAACCAATACAAAATATTCACTTATTTCTCTCAAAACTAAGGTAAACATGGTTCAAATACGACCTATAAATGCGCCCTAGATCACCAAGATAGTAGGTTCAAAAAGGTATGGGGTGTTATATCACCACCCCTACCACCACCTTTACTAGTTAGACCACCACCTCTACCAACTTGTCCTCCACCTCAATTGGCTTGGTAACCACTCCTCCATGTATCCTATCCTCCAACCCCTACTTGTGGATGACCTCTACTATTTGCTCCACCACCACGACCTGCTAGAACTAGCACACTAGAAGCTGGTTGCTGAGTCACTTAACCGACAGACAAGATATTAGGACAAAACCTCTTAATATGGCCCAAACTCCCATACTTATGGCATTTGATGCCTAAATAAGGTATCTAAACTGAAGATAACGAAGGTGTATAGCTTCCTATCTAGAAAGGCTAATAACTGACCCCAGACGGGCCCCCAACAGACACGGGCATGGCCAAATAGTAAGGCTGGGAAGAATGACCCTACAAACCATGACCTCTCGAATATGTACCACTGAACTATCAAGATGTACAGTTATTTCCCTCTGCCTTCAACTCCACTTGCTTCCCAATCGCTTCAGCCTTCTTAGCAAACTCAACTACATCCTGGAAGGACTTGCCCAAAGTCGTCAATGACAAGGTAACCATGTGGATCACTAAATTACAACATTTCACAAAGTACCTGATCCGCTCCTCCTCTAAAGCAATCAACTGCAGTGCATAACAGGACAAGGAATGAAACTTGGCCTATAAGCTACCACACACATATTGCCCTGCTCTAACTTTAGAAACTCATCATTTTTCCAATCACGATAAGTGTAAGGAACATACTTTTCAAGAAATATATTCTGGAGTTGAGTCCAAGTAAATGGAGGTAAGGCAACCCTGCACTCAAAAATATACCTCCACCATAGCTTGGCCTCAGTTTGCAACTGAATAGACATAAATTCCATACCATACCTCTCAACCATACCCATCATATGCAGACACTCAAGACAATTAATCAAAAATTCAAAAGCATCCTCAGACTCAATACCTTAAAAGACTAGAGGATATATTTTCATGAACTTACAAAATAGTCCATGCTCATTATTTGTCATCATAGATTCCAATACCTACGGGGGAAACACTCCAGTCTCTGAGCCCTCATCCATCCTAGGTGCCACAATAAACTGTAAGGCAATGATGGAACTGTTGGAGTAGCATCGATTCCACCTAAAATGCCTAGAAATCCTAACACCTATTGAATCAGCTCTACATTTATAGGCACTTGGGCAGCATGATTCTTTACAGGCACTAAATTTTTAGGGACCACCACTTCTTCTTCCTCAACTACCACATCTTCATTAAGGGATAACTCTAGACCATCCTACTAATAGGGATGGGATGGTGTTCTATGTCTAGATGGTCCTCTGACTGCCTGAGCTCCACCCCTAATAAGTGTTGCACCTCTTCTTCATTTCCATGCCTGCCCCAAACTGCAGCCTCAACGACCAGTACCGGTGTTGTTATTGATATAATAGAATGATTATTCACCATCTATGAAATAAGAGTGAATGAGTTAGATACCAATTTGGATTACTAGATACCAAATAGTATCAAGTAATAGAGCGAAAGGAAGAAAGAAATGAATTTCATTTCCTAAAGCCATGTAGCCTCTTAAAGAAAAGTATAGATGTCTCCATACCATTCTGCAAAACTCTATAAGCCTTATTCTTGTGCGATGAGATCTACAAACTAAGTGCTCTAAAACCATCTTTGTCATGACCTAAAGAATTATGATTGGCACCCACCCTAACACTATGGTGGGAGGACCATCTAACCCAACCCTTACCAACCAAATCCAAACCTTATACAAGTCTCATGCTCAACTTCCTTATCTCTAACTTCAAAAAACTTAATATGAACAACTGAATTATAATCTAAACCAAATCAAATATCATAACCAAAAATAGAGTGAAGAATTTCTCTATTTATTAAAACCCCAAAACTTGAAGTCACTGTACAAGAACATCTAAGAATGTCCAAAACTATAACCAATAAACTATCCAAAATACAAAAAATAAGAGAATGTCTAAGTCCCAAAACAAGAGACATGAATATAATCAGAAGACTCAATGGATGTCGTTCATGATACTCACACTTGAATCAAAGTCTGCAAATGCTAGCTAGATTCAAGGTGTTATGTTAAATGCTAGAAACACTCAATAAAAAGAAGACTGTTGGGTTCCAGCCTTAGTCTCATTATGCCTATTATTTTCATGTTTTGATAATTGACAAACTTTATCACTGGAACCTGGTCCATGCATGTCTAATAATTACTCATGTTCAGCTTTTTCCCTAACCAAGTGGAAGGACCAGTTACATGAACTGGTGTCCCAATGTGCAATTTTGTAGTTGCACATATTTGTATTATGTGTCAACTATCTAGTACTTTTCTAGACAATGTTTGCACGTTAATGGGATGAATTTTCAGTGGTCTTTTCAATCATCCACCAATGAGGAAGATTATCTCCTAATGTTCATCATATAGATACATCATCATTAAGGAAAGAAGCTCAAGCTTTTTTCCAAAAAAATTAAAAATAAAATCTTCTCAAGAAAAAGCCTTATTTGATACTACAGAGATTCAACAACTTAGAAACCTTTTGCTCATAAGTGAAAATATGTTATTATTTCTAGGTAGATTGAGTCTTTGTATTAATCTTACAATTGTAAACTCATGTCTAATCTTAGAGATCCTTGTGAGTAATTTAGTGTTTGATTTCGTGTTGAGTGGTGTTTCTATCTAGAGTTAGCTAGTGGAGTTCTCACAGTAGAGTTATTGTCAGTGTGTGTAGCAATAGAGCTTTTTCTAGTGAGTAGGAATTAGAAGTTTAATTCCTAGATTACATAAGGGTTGTAAGGTGATTAGTGGAGATATTGGTGAAATTCTACTGGAGTAGGTCATGGTTTTACTTCCTTGAACAAGGAGATTTCCATGTAAGAATCTCTTGTCATTTACCTTCTTGTGCTTTCTCTTTGTGTTTTTACTATTCTTTAGTATTATTATAAAGGGACCTGGTACCTAATTAGGTCTTAACTATAGTAGTGGACTCTCATAAACCCTCAGTTGGTATCCAAACAGTTCTTCTCATAAGGTTAATACCTAGTAAAGATCCTATTGAAATATGGAATCTCCACCTAGTTTAGAGGAATGATGGTCAACTACACAACTCTAAGGTTCAATTGGTAGTTCTACGGTTGGTGGAAGACTAGAATTCATGAGTTCATTATGGCGGAGGATAGTGAGTTATAGGACATGATCTGTGGTGGTCCTCATATGCCCATGGGAGTTGTTAAAGAGGGGGAAATCTCTCTATCTACTTCCAAAGCTAGGAAAGACTATAATGAAGGTGACAGGAAGAAGATCGAGAAGAATTACAAGGTGAAGAAGATCCTTATATGTGGGATAGGACTTGATGAGTACAAGTCAAATATAGAAATCAAAGATTGATATTCTTACTACTCAATACGAGCTGCTTAAGATATGCGAAGGAGAATTCATTCAAGACATGCATACTCGATTCACATATATTATGAATGAATTCAAGTGTCTTGGAGAAGAAATCAAGATATATAATCTGGTCAGAAAGATCTTAAGTATCTTGCCTCTCTCATGGGAAAGAAAAGTGAATGCCATCTCAAAGGCAAATGATCTACAAACTATAACAATGGATGAGCTTATTAAAAATTTGAAGACATATGAGATTAAATGTCAATAGTATTCTGAAAGAAATGAACCTAAGAAATAAAGGAGTACAGTTCTGAAGGCAAGCAAGAATGACTCAAGTGAAGAGGAACATGGCATTACCTATATCACTCGAAGGTTTCAAAAAAAGGTAAGAAGTGAAGGTTTTTAAAATAGAGAAAACTTAAGTAAGGGATGCAGTGGGAGTGATATATCCAAAAAATATGGAAAACCTAGCCATTATATTAAAGATTGTCCTCTTCATAAGCTGGACTACAAGTATTTCACCAATTAGAACTCAAAAAGGACCCCAAAAAGACACCAGGTCTTTGATAGAGTTAGAAGAATAGAAGCAACTGAAAGCATAAATATGCAAGATCTAGCCACTTGGGGAGACTCCTCAAGTGACTCAGATGAAAAAGTGGATAGTGATAACACATCTATGTTCGTTATTGAAGATGATTCGACAAAATATGAATCCTTGTTAGCCTTCATGGCCAAGTTTGAAGATGAAGCTGAAGATGAGGTTGAAGTGAGAGAAGGTAGTCAACAAAATTAAAAATTATTTATGGATAATGGTAGATCTAGACATATGACTGGTAAAACTGAGGATTTTCTTTCACTTAAAGCATTTTAAGGAGGTAGTGTATCATTTGGGAATGGAAAGAAAGGGCATACTCTTAGAGTTGGTCAGATTGGTAAGTCATTTGCTTATGATATTGAAGATGTTATTATTTGAATGGTTTGAAGTATAATGAGGTGAAGTTTCTATCTGACTCATGTACTGTCACAAATGCTAAAACTGGTGAAGTGATTTTAGTTGCCAAAAGATGCAAAAATATGTATGTGGCAGATCTTGATTCTATATATGGTAAGGATTTAAAATGTTAATTTTTATTCAAAATGATGATGAGCTATGGCATAAAAGGTTGGGGCATGTGATCTATTCATTGATCAATAAGCTAATGTCAAAGGAACTGGTGCGCGGACTGCCCAATAGAAAATTCATAGATTGTAAGGTGTGTGATGTGTGTGTTAAAGGAAAGAAGGTTTGTTACTCATTCAAACCAAACAAAATGGTTAGTTCTTCTAGGCCACTTGATCTCTTTCACATGGATCTTTGTGGACCTATGAGGAATCCAAGTTAAGGAGGAAAAAAGTACATGTTTGTGATTGTGGACGACTATTTAAGGCACACTTGGACCCTGGTCTTAAGAAATAAGGATGAAACACTTCAGGTGTTCATTGTGTTTGCCAAACAAGTTCAAGTCCTGATGGATAATAAGATAGTAAGCACCCAATCAGATCATGGAACTGAATTTAAAAATGCCAACTTTGATGAGTTCTATGCTGAAAATGGTATTTGTCTTAATTTCTCAGCTCCTCAAACTCCTCAGCAAAATAGAGTTATGGAAAGGAAAAATAGGATTCTTAAAGATATTGCAAGGACAATACTGATTTCTAGTGGATTATGCAAAAGTTTTTGGGCTGAAGAAGTAAACACTACATGTTATGTGATGAACAGGTGCTTGATCAGGTCCCTACTAAATAAAACCCTCTATGAATTAATGTTTGGATGAAAACCTAAGGTATCTCATCTTAGGTTGTTTGGATGCAAGTGTTTTATTCTGAATAATGGTAAGGAAAACCTAGGAAAGTTTGATCCTAGAAGAGGTAAGGGAGTATTTCTTAGTTACTCATCTCAAAGCAAAGCTTACAGAGTCTTTAATAAATGGACTCAATGTGTTGAAGAAAGCATTCATGTGATCTTTGATGAGATGAATGAGTTAGGTGAAAAGGGAAGCCAAATAAATAAGATATAAAAGAACTCCTACAAAGTCTCAGAGAATATGTTGATTTTTCAAATTCAAAAAAAAGGAAATTCATCCATAAGTGAACAAGATTAAATTGAATCGGGTGAGGAAATCTTTTCATCTGCTCAGGTTCCAGATGCTCCAGAACTTGATACCTTTAAAAAGGATATCAATGATCTTCCACCTACTGTTAAAAGAAGTGAAGAAGAACCAAGTACCACGTAGCAACAAGCTGAATAGTAGTTACCAAACTGGAAGCATTTGAAATCTCATTCTTTGGACAATCTAGTCTCCTTAGTTTAGGAATGCTCAATCAATCTTAGATAAGTAACATGGTTGCTTTCTTAGCTTTCTTGTCTCAAATTAAGACTAAAAATATCAAGAAAGCCTTACAACATAAAGATTGGATAATTTCTATGTAGGAGGAGCTTCATTAATTTGAAAGAAATAATGTATGACATCTGGTTTCTAAACCCTCTGATAGAACCGTTATAAGGACCAGGTGAGTTTACAGAAACAAACTGCATAAGTTTTGAACCACAGTAAGGGACAAGGCTAGGCTGGTGGTGCCAAGATACAATCAAGAAGAAGGTATAGATTATGATGAAATATTTTCTCCAGTTGCTAGGATGGAAGCTATTTGGATTCTTATTTCTTTTGTATCCTACATGGAGTTTAAATTATTTCAAATGGATGTAAAAAGTGCATACTTGAATGGATACCTAAAGGAAGAAGTATATGTGAAACATCCTCTAGGCTTCCAAAGTCATGAGTTTCCAGATTATATGTTTAAGATTAACAAAGTTGTCTATGGTTTGAACCAGGCACCAAGAGCATGTTATGAAAATTTATCCAAATTCTTACTAGAGAATGGTTTTAAGAGAGGGAAGATTGAAATACTCTCTTCTTGAGATCCAAAGAAAGGAATCTACTCATTTAGCAAGTATATATGGATGATATTATTTTTCGATCAAAGCTAAATTCTATGTATGAAGACTTTGCCAAACTCATGGGAAGTGAGTTTGAAATGAGCATGATGGGTGAGCTTAAGTTATTTCTAGGGTTGTAAGTGAATCAAACATCTGATGGATTTCTAATCAGTCAACAAAAGTACATCCTTGAGTTGCTGAAAAATGCAATATGGAGGATGCTAAGCCAATAAACACTCCAATTAGCACTTCCACCAAATCGGAAATGGATGAACCTGTTTCCTCTGTGAATAAGACCATGTATAGAGGTATTATAGGTTCTCTATTATATCTAATTGCCAGTAGAACAGGCATTGTATTCAGTATTGGAATGTGTGTAAGATTCCAAGAATTTCCCAAGGTGTCTCACTTAAAGGTATCCAAATAAATTTTGAGATACTTAAAAGGGAACATTTGATCTTGCCTTTTTCTATTCAAATGGAGATACCTTTTATTTTATTGGGTATATTGATGTTGATTATGTTGGATTTCTTATTAATCCAAAAAACACATTTGAAATGGCTCACTTTATTGGGTCCTCACTAATTTCATGGGGGACTAGGAAACGAAACTCGGTTGCCCTTTCTAAAGTTGAAGTTGAATATGTAGCTGTTGCTTCATGTTTTGCTCAACTTCAATGGATCAAGCAACAACTTCAGGACTTTGGAGTTATTACTGAGAATGTACTATTGTTTTGTGACAACACCAGTGCTCTCAATATAGCCAAGAATCATGTTCAACACAAGAGGACAAATCATATTGATATTTGACATCACTTTATAACAGACAATGTTGAGAAGGGGTTTATCAGCATGCAGTTTTCTAGAACTGAGGATGAGGTTGCTGATATTTTTACTAAAGCTCTTGGAAGGGAAAACTTTAAAAGGATTCGAGCTAGAGTCGGTATGATCATATTCCACTAATTCATCTCCAATATCATGGCTATGAAAAATGGGCATCTATATGAAGCAAGGATTCTTGCTTTGTTATTATTCTTTAACTTTTTAATGATGCCAAAAAGGGGAAGATTTGGTGTAGTTTAAGGGGGAACTCATTGTTGGCTTGATTAGATTGTGTAGTTTAAGAGAGAACTGATATTAATTATTGGCATGATTAAATGATACTAGTTTCAAGGGGAACAAATGCGGTGACCAGTATGGATTGTGTAGATGATTTAAGTGAAAAAGGGAACTGATGTGTGATGAATCAAAGTATGGATTACTAATCTGAGAGTCTGGGTTTTTCATTATTAAAAAGGGGGAAAATGTTGTGTTCCAGCCTTGTTCTTATTATTCCTATTATGCTTATGTTTTGATGATTGACAAACTTCATCACTGGAACTTGGTCCATGCATGTCTGATTATTCCTAATGTTCAACTGTTTGCCTAACCTAGTAGAAGGACTAGTTATGTGAACAGGTGCCCCAGTGTGCAGTTTTGCAGTTGCACATATTTTTCTTATATGCCAGTTGTCTAGTACTTTTCTGGACAATGTCAGCACGTTAGTGCGACAAATATTCAGTAGTCCTTTCATCATCCATCAATAATGAATCTTATCTCCCAATGATCACCTTATATATACATCATCCATAAGGAGAGAAGCTCAAGCTTTTTGCAAAAAAATCAAAAAAAAAATCTTCTCAAGCAAAAGCCTCATCTGATACTGCAATAATTCAGCAACTTAGAAACCTTTTGCTAACAAATGAAAATATGTTATTGCTTATAGGTTGATTGAGTCCTTATATTAATCTTACAACTGTAAACTCACATCTCATCTTAGAGATTCTTGTGAGTAGTTTAGTGTTTGAGTTTGTGTTGAGTAGTATTTCTAGCTAGAGTTAGCTAGTGGATTTCTCACAGCAGAATTATTGTAAGTGTGTGTAGCAATAGAGCAATTGCCAGTGAGTAGGAATTAAGAATTTAAATCCTAGATTACATAAGGGTTGTAATCAGTTTGTTACCTTTGTGATTAGTGGAGAGATTGGTGAAATCCTACTCGAGTAGGTCATGGTTTTACTCCATTGAGCAAGGAGGTCTCCACATAAACATCTCGTCATTTATCTTCCTAAATTTCTCTTTGTGTTCTTACTATTCTTCAGTATTATTATAAAGGGACCTGGTATCGAATCAGGTCTTTGCTATTGGACTCTTATAAACCCTCAAAGAGCACAGGTAGCATAAGTGTATCAAATAAGTATTGGTAGGTATCATAGGCCGACTCAACTCAACACTATACAAATAGACAAATCAAATATAGGTAAAAACGAATAAGACAGAACTTATAATTAAGGACAACCAACTACAGATATGACATTTCACTTCAAAAGGAATACAAGCTCACAGTTACACTTTTTACCCATAGTCAAATTCATTAAGAAGGTTCCCATAACATAGAAGTATTAATGTACATTCAAATGCATAAGATGAATGTATGTATGCAAGATGTACGTATCATCTCTTCCTCATCTCAATATCACCATCATCTATCATCTTATCATTATCAATATCATTCTCAACATCATCATCATTATGATCTCAATATTATCATCAACTCATCTCCACAACATCATAATATTCACCATCAACATCAATGAAAA
Source organism: Capsicum rhomboideum (assembly GCA_031232105.1). Taxonomy (NCBI): domain Eukaryota; kingdom Viridiplantae; phylum Streptophyta; class Magnoliopsida; order Solanales; family Solanaceae; genus Capsicum; species Capsicum rhomboideum. The sequence continues at coordinate 50,228,830 of CP124714.1, forward strand.
ATACAGATGCGGTTAATAATCATAAGTAGTGCCTGAAGGCAATTACAAACACTTAATTTAAATATAAACAAAAAGTCAAGCAAGTCTTTTTGCTATAAATAAACCATAACTTAACACAATTTCCTGCTCAAATAACTTTAATGCCATAAGCTTGACTTTCCTCTCTCTTTTGATCTATTTTTGATATATAAACAAGAAGTTTACACACCCATTTCAATAATCTCATCTTTCCCAACCATTAGAAACCTACAATTATTGATTTAAACTATAAATTTTCCCTAGATCATCATCTTAGGGTTTTCTACCTTTTAAGCATCATGAATTCCACTTATTTTAGCATGAACAACAATTTTTCTACTCAATCAAGTGTTTTCTAACACCCTAGGATCATTACCAACTGATTCTAATAAAATTCCCATAATTTTCCTTTTAGCTAATAACTTGGGGGTAAACCCCAAATTCTACCATGGATAAGTTCCTAGCAATTTTGAAGAATTTAATGGAATATTTCATGTTTAGAATGTAAATAAACCATATCGCCAAAGCTGAAAACTCCCAAAATAGGTAGAAAATTTCCTCCCTCAAAGCCTTGAAATTTTTTAAAGAAAAATAAGAAAGAAAATGTTTTTCTGGTTTTTAAAACTAAAACTGCCCATTTTACTGCTGCAGCGACATCTTTACCATTTCAGCGGTATGGCTGCAACAGTGAATCTATCGCTGCAGCGACTCACAGGCAAATTAGAGTCACCGTTGTTGTGGTACTTTTATTGTTGCAACAATATCACTGCAATAGTACTTGTTACCGCTGCAGCAGTCTCTCGGGACCTCATCCTAGTTCAGGAAATTTTACAACACACCTCCCTAAATTCGACATCACGAACTCATCCTTTCATGGTAATCCCTACAATCAGAGTTCTATTTACCCATTTTACATGCTGGAAGTTGCTACGGCTTTCTAAACTCATCCTCTACCAAAAAATCAAATCCAAAAAACCCACCAATGCTCCATCTACTACCATATTTCCTTAGAAAATCATATCCTCAAAAATTACCTAAGACTAGGCCAGCCTTGCATTTTCAAAAATTTGTCTAATGGAAAATTGAGTGAAGGTTATATTCTTTACTTTAGTGTTACGATGATTTGGATCATTACACGTAGTATCCTAGGGATTATTGTCAGATTTCTTAGCTTAGTTTTTAGTAGTTGCTTAAGTGGGATTTCCTCGGGGATATATAGTTAGTGCAATATTTTCCAAAGAATAACTACCCTATGATACTATCCTTTCTCTGGTGCGGGGCCTCAGACTCCTTTGCTATTGTGTGGTTGAATTGAAATTAATCTTTGGCTTATTTATTCACCTTATTTCATGTGTCGTTGTTGTATTTCCATGGCATACTGACAACTTGGTATAAAACACTATTTTTTGGCTTAAAATGAGATTTTTGAACACTTTAAATGGATTTGGCTTTCTTAAAGTAAATTGGACTATTTTAGCCTCAATTTGATTATGGGCACTTAATACTATTAATTCTTACCTATTTTAGCCTCAATTTGGTTTTGGGCACTTGATACTACTATTTTTTTAAAATCTATTTTAGCCTCTGTTTGATTTCGAGCATTTGATATTACTTGTTCTTATTGTGGAAATCCGATTCATGTCTAGGTAAGGTATACAGAGGAGGATTATACGATATAATTATACATGTCTCTGATTTCATATTCCATTTCGTGTAATTCTTCGGAACTTATTTATTTTCATGCTTGACTTGTACTTAGTGTTACTTATTGTTTGCATCCACTATGCTTATGGGGGTTGGTTAGGTTTTATTGATTGTTGTTTGTACCTTCCAGGCTTATAGGAGACCGGTCAGGTTATAGTTAGAGTATTATTCTTATGTTTTCTGAGCCATTTACTTATATCTCTATTTATTGCCAAGCTTTGACCTATTAATCTCTTTCTTACCCTTCCTTTACTGTATTGTACTTATATATGAGCACTTTATTGTACTTTTATCTTATTTGAGCTCACTCGACCAATGATTCCTACTGAGTACCACATGTTTTGGTACTCATACTACACTTCAACATCTTTTTTCCTGATGCAGATCCTAGTACAAGTTATCACCTTTGATGCCATCCTCATGTGGTACTATTGAATAGAGATATAGGGTGAGTTTTTGGCAACCAAAGCTGACCCATCTCCTACTATTTTGGACTAGTCTTAATTTTATACTTTCAAAGACTGTTATGTATATATTTTACCTAACTAGTACTTTTTATGTTGTTGTGGCTTTTGTACTTACTGATGCCAGGTCTTGGGAGATATTTTTGTATATTTTGTTCTTTTCCCTCCCTATTTGTATGCTTTTTTAGCCTATTATCTTTATTAGTCACTTATTTAGTGTTGATATTATATTTTCTCTCTTCCACTCATTAGCTCATTACTTATCATTTTGGTCTATTGGTTTGACTTACCCATTGGTGGGGTATAGTAGGTGCCATCATGAACTGAGTTTTTGAGTTGTGACAGATTTGAACCTAGATTTGAGCTCCATTCATGACCAATTTTCAGCATAGGTTCCTTGTCCTACGAGGAAGACAATGACGAGTTCAATTTTCAGATTTCGTTAGCAGGCCCAATAGGTTAAATTTGACCCAATTTTCAGCTTGAAATTTAAGTTGTAATATAGGTCTTGCTTTACTCTTATTGGCATGTAGATTATAATTGTGATAGTGCAACAGATTTTGAAGGTAGAGTAGTGGGGATGTGTAGCTCATGGATGTTGCAAGGCTGCTATTTGGCATTGAGGTAGGCTACGGTCTACTCCTTTATAGACTTTGCTCTCCAAGATTATGTATGGTATAAATTTCATGTGGGGTAGGGGTTCATAGGTTAGGCTAAAGATTTATGTTAGCTTTCCTCCATTTTTGACCTTCTTTAAGGATATTAGAATAGAATATTAGCCTGTACCTTAGTTTAGAGTGCTTTCTATAGTGTTATGTTTAGGTTAGGAGTGCTAGATGTTTTCTATGGTATTGGGATTAGGTTGGTGGTCCTTAGTGTAGGTTTGGACAATAGTTTGCAATAAGACTGGTATTTCCTTGATTGGTTCCTAGTTATTATTTTATTACTCTCGTTTACTCTCATTTCCCACATTGCTATATACTGTACTGTACATTGGTGGGCTCGAGGTCGTGGATATGACTCAGTTGGATTCCAGATTAGTGTTCCTTGCACTAGGAAGAACAATCATGCATGTTTATGTATACTTGCATGATTATGCCCTTATTGTTTGTATACTAGTGATGGCATGCATACATTCACACCTTCACACATATGAATTGTGGTACGATTCTAGGAAGAAAATACTAACTTTGGGGTTTTGAAAGAAAAGATAAATCATATCATCTTTACTACAAATTTTTGAGGACTTAAAAAGACTTGCAACACTTTTAACATTGATTTTCCTTACTATTTTCCTAACTTTTAACACTAATTTTTACTATTACTTTCTACACGTTAAAATTGGTTTCCTCTACAATTTTCTTAAAATGGTTTGGCCTAATTTACACTCATTAGTTTTGACTCTAAAAGGAACCTGGAGTGAATTTATCTATACATTAGTTTTCGAAGGAAAAAATGGCTAATTTTAGTCCCGATTTGAGTTCGGGCACCTGTCATATTCATGCTTATCACTATTATTACTTGGAAGTCCCGATTTGGGACTGAGCAGTGTATACGAATATCTCGAGTCCCATATGGGTCCTTTCTCTTTGAGCCATACTGCCAGGGGAGAGGTGTTCCCCATGGGTCCTGCCAAGGGTGGCAAATGGGCGGGTTGGGCTGAATTTTGGCGGGTCATAATGGGCTGAAGTAATAAATGGGTCATTGCCCAACCCGCCAAAAATATAGATGGTCTAAGATGGATTGGGTCAAGATGGGCTAAATAGTGGGCTATGGCCCAACACGCTTAACTTAACCCATTATTGAACAAAATTGTATAGTTTCTAGATAAATATTATGAAATCAATTTACTACTAAAAAAGTTAAGTAATCTATAGCATGATAAAATAATGACTAACCTATTATTATAAATCAAATTATATTGATGGTGTGTGTAAACTGTAAACAATCGTTGCGCTATCACTGTGTCTGTGCACAACTTTAGATAAATATGTTTATGCAAGATAAAATGTTTTGTTCATTTTAATCTTTGAGTAGCAAAAACAACATTAATGTGTTCATTTAGCCAAAAATATGATATAATTTTAGTTTAAATACTTTTAAAATGTATGCCCATAATAATACGAAACTTTCCTCGGTTCGAAATTTTACTCCAATAACCGTCAATCATTTAGCATTTTATTCTCTTTTATTCTTTCTATACCCATCAAATTTCTAAAGGTCAATGACGCACATACATGTGAATCTCAACACGTAATACATCCTCTCTTTACCCCTCTTCATTATTTAAAAAAAAAATGGAGTTATGAATTTATTTATTTTTATAATTTTTTGATAAAGAAAAATAATATAGTTGAAGCAACTAAATAAGAATTAAAAAAATACTAAGGGTGGAATTATAAGAGTTAGGATTGAGTATCTTTATGCATCAAAGTTGGGAATCATCATGAGTACATTTGGGTTGATGATTTGTGATGGGTTCACTTGGGCTAGCCCAAATCAGCCCATCTTCAAAACCACTCTAGCCTAAACCCATCAAACCTTGGGCAGGCTAAATGGGTTTGGGTTAATTTTGCCACCCCTAGGTCCTGCTGTTATGATCCATAAGGCTAGAGGAGGTGTATACACCATTGTTGAATGTGACGTTCATATTATATCTCATTACTTGATTTCTATTACACTTATCTATTCATATGCACTGTCATAGCCAGTATGTTTGTTGTTTGTACCTACCGTGCTTATGGGGGGCGGTTGGGGTATTATTTGTTGTTTGTACTTATCATGCTTATGGGGGCCAGTTGGGTTATTATTTTCTATGTGTAGTTATGTCTCTTGTTTGTACCTTTTGGGCTTATGAGGGCCTGGTTAGGTTATTGTTGATCATTACTACATAGCTTATGATGCGATAATTGTGGACGTTTTACTCGCGGCTTAGATATGCTTTGTCGACTCTCATCCGAACTTTTCTATATCTAGTGTTATGTTATGCTGATTTTCTTCCAAACTAGTTAGGTACCTTGTTGTCACAACCCAAAACCTTCGCGAACGGTACCCATACTAACCCTCCGGTGAGAACCATCTAACCCGAACTACTCAAGCCCACCACTTAGCCAAATTTAAGATAAACTAATTACTTTATTAAATAATCCAATAACTCAAAATATTCTAACAATAATACCAAATACGGAAACATACGAATGTCTAAAACAATCCCAAGAATCTTAAAGTCATTGTACCAAAACACTACAAATATCAACAAACGGTTTCAACCCAAAAACAATGAAAAATTCCATGTCCGAAACAAATGGACAAGAACTAAATGGAGGACTCATGGCTGCCAGGAAAACGTAGCTCACCCTTGAGTCAGAATTCATCCTTCTCTAAAGCAGAGGTCTCGATGAAGTCACTGGAAAATGCTCTGTACGCAACAAAAAGAAGAGCACGATTAGTATCAATACAAAGCCACTATGTACTGGTAGGGACATCGACCAACCCAAAATAACAAATGTGAACACATAACCATGAACACCTAACAATTACATTTACCTCAATTATAAACCATTTAGCCTCCTTTAACCAACACCAAAAAATTCAGTCACGTGTAAATCAATATAGAAAATAAACCAAGTCAAGACTATGACTACCAATCATTATCCAAGTCAACAACCATGACTTAACAACAATAACATATACCTTGTCTCAAATACACAAGTATGTAGACAATAACAAAATATATGTCATTTCTTTATATCCTTAGCCTGAACCACTCAAGTATCTAGTATAATCAACAACAACAACAATAGAATAACAATATTCACAAAGCTTGGTCCACCAAGGAACCGTCACACTCACCGATACCTTGTACACACATGCTAAGGGTCTTACAGTCGCCCACTAGCCATGACCTACAGAAGATTTAACTCTTGTCTATGTACCAATCATCCCAGACTTCTAGTATCTGCCAACCTTATACCAACAAAACCCTATGAAGATGTCCATTACTGGGTCAACCCACAATAATAGAAAATCCCCTGAAGATGTACATTACCGGCTCATCGCACAATAATAGCACATAGCACAAAAATCACAATATATGATAATAAACAACCATATTTGTATAATCAACAAGCCCTTATTATAACCTCATCACATGTGATTAACACTTAAAATATATTTCAGCAACTTTACATTTCCTTAAACATGCATTGAAGAAGTATACAAATAAATAGTTAATATGCAAACATAAATAAAGTTGGGTTTCAACTACATTATCCATCACCTACCTCAATCCAAGCTTGCACCACTCTAATGAGCCTGAGCTGTAACACCCTGTACCTTCCCAACCTTACTTGACGACATTTAATAAGGGTTATGTAGGTGTCGAGACCTATAAATATGTATTTGGTAACGTTAATGATGAGAAAATTGAAATTTGGCCTCGTACATGTGCTTAGCCTTTCATAGGAGGTGTTTTGCAATTTTCGTGGAGCATTTGTGGGGTTCAAAAAGAGGATAATAGGACCTCTAAACAAAGTATATTAAGGTGAATAAGTAAGTTAAAGAATGGGACTTGAAGTATCTAACCAAACCCGCGAGGAAGAGTCGAAAAACAAAATTTTTGAAAAATTTAAGTGAGGGGCGCATTGGGGAGCATGCCACATCGTTTTGGGCCAAATTTTTGTGCCCATAGGCATCAAGGTGGCTCTCCCAAGGGCGTTCCACGCTGGTTTTTCCACTTTTTCGAAAGTTGGAAATTTCTAAGTCCCAAAGGTATTCGGGGTCGTACCGAGCCGATTTTTGCCCCGTTTATTCTACAACCATGAGCATATACATGAAATGAGTAAATTATTATATTGGTGTGATAAAATTACTCGAGAACGAATTTGGCAGCAAAATGACGATTTTACCCTTTTGGTCAAAATAGGTCATACGTGGCTAGAATCGCTTGTTTTTGGAAGTGAGGCTACGAGTATGAATGGCATGAGTGGTAATATTGTCATAACGTGTATGGAATGAATTAAACATGAGAAATTATTGATTTTATTGGGTTAAGAGAATTGGGCCCAAAAAGGACCCAAAAATGAAAAGAAGACATGGCCCAAAAGTGGGTCAAAAGACCCATTCATGCATTGACATTCTAGAACACCACATTAAATGCCAAGAGTGGCTAAGGATGAAAATTAAGGGCCTATATAAAGGGTAAAAGGTCTGATTTTTATTCATTTGAAAGTCTCATGCATTTTTAGATATTTCTCCAAACATTTTTCTAGTTCCAAACCCTAAAAGCTCAAAGACAACTTTTGGAGCAAGAGCATCCTATTCCAAGCCTTGGTAAGTATTTATTCTCATGTATTATCATATTATATGCATGGAAGAGTATATAAATCATGTTTTTTGTTCTTGGAAATGTTGGACATGGTACTTTGGGTTTTTGTATAAGATTTGTGATCCATGAGATTCAAGCTTGAATTAGGACTTGTGCCTTTGATGAAAGAGCATGGTATGGATAAAATATGAACATGTACGGTGTTATTTTGGTATTAAACTTGTTATTTTTCTATAAGTGTAAATTGTGGGATTTTGGCCGATATGTGTTATGAAGTGTATTAAGGTGAATTGATGGACTATTTGTTATGTGGTGTGTATAAGAAAGTGTAAAGGAGAAGTGTTGTGGTGAAATGTATTAATTGTCATGTATTGGTCAATGTTGGGAATATTGGGGGATTTTTGGAATAATAATTTCATCAATGGTTTTGTCAAGGGGAAATGACATGTTTAAAGGCAAACATGTAACTCATTGACATTGTATGCATTTGTAAAGTAGTTGATGGTTAATGTTGGTTCTGTTATGCATTTGTGTTGTAGAGTGACACGTAAAGAAGAAACGGGACTATTATATATGCACATTTAAGATTGTATAATCATATTGAGAATGCAAGGTATGTAAGGTTACTTTTTCCGTATTCTTCTACACCATATTATTCGTATTGATTTTAGGCTTGTCCTATTTCGAGAGGCTTGAAGTATATCAATTCAGGTTGACATATGTTGTCATTCATATGTGTCCTATTCTTAGATGACTTATGATTTGCGTATCTCTTATTCCTTGATTGGAGTTCCAAAGTGGTTATAATGTTGTCGATTCTAAAAGAACTATCTCAAAGAGAGTTGGATGTAAGAAAAATCTATTTATTCTTGAGAAGTATTTTCCCAATCATGTCAGATTCCAAGGTCTCATGTTATTGTGATTATCTTTGTACCAATCTCTCACAAGTCAAAAGTTCCAATAATGTTGTGGCTATGTATATATACGATAATCCCTCATAACTGATTATATCAATCTCTCAAAAGATGATGAATCAATCTCTTGCAAGTACATCTCTCAAAAGTAAGAAATAAAGTAATTCATATCTGTTGGTGGTCAATGATCAAGTATGGGTGGTAGCTTTGGGGGCAAGAAGCCTAGCTCAAGCCGATCCCGAGATTGTTGGATCAGGGGGTAGTCCTAGAGGCATAAGCCTAGCTCGGACCGATCCTGACAGGGGCAGCTCTAGGGGTAATAACCTAGCTCGAGCCGAACCTGATATGTTGGTATGGGTGGCAGCTCTAGAGGCATAAGCCTAGCTCGAGCCGATCCCAATGTATGTTGATTTATGGGTGGCAGCTCTAGAGGAAAAGTCCTAGCTCGAGCCGATCCCAACATAACATTATGTTATGTTAAGACCCACTGATCAGTTGGGGCCCGGGTACGTTATGATATGAGAGATGAGGAATAAACCATAAAGATAAGAACTTAATTTATGTAAGCTACATGGTTCCACATATGCCAATCGATGGGTTATTCGTATTGATTATCCTCTTACATTTTGATTCTATTGATGTATTCATGACAGTTTCATATGGCCTTACATACTCAGTACATTATTCGTACTGACCCCTCCTGGGGGCTTACCTTACTTACTGCAGATGCAGGTACTAGTAGACCTCCTCTGTAGGTTGCAGATCTTTTGCAGACTTTTGGTGATCTCCAGTTGGTTCGGGGCTTTCTGAGTTGCTATGTACATATAGTTTGGTATTGTATATGAGTATAGAGCGGGGTGTTGTCCCGACTCTAGTTTTTTCATAGCTATGTATCTGTAGAGGCTTTTGTAGACTTATGTGGGAACAGAATGTAAGATATGTATACTCATTTTGGTTTGATGGCCCTAACGGCCAAGTCTCTTATATACATAATGTTCCATGATTTCCGCACTTCGCATCTTATGTATTTGCGAGTTGGTGATGATTCTTACGGTATGCATACGAGTGGGCATAAGCAAAGATTGGTTCTCTCGGGCCATATCGGCTTCGGGTGCCAATCACGCCTCAATGGGATTTGGGGTGTGACATGAGCCTAGCCTTTTCATGTAATCTCAGTTTGGTTGTGGTCTAAAAATAGTAAGGTAATCATAATTCAGATAATAACCTAACACATTCCAATATTAAAACCTAATCCCATAAACCTAAGGTCACATTCACGATCATTCCTTCCAGTCTAGGGTTTTTGACCATCATTCCACTTTAACTCTACCAATTTCATGAATATAACGGTGAATTCTAAACAAAAAATTATAAACTAACAACCTTTAATCAAAACCCAAAGGTTTTCCACCCATTTCACCTAATTGCACCAAACAAATCACCTAGGTCAAGTCAAACCCTTCCCAAAACTAGTAATTTTATGGATTAATTATCAAAAACCTATTTAGTGGGATTGATTAACATACTTCAACAAAGGAATTTAATAGAAAATAGGTTGGAATTGCCTAAAATTTCCTCTGCCAATCCTTGGTCGAATGTGGAATGAAAAATAACATTTTTGGGAAGTTTCTGCATTGGACAATGCTTGTCCCTCTATAGCAGCCCTATCCCGCTATAGCGGCTTCATTATAGGTGGATTGAAACTCTATGGTGGGATTATCCAAGGTTGACTCTAGCTATAGAAGGAATATTCCCGCTATCCCGCTTTCGGTAGGCGAGGCAAAAACTCAGGATTTTTCCCAGGTTTACCTTTTTCACAACACATGCTCAGATTTAAACATCCTAAACTAACTATTCACGTCAAATCTAATATCAAGAGTTCTAAAAACCCTAATTCACTTTCAAAAGATTCTATGAATTCCTTATCATCGTAGATATTATAAAAGCACCCCAAATCACTTAACCTGTAACTAATCAATTTTGGGATTGCCCTAGACCATACCATGCTTGGATTTCAACCAAGACTAGCCTAGACGAAATTTCTAACTCTTAATTTAGGGAAAACATTAACCCAAATGTCGGCATGCTAGACTTACCCATAAAAATCGAAAGGATCGCTACAATATATACCAATTTACCTATTGTTTGTCCCTGAACGATCAAATAAGAAAAATATGGTAAGTATGAAGTAAGAAAGTACCTATATCCTCAAACAAGTGAGGGTACTTGTCGCGCATGTCCCTCTCAGTTTTCCTAGTATCCTCTTCAACCGAATAATGCTCCCACTGAACCATCCTAAATCGAATCTCCTTGGTTCTTAATTTCCAAACATCCTGGTTAAGATTGTAACTGGATCCTCTTTATATGAAAGGTTTTTATCAAGAAATAGACTGAGTTCCATTTGAGATATAAGGTATTTCTTGAACATTGACATATGTAATACCAGATAGACCCCTGATAGGCTTGGTGGCAAAGCCAACCTATAAGCTATCGAGCCCACATCATCAAGGACCTTAAATAGACCAATATACCAAGGGCTAAGCTTACCCTTCTTTCCAAACTACATAACACCCTTCATAGGAGATACCTTTAATAATACCTGCTCACCAGGTTTTAATGACATGTCCCTTACCTTGCGATCTGCATACTCTTTTTTCCTACTTTGGGCTACCAACAACTTGTCTTGAATGAACCTTGCCTTCTCCTGAGCTTCCATTACCAAATGTGTGCCCAAAGACTTTACCTCACGAACTTTGAACCATCACATATGTTATCTACACCTTTTCCCATAGAGTGCTTCAAATGGAGCAATGTCGATGCTTGAATGGTAACTATTGTTGTATAATAACTCATAAAAAGGAGGAAGTAGGAAGAAGATAAAGGTGGTGGAATAAAGGGAGAGTAGTCGGGCCGATGGGGTTGGAGAGTCGGGTACCCCTTCTACTTAGGCTCCCGCATCTCTCGGCAATTGGGAGTCCGACCTTGCTGTTGTTCGGGGCTACCTAGAGAGGACTCAACTTCCCCCTCCTGGGTTGATTCCTTCGAGCTTGACTACAACCGTGGATCTGACTCGTGCCTATACTAAACTCCGAAGGGAGATAGATGAGGAGAAGAAGAAGCGCCGCTCTTGGGACAGTATGCTTGGGAGGATGTGGAAGCCAGTCCAGATGATGTTTAAATATACCTTCCCTACCAAAAAGCTTCTGACGCTAACCAGGATGAATGCCGAGGAGTTTTCCTTCCTTAGAGAAATGGAGGAGGAGGGGGCTCGAATGCCTCGAGCCTTAAAGATGACACCACTAGCTAGATGCCCCCCCCCCTCTTTTGTAATGCTATTGATGAGATAATTGAATTTGGCCCGTGTATATGTGATTAAACCTTCATAGGAGGTGTTTTATGATTTTTGTGGAACATTTGTGGGGCTCAAAACGAGTCTAAGAGGACACCTAAACAAAGTATATTAAGGTTAAGAAGTAAGTTAAAGAATAGGACTTGAAGTATCTAACCAAACCCGCGAAGAGAAGTCAAAAAATGGAATTTTTGAAAAACCTAAGTATGGGGCGCATTTGGGACCGTACCAAGCCGCTATGGGCTAAAATTTTTAGCCCAGAGGCAGCAAGTTGGTGCGCCCAGGGGCGTTCCACACTAGTTTTTCCACTTTTTTGAAAGTTGGAAATTTCTAAGTCCCAAGGGTATCCGGGGTCGTACCGAGCCAATTTTTGCCCCATTTCTTCTAAAACCATGATAATATACATGAAATGAGTGAAATATTATATCGGTATGATAAAATTACTCGAGAACGAATTTGGAGCCAAAATGACGATTTTACCCTTGTAGCCAAAATAAGCCATACGTGGCTAGAATTGCTTGTTTTCGAAATCGAGGCTACGAGTATGAATTTCATGCGTGGGAATATTGTTTTAATGCATATGGAATGAATTAAACATGAAAAATTATTGATTTTATTGGATTAAGTGAATTGGGCCAAAAAAGGCCCAAAATGAGAAAGAAAACATGGGCCAAGAATGGGTCAAATGACCCATTCTTCCATTGACTAATGCAACACATTGCATTAAATGCCAAGAGTGGCTAAGGATGAAAAGTAAGAACACTTCTTTGACTCCCAAAACCCTAAGGCATTTTTGGACAAGATCACCATCTTTCAAGCTTGGGTAAGTGATTATTCTTATACTTTAACATCTTATATGCATGGGAGATTATGTATATCAAGTTGGTCATGCTTGGAAATGATGGATATGGTATTTGGTGTTTTTGTATAATATTTGTGATCCATGAGATTCAAGCTTGAATTAGGACTTGTGCCTTTGATGAAAAAGCATGGTATGGATAAACTATGAACATGTATGGTGTTATTTTGTTATTAAACTTGTTATTTTCCTATAAGTGTATATTGTGGGATTTTGGCCGATATGTGCTATGAGGTGTATTATGGTAAGTTAATGGATTATTTGTGATGTGGTGTGGCCAAGAAAGGGTAAAGGAGAAGTGTTGTGGTGAAATGTATTGATTATCATGTATTGGTCAATGTTGTGAATATTGTGGGATTTTGGTAAGATAAGTTCATAAATGGTATTGTCAAGGGGAAATGGTATGTTTAAAGGCAAACATGTAACCCATTGATATTATATGCATTTGTAAAGTAATTGATGGTATAATTATGATGTGGTGATGATGAAGAGTGGAAAGTATGAACTTGGTGTGACATACTAGTGGTTTATGATACTTTGGTAAATGTTGGGCATGTTGTGGTATTATTGATATGACCATGCCGTAAATGGTATCGTAGAGAAAGAAATAACATGTTAAAGTCAAACGTGTGACTTATTGTTATTGTATGCATTTGTAGGTAGTTGGTGGTTAATGTTGGTTCCATTATGTACTTGTGATATAGAGTGAAACGTAAAGAAGGAGCGGAATTGTTGCACTCACATATTTGATTGTGTACTTACATTGAGAAGATAAGGTATGTAAGGTTACTCTTTCCGTATCCTTCTACAAGATATTGTTCTTATTGACATTGGACTTGTTTCAATTCCAAGGGGCTTGAAGTATATCAATTCAGGGTGACGTATATTGTTATTCATATGTGCCCTATTCTTAGATGAATTATGATTCACTCATCTCTTATTCCTTGATTGAAGTTCCAAAGATTCCAAAGATGTCATGAAGGTGTAATTCTTAAACGAACTATCCCAACGAGAGTAATGAGGTAAAGAGAGCTTGTTTAGTTTGAATAGCATTATTCCGATCATGTCTTGTTCCAAAGTCCTATAGTATGATGATTATCCTTGTGCCAATTGTTCATAAGTAAGAGGACCAATCTCATACGAGTACTAAGAGAGGTGATGTGCAAATTAGTATAATAGTCCTCATAAGTGAAATTGTAAATCTCATAAGGTAAAGGAGTAAAGTGAGATGTGCATATAAGTGCGTGCTTGGTTAAGGTGTTAATCTCATGAAGTATAAGAGGAAGGTAAAGCATATTGGTGTGTTTCAATTAGTGTCATGATCCAAAGTTCCAATAGAAGTTATACATATGTCTCTTGTTCATTGATTATTGTCCAAATGGTTCCACTAGTGTTATGTTTCCATGAAGGTTATGTTTCCAAGAATTTCATATTGCCAAGTTATTCATATGTCTCTCACTCATTGATTATTAATCCAAAGCTTCAAGTAAAGTTATGACTATCAAAAGTATCAATCTCTCACAAGTAAGGCACCAATCTCAAATGTAATGAAATGAAGTAAGAATAAAGTAATGTATGTTGATTGTGTTCATGGGTGTTATCCATGGGGTACAAATACCCGCATGATGATGATAGTTTATCCATGGGGTACAAACGCCCGCGTGATGATAGCCATATATCCATGGGGTGCAAGAACACCCGCATGATGATATGATTTTATCCATGGGGTGAAAGAATACCTGCATGACGATGATATGTTATCCATGGGGTGAAAAGAACACCTGCATGATGTGGGCCCAGAAAGTGTATAAGTGATGTAAAAGTAAAGTAAGTAAAGGCAAGAGAAAGAAAGAACGTAATGTACATGAATTCCAAAAGTACTAAATAGTGACTCATCTACATTGTGACTTATCTATATTGGTTATGCATTTGAACTTGAGTTCTTGACATATTTTCATATCTTACAGTTTCATTTGAGCCTTACATACTCAGTGCATTCTTCGTATTGAACCCCTCGGGGGATTTACCTTACTTGCTGCAGGCGCAGGTCCTAGTAGGCCTTCACAGTAGATTGTCAGTGTTGCAGATCTTTGGTGAGCTCCAGTTAGTTCGGGGCTTCTCCGAGTCACTGTTGTACATGTGTTTTGATTTTGTAAATGTTGTATAAAGCGGGGACTTGTCCCGACTTTTAGTTCATTTGGTCAATGCATTTTGTTAGAGGCTTTTGTAGACGGATGTGGGTGTATAAATGAGAAGGTACATGTCGTTTTGACTTGATGGCTCAAACGGCCAAATTTTACATATATAGCTATGACATATGTTTCTATGTCTATGACTTCCGCATAGTTGCATAAGGTGTAATAAGATTCATATGAGGTTATGCATGCGAATGTTCATGAGCAAGGATTGGTTCTCTCGGGCCTTATCGGCTTCGGGTGTCAATCACGCCTCATTGGGATTCGGGGCGTGACACTATCATAATCTCATATTTCAATCAACATTGCCAGCACATCTCTCAGTCAAGGCATTTTGTAAAGTGTTTCATTTTCATTCAAATCACTGTTTCTCAGTGGTACCAATTCTATGAATATGGATGAATGAAATAAGGATGCATGCTCATAACCAAATCAATATCATGTAATAAATCAACTCATTAATGGTATTAATGAGCTCAAATCTCCTCAAATATCAATAGATCATGATATAAGTCATCATATGGCAACACAATAGTAGAGAATCATATGAGGCATCAATAATATAAATCCAAAACCCTCTCGAGCATCATGATAATGGTAAAGGCAAATAATGCCCAAACAAGATCAATTATATCAATCCAAGCCCCAACTCGAGCATCATGATAATAATAAAGGCAAATATTGCTCAAACAAGACCAACACCGGCCTCTGTATGGGCATCATAATAATAATAATTACTCAAGTCAATAATAATATTCACATAAGGCCCCACACTAGCAACACGATAAAATAATGATCTCAAAAAATGAATCTCAATGATAAAATCTCCAAGTTTAAAATCCAAGTTTTAAAGTTTTTTTTGAAATCTAATCAATGAATAAAAATGAAAATCATGTTTAGAAGCTTACCCAAGCACTTTTGATGAAAGTTTCTCTTTAAACTTGCCAATCCCAATGTTTCTAAGTCCAAAATAGTGAAAAATTGAGAAAGAAAGATTTTATACTATTTAGGTGAACAGTGCCTTATGATCACGGCCCCCATCTCACAATCATGAGGGTCAATTTTGACCAGGATTATATTATTCTTCGCGATCGTGGGAGGTGGGCCTCGCGACTGTGATAAGAAACCTGACCTAGTCCAATGGAATAACTTTTCACAATCGCAGTCAAACCCTATGTGATCATAATGAGTAACTTGGTAAAACCTCATTATTGCAACACAAGGCCACACTATCATGATGAAGAACCAGGTGTTGCACCAAATGACAGCAGTCACTTAAGGGAAATGGTCCAAAATCCTCTGAATAGACCCTTGAGATTCATTTGAGACCTCATAGAAATAAAAAAAAATAGTGTGACTAGGATAATTTTGAATTTTTGAACTCAATGGAACTATCAAATTTATCAAAAGAGGTAGTTATCAACAAATTACCCTCTAGGACCCTTTTTAGGCTAATTTAACTAGTTTCTCATCTAAATGCTCAAAAATCAAAATAAAGACTTAGAACACAAACTAACCAAGATACTAATCCAAATTTAACATTCCAGATCTAATGGAACTTACAGAATCATCATCTAATGCTCGAATCACCAAATTTTGACCAAAGTCAAAGTTCTCACTTAAAAGCTTCTCAAAAACCTCAAACTCATATAAATCACTCCCAAATGCTTCAGGGACCATGCACACCATTCTAAAAACTCATGAATAATATAAAGAAACTACAATAAAGGACAAAATAGTTAAAATATAGAAAAATCTACAAATCACAACAAGGGTTGTTATAAGGCATCAAGATGTTAAGCAACAATATGAGAATTTAGGAGAGAGGGTAGAAATGAGGGTGAGCAGGGGTATGTTTATTATTAGTCCAAATTCATATTAGAGTGATCAAATGCTTAAGTTATTCAACTTTTAAGGAGACTAGTGGATCAATATAGACAGAGAAAGATGGATGTGTATAGTGTTCATCAACTTAGAAAAGGCATAAGATAAAAACCCAATGGAGGTTTTATGAAGATGTTTGGAGGCTAAAGGTATATTTGTGGCATATAGTAGGGTGATTAAAATACATATGATGGATTCAAGACTAGGGTAGAGACAGTATGAGATGAATTGAGTGTTTTCTTGTCATGATGGAGCTACACCAAGGACAAACTCTTAGCCCTTTTCTATTTGCCTAGGTGGCGGATGAATTAATGTGTCATATCTAGAATAAGGTACCATGGTGTATGTTATTTATAAATGACATAATGTTGATTGAAAAGATTTATGGTGAAGTTAATACTATGCTAGAGGTTTAGAGACAAAGTGATAGAATCTACGGTGCATACATATATTAGACATTAACAAGGTTCAATACAAAATCACGAAGACGCTTATCATGGAAAAAAACTCAAAAATGAGTCCAAATATTGTAGCGACAAATGAGCAAGATATTGCACACATTTCATGGTTCAAATCCAAAAGAAGAAAGATTAGACCCACATAAAGTCCTAAAGAAAATCTAAAGGAACTGATTTTGCATGCCACATAAAGGCCTACAAGAGAGCCAAAGAAGTTGTCAGATGGAGACTCAAAGAAACCTAAATGAAGCATGATTTCCATTAGGTCATTCACATGAATGTCTTTTGGGGTGGTCTTTAATTTTACCTCTCAAATTAATGGTCTTTAATTTTTCTCCTTCAACAATTACGTAATATAAAGTGGTTGAAAATACTATTTACATAAAAAAAAATGCAAGGCTTCAATCTTCATATTTTTGCATGAATGCCCCTATTTTGGGGTGATCATTATTATTTTTTCCTCCAATTAAGTTTCTTTAATTTTTACCTTTTAATACTTAGGTAATGAAAAAGTGACAAAAAATATCCCTTATGTAAAAAAAAAATTAAAAAATCCAAGGCTTTAATCTTCGTGTTATTCGTTTTTTAAAAAAAAAAAAAACAGGCTCAAAGCCCTTTTATTAAATACAAAATGCAGATATTTACAAAGAACCAGGCCCAAAAGTGTCTTGGCCCAATAAAAAACAATCTTCAGACAAGAGCAACAATAAAACCTAATCAGTAAATCAATTAGGAAAATTGAAGAGGCGATTCATCTTCTTCCCCATTTTCTCCATTGCTTTGTTCTTGCTAATCACTGCTCTTTAATGTCAAATTCCATGAACGAGATCCTAAGATCAAGTTCACATCTACTCTGATTCAGCTAAGTCTTTGATTTTAACCTCTCCTCTTTCTTTCATCTTTTCCTTAAATCAGTGGATTGAGCTTCTATTAAAGCTAATACCCCTATATAATCTAAGAAATCGATTCAAGAATGATGAAGAAGTATGAATCTTATACTAGGGTTTGTGTAACAGTGATGTACGGCATCAAATTTAGAGCTTCACTTAGGTCTAAGCCTACCTTTGTTTGAATACTCTAGCCATCGAAACCTCAAATCTCACTGGGTGTATATTGTCATATTCATCGAAATCACTTCCAACAAAGGTAATTTCAAATCCTTGTTTGCTCCAAAATATTAATGTCTTTAGTCTACCTAATTACACACGCAATGATTTATTTCTTAAAAGTACTTGTGGATACTTGTAGATGTCTGTTGTGCTCCATATATACACTGTCACTCCACTATGGAATTTCTTATGAGGTATCTTCTTGTTCCTTGTTCCTCTCTTAGTCTAAAACTCAAATCGATGGATTGAGTCTAATTACAAACTAATACCAGCACCAAACTTAAGAAAAGACTAAGAAGAAATAGTAACAGTAGTACTCTAAACTTGGATTCACTACCAACATTAGAACTGCTTTCTTGTAAATCATAAGTGCATTGAAATCCTGTGCTATATTGTGAAATGTATCTTATTTTCATGTTTCTTATATTTTCCTTCTAATTTGTGGTGTCCCTGCTTTTTCTAGATTAATAATGCTTTTGGACCTTATAGGAACTTCATAAAAGCTGTTAAATTGAACCTCACTGCAAAATCAAACACTAAGTTAGAAAAAAATAAATTAGCAAGAGTGTTACCTTCCCTAAGGGAATGTACCACTCACTATTAGGATGCTCATTAGGGATCTAATGGAGTTGACAACCATTGTCACACTCCATGGGACATCCCATTCCCCATTAAGAATTTGAACTATAGTTCATGAGTCAAACTCCACTATAATCTGTTGAATACCCTTATCTCTACAAAAGAGTAGACACTCTTTGATGGCTATAGCTTCTGCCACCAAGCTAGTTGTGTCATGCATTCTAGACCCTTTAGTAGCCACCAAATCTCCTTCCTATTTTCTAATGCAAAATTCAAAAGATCTACGACCAGGGTTTCCCCTTGATGCACCATCAGTATTTCCTTCGAAACAACCATGTTCAGGAGGCATCCATTTTACCATTCTAACAGCAGAAGTACTATTGTGTTTTTGCAGTTCATAACTATGTTGGACCAACTTTTTCCTATAATCTCTATTTTAAATATTAGTTTACATATTTGATAATAGTATTATTAGTCTCCCATATAACCTTTCTCTCCTGATATGTACCTCCATGTAGGATTGTATTCCTCTTATTCCATATAAGCCAGAGAATTATTAAAGGGACCATATTAAAAACAGACTTCTTTCTATAGTTCCCTTCCTGATGTCTCCAGATTCTCACAATCTGTTTTAAATTGAGTCTATGCTCAATAATACCAGCCCCACCAAAATAGTGATTCCATACCTTCTCAATAACCTCACTATTAAGAAAAAGGTGTTCAATAGTGTCTCTCTTAGGACTGTTACATCAACCACAGTTAGCATCAATTTCAGGATTCTACTCATGCATTAGTGAATCCACATGAACTTACCCTAACCATACTCTCCAAGTAAGAAAAGAGTATTTAAAAGGCAACCCCTTACACCAAATAGCCTTTAAATCTTCATTATTATCAGCTCTTTGTCTAAGCAATTCCTAAGCACTCTTAGTTGTGAACTTCCCATTAATATTCTTAGTCTGCCATGGTTTATCCATCACATCTTCATAGCAAACAGGCTCCATATTATTTCTGACATGTTCCAATACATAGTTAGGGGTAAAATTCTACATAGTCTCATAGTTCCACCCCTCCTTTTTAAGAAATTCCCTAACATCTTTCAAGGAATGGCAAGTGTGCACCTCTATTTGGTGCAAAAACAGCGGACTAATGTTAGTCCAGTTATCAAACCATATGGTAGAGGTGACACTTTTTGGTTCCCACAAAAGAAATTGTTCTACTTTTTTCCTGTTTCTCAACATAGATTTCCACACTTGAGAACCATCTCTCCACTGCATCGGAGTTGGGATCTACTTTTTATAGTACTTGTTCCAAAGAAAATTAGTCCACAAATTTCTTTGTGTCCTAAACCTCCACCATAACTTAGCATTCATATCCTGTGAAACATCATCTAGGAATCTAAATCTCAAACCTCCTTCTTGCTTGGGTAGAAAAACCTTTTTCCAAGTAGACCAGTATTTGCCTCTGCCTGAGTCTTTGTTGTTCCAAATAAACTAAGCAAAGATTCTTTGAATGTCTTTCAGAACACCTTTTGGGGGAACAATTGCTAAAAGTACATAAATGGGAATACTCTAACGAACACTTTTTAACATCACTTCTTTTCCACCATAGGACAGTAATCTCCCCTTCCATGCTTGTAATTTATTCTTGATCTTTTCCGCCAAGTTTGCAAAGTCCTCTTTCTTCTTCTTTGAATGAGATATGGTACACCCATGGTATTTCATAGGGAAAAAACCCTTAACATCCTTATAACATGTTCCACCTCTTGCAACACACCCATAGGAGTAGGGGATAAAAGATCCCGCTACTTCATCCCTCTAGTAGAATGGAAAAAGCCAATAGATTGCCTATTTAATAACACTGAATAGTAGTTATTAGAGATCAGCCTCCAAATCACATCAACCACTCTATTGAAAAAACCCATCTTTCTAAGAAATTTTATTAAGAAGTACCAATAAACCCTATCATATGCTTTAGCCATGTCCAGCTTTAGCACAACATTGGAGGTTTTACCTTTTTTCCCTATATTAGTAATCAATTCATATGTTAGTAACATATTTTTAACAATGTCCTACCCTTGACAAAATTAGATTGATTAAGAGATATTAATTTGGGAAGGATAGCTTCTAATTTATCATGAACAATTCTTGAAAGAATCATGTTCACAAAGTTACTAAGACTGATGGATCTCAGATCTGAAAATGTTTGCACACTATCTTTTTGGGAAATGAGAACCAAGTTAGTATGATAGATGGATATTGAAAGGGTATAACCTGCAAAGAAGTCCAACACCAATCTAATAATATCATCACCAACCATATCCAAACAAGACTAGTAGAATCTCCCTGACAAACCATCAGGACCACTAGCACTGTCTCCATTAAGGCTAAAAACAACCTTTTTAATTTTAGTATCTCCAAGGATAGCCCCTAATATCTCATTATCCTCATCAGCAACAAGCTCTGTAATGTGATCAAGTAGTGGAAAAATAGAAGCATCCCTCTCTTGAGTGAACTATTTCTGGTAGAAATCAATAGCTTCATTACCAATATGGTTTTCCTCTTCTAACTAGCAACCCTATTGATTCTTAATTCTGGACATCTTCAATATATTCCTCCTTCCTTTTACAATACTATGAAAGAACCTTATATTCCTATCCACACTTTCAAACCAATCATAACTAGCCTTCTGCTGCTAGTAGCTCTCTTGTAAGTAAAGATATCTGATATATTTAGCCTTAGACCTTTGCATCACAACCCTATTCTCCTAAGATGGATTATCTTCAAATAATTTCTTTTTTACTTTGGCAATCTCTTCTCTAATGAGTAAACTATTAGAAAATATCACCATACACTTGTCTAGTCCACACTGTAAGGGCCTTCTTTACTTGCTTAATCATTTTTTTTAAATCCAAGAATGGATTATCTGTAAATTTAACATCCTAATTACTCTTAACCACCTCCTTGAAGTCAGCACGATCAATCCAGAATTTTAGGAATTTAAAGGGCCTTTGAAATCTAATGGCTCTATTATCATAATTTAAGAATAAAGGGGCATGGTCTGATCAATCTCTAGGGAGATGCTCAACTTCTATATGAGAATAAATACCTTAAAACTCAGAGTTAGTTAAAACTCTATCAAGCCTTTAAACTATACAATCAGAACCAGCTCTCCTATTCCACCATGTAAGAGAGCTCTCCTTATACTGTACTTGTGTCAGGTCACAAAATTCAATACAATTTTGGAAATTCTCCACATCAGCATCTACCATTGGAATTCTACTAATTTTCTCTGTCCCATTAAGAACAATATTAAAATTACCCCTACCATCCAAGGGATGTTCAACCCATTGGAGACAGAGTAAAGACTATCCCAGAGCTGTAATTTTTAGCTTCTATCACATTTAGCATACACCACTGTCACCAAGAAAGCAAGACCACTGACTTTGTCCTTTAATTACAGAGTTATATGTTGTTTTGTATCAATAACTACAAAAATATCAAACCCATAATTAACAAAACACCATATCTTTTCATTACATTTATGAAACACTAAAGGCATTTGAATCCTGCTTCTATATCTGTTAATAGTTCTTATACGTTGAATAGCCTTAAGCAAAGTTATGAAATAAAACTTATGGAACTTGTGTAACATGTGAAATCTCTGAAAATCCTTTTGTGACTTAACAGACCTGATATTCCATATAATAGCCTTTATTAACTTTTTGACTTTTGTGACCCTCCATTTCTCTTTGGTTGGATTATGTTAGGCTGTGTAACCTCTCAAGTACTCTGTTTCTTTCCTTTTTTTTACAGATTTAATGAATTGTATAGCCCTTGGAGATAAATCTGCATCTCTCAATATTTCATCTTCAATGTGGGAAGCATCACTCTTATTTTCTTCTTCTAACAATTCATATGTCTCCACTTCCTCAATGTTATAGGTCAAAATGTTGTGAAGGAGATCATTATGTAACTCAATATTACTGCTCCAAATAGGGGTTTTATTAATTTCTAGGGGAGTATCAACTGTGACCAAAGAATTAACCTTTGTTGTTGTCAGATTTTGGTTATTACTACATAATATATCTTTGCCATCCTCTTCATGATTGGTTGCTGGTACTATGCTTTGTTCCTGATCGTTAATATCCTTTATATGATGCTTCTTTGTAAGATTAGTAGGATGTTCTACCTCATCACTTGTAGAAACCTTTTCAGAGATATTCAAATTACTATCCTTCTTTTCTGTTCATAGAGACCATCTGGACTCTTATCTAATTCAATAGTTTTACATTTCACTTGACTTATAGATGAACCTTCATCACTTTGATAACTATCTTCATTCTTGCCCAAGGTATTGATGTCCTTTACTTCCTTTGTAATTTGTTCCATGTGCACATCTGATCCTTTCTTCTTTTGTACTACAGGTGTCTCTACTGAGGATGCTACATGAATCGCTTTTGTATGTTGGTGGAATGAATTGGAAATCTACTCTTTTGTGGATTGCTTCTTAACCCCTTCCTCCTGTTCTTCATTTGCTTCTCCTTTATTTGGTAGTGTAATATTTGTAATTGTTGCTTCCGTATATGTTGTTTGCTCATTTTCTTCTTCTGTCAATACTTCAAACAGATTGTTGTTGCAAATCCCTTTATCAAGTGTTGCAGCCTTTTCACTAAGTTAACCTTTGTTAGTGAATCTTCTCCTTGTGGCATTCCACTGCTGAATGTTCTCCTTCTTCCTTGCCCTTTTGATGCTCTAGTTTCCACTTCTCCATCTTGAGAGTTATTCTCTTTGTCAACTATGTATTGTTGAGTTGGTTTCAATTCTGGATGTAGCACCCTACACTCCTACTCATCATGCCCTTGTAATTTACATTTTTTGCAGTACTTAGGAAGAAAATCATATTTGATCCTCACTTTTCTATCATTGATTCCTTTCTAGTAGAATTAATTATCTCTATCTCCACGCACTTAGAAAGCTCTACCAGAAGGTCCACCTACACCTTAACCACAACTAGGTCAAGTCTTGTTCACTGTAGCCAAGTCCAAGTGAATTGGTTTTCCAACAGCTGATGCTAGAGATATCAATGATTCTTTCACAAAAAAAGTTGTCTTGAGATCTAGAAAAGAGATTCATGCAATGGCGTGAGTATTTTCCTCTTTAATCTTAAATTTAGCATCATAGATTAGGGTTCGCATTTGATACGGGTACCCATCTTTCGCAGCAATTTAGTAAACATTCTTAGCCATTATATTCACAAAGTTCTCCATAAGTTCAAATCTCATGAGAATATGGCGATTCCTCAAAAAACAATTTTACAATCACCTTTTACATTGAGTTGTTTGGGCAGTTGAATTTAAAGGTCATCTAATATCTGGCCATCCATATGAGAACTTACCAACTACTGCAAATTGTAACTCTTCAATTACATTTATTCTAACCACTTCTTCTTCAATCCACACCACTCGAGAAATACCATTAATAAAATTGAGCTTCTTGATTGGTATGGGTTGCATAAAAGGCTTGTCATTAGTACCGGCAGCATTGATAGTCTTAGGCTTTAGCAAATCTGCAAACTTCTCTTGCTTGTTGGGTGGACCTGTCTCCAATGATGAATCGTCAGGCAAATTATTAGGCGTGAAGGAAGGAAAATTTTCCTGCGAAGTGATTAGGGTTAACTGGTCAGCCCTAGGAACAGGCTGACTAGGGCCTAGATGGCCATCTCCGATCGAAAATAGGGTTCAGGCATTGATGACAGCTAGGTTAAGCATGAGAGAGAATGGAGCTTTTAAAATCCTTAGGTTAGTTGCTATTATAATTCATGGTGTCCTTTAGAATTTAGAAAATTTATTGACTCACATTTCTAAATATTCTTCGTGTTATTCTCTAATTTTGTATATCTTAAAAATTGAGTCTCTAATCTTCATATTTTAGTTTTTGTATTATTTTTTTCTTTTTGTTTAAGTAAATAGATTTTTATCATAAAACTTGGAGTCTAAAGGGTTTAGGTTAAGTGGGATCAAAATAGAGTACTTGAAGCATAGGTTCAGTGACGTGGCATATGAGCCTAGTGTGGAAGTGAGGTTGCACAGATCATACCCAACAGATGAAGTTTCAAGTAATTTAGGTCTATAATCTATGAAATATAGAGATTGGAAATGATGTCACTCATCACATTGGTGCAGGAAGGATGAAATAGAGGCAAACATTCAGAGTCTTGTGTGATGAGAAGGTACCACAAAAACTTAAAAGTAAGTTCAACGAAGTGGTGGTTAGAAAAACTATGTTCGATGGGGTAGAGTGTTAGCTAGTCAAGAACTCCCATGTTTAGAAGATGCAAGTTGTGGAGAAGAGTATGTTGAAATTAATGTATGAGCATAATAGGAGACATAGGATTAAGAATGAATAATCTAGGATAACGAGGGAGTGACCCCATGGTGGACAAGATAAGTGATGCGAGGCTGAGATGGTTAAAATATGTGAAGAGAAGACACATAGATGTCCTAGTTAGAAGGTGTGGAAGGCTGACAATGATGGGTTTAATGAGAGGTAGATGTAGATCAAAGAAGTATTGAGAATAGGTGATTAGATAGGACATGACACATCTTCAGCTTTTCAAGGAGACGACCTTAGATAGGAGGTCCTTGAGGTCATAATTTATGGTAGACAGTTAGAATGTAGTTGAGTGTTGTCTCACTGTCTTGTAGGATAGGCTTGGTGATAGTTTGGAGCACTGTGTCAGCTTCTCCTTTCATACCAGTAGTATTAGTACTATTATTGTTGTAAAAACCCTCATAGTGCTTTTTCTATTTTATACCTGTATATAATTTTATCCTTTATCTTAGTTGCCTTATGGTATTTATTGTATGCAGGGATGGGTGGTATGGCTTTTGAGGTGGTTGGTTGAGAAATATGTGAGTGTTTCATTTTGAAAGGTTGACAAGTTGATATGCTTGACTAAAGTCAACATCCATTGAAGATGTGTTTGAAATAGGATTCTGATAGTTTTATCAACTCCGTAAGGTGATTTTTGAGTAAGTTGAATAATTGGTTCGGGTCTCGAGATATTTAGATAAGTTTTGGAATAGTTTTAAAGTTTTGAAAGTTGAAAACTTAACAGAGTTGACCAAATTCAACATTCAAGGTTAGAAAGGTTACTTTTGAGTTTCAATGACTCCACTAAGTTTGTAATATGATATTTGGTCTAGTTGAAGGTTTGATTCAATTTTAGAAGCTTATGGGGGCATTTAGGTCCTTTGGTTGAGTATTTAAAGTTTCCTTAAATTAGGGTTTACTTTGATCAACATCTAACTAAAATGATTCTGAATGGATGTTTCATTAATTTCGTAAGGTATGGAATGTGTTTTACAACTAGTTTGCACTAAATCACATCAATTTCATCAGGTTCGGAATGTGTTTCACAACTAGTTTGCACTATTAATTTATGTGAGGGGAGGTCTCGGATGAGTTTTGGATACTTATTCTGAGTTTAAAGTTCTATATTGTCGAGCTTTAGTACTACCACCTGAAGCAAATAAGCTCTATATGATCTCTAGATAGAACCAATAGATTCGTATCAAAATTTCAGAATCAAAGCATTTTGAATTCGTATGAGGAAATCATGTCCTTTAAGTGAAATTTATCGTTGCTAGTGTTGGTGCATCACCAATGCAAAAAGAAGGCCGCAACAGCGGACCTACAGGTGTGGAATTTGGTCCATAGGTGTGGAAATTCCATAGGTGCGAACATCCGATTGTGGTTGTGAAGTCGTTGGTGCGAGAAATGATTTGCAGGAGCAGAAATTACAGAGTTTAAGTCACAAACTGCCTTTATTTGGTATTTTCAATATTTTGGGAGCTAGGAAGCTCCGATTGAGGTAATTTTTGATGTGTTCTTCTTGTATAAATATTGGATATGTTATTCTACCTTTATTTTTCTTATTTTCCAAGAATACCTATTATGTTTTCATAATTTTGATTCACAAAGTTGAGATTTAAAATCCCAAAATTAAGAAATCTAAAGTTTTTGATTTGAGGATCAATTTGTGATGGTTTTCATTGGTTTTTGAAACATAAGGTCCTTTTAGTATGGCTAAATCAATTTTGGCATCAATGTATTGAATTATCGATTATTTTGTCATTTTAAACCGCATATGAACATGAAAAGTAAGGATTTTCGGCATAAAGTTAAGAAATGGTATTTTTATAATTTGAAGGTCATTTTAACTCCTTTTTCAATAAAATTTCATATCAGAGTTTCTTAAGTTATGGATAATGTGATTTTTCAATAAAATTCTAATTTTGTACTTGTGGGCTCGAGGTTGACTTTTTAGGCTCAGAATTTAAGTATAGCATTATGGGTGTCTATGCTTATATTTTCTTATATAGAATACGTATTTAATAAGATTGGACCCGTTTGAAGGCTCTAGGAAAGAAAAAGGCTTCTATTTGACTTGTTGAACTTCTTTTAAGGGAAGCTGAGTGTTCTTTATCTCTTTTTTGAAGTGTTTATGTGTTAGTTATTTGTATAAGGGAGTAATAGAGAAGTGGGGGTTCTGTATAGGTGACATGACAAGCATCTATGTGGGTACCAATGTTATGTGAATGATTAAAATAAATTAATTGAGTTTTTAGACTATCTTTCCTGATTTACTATTATGATTATTGTGAATTATATCTAAAAATGACTTATCAAGCATGCTAGATGATGATTTTATTCCACTTTTGAGAGTTTGAGTCGGATTATAGTGATAATTAATGAAAAATTGAGATTCTTTCTATCTGAGCATCGAAAATAGAGTTATATTGATTGTGAAATCTGAAAAGGGTGAACTTAAACTGAAAGTTGAATGGACTAGTGATATGTAATATTTTACTTGATATTACACTTCTTATTTGCTGATCGAAGTGGCACGCCTACACATTATGCATTGCATTTCATATGGATCAGAATGGCACGTCTTTCCAATATTACATGGATCAGAGTGGTACGCTTGCCTGGTATTTTATTGATATTTTTGGAAATGGAGGGAACACCTGTCCGGTATATAGACCTCGCGAGTCCTCATGGGTCCTAGCTAGCTACACAGAGAAGCATGTGTATACACAACATATGCATCACATTCATTTACTTATACTCATTGTACTGGACTAATATTTAATGCAAATGATAATTGAATGGGTTGCTACTTTTATTCTGATTTGAAATGTAACAGTATAGTTGGGTTGTGTTATATCCTTGTTATCGTGGCTTGATTATTAGATTAGGTGTGGCTTTCTTGATTGACAGGCTTTTATTGAAAGTGTCAGGCTGTGATAAAATTTAAGTAGTTCTCGCCATCACTTTGAATTGAGGTCGACTGACGATGCTACTGAGTACATGTGGATTAGTTCTCATACTTATTTATTTTTTGTACCTTATATGCAAGTACCGAGCCGTTTGTCCCCGAATGTTGATCTAGTACCTGCATTTGAGCTATTATTCTTGGGATCTAGAGGTAACTATTTGTGTGATGTGTGAACTGATAGATCCCTTCTATCCCTATTTATTATCATTTCCTTTCTTCTAGATTGTTGACACTATCAGTGTTGTATTAAATTATCTTTAAAGGCTTGTACTTTGTGACTTCTAGATTTTGGGTGATTTTCATGCAATTCTATACATAGACTTGATACTATCATCTCTTCTACATATTCTATACATAGACTTGCACTTGGTGTTCATCGATCTTAAGAAGGCGTACGAGAAAGTCCCCAGGGAGATTCTATGGAGGTGCTTGGAGGTTAAAGGTGTGCCCGTGGCGTACACTAGGTAAATTTAGGACATGTACGACGCTGCAAAGACGTGTGTGAAGACGGTAGGAGTGGATTCAGAGCACTTTCCTATTTTGACAGGGTTGCACCAGGGATCGACTCTTAGTCTGTTTTTATTTGCCTTGGTGATAGATGTGTTGACGCGACGAATTCAAGGAGAGGTGCCTTGGTGTATGTTATTTGCTGATGATGTGGTATGGATTGACGAGACTCGGGGAGGAGTTAATGATAAATTAGAGGTTTGGAGACAGACCCTTGAATCTAAGGGATTTAGGTTGAGCAGGACTAAGACGGAGTACTTGGAATGTAAGTTTAGTGATTTAACGCATGAGGCCGATGTAGTAGTGAAGCTGGATTCTCAGGACATTCAGAAGAGGGGTAGTTTCAAGTATCTGGGGTCTATGATTCAGGAGAATGGCGAGATTGACGAGGATGTCACTCACCGTATTAGTGCAGGGTGGTTGAAATAGAGGGCTCGCTCCGGGAGTTTTGTGTGATAAGAAGATGGCTCTGAATCTCAAAGGTAAGTTCTATAGAGTGGCCGTCTATCCGGCTATGTTATATGGAGTGGAGTGCTCTTCATCACTTTGAATTGAGGTTGACTGAGATGATGCTTCTGAGTACATATGGATTAGTACTCATACTTATTTATTTTTTGTACCTTATATGCAAGTACCGAGCCGTTTGTCCCCGAATATTGATCTAGTACCTGCATTTGAGTTATTATTCTTGGGATCTAGAGGTAACTATTTGTGTGATGTGTGAACTGATGGATCCCTTGTATTCCTATACTATTGTCATTTCCTTTCTTCTAGATTGTTGACACTATCAGTGTTGTATTAAATTATCTTTAAAGGCTTGTACTTTGTGACTTCTAGATTTTGGGTGATTTACATGCAATTCTATACATAGACTTGATACTATCATCTCTTCTACATATTCTATACATAGACTTGCACATGGTGTTCAACGATCTTGAGGAGGCGTATGAGAAAGTCCCCAGGGAGATTCTGTGGAGGTGCTTGGAGTTTAAAGGTGTGCCCGTGGCGTACACTAGGTAAATTTAGGACATGTACGATGGTGTAAAGACGTGTGTGAAGACGGTAGGAGGGGATTCAGAGCACTTTCCTATTTTGACTGGGTTGCACCAGGGATCGACTCTTAGTCTGTTTTTATTTGCCTTGGTGATGGATGTGTTGACGCGACACATTCAAGGAGATGTACCTTGGTGTATGTTATTTGCTGATGATGTGGTATGGATTGACGAGACTCGGGGAGGAGTTAATGATAAATTAGAGGTTTAGAGACAGACCCTTGAATCTAAGGGATTTAGGTTGAGCAGGACTAAGACGGAGTACTTGGAATGTAAGTTTAGTGATTTGACGCATGAGGCCGATGTGGTAGTGACGCTGGATTCTCAGGACATTCAGAAGAGGGGTAGTTTCAAGTATCTGGGGTCTATGATTCAGGAGAATGGCGAGATTGACGAGGATGTCACTCACCGTATTGGTGCAGGGTGTTTGAAATGGAGGCTCGGTTCGGGGGTTTTGTGTGATAAGAAGGTGGCTCTGAATCTTAAAGGTAAGTTCTATAGAGTGGTCATCTATCCGGCTATGTTATATGGAGTGGAGTGGTCGCCATCACTTTGAATTGAGGTTGACTGAGACGATGCTACTGAGTACATGAGGATTAGTACTCATACTTATTTATTTTTTGTACCTTATATGCAAGTACCGAGCCGTTTGTCCCCGAATATTGATCTAGTACCTGCATTTGAGCTATAATTCTTGGGATCTAGAGGTAACTATTTGTGTGATGTGTGAACTGATGGATCCCTTGTATTCCTATACTATTGTCATTTCCTTTCTTCTAGATTGTTGACACTATCAGTGTTGTATTAAATTATCTTTAAAGGCTTGTACTTTGTGACTTCTAGATTTTGGGTGATTTTCATGCAATTCTATACATAGACTTGATATTATCATCTCTTCTACATATTCTATACATAGACTTGCACATGGTGTTCATCGATATTGAGAAGGCGTACGAGAAAGTCCCAGGGAGATTCTGTGGAGGTGCTTGGAGTTTAAAGGTGTGCCCGTGGCGTACACTAGGTCAATTCAGGACATGTACAATGGTGCAAAGACGTATGTGAAGACGGTAGGAGGGGATTCAGAGCACTTTCCTATTTTGACAGGGTTGCACCAGGGATTGACTCTTAGTCCATTTTTATTTGCCTTGGTGATGGATGTGTTGACGCGACGCATTCAAGGAGAGGTGCCTTGGTGTATGTTATTTGCTGATGATGTGGTACTGATTGACGAAACTCGGGGAGGAGTTAATGATAAATTGGAGGTTTGGAAACACACCCTTGAATCTAAGGGATTTAGGTTGAGCAGGACTAATATGGAGTACTTGGAATATAAGTTTAGTGATTTGATGCATGAGGCGGATGTGGTAGTGACGCTGGATTCTCAGGCCATTCAGAAGAGGGATAGTTTCAAGTATCTGGGGTCTATGATTCAGGTGAATGGCGAGATTGATGAGGATGTCACGCACCGTATTGGTGCAGGATAGTTGAAATGGAGGTTCAGTTTGGGAGTTTTGTGTGATAAGAAGGTGCCTTTGAAACTTAAAGGTAAGTTCTATAGAGTGGACATCCATCCGGCTATGTTATATAGAGCGTAGTGTTGGCCAGTTAAAAACTCCCACATCCAAAAGTTAAAGGTAGCGGAGATGAGGATGTTGCGAGGATGTGTGGACTTACCAGGAGTGATAGGGTTAGAAATGAGATTATTCAAGAGAAGTTGGGAGTAGCTTCGGTGGAAGACATGCGATGGTTCGAACATGTGATGAGGAGGTGTAAGGATGCTCCAGTTCTGAGGTGTGAAAGGCTGATTGTGGATGGTTTTAGGCAAGGTAGAGGTAGGCCGAAGAAATATTGGAAGTAGGTGATTAGGCATGACATGGAGCACTTTCCTATTTTGACAGGGTTGCACCAGGGATCGAATCTTAGTCCATTTTTATTTGCCTTGGTGATGGATGTGTTGACGCGACGCACTCAATGAGAGGTGCCTTGGTGTATTTTATTTGCTGATGATGTGGTACTGATTGACGAAACTCGGGGAGGAGTTAATGATAAATTGGAGGTTTGGAGACAGACCCTTGAATCTAAGGGATTTAGGTTGAGCAGGACTAATATGGAGTACTTGGAATATAAGTTTAGTGATTTGACGCATGAGGCGGATGTGGTAGTGACACTGGATTCTCAGGCTATTTAGAAGAGGGATAGTTTCAAGTATCTGGGGTCTATGATTCAGGTGAATGGCGAGATTGACGAGGATGTCACGCACCGTATTGGTGCAGGATGGTTGAAATGGAGGTTCGCTTTGGGAGTTTTGTGTGATAAGAAGGTGCCTCTAAAAGAAGGTGCCTCTGAAACTTAAAGGTAAGTTCTATAGAGTGGACATCCATCCGGCTATGTTATATGGAGCGGAGTGTTGGCCAGTTAAAAACTCCCACATCCAAAAGTTGAAGTTAGCGGAGATGAGGATGTTGCGATGGATGTGTGGACTTACCAGGAGTAATAGGGTTAGAAATGAGATTATTCAAGAGAAGTTGGGAGTAGCTTCGGTAGAAGACATGCGATGGTTCGAACATGTGATAAGGAGGTGTAAGGATGCTCCAGTTCTGAGGTGTGAAAGGCTGATTGTGGATGGTTTTAGGCAGGGTAGAGGTAGGCCGAAGAAATATTGAAGGGAGGTGATTAGGCATGACATGGAGCACTTTCCTATTTTGACAGGGTTGCACCAGGGATCGAATCTTAGTCCATTTTTATTTGCCTTGGTGATGGATGTGTTGACGCGACGCACTCAATGAGAGGTGCCTTGGTGTATGTTATTTGCTGATGATGTGGTACTGATTGACGAAACTCGGGGAGGATTTAATGATAAATTGGAGGTTTGGAGACAGACCCTTGAATCTAAGGGATTTAGGTTGAGCAGGACTAATATGGAGTACTTGGAATATAATTTTAGTGATTTGACGCATGAGGCGGATGTGGTAGTGACACTGGATTCTCAGGCCATTTAGAAGAGGGATAGTTTCAAGTATCTGGGGTCTATGATTCAGGTGAATAGCGAGATTGACGAGGATTCCACGCACCGTATTGGTGCAGGATGGTTGAAATGGAGGTTCGCTTTGGGAGTTTTGTGTGATAAGAAGGTGCCTCTGAAACTTAAAGGTAAGTTCTATAGAGTGGACATCCATCCGGCTATGTTATATGGAGCGGAGTGTTGGCCAGTTAAAAACTCCCACATCCAAAAGTTGAAGTTAGCGGAGATGAGGATGTTGCGATGGATGTGTGGACTTACCAGGAGTGATAGGGTTAGAAATGAGATTATTCAAGAGAAGTTGGTAGTAGCTTCGGTAGAAGACATGCGATGGTTCGAACATGTGATGAGGAGGTGTAAGGATGCTCCAGTTCGGAGGTGTGAAAGGTTGATTGTGGATGGTTTTAGGCAGGGTAGAGGTAGGCTGAAGAAATATTGGAGGGAGGTGATTAGGCATGACATGGAGCAGTTACAACTTACAGAGGACATGACCCTTGATAGAAAAGTGTGGAGGACGTGGATTAGAGTAGAGGGTTAGGGGGTAGGAAGGCGTCCGTATCAGTAGGAAGGAGTGTTTGTTTGTATTTGTGCCTGTTGTTTTTTGGCAGATTCTTATTCGTGTTGTTTTGGTGATGTTTTTCTTTTTCGAATAAATAGTATATAGTATTACTCTGTGGGTGTATTGCTTCTTTTATTTATCTAGCAATGTGTTATCTCTTTTTTGTTGTTTGTTTTTATGATTTTTGCTTGTTATTGTTATCTGTTCTGTGTCGGGGGTCTATCGAAAATAGTCTTTCTACTTCATCTGAGGTAGTGGTATGGACTGCATACACTTTATCCTCTTCAGACCCCACCTGGTGGGAATACACTGGGTATGTTGTTGTTGTTGTTGTTGATTAATCATTGTGTATTATGGGGTTGGCATACCTAGCACAGGGGGTAGGATAGGTGTCTTTTAATTTTGGATCGTTGCAATAGTTCATTGTTCTTTAATTTCTGCCACTATCTATTATTTCTTATACTTCGGTTATCATATTCTTTAATTGTTGTTATTGTCCCTTTCTTTCAAAATTTTATGTAAAGCTTGCAATATTATTTATCATGGTTTTTTGAATTTTGTAATTTCTTTTTCTATTACTGCTTTGATTCGTTTCCTGGAGCCCGGAGTCTATAAAAAACGACCTCTTTATCAAGAGTTACTCAATAATTAATTAAACTATCAAGGGTGCTCATAAGATAGATAAACGATAGAGTTGTATTTTATTTCAGGAACTAACCTTTGATAAGAATCATTTCATCATGAATTTGTGGGCATCTCTCTCTAAATCTAACTTCACTAAGTTAATTAACAGTCACGTCCTTAGTATTCAATTAAGCACACTTCCGATACTTGACAACTTATTCATATTCTTGTATAACTTGATCACGATCTTATTATGCCAAGTCAGCCTAAGATACTAGAAATTGCTAAGGAAATAATAGAAAAAACACAAGAGAATTACTTAAGAAAACTTTGTATTAGAGAGAACTTGAATTATTTACTCGATGAGCTACAAATGAACGGCCCATATATATACGAGTCATCTATGGGCTAGTGGATAAACAATAATTGTTACACAAGTCTCCTCAATATTTACAAGTAAGTCCCCTCCCTAGAATTTTCTACATGGCTCGAAAGTTCCAAGGACTTTCCAAGCAAATTCATAGGATTCTAAGGTATTTCAAGGAAAACCTCCATATTACTTTAGAATCTTTCCACAAATGCTAGCCTTCTCTTCCTGAAGCATCCCTTATCGAAAAAATATGTTCCAAGTGACACCTAGGTGGCATGATGATGTGGCAGGTCATCACATTCTCTCACCTAGGGATGTATAAAAATCAATTCAACTAATAAATTGAACTTAAAAAGTATTATTGGTTTATCGATATTGGGTTATTGAGTTAACAGCTTTTCAATAGTTTCATAATTTTTTATTGGGTTATTGGTTAGATTTTCCATTTTGATGTTTTAGTTAATGTTAAACTGATAACCAAATAATATTACACTAAAATTATCTTTGTATCCCTAATTATATAATAGTGACTTTAAATTTTAAATGCATACCCTGTTTTCTTTTGTATTTTATAGTTGTTGACTTCGTTCTAAATTCGTTGGTTTAGTGGTGTTCTACCCATCAAAGTGAACTAACTTTATTTTTCTTGTTGAAAGATTGATACAGTCAATGATATCCAATTAATTTTTCTACATAACAAAAATAAAATAAATTTATTTTAGTAATATCTTATTTGCATTTGCTTTTACCTGTAATTTGTGTAAACTTTTATGCATGAAAGTAGTGTATATATGTATAAATAAGAACAAGAGAAAGTAAAAAAATATTAGAGGTGTATTTTCTTATTGGTTAAAATCGAAAATCAAACCTTTAAGGATCAAAAATCGATTAAGAAAATCGATAATAAATATCTTATTAGTTTGATTATCGATTTAGCGTGCTTACAAATTAAAATTAATAAATTGAACTGGTAATAAATAAAACTAGACAGAGCCGACTGATGTGCAGCCCCTACTCTCACCTGATGTTGCAACAATCGCGACGCAGTACTACTGCATAAACTCTTGAAACTTGTCTTTAAATTACCAGAAGTCTTTGTATCTCTCACATGGTAACATAGAAGATTGATTCATTTTTTAAGAAAGCACTCCTTAGTCCTCTATGATACTCACACAGATACATCATATGCTGACAGGGTATCATAAAAGACAAATTCACTCCTTAAAAAATCACTCTCCAGTCCTCTGTACTGATAGCATATATCATATACTGATTGACTATCATAATGGACTAGTTCATTTCCTTAAAAAAAAAAAAAAAAAAAAACACTCCTCAGTCTAGCATAATACTTTGTGGTATATATCATATGCCAACAAAATATCACAAAGGACAATTTAATTCTTTCAAAAGAAAAAAAATTATAAACAAAATACAAAAAATAGACTTTTGGTTAATTTTGATATCTTATTTTTTATATACTTTTGGCAAATTGTTCTTGTGAAAAAAATCTAAAACAAATTGAGTCACATTTTAGATATAAGTTTTGTTTTCATTTTCAAAAAATTTATTTTAAAATATATGCTTTCTATAAATTTAGATTTTAAAAATAAGCTACAGACTTTAGTATTTTAAAAAAAAAATCTTATTATAATGTAATTACTTAATAATTTGTATTGTTATTAGTCAAACAACAATTAGCTTATATTTTTATTTTTAAAAACAAAGACAAAAAAAAAAGAAGTTAATCAAACCAATAAAAAAGGAAAAAAGAAATTTAGGCAAAAAGGACAGAACGAAAACAAAACATGTAAACAAAATCAAAAGATGATGGAAAATGGACAAAAGAAACAAAGAATCATGCGCGCCTACACAGTCCAAGGCAGTCTCAACAAGATTACGGACCTAAGTGAAACTCTAGAGAGAGGCCTTATATATATATATATTAAATGAAAGATCGTCATATAATTTTTTAAGTTTTCTCTTTTTCTCTCTTTTTTGAAAACCAGAATCATATTTTCGAGTTGACATATTTCAATTAAATAAATTATAATAATAACTAATAAAGTTTATATGCTTATGAACTAAGAATATCAAACAACTACAAATTTTCAAGAAAAATTATAAAATAAAGTTAGAATAATAAAATCGGGCTCAATAATTTGATAAGTTGATATAAGTTAGAATAATAAAATCGGGCTCAATAATTTGATAAGTTGATATAACGATATTGAATGGTGTTGACCTCCTTCAATGGCTTGTTTCAACTCTTAAAATTTTGAAGAAGACACCAAAAAATAGGTTTTGTTCTTTTGTAATTGTAAGCAAGAAGTAATAGTAGATCACCAGTAAGTTTTTGCAGAGAGAGAGAGAGAGAGAAAAAGCTCAATATTGAGAATAAAAATAATTAAAGAGAAAATAAAATTTATAGAAAAAATGAATATAAGGTGAATAATAATGTGGCCCAAGTTATTAGGGAGATAATTAAGGAATCTATTTCCCATAAGAAATTATTCCCCAAACTTTGTTCTACTCCCCTAAAATTCAATGTTCACACATTAAATTATCTTACTTCCTTCTATTTTTAAATTTATGGGTAAACATAATATTTTTTAATAAGTATGTATAAGTACATTTTTTAAAAAACTAGTTTTACGCGCCTCGCGCGTGTACCTCGCTTTATTGAGTTCAATTCTTCCACCTCACAAATTTTTCTCTAATTCGTGTATTAGTGCACTTTTCCATCTAGTAGTCACACAAGAATGAAGAAATAATCACTTTTTGCTTCCTTAATTTCTAGATCCCAAGTCTTTAAATATGTAGCTAATGTCTACGGAAGCAAACTAACAAATCATGTAAATACAAAAATCTTATAGGGCAATATAATGATCTACTGTAGGCTCTACTTTATATCAAATAAAAATAGAATTGTTACTACATTCAAGCCCAGCCATCACAACTAATCAGTGCACCTTCTCAAAGACTCTCTGTCAGAAGAAGTGAAGTCGATGATAGTTATACTTTAGCTACGACATTCCTTTATCTCCTTGAATCTTAAGTAGTGTGCATGTACAATAGGTAGGATCATCCTGCCAATACAAAAACAACAACAACAACAACAACAAATTAATCAAGTGGATCATCCTACCAATAAAGTTATAAAATATACAATTTGCTTTCACCCATAAAAAAAAATACAAATAATTTTTCAAACGCGTGACAAAAAAAGATGATATGCCATTATGACTTCAACTCATTCAAACTTCACAACTTAATACTTTAGATAACAACTTCACAACTTAATACTTTAGATAAACAATATACAAGGAAATTGACAGATGAGAAAAATGCATTGAGAAATGGTTAATAGTAAAGGTAAATTATGAATTGCCAGGAATGTCGAGCTTAATGCGATTGCCAAACAATATATAGTGAGTACCAGTAAAAGCATTAATTCTTGTTAACGTTTTACAACATCTACATGTGATGTTGATATAAACGGATTAATTTGACAATTGGCATAGAATTGGATCATAGAAAAGAAAAGCAATCAAAAAAACTAAAAGCGGCAGAAAATAACCAAAATTTTCATGTGCGT
Source organism: Capsicum rhomboideum (assembly GCA_031232105.1). Classification (NCBI taxonomy): domain Eukaryota; kingdom Viridiplantae; phylum Streptophyta; class Magnoliopsida; order Solanales; family Solanaceae; genus Capsicum; species Capsicum rhomboideum. Next base: position 50,266,760 of record CP124714.1, read on the forward strand.
GGGACACTCAAAATATTACAACAATAAATAAATAATAATTAAAAATAGCGCATATAGTACGATTAAATCTAACCTTTACAGAAAAATTTCTCAAAGCCTGACCAAACAATCATCTACCATCTGTATTAAGCCAAAAAATAATAGATATTAACAAAACAAATATTACAAAAAACATTACCTTTATAGCCTACGACAGTTTCGATAGAATATATAATCCTAAATCTAAAGTGTCAGTATGTCATACTCACTAGGAAAGCCCTTATGGATTGTTTAGTGAAGAAAAATCTCATGTTTCTTGTTTCTGCAGAGGAGAAGTATTCACCTACATGGTATACAAGGTGCATGACTTCCTCTTTTCCTGGTACGGTGCACTTAGACGGCGTGAATTGCTTCAAGTTGGAGATGCTCCTTCTCCTGCTCCAGCTACTTCCCCTTCTGAAAATGTAGACTACAATAATTCAAGCAAAATCTCAAAATACCATGCATATAATTATAAAAAAATAATTATGCTACTAAAAAGAATCACCTCAAAAGATCGACTATTGGGTGTTTTGTGTTGCCTAGGCATCCTAGAGTACTATGGAACTCTTTATATAAGTAATGGTTTTTTACATATATTTTAGGATTCTTAATTTCTTCCCATATATATATATATAATTCTAATTGATTTAGAAGTGTCAATTATTATGATTTCTTACCTAGATCAAATAAGGACTTTAATTAATTTCAAAGCATTAAATATTAGACAATTATCTAAGGAAAAGGTGAAAAGACGATTTTGTCTATTGCGGGGACTTTTAATGAAGGGCAAAAAGTTCAAACAACATTTATAAGGACATTCACACTTTTAATATATTAGAGATAGAGATTAGAGATAGAGATTAGAGATTAGAGATAGAGATAAAGATTAGAGATTAGAGATAGAGATAGAGATTAATATATTAGAGATTAGAGATATAGGGGGCCAATTTATTAGGGGGCCTAAGCCATTGATTTAATGGCCTAGAGGTTGAGCCGGCCTTGCCACACACATGCACGTTCTCATGACAAAACCAAAAAAATATTACATTGGTAATGTTTTTGCTATGTAATTTCATAAAATTATTTGAAAAAAAATAATCTAACAATTCCAATTGAAAAAGAATATAATGTAAAATAACAAGTCAATACTATTAAAGTAAATAAATTGCAATCACAAATATAGCGTACTTTTAAAGAAAAAAATTAGAAAGTTAACATAATACTCGTATGTAGACATACTCCTGTAAGAAACTACAAAGCAAAATGCAGTGGAAATAGACAAGAGACATAGCTCCCGCCATTGTTACGGAGAAGTCGGAGTCCTTGGCTTCGTCGGAGTTCGTTTGCTAACTCTGGTGAGTCTTCTAATCACTTAAACCTCTCTTTAGATGGTATGGAGTTTCTAGAGAAATTTGATACTCACGAAATTTTCCGGATTTGCTTTATATATAGATGTTCTCCCATCAAGAACTTCTAATGGGGTTACGTTACTTAATGGGGCAACAGTTTTAGGAGTTTATGACAGTTGTAGAGTTATGGATGAAGTTGGTTTCAACTGGTCCAAAAATTTACGTACCAATTTCATCAGTTCAAATTTTGAACTTCTAACAAATCCAACATTACATAATATAAGTTACAACCATTCAAACGAAAGGAAATATGAGTGTATAACCTCATTGAATAGTAAAGTCTACTTTAATTCAAACCCTAAATAATAATACAGTTATGCTAAATAAAAAAATAAGGAAATAAAAATTATGAGTAATTATATGGAATTAATACAAGTAAACATTGAGAAATAAGAAGAAAGAATATAAAAGATAAATTATATAAAATGAAAAATAAATTTTAAAAATTTAGAAAGTAAAAAAAAAAAAAAAAAAAAGATATTAAAATAATAGAAATAAAAAAAAAGTAATTCAAAAGTAATCTTGTAATTGCACTATATAATAATCAGTAATTCTCATCTCTCATGTACACCCAATTCCTCACCAACCAAGTAATTACTTAATCAAAGAAACATGTCAAATTATATAATTACATTCAATCTTAATTCTTTTGATTAACCAAGCCCTAAAAAAAGATGGAATAGGACCAAAAAAACCAAAGAATCATGCGCTCACACACAAGCAAATGATAGTTTCTTGGCCAAAGCCATACACGGTCCATCATTCAATGGGCAAATGTAATTGTACCGGTGACATAGAAAACAACAACAAAAATAATTGTATGTATATGTAATGTATTAATATTGTATAAATAGTTATGTAATGTATATATAATGTATTGGTATTGTACAAAATAATGTATAACCTTATATATATGATGTATAATTATGTATTAAAATGTATATGTATCCATATATAGTGTTTATACAATATTTATACATTGCAGCAGTGCATCTTCCTCAACGAGCCGAAGTTTTTTTTTCAGTTCCGATCAATTGAAATGTCCTCTAAATAGGTTCAAATTTTAGACATGAGCTCCTCTTAATGTTTCAAGTCTTTTGATGTATTATTGGCTCGAAACGATTCACGTTTGCGGTACGTTGAATTTTAAAATTGAGCTCTGAAGAAACTTTAATGGCTAAACATGGAGCCTTAAGATTTCTTTCACATTTCCAAGGCCTAAATATGACTCTCGATGTTTCAAGTCTTTTGATATATTATTTACTCAAAATGATTCACGTTTATGGTAGGTCGAATTTTAAAATCGAGTTTTGAAGAAGCTTTAATGGGTGAAGATAGAACTTTGAAGAAGCTTAAATAGCTTTATGAAGCTTGCTGATTATTTGAAGCTTCAATCACAGAGAAGAAGAAAAGAAGCGAATAAGGAAGGAAGGAAGAGAGGAAGAAAAGAAGGCAGTGAACTGCACTTCACCTGCAACAACATTGGCCGAATGATCATTTTAGGTAATGAGAGAGAATTGAGCTATTTTGGGTGAGAAATTTTGACTCAATTAACATTTTGTCTAATTGTCCCTAATTACTTTGTGCCCCTCGAGTAGTTTAAGTTATTTATTGATATATGAATAAAAAGAATAATGAGATAGAATAGATGGATATTTTGTGCACTTTTCCGTAAATAGAACTATCAAGCTTTTATTGCAACATGCTATGTTTTCTCTCCATTGCTAAGTGACCTAATTGCCGCTGCCTGACTAAATATACCAATAGTCACAAGATTCATAGTAGCTACTGAGGAGTAAGCAATGATCTACTTAAGATCGATTTGCCTTAAAGTGCTCGAGGAAGTATCTGTTATAACAATCGCACTTAAAATATAAATCAAAGAAGTGAGACAAGTGTCGCTTCAACGTTGATAAAATGTACAATCTATTGAATGTATACCAAACACAGTTCTAGTAAGGATGCAGTTTGGCACTAGATTGCTGGCTAACCTCTTTTTTTGTTTTGTTGAACGTGTTTGTTCTGGAAAGGTTATTCAAACCGTAGTGTACGTTTTCTAATTCAAACTCTACAGCAAAAATAGCCAAATGAATTCAGAATTCATGGAACAACAAACTCAAAATTAAACATATTGCTCTTAATCCAGTTTAATGCTGACATCAAGATGAATAATGCCTTAACAAAATAGACTAAAACATCATGCTAAATTTGAGCATTTGATTGCAAGTACTTCTTGATAAAAAAAAAATTAAAGGCATGGGCATCAAAGTGCCTGCTATGTGTGGCGTTCGGAGAAGGGCCGGACCACAAGGGTCTATTGTACGCAATCTTACCTTGTATTTCTGTCAAAGGCTGTTTTCACGACTTAAACTCGTGACCTCCTGATTACATGGAGGTAACTTTATCAATTACTGCAAGGTTCATCTTAATTTTTAAGAATCATATAAAGTTTAAATTGGGAATTTGGAATAACTTGAGTCAGAAATTCAGTATAATTGGACCAGTTCGGCATGTGTACCTGTTGCAAGTAGCTTAAATGATAGGAAATGAGCTAGCAAAGTAGTTGATTAAATGTGAGCTATTAGAGCTAAATGGCGCAATGTCTCAAATTCTGTTAGCCGTTAACACTGTAGCTACATTTCCTAATTTTTGTTACTGGTAGCTAGTTACTGTAGTTGTTAGAGTTAGATATTCGAATTACTTCTAGAATCTTCCTAACTTAATATAATGCTACTGATGTAATACAAGATACTCATTGATTGATTTGTAATAAACTTCTTCTCTCTTCTTCTAAAATTCTCCATAGCTAAACATCTCGGTATTTCCCTGAGTTTAGTGTCATTTTCCTCGAGATGAAAACCTCCTGGATTAACCTAGCTACTAAAATTCTCTAATCCATGCATCAATTGGTATCAGAGTCATCGCTCCTTGGCCATATCAATGGCACTTAGTAAGAAACAAGGTAGACCCATGGACAACTGGGATCACAAATTTCTGCAGACTCATGAGAAGTTGTAAAAATTAATGGAGGGCATGTCCAGCATGAATAATCGCAATCTTCATATTAAAAAGGAACTGTTAGCAATCAAGGATACAATTGGGAATATGAATTCCAAGGAAAAGGAGATGGATAAGGGTGAATCTTCCAATGGCAAAGAGGGTTCCAATAAAGTCTTACATGAGGATGGAGCAATGAGGATGGAGCAAGGGAAAATTTAGGTAGATGAGGAAACTTCTTTACTCGATTTTCCAGATTGGAATTCCCTAAATTCTCTGTCGTAGATTTACTTACTTGGTTGTACGAAGTGGATCAACTATTTGCAATGGATGAGGTTCTTTTTCATCAGAAGGTGAAGGTAGCTTCAGTTCATTTAGAAGGTGAAGCTATTGCATGGCATATGGCATTTATTAAGTTTTGAACATCAGCTGCAGACCCCACTTGGACTGAATATGTTATAGCTCTTAATGAAAGATTTGGGGATTGTATTGAGGACCCAATGGAGGCATTGAAAAATTTAAAACAAACTGGCAGTGTGAGGGAGTACCAGGCAGAATTTGATCGGTTATTTACCAGAGTAAATCTATCAAATGAGAATGCACTGAGTTGTTACATGGGAGGATTGAAAATTAAATTGAACAAGGCAGTGAGGATCCAGAATCTGAGGACATTGATGCAAGCCTATAAGATTTCTAGGTTGCAGGAAGAGATTTATGAAGCCCAAGCTAGCACATGGGGTTTGAAGTCATCCCTGAGGCCAAACACTGCCCTGTTACTGTCATGACCCAAAAACGGGTCATGATGGCACTTAGCGCGGCCCAACCTTAATAAGTAAGTCAATCACCCAAACTGATAAAGAAGTTCACAACAAGCAATAACAATAAAAATATGAGACTTCTAGAAAGAAGTCAGGCCGATATAGAATATAAATAAGCGGAAGTCTGAAAGATATAACATAAAATCCCCGCGAAATGGTGTCATAATGTAAGAGCATCTAAGTACAATATCTGAAAACTGAAATACAACATCTATCTCTGAATCCGAATAAAGACATAAGTAAAAATAAGATGAGATCTAAAATCAGTCTTGAATGCTATAACGATCCAGTACCTTGAATCTAATCAATCAACAACACGAACTCAGCTGCCGTGTGTCATACTCGGACTTAGATCTGTACCAAAAGAGTACAGTACGGGTGAGTACAGTCCACATGTACTCAGTAGGAATCATAGGCCGACTGAATAAGGTAGACAATAATATAAGTAAAGTAGACTATGAGCACGTAACCTGCAAGCAGAAAAATTTCCAAACAGTACCTCACACCGTCTCCACTAACAGTTCTAATATAATACCCAAAGAAAACAATACGAATATACACGAAAGCATAGGAAAACAAAACACAAGGCATATAACTAAGGAAACATGAAAGATGCATATGAAATACAATGCAATGCAATGAAGATGGGATGAATTGATGAAAGTCATTGCATGACTTTCTGTATATACCTATCGAGCTCGCAGCTCTAAAGATAGGACTCATGAGGGGTTCGCAACCCATATGTTATATCTCATATCTTAATCTCAACTCACCTCTCCAGCTCGTGTTCACCGAGAGGGTTTTCATAAAAGAGTCTCATTTTCTTTTAAAACAGTGTTTCTCAACGGTACCAGTATCTCATGAATGTATATGTATGGAATGAGGATGTAATGCTCACAGTCAATGAGTATGAAGACATCTAATCCATTCAATACGTGAATATATATAAGTGAGACTAGAAATCAATTCAATATGTCTATAATTCATGATTATCAACTCTAAATGGGCACCATTGGAATAATTATGCATGTAAGACATCATTTGTATCATATTAACCCCTAACTTGGTCATCTTAATCATGATAAGGCAACTAATTCTCAATAAAGCCTATTTTAACAGTTTAAACCCCCGCACGAACATCATATCTAAAAATAAGGCATCTAAATGCACAAATAAGGCCAAATGATGTCAAATAAGGCTCCCACACGGGCAACACACAATAACAGACATCCCAAGTCAACAACAACACGAAATAAGCCCCCACATGGGTACATAACAGTAATAATAATCTCAAGATGTAAACCTCATACTTATTGTCCCCAACTCATAGCATGATTTACCTATATATTAACTACCCAGCTCAATCTGAAAAAAGTTAAACTATAACCTACATCGAAATGATGAAATCCCAGCCTAAAGTGCTTCAACATGGAGCCTTCACCTTTCAAACAGCCTAGGAATCAACTAAAATATACAAATATAGCATCTACACGTTAAAAGAAAGCTATCGATACCCAATTCGACTATATTTAAAACGAGTCCAAAACAAGTTTTGAAAACGAAGGGGTAAAACCAGAATTTTATTTTAAAAACACATTCTCCAAGGTCATAGGAGTCTACAATTGAAAGCCCATGAGAAAACATGTTTGAAACGGGGTTCAAATCGAAGAAAAACTATTTTAAAGCTTTACCGACAAAACCCCAAATTTCCATTTTAAAATCAAGATTAAAAAGGTATTTTCGAAGATATAATCAATGGAAAATAGTGGGATTAAGGTTTTTGATCTTATCCAAGCTCAAATGGTGAAAAAATCTTCCAAAATCGCCCAAACCCAAAGCTAAAAGGTCCAAAAATGGTGGAAAATAGCAGAAATGGAGTATGTATACTGTTTTGTGAATAGTGTCTCATGATCGCGGACCTCCACCTCTCAATCACAAGAGTCAACGTTGACCGGGGCTTAAGTTGGTCATCGTGATCGCGAGAGGTGGGCCTCCCGATCGCGATGGTCAAACCCGACCTAGTCCACCCGAATACTCATCGTGATCGCGGTACCACCATCATGTGATCGTGATGAAGGGAATCATATAGTCTCGTGATGGCAACACATGTCCACGCGGTCTCGATGAATGGCCTGATGCACCAAAAACTGTTGCACCAGCAGCATAGGCCAAGTTAAAAATCTCTCTGAACGGACCCTCGGGATTCATTCGGGACCCGACAGAAACAAACCATATATGCTACTAGGATATTTTTGACGCTCTGGAACCAATGGCAATATCAGATTTTTGAATAAAAGATTGTTTTCAATAAATTAACCCCCGAGACCCCTTTTCCATGATTTTCCAAATGAAGGTTTGAAATACAAGATAAAGGTCCCCAACCCGAACCAACTATGCTACTAGACCAAATTCGACATTCCGGATCTGCTGGCGCAATTCAAATTGCCATCTAACACTTAGATCATGAAATGTTGATTGAAGTCAACCATTAGCTCTTAAAGCCTCAAAACAACCTCAAACATAACCAAAACCTTCCTGATCGCATTGGGAATCATGCCAACCATCCCCAAACCCCAAAATTAACATGTAGCAGCTATAGGGAAGGGTAAAATGGTTAAAATGTATAAAAATGGGAATTCATAAAATTTAGGTCTTTACAGTTACCTACACCAGTGAGCAATAGACCAGCTAATTTTCAGAAGAATTTTACTTCTACTTCAACATTTAAGAAACCTCTTTATTCTATTGTGAATACGAGTAAAAGTTAGCACACTTGGTTCCACTAGAAGATTAACATCAGCTGAAATGGATGAAAAAAGGTCTAAGGGACTATGTTTTTTCTGTGATGAGAAATATGTATTGGGTCATAACTGCAGGGCCAAGAAACAGTTGTACTTGGTATAAATGTCTAATGAAGAGCCTGTAGAAGTAAGTGAAGAAGAACAGATTGCAGAAATAGCTTTGGAAGTTGATGAAATCATGGCTATATCTTTGCAAGCCTTCACTGGTGTAACAGGTTATCAGACCATAAGAGTCACTGGTTATCATGAGAAGAGACCTCTACAAGTGCTTATTGATACTGGGAGTACACACAACTTCACTGATCAAGAAGTTGTTGCAGCTTTGGGATGCAAGGCTAGCCCTATTATTGAGCAATCAATAAGTATAGCTGATGGTAGAAAGGTGTAGACTAATTCAGTTTGCAAAAATCTGCAATGGTTGTCACAGGGTACCACGTTTTCTTCAGATTTTCTACTCTTACCTCTTGGTAATGTTGATATAGTACTAGGGGTGCAATGGTTGAATACATTGGGGAGGATCTTGTTTGACTCAAGAATAGGTTTATTAAATGTGTGTATCAAGGTAAGAAGCATGTTCTTAAGGGTGCTAGTAGCCAATTAAAGTCCAGCAAGGCTAAGACACTGACTAACTACATGAGTACAGGAGAAGCATAGTACAAGTCCATTTTGCAGAGACCCCCTCAGCTCATTCATCAAAGATAAATTCATCATTCCTGTTATAGAGAATCTACTGGATGAATTGGAAGGGGTTGTGGTATTTTCTAAAATTGATTTAAGAGTTGGTTACCATCAGTTAAGGATGGATGAGAAAGATAGCCGTAAAACAACTTTCAAAACTCATGAAGGCCACTATGAGTTCCTAGTCGTGCCCTTTGGCTTGACTAATGCACCCTCTTTCTTTCAAAGTTTTATGAATGATGTGTTTAAGCCATTTCTCAGAAAATCAGTGCTGGTATTTTTTTGATGATATATTAATCTACAACAGTAATATGGAGGCTCATGTAATACATAGGGAAGTTGTGTTTAAACTGATAAAACAATTCCAGTTATATGCTAAGATGTCAAAATTTCCATTTGGTGTGGCTAAGGTTAAGTACTTAGGCCACTTTATCAGTGCTGAGGGGGTCTCTGCTGATCCTAAGAAGATTACAGCAGTACAAGAATGGTCGTTCCTGTCAATATCAAATAGTTGAGAGGTTTTTTGGGGATGGCTACTACAGAAGACATCAAGAGTTATGGATCTATTTGTAGACCTCTGCATGATTTACTTAAGAAGGATGGGTTTCTTTAGACACCTGACTCTACTGAAGCATTCAACACCTTGAAGAAAGCATTAACTTTTGCACCTGTGTTGGCAATGCCAGACTACACTCAACTATTTGTCATTGAAACTGATGCTAGTGGTAAAGGCATTAGGGTTGTACTAATGCAGCAGGGCCATCCTATTGCATACATTAGCAAATCTCTAGCTCCTAAACATCAAAATATGTTTGTTTATGATAGGGAGTTGTCTGCTCCCATCTATGTTGTGTCAAAATGGTCTCATTATCTCATGAGTTGTCACTTTATGATTAAAAATAATCAAAAGTCTTTGAAGCACCTACTTAATCAATCTATACACACTGATTTCCAAGTTGTTGGCATCTCTAAATTGATGGCTTTTGACTTCTCTATTGAATACAAGAAGGGTTCTGATAATAAAGCAACTGATGTTTTATCTAGAAAACCTGTTGTTGAACTCCTTGCTACTTCATTGCTCACTCCTCATGATGTTTTATACTTGCAGATAAAGTATTCTTGGTCATCTGACCCTTCATTACAAGCATTAATTACTAAGTTACAGGTTCAACCTTTTAGGTCTTATACTTGGTGTAATGACCAGCTGAGATGGAAGGGTAGGCTAGTGGTTGGGGATGACCCTCAACTGAAGAAGACTATACTAGACTTATGGTATAGCACTACTTATAGTGGTCATTCAGGCATGGATGTTATAATCAGGAGAATTCAATCATTGTTCTACTGGAAGGGGCTTATCCAAGATGTTAGAGACTTTATAAATAAGTGTGTATTTGCTAAAGGAATAAGTATGATGTTGTAGTTTCTCCTGGATTGTTGCAACCTCTTCCCATTCCTAAGGGTGTTTGGATGGACATTTGCCTTGATTTTATTGAATGCCTTCCTAAATCAGGTTACAAATAGGGGATATTAGTAGTGGTAGATAGACTCAGCAAGAATGGTCACTTCATTGGATTACAGCATCCTTATACAGCTCAGTTTGTGGCTCAATCTTTCCTGGATAATGTGTTTAAATAGCATGGTTTACCTACTACTATGACTAGTGATAGAGACTATGTCTTCATGAGCTTTTTTGGTAAGAATTCTTCACACTATAGGGTGTTCAGCTTCAGAGATCTACTGTTTACCATCCCCAAATTGATGGTCAAACAAAAGTGTTAAATAAGACACTTGAGACTTATCTAAGGTGTTTTTGCACTGACAGCCCTACAGAATGGGCTTCTTACTTGTCTCTTGCTGAGTGTGGTATAATACTACCTATCACACTGCAGTTAAATGCACTCCTTATGAGGTGCTATATGGGCCAAAAAAAAACCATTCCATCTTCCTTAGCTAGTTGGAGAGACTTCTATGGAGATGGTTGACAGGTCACTAGCTGCAAGAGTGGCCATTGTTCAGCTGCTCAAGTTTCACATGGCTAGAGCACAACAAAGAATGAAGGATATGGCAAATAAACATAGGTCTGACAGGTCCTTTGAAGTTGGTTCTTGGGTCTACTTGAAACTGAAACTGCTGCCTTACAGGCAGGTTTCTGTTGCCACCAGACCCTTCAATAAGCTTGCAGCCAAGTATTTTGGTCCCCCTATCCTATTGATGCTAGAGTTGGTGCAGTTGCCTATAGGTTGTTGATGCCTATTGATGTTTTAATCCACCCAGTTTTTCATGTTTCCCAGCTCAAGAGATTCCATGAGTTGCCCTTGAACATCACTTATCCTTCAGTTTTCCACCTCTCTAGTTCTTATTGCCCTACTCCTGAGGCTGTGTTGGATAGGAGATTGGTTAAAAGAGGTAATAAGGTTGTGGAACAAGTCTTGCTTAAATGGTCAGGCATTGCTGCAGATCTAGCTACATGGGAGTGTTTCTGAGTTACATCATAGGTTTCCTTCCACACTTGAGGACAAGTGTGTTCTTCAGTAGGGGGTATTGTTGCAAGTAGGTTGAATGATAGGAATGAGCTAGCAAAGTAGTTGATTAAATGTGAGCTGGCAGAGCTAAACAGTGCAATGTCCCAAATTCTATAAGTCATTAACACTGTAGCAACATTTCCTAATTTCTGCTTCTGGTTAGTTACTGTAGTTGTTAGAGTTAGTTACTCAAATTACTTCTAGAATCTTCCTAGCTTAGTATAAATGCTACTGATGTAATACAAGATACTCATTGATTGATTAGTAATAAACTTCTTCTCTCTTCTTCTAAAATTCTCCATAGCGAAAAATCTCGATATTTCCCTGAGTTTAGTGTCATCTTCCTCGAGGTGAAGACCTCCGGGATTAACCTAGCTACTGAACTTCTCTAATTCGTGTATCAGTACCAACTTGATTATGAAAGTGGAAAAAGAAGATAGCAAATATCATGTCATAATGAGAGCACTGAGACAACGATCTATGAATGAAATTATAATTTAATACTACTATTTATAAAATAAGATCCATATCTCTCCAGTCCAAAATAAGAATTGTTGAAAAAAAATCAATTTAGGAAATACTGCATCTATACTTCTTGAAAAGACCAATCAACACAGTTTGTAGGGGAGTGGGGGAGATGATTTTTCTTACCATTTTGATTTACAATGGAACACAGAATGGTTACCACCTACTAAGAAGAAAAAACACAGTAGTTGGTTGATGATTAAGAAGGAAATATATTGATGTTTTTCATCATCATACAAAAAGCAGACTAAGGTTTCATAACAAATTTACCAAAGGAACTCAACAATTTTACGAAACTTGCCAGTACATTCCCTCTCTATCTAACAAAACTTATTGAGAAGAAACAGATAATGCATCAATTTAACTTCCTACCCTCAAACTGCAAACTAGCTCAGCCTTAGGAGAAGCTCTGGGTAAACGACTCAATGCTATGATGACATCACTGGAATCAACGCTTATCGGTTGTTCATGAAGATCCTTAGCAAAGATGAAGCTCGAGAAAGGAATATCATTGCAAAAAACAGCACACATTTTGGACCCGCAAAACCATAGAAGCTCACACACTCAAGCTTGTTGAGTGGCAGTTGCAAGTAGCCAGGCATCTTCAGACATTTCAAAAATGCTTCGGCATTATCATTATTACCTTCGACCTAATGGATAAGCAAACACTAAATCATTTTAGCTTCAACTTTAAATACATGAAGAGCAAAAATGAACCATCAGATATATTTAACATTTCTTACCAAAATCTGAAGTTTACTCAAATTGGGGGAACACTTAATTAATTGTAGAACGTAAGAAATATGACCCAATTTGCCAAAGTCAACACTGAGCGACAGACTCCGCAAGCAGTTGAGCATAAAAGGAGGACCATTTGATGGAACTACGTCTGCACTCAAAAACTTTTGAGCTAATATAATGATTACAATCTCACATGAATACAATAACACTATAAGAGATATTCAAGTGAAACAAGAAGTCAATGTCTTACCTCAATGAAAAGTGAATCCAACATGAGCACCTCAAGTACAGGTAAGCTAACAAGAAGATTCTCCAGCGTTGATCTATGATCATGATTTGCATTATCAACCACTTCGGCAAATTCAAGTCCTATATATCTCAAATTCTTGCAGTTCATAAAGCAATCTAGTGTGCTATAGGAGTGACGGTAACAAACATACAAGGACTTTAACATTGGTGAAACAATGTTTAGGTATTGAATACCATCACAACAGTTCAAGGTCAAACTAGCAAGAAGAGGGACCTTGATAACACAAAACTTTGAAAAAGTTATTGATGCCAACCGAAGGGTTACAAGATTGGGAAAGACAAGCAAAGAACCGTGTGGTTTGAAGAAACAGCTGGCGAGTTTTATCTGTGTCAGAGTTCGACAGTGAAATATACAAGGAGGCAGTGTATATCATCAATATTTGCAATTTTCAGGTTTAGCTTCGTGACACTTTCTGCTGACATAAAGCACCATCTATAAATAGCTTTATATGATTCGAAATCTTCTACTCTAACATCACGTTCAAATTTCACAATCTTGCCCATATGCAGTAACAGAATCTCATCTACTGCTTCTCTGAATTTGGATTCAGACTCTTCTATTAACTCCTCATAAAACTCGTAATCCAGCACCATTTTTGGAAGCTCGCTCCAAACATATCTCCAACTTTTGGACAACGTACAAGTTTTTGCAGCTTCTTTAACTGGCAAGAGCTCAAGGATACAATCAATAACATTTCTTGGTAGGACACTAATTCAATCTTCTAAATCCCCTTCAACAGCAACACTTTCTCTATCTGTTAAAAAAGAATTTAAATGAGCTTATTAAGAATTAAAACTTTTCCTTATCTGTTAGAAAAAAATGATTAATCATAATAAAGCATAAAGTTTATAGTCCAGAAAGAATCAGAAAAAATAAGGGGAAGAGAAAATTGCAATACCTTGATCCATGCTTGATTTTCTTTTCTACTCTGGATTTCTTTGTCTATCTCATTAGCAATACTGTGGAAATTGAGGAAAGAGGCGTCTTGAGCTGTCAGTGAAAGGAGAAGAGGAAATCTGTTTGGTTTAACAGTTAAAGAAATATAATGGTACCCCGAAAAGAGTCGAAAAACCGTCGCTAATTATGAAGCCAGAACATAAGGAGTCTTGATAGAACATGTTAACTTCTGGAATCGAAGACAAATTAAAACATGTTAACTTCTGGAATCGAAGACAAATTAAACCAAAATATTACAGAAGAAAATGAGTAAAGAAACAAAAGAAAGGATGAAAATGAACCTTAGATGCAAAGGTTCTTCAATATACTACTGAACCCCTAAAACCTGTACAGCAACAGTTTTGTTCTGCAAAAGAGCAGAATAGGAGAAACACCATCAAGACCTCGACTGAAATTATCACACACAACCGGAACCACCGGACAACCTGGGCCAGTGGTGACGCTAATAATTTTGTTAAGGACATTCAAGCTCTACAACAACATATCAGTGTAGTCCCACAAAATGAGGTCTAGGGAGGGTAACGTGTACGCAGACCTTACTACTAGCTTGGAGGTAGAGAGGTTGTTTCTGATAGACCTTCAGCTCAAGGAAAAAAACAGTAAAGGAACAGCGGGAATGAAGAAATAATGGAAACATACCATAGAGAACCTGATAAAATCATCCTGACTAGTAGTCATAACAAGATAATACGATAATCAAAGTAGAAAAGAAAAACAACAGAGAGTAACCAAACTCAAAGGACAAGAAACTGCAAGAGTAATACTACGACTAATAGTACATAAGGACATTCAATCTTTGAAGAAAGGATTTAAAAAGAATTCGATGAATGGTAACAAACCAATTAACTTCAAATTGAACTACGTAGTAATAAATAGCAAAGCCATAAAAATACTTGAAAGAACTAAAATTGTATAAATCAAAACTAATTTAAAGAAGACAACGAGAGGACTAATGAAAGCATAATCAAATATAATATTACAACGTTGCTTATAATAGGCTCATTAAAAATAAGAAAACCTCCTCTTTCGGGCACTCAATGAAGCGTTTCATTGTAGGAGGAATCATTTGCTTTTACTAAAATATATCACAAGGAAATTTCTTTAGTTATTCATCTCTTTAGAAACAGTTTTGCTCTCTAAAAAATGATTTTCAAACCCAAAATACAATAGGTTAAGCTGGCCCGAACAGATGATTTTCCAAAAAAGAATTTCCTCTAACAAACAACAATTATATAAGGATCAAATCACAAGCTCCCTGTACAAGAATAATCTAAGCATGAGATTTCTTATTTTAGTTGCAAATTCCATTTCTAACAAACAATTGCTATCTTCATTTGATTTCATGTACAATCCCCCATTCATTTCTTGATTTCGGGTTTCATAAAGAATTACAGTTTCCGAAAATAATTTTTCCGAAATAAAAGAGGAGAGGAGAGAAGAAAACCTCATCGGCGCCGGAGAGCTGAACAAGAGTGAAGCGCTTTTTTCCTCTATATAGTACATATAGGATTTGTTTTTTGGAAAATGATCAAATATGACCCTGCGTTTTTAGAAATAGTGTCAATATACTTTTATTAAATATTTTCGATTTAAATATATTTTTTCCACTAAATTTTTCGTTCAAATACTCTCATACTGTTTATATTTGGGTACAACTTTAGCCTTAAATTCTTTTTTTTTTTTTTTTCATAAAATCAGACAAAGTCTGAAATAAGAAACAACAAGAAATATTTAGAAGCTAACAAAGTAAAAAGAAAGAAACAAAAAGCTAAATCTCTTAAGCTACACTAAAAGACGCTTCAATGTTCATCTTCAGTTCTTGATGTAGATCCAGTGGAGCAAGGAAGATGATGTCGTAGCTCCTCCCAGCTTGTAAGGAACCTCAAGATCGGTAAATGATAGCTGAGTTTTGGTTGTTTTCATAGAAGGCATTTACATCGTCTCACAAATGCCATGAAACCAACCAAATGAAGACTTCTTCAACTCCTCTAGCCACAGATTTGAGTTCCTACAACCGAGATAAGTACTTGTCTTCTTGCACTAGACTGAAATTACTCGATTATGGTTGTTAAATTCACTTAACTTTACCTCCTTGACAGGTTGAGCTCAACAAGGAGCTGATACAACTATCTAAGAAAGACAAAGCTAAAGTTCCATCTTCAACCTTATTGGGTATGTATCATTTCCATAAATCCTCTTGCTTTTGATTGTTCTTGTCCTGTCTGATATTCCTCACAAAATTTGTTAATTTCTTATATGTGACTCTTCTTAGATAGATTAAGCTCACAAGAGAAGCATCCCTTTTGCACTGAGCAAAATCTATAATTTCAGCTTTGCCAAGTACAGATTTCATTACCAGCATCTACTTGTACTTCCCTGGAGCCCTTTCACCCTGTCTGTTCGTTGATCCCATGCTAATTGTGACCCATTCCATGTTGCCTTGTTTATTATGTCCTGTTGTGATCCATGCTAACATAGCCGTGTTTTTATTTACAAAAAAAAAAATAGTTTAAAATACTCTAGTTTGACTGTGGCTAAATGATATAAAAATTGTGGCTAAATGGCCATTTTTTATTTTTTTTTTGGTAACTAATAATTTTACTAACCACCAAGAAAAATTCATATATAACTTGTCGAATGTTGGATATGTAATGTATCTATATTGTACAAATAGTTACACGATGTATCGATATTATATAAATAATGTATAATCGTGTATATATGATGTATAACTATGTATCAGAGATATAAATATATTCATATACACTGTTTATACAATACATATACATTATATAAATAGTTATGTAATGTATTGATATTGTATAATGGTGTATAAACATGTATATATGATATATAATTATGTATCGGAAACTGATATCTAGAAATTACCTGATTCCATCAACTAATATGGAATTGAGGCAAAGTTCACTGATTGATAAGACGCGCAGGCTCAAAACATAGGAGAATAATACATGACCTTTTACAATATTTGTTAAGGAAAAACTATTCCTAAATGAATAATAGGACCAGTGCATCCTCGAGTCAACAATACGACAAAAAAGAAAACCAAGTAATACAAATGAGAGTATAATCGTAATCAGAATGGACAAGGTGATCTAATTTTGAACTTTGGGTACAGATTCTAAGTTCTAACAAGTTTCTAATATCTTTCTAATGAAATTGCAGTGCAAGATTATCCCTTTAGAAATGTAAGTGAAGAATAGCATTGAATAACAATTATTTCTTACTCGATCATTAACTTCTTTTAAAAAAAAGGATTTCAACAACAAAATGGCTTCTGGTACTACGACATTCTGTTATATTGCAAGTTCTTTCAATCCTGACTAATTTAAAATCTCCTCTAAACACTCCTAAATTTTATATATGAGCTCCTCTAGCTATTTCAAGTCTTTTGATATGCTATTCACTTGAAACGGTTCACGTTTGCGGCACATCGAGTGTTCAAATCAAGCTTCTGATGGTTGATTGATCAAGGAAGAAGAAAGAAGGAAAACTTAAAGTAGCAAAGAATAAAGGAAGAAGAAGAAGGAAGAGGAAGGAAGGAGGAAGAAGAAGCCATTAATGGCTGAAGTAGAAGGAAGAAGAAGAGTCGATATGGCCAAATGTCTATTTCAAGTAATTTTAATAAAGTTGGGCCAATTTTCTGGTAAATAAGATGATCGACTGGTCATTTTTCATAATTATCCCAAAAATACTTGTTGTTTTCTTTAGTTTGAAAGTTCTGTTTCTAGTAAAGACACGCATCATCTCTAGTTTCTTTGAATTATAAGTGTTTGGAATGGATTTGGGCAAATGTTTTCTCATAAAGCCAATTCTGGTGTGATCTTATTTTTAACTCATTTCATTAAGTGATCATTTGGCTCAAAGAAGAACCATTTGTATAAATTCTAAATTGCATTTGATGTAAGACGTTACTAATTTTATATCTTCTTTTCAATGCATGAAACTATTTCGTTGGGCCCAGTGGATTCAATTCTCTTCGAACCTGCATTATCTCGTTGGGCTGAAGCTCAACATAATTTGGGTAAACTACATAAATGACTTTCATAATGGGTGACTTTGTATTTTTATCCTCCATTAGAAAAGTCCTCCAAAACTAGTTTTTCTTCTTTTTTATTTATGTATAGAACAAATACTTCTTTTTTTTTTTATTAAAAGTGGCCATCAAAGACCTTTTATTGAAACAAATAAATATGTACATAAATGGACCAAGGCCGAAATGGACCCAGTCCAAAAAATTGTCCAATCGGACCAACTAAAACACAAACAAGAAACAAAAAGAAAAGCGTAAAAAAGGAAATATGTAGAAACAAATTGGAACTAAAGGTCACCCTTTCCATCATCATCTTTGTTGACACCCAATTTTAGCTCTTCTTTTTTCTAAAGTTAATTTCTCGATGCTTATGAGTTTTGAATATTTGTTTTTCTTATTATTTAACATTAATTTCAACAAAATTAACACCAATAACAATTTTTTCCAAAAATAATATCTTCTTCTTATAATTATTATTATTTTCTATCAAATTACTTATATCGTATGTTATAAAACTACCCGAAAAATGAATTAATGATAATAATATATCTTAATTCATTATTTTTACTATTTTTTATCTGAATATATATATATATATATATATATATATATATATATAAACTTTTATTTCAAAGACTCTAAATAATCCTCGCTATACTATTATATTTTTTGCAAATTTGCTTTATTTTACTTTTTATTTAATTTTGAGCTATAGCTATACATATTTAAAATATAACATATATACATATTTAAAATCGCGCACATGTGTATACGCACCTATATGTGTGAAAATGTATATGTATATACGTACACTTTTGGGAAAATTAATTAGAATGAAATAAGCATCGTTAAATTAGTTAAGTGAAATTGATTTAGGAAAATTAGATTATAAATTAATTCAATTAATTTCCTACTTATTTTTTTTACCTAAAACTACCCAGCCCAACCCTAGAATAACCTAACCCAAAACTAAACTTAACCAAATCATCCCCCTAATCCCCCTTTTCCCCTCACTTCTCTAGCTCATTCTCAACCAAACGAACCCAACCAGGAAAATAAACTCAACGTCGTTCTCTCCTCTCTCCTATTTGCCCAACAATGAAGCTCACAGACCACTGGACAATGGCAATCTCTGGTGGTCTTCAACCTCCCTCCTCTACTTTTTCACCTACATCCATCAATCCCTCGGCCCCCATCAACTTTATATCTCCTCCATCGCCTTTTCTGAAAAAGCCGAACCTCGAAAATATACTCCACCGCCGCTACCGCTCCTAGGGAAGGAAAGAACGTAAAAGACCACTGGATTCGAGGTCGTTTACTCTCTAGTTCGATGGATTCGAACATGAACCATCCCGTTTGCCTTCAAATCAACTCAAAATGTAAGTCACCCCTTCATTTTTCTCCAAATTCATCATTTATTCCTCTAAATTTAGCTTCCCAAGAATTCAAATTTGAATTTTTGAAACCTTCTTGAAGAATCCGTTCGAACCCTAATTCTCAGCTATAAAAGGGGGGACTTTGGTTTCCATTGGAGGATGAGAAAAAATGGAGATAAAAGATACACTTGGACATCCCAATAGCTTTCTTCAATTGCTCTCTATTTCACTAATCTCTAATTAGTTTCTTTCTTCTCGTAATACTTTGAGTCAAAGTCGAAGTCGGGTCAGAATCACTAGTTTCAAACTCGACACTCAACGGCCTCAATCGCTGCCCAACAAAAGGTGTGAATCCGACACCTTTTACTTCACTTTCATCTTCTTCACTTCGTCTATTTGATTCCAGGAATATGTGATTTATTTTTATTTTTTAAGTTTATGTTATTGTTTTTCTTTCATCTCATTTTCATATGTGAATATTCGGATCTGTAGATATGTGCATATGTGTATTTACTTTGTTGTGGTACTATTGTTTGTGTTTTATTTTTTTAAAAAAATAAAAATAAAAAATTCTGATTTCAATAAGGGTTGTGATCCTCCCTGTGTTATATTTTTCAATTTTTGAGTTTGAATTTTATTTTCTCTTGATTTGGGTTCGAGACCGTTGGAAGCGAGATAACATGAGAATCGCCCTTTTTCCCCTTATTTCCCTCTTTGGATATGTATCCATGAATACGTGTATGTGTCTGTTCATCTCGTTTGGTATTATCCGTGAGTTAAATTCATGTGTCGTTTTAAGGTTGTTCATCCTGTTTTCGGTATTATCCGTGAATCAAATTCACATGTCATTTTATGGTATGTGGTTATTGCAAGTACGAAAGAATGATTTCTATCTCTTCTGAATTCTATTGTTGCCTTTTGTCATCTTTGCAAAAAATAAAATTCTGATTTTGAAATTACTTTGTGTGTGAATATACTAATCCGTTCACTGTGGTGTTTCTTGAATTCTGTAGACGAGTATAATTTTTTGATTCCAAGAATTGTCTCGTGTTTGAATACATGGGAATTATGGATATGTGTATTGGCGTGTTATGTTGGATCTGCGTTTATGTCTTGAAGGACTTTTAATTCTGTTACAAAAAAATTGATCTTGAATTTTCGGTATTGCGCCAACCTATTTTCGTTAAGTTGTGTGCGAGCTGAAATCCTTTAAGTTTTACCTTAAAAACTCAATCTTCATTTGGTTTTTATAATTATTTGTATGTATCAAGTTGTTTGTAATATTATTCCTAATCCCACTAGTCCTCGGGTTGTTAATATTAGCTTTACTCCTACTAGCTCTTAGGTTATTAAATATGTAGCTCCTACTGCTTGTATGCTTAAAGTGGTAAGGCCACAATCACTTTCCCTTTAAACTTATTTGTTCTAAAGTTGCTAGTCCGCTTAAAGTATGCATTAAGTTAAGTTATGCATTAAGTTAAGTTTTTTGTATTGCATGCCTATTTTTTTGTAGATTCAAAAAATTGGATCTTTTAGTTCCTCTTTTGTGTGAAAAAGCTTTCGGCTTTGATGTTTTGGTAATAGTTATAAAGGCTATTGAGTGAATAGAATTGCCAAATTTGTAAGGTTCCAAGGTATGGCCGTGTTTGGACTTTGGATGTATACTATTTAATTGTTGCTTGTAAATTTAAAATTTCAGAACTTTTAGTTCCTTTTTTGTGGGAATAAAGCTTTGAGCATTGATGTTTTGTGAAAGTTATAAGGCTATTAAATGTAGAGTCTGTGTATATGAGCTAAATTTGGGTGTCAATTGGTAAGTGTTGTTTAAAAGAGCTACGTTATTCCTATGTGCTTTGTTTCTAGGTGGATGCATGTAATCTCGTCATTTTCACCTCTTACAATCGGATAAGGTTATGACCTTCATGGTTATGTGCTTACATACTTAACACTAGACAGTGATTTAAGTTCAATATTGGAGTGTTTACGTAATTATGTATTCCCTCTAGTTTACATTCTTATAATTAATTCAGTTTCTAATCCTTATCCTTTTTGTTTCATATAAACTCGGGAGTTGGAGTTTCAATTGGAACTTCATTTTTGACCCAAAGATCGGGTCAACCGTACTAGGATCGGAGCATGTTGAAGTCTCAAAAAT
Organism: Capsicum rhomboideum; assembly: GCA_031232105.1. Classification (NCBI taxonomy): domain Eukaryota; kingdom Viridiplantae; phylum Streptophyta; class Magnoliopsida; order Solanales; family Solanaceae; genus Capsicum; species Capsicum rhomboideum. Next base: position 50,288,124 of record CP124714.1, read on the forward strand.
TAGAAGCTCAAACTCCGAAACGGAGTCTAGTATTCCTTAACCTCTTTTCCTTTTAATTTATTCTTATTATGTTAACATTTTTTTTAGAATGATAACTAATTCTTGTTTTCGTTGTTGAACTTGTTTAAGATAATCTTATTTGTTTATTGCTTTAGATTGCCTTATTATTTATTGATCCTTTGCCTTATTATTTATTGATCCTTTTAAAGTAGTTAACGTACTCACTTTTTCACAATTAACGTATGACAAGTTAATTCGTAAAATGATTTTCTTTCTTCTAAAAAAGAGGGGCTTTAGCAACTTTAATAATATTGAGCCAGCTTTTTAAATAATTACTCGCCTCAAAAGCATTTTTTTTAATAAAGAACAAATGTCACAACCTCAACATTTTCTTAAAACAAAGAGAGTTTTAATATTATTTTACGAATAGCTGGGACTCGAACTTTTCTTTTAAAAAGGACCTATTTATCAATGCCGACTCATTTCAATAAATTTAATTATACCAACGTTTTGCTTTACTTTTATTCATTTTCTCAACATTAGTTTCAAGTTTCTAGACTTTAAAACACTCCAAAAACACAAGGTACATATATGTATACATTATCATATATACAATATTTTCATCACTATTCTTATCTATTTATTTATTTACTTATTTATTTATTTTTTAACAAAATTATTGTTATTATTATTTACACTTTATTTCAACCATATATTTATATGTGTATTTTTACTATTACATTTATTTTATCTACTTTAAACCATTACCTTCAGAATCTTTACACATAAATAAATATTAGCATGATTTTTATATTTTAAATATACGCAAGTCTATTTTACTCAAGAACTAACATATTACAACATTTTGATTTTTTTTTTATAAATATCTTTATTTTTGCTATAAACGCGGTTGTATAAATTTTATCTTGAAATAAATAATTTGCCCTGTTTTTAGACATACATAATAAAGTTTATAATAAATAAATTTTCACATGCTTTTAAAAGTTATATTTTCTTTTACATCATAAATTATTGCATACTTAATTTTACATGCCATTAAACTTTACAGTCTTGTGAAATTATATACTTTTAAATTTCTTTTAACATACATATTTATAACAAAAATACTAATGTTAAGTTCTCTCTTCATTTTCATATTTTTGAAACATACATCTATATTTTACAATAAATTACGTTACATTTTTGTATATCGTAAGTGTATATTTATATACCTTGTGTGTTTCCTTTTATTTTAAATTTGATAAATTTTTGTAGTTATCACATTTTTTAGCAAGTAATAAATAAATATTTTTCCAAATGTTTTCCTAAACTGAGTTTAAGGACTATCTTCGGATAAGCTCTGAGAGGTGCCTAACACCTTCCTCTGGAGTAACCAAAACCTTTACTCAAAATCTCAAACGTTTTCGAAAGACCAAAAAATAGAGTTTTACATAAAAATAATTTTTCCTAATTTCCCCTAAAAAGTTAGGTGGCGACTCTAAACAATGATTTTTCAAAACTAGAGAGTCACGACGACCACCATCTGTTGTGTACTGTTTCGACCGATTCAAAATAGGGTGCGACAGCTTGGCGACTCTGCTGGGGAATAAACTTAGGTTTTTACCTTAGCAGGCCTAGTTTAGGTTATTATTTGCGAATATTTGTTTTTTTACGTTACGTGCTTTATTTGCGTTTATATCCTGCTTTGTTTGAAAGGACGCAAGCCAAATCCAAACTTGTGTTCCTTATTTGTTTGATAAACACTACTTTTTACTGCTTTATCATTTGCATTTTCCCATCGAGTCTTTGGCCGTACACACTTCACGCAGGGGGTGTCACACACTCCCCCAAACCTTCTTTGGATTCCTTAGTTTCAGAGTTGGTGCAATTAGGTTAGTGTGCCTTCTCGAAGTTATTCAGTCCACTCTTAAACATCTAGGAAAAACTCTTACTCTAGAAATAGGTCATGTTGCATTCACCCTAGGCGAGATGATCCAAGGCATCGTTTCCGCAATTAGGAAACCACCATTTTGTCAAAGATTACATAACCTAACAACATACCTTTATGTGAAGATTGATGTGAATAATCCAAACTAAACATATAATGGATTTGGAATAAACAACTTATCATACCCTTTACCCCTTTTCTTTCAAATGAATATCAATCAAAACCTACCAAACATCCAGATCGTTGTCTCATCTCCCTATAGTCTACAAAATTGGTGGCGAAACATTCATGTAGCACATGGGGGCGAGATCCGGGAGCATTTGGGTGCTTTGTTATCACTCATATAGATCCGAGCTAACAGAACCCTCATTACTCTGTTAATGGAATTTTGAGATCCAGCCACAGTGACTTTCAAATTCTTGTATTTTGAAATCACTCCCACCTTGGACAAGATCAGTAGATTTGCTGAACTGCCACTCAGAGGAAAATTGCCAGTATTCCCATCATCCATAAGAAAGGAAGATTTTCTGAGGCTTTTAGGGTTGAACGTTTTTTTGTCATTGAGGAATGTGGAAGGCAAAAAGGTGAGGTTGGATTACCTTTTTAGAAGGTATGGTCGTCTTGAAAGCTACGATGAACACCGAGGTGAATTTGTTTGCACTCGTAGACAATGGGAAAATATGAGACCTAGAGTCTTCGTGCTGGCCTTCTTGGGAATCATGGTCTTCCCGATGAGATTTTTTTGTATTGACATCAATATTCTACCGATAGTAATGAGCATCTTTGCAGAGCTGTAAAGACTTACCTTGGTACATATGATTCTTTCCAAGGTATTCCGATCATTGTCTGCATGAACTAAAGGCCATAATTTCTTTGGAGGATGCAACTTATTGTTGCAAATCTGGGCAATAGAACACTTCTATCGTCGACATCCACAAATGGACTACACCATTGACGCGTACAATAGGATCCAAATCCATGAGGATCGTCTAACATATTGGATCGCGCCCACTGGAGAGGTAAAATGGCGTGAGTTTTTAACTAATCTTACTGGAGATTCCATCCAATGGAAGTATCCCTGGATGACAGGATTTGCCTTTGTCAGGACTCGGCACTTTTACTTCATTGAGTTGATTGGACTAGGAGGCATTCAAATGTATGCGCCTCTCCGAGTTCTAAGACATTGTTCAGGATATACCACTGTGGTCAATTATAGTACTACATGAGGATGGTTACGGAGCCTTGATCCCAGTAGCGCGAGTGGTAAATTTGCAAACAGAGTGGGATTACATGATTACACTGCACATAGAAGGAGATAGATGGTGCATGCCAGAATATTATGCATGGCATACTACTGTGAGCCACATGGCTCAACTAAGTACAAAAGGGTTTAGAGGTTTCACAGACCTCCAGTAGGTCGAGTGGGTCAGGGAAGAAGTACTTCCCCGTATTGAACTCACTACATCAATGTATAATCAGATAGTTCCTGGTTCCATCGATTATTTAATACCAGTGATAGAGGAAGATTCGGATGAGCCAGAGGAAGAAATGGAGGAGGACCCAAAAGAGGACCCTGAAAAAGATTTAGAAGAGGATCCCAAAGAAGACCCAGAGAAAGAAATGGAGAAAGATCCTGTAGAAGACCCCGAGGAAGAAATGAAGAAGATCTTGAGGAGGGTTCTGAAACTGGTTTCAACCTTTATGATCATGAAGATAGAGGAGTGATAGGTACATACTTAGCACATGAGTATGACCTTGACAGATCCCCAGAGTACTGCCCAAGGCCATATTATGATGTGAGCGATGATGATGATTGATGATGCCACATGGCCTTAGATTACCCTTTCTTGTTGTACTTTTTTCCTTTCTTTCCCCTAAAAGAGCCGCATGCCCAATCCCATTGTATGCCTTTGCAGCCACCCATGTACTTTCAGTTCCTTTTTAGGCTTCCATTGCTCCATTTCCTTGTAACCTTTTGAAGCCGTATTTTGCTTAATGAAAGTCGTTTATTCCAAATCCAAATGTGTTTAAAATGGCTCATCTATCATCAAACTGATTGCATCGTAGGCTCACCTCTAGCAAGAAGAGGACCCATATTAGGACGCATTTTGAATGTTGCCAACTTAGCGTATATACGTGTTACTTATTTGTTACATTTTTCAATATCTCCCAAACTAACATGGTTTTCTTTTTTTTATTCTTCTTTCTTTCCTTTTCTCTTTTGTTCATTATTAATCCCCAAAGAAAAGAACGTTGATTTGTGTCGACTTGCAAACTAGATAAATCATAATACAACCTCCGATCTAAAGGAAAAATGATGGAAAAAATCCAAAACGCCTCGATAGTACCAATAGATGGTGCCGAAAGTTCCCAAAATCTGATAGATATTCAAAATAATGAACAAATGGACCACATGGCTTAGGAAATTGAGATCCTAAAGAAAGAGCTGCGCCAAGTGCAGGACTTGACTAAGCTTACGGATGCTACCTTCCCCGCTCAATTCCAATTTTAAAATGTTGAATTACTTCTAGTATCCCCCACAAACTTAACAAACCTACCTACGCAAACACCACATGTTCCGGCTTATGCTCAAGCTCCACTTGCTCATCCACCCGCTGCCAGGGCTGCATCTGATCTCTTATTGCCTACTCAGAACTTCACTGCTTCCATTCACCCAATAATGCAGCACATACCTGAGGCATACGTCACTTGTGAGATACCAGTGCCACCTGTATATGCTACTGAAGCTCCTACCTTTGAAACATCCGTGGCTGTCAAAGTCCCATATGAGGTCGATCAATATGTGGGATTGGAGAAGTATGTCCAATTGAATAGAGAAAGGTCGATACTAGCTTAACTTGAAAGTCTGAAAAAGGCATTTAGAAATATGCAAGTCATCAGGGGAATCGAGAGCTTCGATTATGATGACTTATACATCCATTCGGACATCGACATGCCAGTCGGGTACAAACCACCAAAGTTTGATGTATTTGATGGAAAGGGTGACCCTCATGCACACCTAAGAGCCTACTGCAACAAGCTGGTCGGCATAGGAAGGAACAAAAAATTGAGAATGAAGCTGTTCATTCGAAGTCTGTCAGGAGAAGATTTGACTTGGTATACTCGCCAAGACCCTCACAAATTGCGTGATTGGCAAGAAATGGCTAAAGATTTCATGAGTCTTTTCAAGTTTAATATCAAAATCACCCCAGATAGATTCTCGTTGGCCAACATATAGAAGAAACCATCTGAGTCATTTCAAGAATATGCATGGCGATTGAGGAATGAAGCTGCTAGGATCCAACCCCCACTAGAAGAAAGTGAACTCTCTAAATACTTTATCCGAGCCCAATAAGGTGTTTAATTTAACAAGATGATGTCAATGATAGGTTAGAAGTTTGCAGAGTTGGTCAAGATGGGAGATTACATAAAAGAAGGCATTAAGTTAGAAAAGATTCCGTCTATGGTTGTATTGCAAGCCGTAAGTAAAGTCATACAATTAGGGTCTATTGGAGGTAACAAGAAGAAGAAGGAATATGTCTTAACTATCACAGAATACTACCAACCTGGAAGTTCTTTTTACCAATACCCTAACAACTCTCAAATTATGGCACATGTTCAGGTATATAATACTCAACCACACTATAATCCACCTCAAGCTATAGCATACCAAAATCCACCAAAGCCATACACCTCTGTCCAGGCTTCAGTTCACCAAAATAGACCAGCATATGCACCAAGACCATGTCCAAATCTCAAATCCAGAAATGCCCGCACCTACACACCTATTGCCGAACCTTTAGCTCAATTGTTTGAAAGATTGAGGGAAGCAGGATTGTTGCACCCAATAGAGGGAAAAGCCCCTGATCCAACCTCTCAAAACTTTGATGGGAACAAGCGATGTGCTTATCACTCAGGAGTCCAAGGACATGACACGAAAGAGTGTTTTGGTTTGAAGAACCAGATCGAGTCTCTGATCAGAAAAGGAGTAATCAAATGCACTGCAACTGATCTAAGGCGTATTTATATGCATTATTAACAACTTTAACCCATGTTTACCTTAGTTTTGGGAGTAATACGTATTTTGTATGGTTTTGATGGAATATATGATATTGTGCTAACAAATGTGATTAGACCCTTGTAAGTGGAATTTGCGACTATTTGGAGCGTTTTTGGCTTGGAAAGCGAGGCTTGGAGGAGCTACGAGCGAAGGATATTGAAGATAAGAGGCAAGCCAAAGATTTGAACTTGAAGAATCCAACCAAATCCGCAAAGAAAAGTCGACGAAAGGAAGAAAATCAGGCCGCTTTTGGCAAAATTTCCACCCAAGTGGGCAGTAGGGGGGCGTTCCCAAGGGCGTGCCAGGATGCTCAGGTACACTTGATCAGAGGAAAAAATTTGCCTAAGTCCCAGGCACGCCCAAGGGCGTGCCGGGCTGCTTTTTGGCAAATTTTTGCCCCGAGTTTTTGTCTATAAATAGGGCTTTTGGGTTATTGTATCATAATTCCATCTTCACTAGACTACTTTGGGAATTTTTGGCATTGAAATTAGGTTTCATTTTTTGCCTTTTCAGTTTTTATTTCTTTTTATGGTATTTTATTACTTTATGATGTTAATTGAAGTTATGAGTGGCTAAAATCCCTCGTTCTTGGGGTTGAGGCTATGGACATAAATCTCTTGAGTTGATTTTATTGGTTTTTGATGACGTTTATCATAAATTGGTTATTATTATATTCTTAATTTTACTATTTTAATGCTTGATCACTATTGAAATAAATCCCTTGTCTTGAGGTGAGCTCGAGAGAGAAACTAAGAGATAGAACATAGAATATAAGGAGCCTGATCTTTACTCGTGGAAGGGATTCCAAGAGATTGATATGCGGTTAGGATCGAGAGGAACCTAATACACCACGCTTGTTCAATTACGAGAAGATAGCTTAAAGGCATTAGAATTGGTTAAACTTATCACCGCTCAATGATGTAGTTAGGTTTCTAATTTCTAGTAGAAGGTTATAGTTTGCAGACGAATATAATTGTAACATTAACCTCATGATCAATAACCAAGATAAATGACTCAAATTACTTAAACCAGTAACAATTACACTTAAGAGATGACGTTCGGAGTTCCTTGACCTTGGGAATTTACTTTTTATTGACTTTTAAAGAATATTTACAAAAACTGAAGTCACGGTAGCGAATATACTAGTTTATAGTCCGCAATCATCTATTTTTTAGTAATAAATCCCTTTTCCTTTTTGCAACACTAGTTTTTAATTACTGTTTGACGTCTAAAATTGACTTCTGTTGACGAAAGTCCCTTGGGTTCGATATCCGGCTCTTTTAAAGGAGCCATTATATTACTTGAACAATCACGTACACTTGCGTGTATAGTTGGGTCGCAACAAGTTTTTGGCGCCGTTGCCGGGGACTTTCAAATAGATAGATTTCAAATATTGACGTTTTTACTTTAATTTTCAGCTAAGTGTTGACAACTTGATCTTATTGTTCTATTTTGTAGGCTTACTTCATCTGAACGCTGGCAAGGAATAAAGATTTGGTAACCCCACAGTCTGAACCTGAAAGATACTTCCATAGATTGAGGAGACAGGCTGCAGATTACCCAATCCTGCAAGTTGAACTGGCTGACAAAGGCATTCGGGGTGATCTTGTAAGAATTGAAGAACCATTTGCGGATAGACGCGAGCCGGTAGTGATGGCAGCTAGGACAGTTCGCGACGTGGAAATCCCACTTGCTACTAATGTGACTTCCAGTATTCTAAAACCGGCAGCTGGAGGTAGATTTGAGCTGAAACAGAACATGGTGCAACTCTTGCACTCAAGTGGACAGTTTACAGGTCTTGCTCATGAGGACCCACAAAGGCACATTCGAACTTTTCTGGAGATCAGTGACACATATATTCCTACAGGTGTGTCTTCGGATTATGTGAGACTTTGTTCCCCTTTTCTCTGTTGGGGGAAGCAAGGAGGTGGTTATATGCAGAGCCGACTAATTCTATCACTACTTGGGATGATCTTGCTTGGAAATTCTTGATAAGGTTCTTTCCGTCTGGAAAGACAGCAAAGCTGAGGAGTGAGATATTGAGTTTTAGACAGAGATGATGAGAATTTGTACCAAGCCTGGAACTAATTCAAATCCATGTTGAGGGATTGTCCTCATCACCACCAAGAAAATGAAGTGTTGGTGCATACTTTTATTGAGGCTCTCGACCCCAACACTAAAATTATACTTGATTCAGTTGCAGGTGGACAAGCTTTAGAGTAGACTTATGATGAATTATATGCTTTGTTGAATCATATTTCGCAGGGAAATCCAGACTGGCATGGTGATAATTCTAGAAATTCTTCAAAGAAGGTTGCTGGGAAACTAGATATGGATGCAGTCACGACATTATCTGCCCAAATTTTAGCTATGCAAACCATGATGAACAATCACTTCAGCAGTTTGAATTTGGGGCAGCAAAAAGCTCCCGTAAATGCAGTATAGCAACAGGTTTTTGTGATGTATGATGTGTGCAGAAATGGGGACCATACCAGCGAGTTATGCAGTGCAAATTTGGATTTCGTGAATTTTGTGTGTAATGCCCAGAGAGGAGTTGGAGCACAAAATTATGGAAATACTTACAATATTGGGTGGAAAAATCACCCGAACTTATCTTGGGGAGGTAACCAGAATCATTTTAGACCTCAAGGATATGCACCACAAGACAACCAACAGCAGGGTCAAGGCAATCGAGTGGGTGCTAAGTCTGGAGATATGAGCGTGGAAGATATGTTAAAGCAGATTATGGCAGAGCAAGATAAGCTGGCAGCAGATGTGAGGAACAATCAGTTGGCTACTCAAAATTTGGAGAAACAAATTGGCCAGTTAGCAAATTCACAAAATACAAGGCCTCAAGGAGGTCTTCCAAATGCTACTGATCCTAACCTGAAGCAGGTGAATGCTATTGTTACTCGTAGCGGTAAGCAGTTAGAGGATATAGTTCCACCAGGAAAAGAATTGGAGCCGAAAGAAGTTGTGGTTGAAGACGAACAAGTTGAGTCTGCCAAAAGCTCCAAATATGATAAAGTGATCCATAGTATAAAGTTACCTCCTCCTTTTCCCCAGAAGTTCAAGAAGAAGAAGGAAGATGAATGCTTTGGTAAGTTCATTGAACTACTTAAATAAATGCACATTAATTTGCCTCTAGTGGATATCTTGCAGGGTATTCCAAAGTATGCTAAGTTTGTGAAAGATATTGTGGCAAACAAGAGTAGATTGACAGAGTATGCCACAGTTGCACTGACTGAGGAGTGTAGCTCTCGCATTCAAAATCGGTTACCAACTAAGCTGAAGGATCCTGGAAGCTTCACTGTAAAAATTACTCTGGGAGATCGTGTCTGTGCTCATGGGTTGTGCGATTTGGGGGCTAGTATAAATATGATGCCCACTTCGGTTTTCAAAGAGTTGGGTTTGGGTCATTCTAAACCTACTACTATTATTTTACAGCTTGCCGACCGATCCGTGACTAGACCTGATGGTATTATTGAAGATGCTCTGGTTCAAGTGGGTTCGTTGATCTTTCTTGTTGATTTTGTGGTGCTGAATTTTGAGCCTAACCTGAAAGTCCTATTTATTTTGGGGCGTCCGTTTCTGGCCACAGGAGGTACGATCATTGATGTAGCACCAGGGAAACTAACTATGCGAGCTCATGATAAAGTTGAGGTTTTTGATGTGTATAGGGCTTTGAATCTACCAAAAATTTATAAGAACTTGTCAGCTATTACTGCTATAGATTTGGCGGCGAAAAATATCCACACTTCGTCTACAGATCCTTTGGAAAACGTTTTGATGGGGCAAGATATTTTTGGTGATGCAGAAGCTATTGATATGGTGCAGGTTCTTAATCTTATGGGTATCTATGCTAAAGAGGGTGGATGGGAACCTTTAAATCGTCCACTCGGTCCTCCAACCAAGCCATCAATTGAGGAGGCACCGAAGCTTGAATTAAAAGAACTTTTGTCTCATCTTCAATATGCTTTCCTAGGTCATAATGAGACCCTTCCTATTATTCTTGCAGCAAATTTATCAAAGGAACAAGTTGATGCAGCATTGGTGATACTCAAAAGAAGAAAGAAGGCTATTGGTTGGCAGATGTCTGACATCCATGGTTTTAATTCGGGTTTGTGTATGCATAAAATTTACATGGAGGAAGGGAATAAGCCGAGTGTGCAACACCAACGACACTTGAATCCAGTAATGAAAGAAGTGGTAAGGAAAGAGGTAATTAAGTGGTTAGATTCAGGCATTGTCTATCCTATCTCTGACAGTACATGGGTTAGTCCAGTACAGTGTGTCCCAAAAAAGGGTGGTATGCCGATGATCACGAATGATAATAATGAGTTGATTCCTATAAAAACTGTGACTGGGTGGCGTATTTGCATGGATTTCCAGAAACTAAATGATGCTATGAGGAAAGACCATTATCCAATCCCTTTTATTAATCAGATGTTGGATCGTTTGGCCGGGCAGGAATATTATTGCTTTCTTGATGGGTATTCCGGGTATAATCAAATTGCGATAGATCCTCAAGATCAAGAGAAGACTACATTCACATGCCCTTACGACACTTATACTTACAAGCGTATGCCCTTTGGATTATGCAACGCACCGGCTACTTTTCAGCGTTGCATGATGGCTATTTTCTATGACATGGTGGAGGAGTTCGTAGAGATTTTTATGGATGATTTTTCAATCTTTGTAACTCTTTCGAGGTATGTTTGCAAAACCTTGATAGAGTCCTTGCTCGGTGTGAAGAAACTAATCTTGTTCTCAATTGGGAAAAGTGTCATTTCCTTGTGACGGAAGGTATAGTTCTTGGACATAAAGTGTCAAAGTAGGGGCTCGAAGTTGATAGAGCAAAGATTGAGGTCATTGAGAAATTACCTCCACCTGTGTCGGTGAAAGGGGTGCATAGTTTCTTGGGACATGCTGGGTTCTACAGACGGTCCATTAAAGATTTTTCCAAGATTGCACGTCCCATGTGCACGCTCTTAGAAAAAGATGTTAAATTTGTCTTTTGTGAGTCATGTGTGAAGGCATTTGAGGTATTGAAGAAGAAGTTGGTAGAGGCACCTATCCTTATTGCTCCTGATTAAGCTTTACCATTTGAGCTTATGTGTGACGCAAGTGATGTTGCAGTGGGTGCAGTTCTTGGGAAGCGGAAGAATAAGATATTTCACTCTATTTATTATGCGAGCAAGACCGTTGATGCAGCCCAAGTGAATTATACGGTGACTGAAAAGGAGATGCTAGCTTTGGTGTACGCATTTGATAAATTTAGATCATATTTGGTGGGTACTAGTGTCATTGTATACACGGATCATGCTGCAATACGTTATTTGTTCAATAAAAAAGATGCAAATAAGAGGTTGATTAGATGGATCTTATTGTTACAAGAGTTTGATTTGGAGATTAAAGATAGGAAGGGGTCAGAAAATCAGATTGCTGACCATCTTTCTAGACTTGAAAGCTTGACACATGTAGTTGATGATGGGCCTATTTGTGAGGAATTTCTAGATGAGTAATTGTTCGTTTTGGGGGTTGATGAGTTGCCAGGGTATGCAGACATTGTGAATCTATTGGTAAGTGGGCTATTTCCTCCTGATTCGAGTCCTCAACAAAAGAAGAAGCTGTCATATGAGGCACGTTCTTATATTTAGGACGAGCCTTATTTATTCAAGCAAGGGCCTGATCAAGTAGTAAGAAGATGTATTCCGGATGCGGAGGTGAAACAGGTGTTGGAGAGATGGCACGCATCACCTTATGGTGGTCATCATGGTGGTGAATGCACAACCCAAAAAATTCTGCAATCAGGTTTCTTTTGGCCTTCTATAATTAAAGATGCTCATGCATTTGTGAAGAGTTCTGACCAATGCCAACGTATGGGGACGATTGTAAAGCGACATGAGATGCCCTTAACTAATATCCTAGAAGTTGAAATCTTTGATGTATGGGAGATAGATTTTACGGGCCCTTTCCCGAAGTCGAATGGGAATCAATACATACTTGTAGCAGTGGATTATGTGTCTAAGTGGGTGGAGGTTGCTGCTCTTCCTATGAATGATTCCAAGGTTGTGGTGAAGTTCCTTCAAAAACATATTTTTACCAGATTCGGAACTCCAAGAACTATTATTAGCGATGGAGGTTCACACTTTATAAATTATTGGGTGAAGAGTGTGTTGGCGAAATAAGGTGTCAGAAACAAGGTTTCAATGGCGTATCATCCTCAAACAAGTGGCCAAGTGGAAGTGTCTAATCACTAGATAAAACAAATCTTGCAAAAGACGGTGAATACTCAGACAAAAGATTGGTCACTCAAGCCAGATGATGCTCTTTGGGCTTATCGAAGTGCGTATAAGACTCCTATAGGGACTTCTCCCTATCATCTTGTCTTTAGGAAAGCATTTCACCTCCCGGTTGAGCTTAAGCACCGAGCATATTGGGCGGTGAAGAAGTTGAATCTAGATCTGTAGTTGGCTGGTAACAGGAGGTTGTTGTAAATCCATGAGTTGGAAGAGTTTCGTTTCCATGCATATGAAAATGCGAAGATCTACAAGGATAAAATGAAGCAATGGCACGACAAGCACATCCTCCACCGCACTTTCGAGCTAGGCCAGTTGGTACTATTGTTTAACTCGAGACTTAGGTTGTTTCCGGGAAAGATAAGATCTAAGTGGAGTGGGCCTTTTGAGGTAAGTCGTACGACTCCTCATAGTGCGGAGGAAATCTTGAATAAAGAGGATGGTACGAGATTTATAGTAAATGGCCAAAGATTGAAGCACTATTTTGGTGAAGAAGAGAAGCAGAAGGAGGACATGCTTCACCTTGATAATAATTGAGCTGAGTGTGGTCGAACCGCGACTTTAAACCAGGCGCTACATGGGAGGCAACCCATGAATGTACTGTAATAGTTAGGATTTATAAAGTAAAAATACAAAAAAGAAGAGTAGTGCCACGACCAAAACTAAGGCGCTTGATGGGAGGCAAACCATCTCTTTTCAAATATTTTATTTTCTAACTTAGTTCTAGGATTTATTGTTGATGCAGAGACACACGGATTAGTTTGCCATGGAAATCCACGAGAAAAAGGTAAATTAAAGGGTGATGATCTTTTGAAGGTACCGGGAAGGCAGGACATGTTTTGGAGCGAAGTTTTGCATCATGGGACTTGTAAAAGCCCCAAAATTATATGGAAAATATGAAAAAATGCCCAGGTATGATGTTAAGTATGAGGCGCGGTACCTGGCATGCCGGGCTGCACTTGCCCAAAATTTTTTTAGCATGGACAGTAGGAAAACGCGCTAGGCCACTTAGGCCCGAATTTTTTTTCCCATGGGCAGTGGGCAGACGCGCCAGGCAGCGTGCCGGGCCGCTCCTGCCCAGATTTTGTTTTATCATGGCAGTGGGGTAGCGCGGCAAGGGGCGTTCCTGGCCGCTACCCCCTTAAGTTTTTGGGAATTTTTTTTTTTTAAAAAAAGACCCTATCCTACCCGACCCACCCAACCCCCTATCCTTTAAATCCCCAATTTTCTCTTTTCTCACAAATCTTCCCCAAGTCCCCAACAAAGACCCGATTTTCTCTCCCCCCCCAAAAAAAATTCTCTTACTTTTCTCTCCTCTTGCCCACACATAGCTCAAATTCTCACCTTCTCATCTTTGGGTTGTGATTACAAGACCCCATTCAAGCTATCAAGGTATGTTTCTTTAAGCTTTCTCTCTCTAGATTGCTATGAGCATGTTGAAATTGGGGAAATTCTAGCAACTCGAATTTGTGATGCCCCTTTTGTCTTGGTAGTTTGACTTGCCTCTTATGCTATTGTTGAAATTTATGGGGTGTCCTGAAGATGAACTTGAAGTACAAGTGCAATTGTTCTTATTAATCTTGTTTTTCGTTGAAATAATTGAAAGTGGGTTTAACTTTATTGGTGATAATTGAGAGAATTGGTGGTTGAAATCACTTGATACAACTCATATGTTGTTGAATATGTATGAATCTTGTTTGAATTCTTGAGTAAAACCAGTAAGTCATTCTAATGATAATTATGGGGTTGTTGAACTTGTGTTGGCAATGTTAAATTTGTCTATGGTTTGGACTTGGTAATTGGGCATTAAGTGATGAGGGAAAGTCTGAGTACCCTACACCCATATATTTTGACTTGGTGCTAAGCAACTAAGTGTGGGGTGACCCTTAAAGCCAACACACATTGAGTTGGTTAGCTATCTTTACGTGGGAAATTGACATGCTTGTGAAACTTTGTTACAGGTACAATGTCAGAATCTAATGTGGCTGCTTCCAGTTCTCACAAGCGACGACGGTCAGGAAATAAGGTCCCCGCGGCTCCCCCAGTCCTGAAAGGCCAGAAACGGAAATATGGAATAAATGCAGTCTCCAGTGCCGGCAAGAATTGGTACAAAAGCCACCCCGAAGCCAAATACTTTGTGGATGAATGTATTGATAGGGCCAGTCTAGCTCGGACTTACCCTAAAATATTGGCTCGAATTGTGCAAGTGGGTATGGGTTTCATTTTCGACAAACTTACGGATTGTAACCTTCATCTTGTGAGGGAATTGTATGCTAATTGGAACCCGGATGCACCTACCAGCTCTGTGGTTGTATGAGGGTCGGATGTTATACTTGATTTCTTGGGCCTTAATGGATTATTGGGAGTAAACACTCGGGCTAGTCCCCACGACCTACTCAGGCTGAATGCTAGGCCTCCCTATGCAGAAATTCGACACACTCTTTGTGGCCAACGTTCGACTGCGAGATGGCTTCGCCATCACAAAAAAGGGTACCACATGAGTCTACCCTATGCTCATTTCAATAAAGAGGCGCGAATTTGGTTGAAGATTGTGTGTTGTTGCTTGATTTCGGGAAGCCACATAACGGAGGTCACTAGGGACCATGTCTGTATGGTGTATGCTCTCATGACTGATGTGGAAATTGATATAGGTTCTGTGTTGTTGTCGGCTATGCACTGAGCTCGTCTACAAGGAAGTATTCGATATTCTTTTGGACGTATATTGACTAAATTGATGCGAGCATTCGAAGTGCTCGAAGAGGCATTTGATTATCATCCTCCTTTGGTGCCGACACCTATGGATGTCACCCAAACCAAGGCACCTGACGCACTCGGACCCACTCTTACCTTAGCAGACGATGGGATTTTAGCCCGTATGTATGGGTTGGAGATGCTACGGCATAGGACTGGGGGTAGGCCCTCTACGGCAGAAGAGCTGAGCTAGGTTGAGAGGGATTATCCTATTAACGAGCATGTCATGGCATTATTGGGAATTGGGCCTAATTTTGTTGAGCTTGTGGATGATGATATCCCCACAGATGAGAATGACTGCCAGACCGATTCCGATGATGACGAGGTGGAGGCGGATGATACACCGCTAAAAGTCCGCGGGCCGGAGGATGACGATTTCCTTGACTGACCAGGGAGTTCCTTACACCCTACTCTTGCCTTGTTTATTTTTTTGTAGCATTGGGGACAATGCTAATATTTTAAGTGTGGGGTGGGGTGTTGTGGGACTCCTTTTTATGTATGTATATATGTGTTTATGTATGCTTCTAGTTGTTTTTATTTTGGGTTCCTTAGCCTTTGTTTTCGGTTCTTTTACTAAGGATAGTCCCGTTGAACCGTAGAAAACCACAAAAAGATTTTAATTTTTTTTAAAATTTGTTTTTGGTTTTTATTACTTTTGAGTCTCTTTTAGTCATTGTATTAAGGGCTTTGATCTATGATGGATGGATGACGACCGTCTTAAGAGCAAATTAGTCATGTATTGTTGGGTGTTCTTGCTTGCTTTACAATTATGCATACACGTCCAGTATGATGGTGGAGCATGCTAAGATATACAATAGCAAGTGTTGAGACATCTAATGCTCACTTAGTCAACTTGATAAGTTGCTTAATGTTGAACTTGTGCATGACTTCGGATAAATTGTATGGTGAGCCTGCTTGAGCTAAATATGTGCCATGTGTGAGTAAGATTTTTTTGATATTCCATGTGCATAATGATGTCTAGAACTTGCCCGGTGTGTTTGCAAAGCGAAATAAAAGGTGTTGAGTTTAGGAGATGATATAGGCATTTCTTTGATAGCCATGTTTTATACCGACTTTATCTTCCCTTTTTGCATGATCTTAGTTAGCCCCGTTGAGCCGTTAGCCTATTCTTTGGTAGCCCTACATGTAGCTTGATCCTTTTCTTTCAATTAACCATAATTTGATCCAAAACTCCTAAGCACTTTAATTGAGAAATTAAGATGTTAAGGAGTGTAAAAATTGAAGAAGGAAAAAGTGAAGTTGAAGCCCCAAGTAAATAGCCTTTGGGTGTGTGAAAAAGTTTATGTGTTGTTGGTAGGGAGTATTGTAATGAAAAAAAAAAAAAAAGTGAATCATTTGTTGATAGCAGTTACTCCTTGCCTAATATGCTTAAGCTAGCTTAAAGAGATAGGGCAAAACAAAAGAGAGTTGGGAAGATAAAAGTGGTGGAAAATAGGTTGGATGAAGGTGGTCTTAATGTAATTTGTAGTGTATTAAATTGCTTAGGGAAGATAGTCGCTATTCTTGACCAAATAGTTCCTACCTATCCCTTAGCCTACATTACAACCTTTAAAGTCCTACTTGATCTTGAGCTTTAACATTTTGACATTAGTGGAGTATTACAATAAGGGAAACCTTATGGTTTATCTTGTGTTGCATGTGAATTCTTTTCGAGAGTGAGTGAACTTTTATTCATGCACCCATTTAATAATTACTTTGTGTGAAATATTCGGTGATTCTCTTGTGGTGAGGGCGCATGTTTAGCGAAGTGTGATGACCAATTGGTAATGTGTCATGCATGAATTCGCAACTAGTAAAGTTGTTTTGTGAGGATAGGTTGTTTCAATTTGCTATTCACTTTTTGGTGATACTAGCATGTTAGTGCATAACTTGATGAATGTGGTTGTGTAACTATGCAGGAATACCTATTGTGTGTCGGTTGTCTTAAGTCGCCCGGGTTTGAGTGTGGTTATTGTTCGAGGAAAAACAAAGGTTCAAGTGTGGGGTGGTGATCTAAGGCGTATTTATATGCCTTATTGTCGACTTTAACCCATGTTTACCTTAGTTTTGAGAGCAATACTATGTATTTTGTATGGTTTTGATGGAATATGTGATATTGTGCTAACAAATGTGATTAGACCCTTGTAGGCGGAATTTATGACTATTTGGAGCTTTTTTGGCTTGGAAAGCGAGGCTTGGAGGAGCTACGAGTGAAGGATATTGAAGATAAGAGGCAAGCCAAAGATTTGAACTTGAAGAATCCAACCAAATCCGCAAAGAAAAGTCGACAAAAGGAAGAAAATCAGAAATTAAGGGCCTGGCGCGCCAAAGGGAGTGCCCGACCGCTTTTGGCAAAATTTCCACCCAAGTGGGTAGCAGAGGGGCGCGCCCAAGGGCGTGCCAGGACGCTTAGGCGCACCTGATCAGAGGCAAAAATTTTCCTGAGTCCTAGGCACGCCCAAGGGCGTGCCAGGCCGCTTTTTGGCAAATTTTTGCCCCGAGTTTTTGTTTATAAATAGGGCTTTTTGGTTATTGTATCATAATTCCATCTTCACTAGACTACTTTGGGCGTTTTTGGCATTGAAATTAGGTTTCATTCTTCGTCTTTTCAGTTTTTATTTCTTTTTATGGTATTTTATTACTTTATGATGTTAATTGAAGTTATGAGTGGCTAAAATCCCTCGTTCTTCGGGTTGAGGCTATGAACATGAATCTCTTGAGTTGATTTTATTGGTTTTTGCTGAAGTTTATCATAAATTGGTTATTCTTATATTCTTAATTTTACTATTTTAATGCTTGATCACCATTGAAATAAATCCCTTGTCTTGAAGTGAGCTCGAGAGAGAAACTAAGAGATAGAAAGTAGAATATAAAGAGTGTGATCTTTACTCGTGGAAGGGATTCCAAGAGATTGATATGCGGTTAGGAACGAGAGGTACCTAATCCGCCGCGCTTGTTCAATTACGAGAAGATAGCTTAAAGGCACTAGAATTGGTTAAACTTAGCACCGCTCAATGATGTAGTTAGGTTTCCAATTTCTAGTAGAAGGTTATAGTTTGGAGACGAATATAATTGTAACATTAACCTCGTGATCAATAATCAAGATAAACGGCTCAAATTGCTTAAACCAGTAACAATTACGCTCAAGAGATGACGTTTGGAGTGCCTTGACCCTGGGAATTTACTTTTTATTGACTTTTAAAGCATATTTGCAAAAACTGAAGTTACGGTAGCAAAGGTAGTAGTTTATAGTCCGCAATCATCTAATTTTTAGTAACAAATCCCTTTTCCTTCTCACAACACTAGTTTTAATTACTGTTTGATGTCTAAAATTGACTTCTGTTGACGAAAGTCCCTTGGATTTGATATCCGGCTCTTTTAAAGGAGCCATTATATTACTTGAACGATCACGTACACTTGCGTGTATAGCTGGGTGGCAACAACAACTCCTCCAACTATGAAAAATAACCCTTTACCAAATCATGATAATCGAGAAGTCAACATGATTACTCTGAGGAAGAGTATGACTTGGAGGGAGCTATCGTGCCTGCTTGGAATGCAGAAGAAGTTGCCACTACATCTCCAGCATAACCTTTTATCATAGTTCAGTTAGGGGAGTTGTTAACTGTTCAAACCTACCTGCCGAGAGTTGTAGTAACCACTATAGCTGCTGGAAAGCCCGACTATGACACTAAAGCAGTCTCATGGGACTACTGAGCGGAAGCCAAGGGAAAGACGATAGACGCTGCTGTGGCTCACGGGATGACCAGGTTAGGAAAGTGTTATTCCCCGGAAGATCTAAATAGAGGGGTTTCTGGGAAAGAAAAAAATCCAAAGAATAATGTTATTGAGGCTGAAGCCACAAAATTTTGGAAGAAGATGCAACCTAAGGACTATTCAATCGAAGAGCAACTGAAGAAAACACCAGCCCACATATCTATTATGTCCTTGCTTATGAGTTCTGAGGCCTATAGGAATGCTTTGATGGAGGTGTTAAGTGGAGTTAGCATACCGAAAGAGGCCACAAGCAAAACTTTAGCTACAACAATCTGGCGTATGGTGGAAGCAAATAAGATCTCATTCCATGAAGATGAGCTACCGTCAGAAGGAGCCGGGCACAACAAAGCACTTCATATCGCCGTCAAGTACTATAACAAGGTCGTGAATAAGGTTCTGATAGATGGTGGTTCTGGTTGTAAAATCTATCTATTCTCCACTCTGAGAGATTTGGGTGTGAATATAGAAGAGATAAGGGAAAGTCAGGTAAAGGTCAGAACTTTTGATGGATCGCAAAGGAGTGTCATTGGAGAAATATACCTAATATTAAAAGTAGGGCCTGCTGAATTTCCCATCTTATTTTAAGTGATGGATGTGGCGTCCAATTACAACCTGTTGTTAGGGAGGCCATGGGTCCACATGGCAAGAGCAGTTCCCTCTACTCTCCATCAGTGTGTAAAGTTTGAGTAGGGTCGCACAAAAGTTACCGTTCATGGGGAGCTCAGTCATCCCATCTATTATGTTAATTCTGTTCCAGTCATTGAGGAGTTAGATGGAGCTGCTTTTCATACTCTGGAGATCATGCAAGCTACAAGGGCCGATGAAAAAGTAGAGCCGATGGAAGTAAAAATGTCTAGTGCAACAAAGATGGTTGCCTCAGAGATGTTGAAATATAGATAACAGCCTAAGACAGGACTAGGACCAAAAGCCAATGGTATAACTGCGCCAATTCAGTTGAAATATCAGAGAGGTACCACTGAGCTTGGATATAAACCCGTTTCTAGAGGAGTCTATGGTGAAGGATCAAGAAAGACAGTGTTTGTGCCAGCCCAAGTCCCAGGTTTCGAGCAAGTAGTTGATGAAGACATCATAGAAAGAATAGGGAATCTATTTGTGGCCGTGATCGAGGAAGGACTGGATATAGATCTCAAGGAAAAGACCATCCGTGATGCCGAACCTGGAGAAGTCATGCAGAATTGGACCTTAAGCCCATCCCTATTTCTACAGAATTCCTGGTAGTGTGGAAATGTAGTTGATTTCAAAGTTGATTAATTGAGGCTTAAATCATGCCTAAGCCCTTTTTGCTACTCGCCACTTGCTAAAAGCCGAACGCTTTTCTTTTAATGAAAATCTTTATTTTCTAGAAAAAAGGGGGTATTTTCCCTATTTTTCTTTAATGTCTATTTATTTTACTCACCTTTTATAATTTCCATTGCTAATATTAGTAAAAATCCCCGTTCAATGATTATGACATGTAACGAATCCACTGAGCAAAATGCGAGCAATGAGCATGATTATGAGGAATATGACGAAAGCATGATGCCTGAAAACCTGCCACATGAGATTGAGAAACTTGAAAGTCAGAAGAAGCCTAATCTGGATAAAACTGAGATTGCCAATTTGGGTGATGAAGAAGCGGTGAAAGAAACGCGGGTCACCATACACTTGGAAGCAGAGATGAAGCAAGAATTGATAAAATTGCTCAAGCAATATGTTGATGTTTTTGCTTGGTCTTATGACGGTATGCTAGGATTAAGCACCGATATCGTCTCACACAAGCTGCCAATTGATCCCGCTTGTCCACCCGTGAAACAAAAGACAAGGAAATTTAAACCTGATTTGAGTTTGAGAATCAAGGAGGAGGTGACTAAGCAGATAGAAGCAAACATCGTAAGGGTCACAAACTACCCCACAAGGTTGGCCACTATTGTGCCAGTGCCGAAGAAGGATGGAAAGATAAGGATATGTGTAGATTATTGGGATCTTAACAAGGCTAGTCCTAAAGATGATTTTTCTCTTCCAAATATTCACATATTCATTGATAATTGTGCAAAACATGAGTTGCAGTCATTTGTTGATTGCTTTGCGGGGTATCATCAGATCCTGATGAATGAAGATGATGTTGACAAAACAACCTTTATCAATCCGTGGGTAGTATATTGCTATATGATGATGCAATTTGGACTCAAAAATGCCGGTGCAACTTATATGAGGGCCATGACTACCCTTTTCCATGATATGATTCACGAAGAGATTGAGGTGTACATGGATGATATCGTTATCAAGTCCAAAAAGAGTTTCGTTCACCTGGATGATCTACCAAAGTTCTTTGAAAGATTTTGAAGGTATAACCTGAAATTGAATCCAGCCAAATGCGTTTTTGTAGTTCCCGCAGGAAAATTGTTGGGATTTATTGTTAGTAGGAGAGGTATAGAGTTAGATCCGTCCAAAATCAAGGCGATCCAGGAATTACCACCCCCTAAGACTAAGAAGGACATAATGAGTTTCTTGGGAAGGCTCAATTACATCAGTCGGCTCATAGCTCGGTCGTCGATAATATGTGAACCCATATTCAAGTTGCTGAAGAGGGATGCCGCCATAAGATGGACGGAAGAATGCCAAAACGCCTTTGATAGAATCAAGGAATACTTGTCCAACCCGCCGGTATTGGTTCCACTAGATCCCGGAAAGCCGTTGCTACTGCACCTATCCATTATGGATGGTGTATTTGGATGTGTGTTGGGACAACATGATAAGACAGGAAAGAAAGAGCAAGCCATTTACTACCTAAGCAAGAAGTTCACACTATATGAAGCAAGATATACGTTGTTGGAACGAACTTGTTGCACGTTGACTTGAGTTGTTCCAAAGTCGAGACACTACCTATTTGCATATACTACATGTTGACACTCAATTTTGACCTCCCGACATGTCTCTCGGGCTGCTATTTTATCTAAAAAAATTTAGTTTTGAATTTTTAATTATTATTTTTTGGTATAAATAGATTCTAACATTTCGTATTCATGATTTTAAGGTATACAATTTATTTTGAGCAATTAATTTTATATTCTTATATAATATATAATTTTACTAATTTAAATATAATATTTTACATAGTTTTATAAATATTTATTAAATTATTTCCGCAAATATATGTACTCACAATTTACAAACACATATTTATTACTATTATTGTTGTTACCAATATTATTATTATTATTATTATTATTATTATTATTTATTAATAATAATAATAATATATATATCATTATTATTATAACATTTCTTAAAATTCGCATACGTAACTTACTCCCAAATTATTATTATTGTCAATTTTATACAATATTATTTACGTAACAATAGTTTTTGAAGGCAACTTATTATTATTATGGAGTTATTATTTTTACAAAATAGCAGTCTAGTTCAATTCAATTTCCTAATTTATTTAAATTTTGGCAATTTTTATACACAATTGTTTGTCAATTTTAACCCAATTTGGTTTTAATTTGACCCAAATTGAAATCCCCAATTCCCATGACCCAATTATAACCCATAACCCGACCCATATTCTAATTGTAATCTCAGCCGTAGATCAAATATGATCTAACGGCTCAAATTAAATCCATCTTTCCTTTCCTTTTCTAATTAAACTCAACCCCTAACCCTAAAAATCCATTTTATTCTTCTCCCTCATCAGTCGTCTCCCTCTCTCTCACCCTAATCTCTCTCTCTCTCAAACTCTCGATCTCATCCATCAGAGTTGCCATTGCCACTGTTCTGGCAGACGAGCTCCACCACCCCGTCGTACTGCCTCTCATCGGCGAACCGCCACAGCAGCCACTCCTCTCCTCATTTTCTTCTCCGTCGTGCCACTTCTGTCCTGCAAACCACCATCACTGCCCTTCACCAGTGAAGTCCACCACACCGCTGCACCATCAATTCTTGTCGGTGAACCCCACAACCGCCACGCCACCGCTAGCCGTTGAGCCTCCACCATGAGAATGTCACTGGAGAGACTCATGTCTCTCTCCATGATTCAAAAACAACTTAGATCACTGTTCGAAGAACTATGAATGTTTCGGGTTTGCTTTCTATTACGAATTAAATCCCTTTTTTCATTTGCTTTGCTTGATTCCTAGATTTGAAAATTGTGAAACATGGCTAAGGATTTTGTCTTATTTGTTTCAATTTCATGTTTATTTACACTTTTAGATTATCATATGTGAAAACCCCCAAATTTTCATTAACCTTGACTAACCCTAATATTAGAATTTGGATACTGATTTGTCCAAGTTTGAAGCTTTTGTGTTCTTGGTCCATTTATTGAAGTGGTTAAAGTGATTTGACATAAAGACTTATGATCATGTTGTTCTGCTATGTGTTAGCATCTCAGAATGTTAGTTAATATTTTTTTTAGGAGTATGAGTTGTTGATTGCTTGATTCCCTTTAGATATTCTTGTCAAAGCTTTGATTTTATTTGATTCACCCTAACTTATTTTACGCCCTTATAATTGATTCAGTCTCCTTATTTAAATTGGAATGACTTGGTACTTCGTTAATTTCGGTAAATTTTGTACTCCGATTATTTTTCGTCCTTTGTGGAATATATGACAACCTTGACATTTGACAATATATGGAGATTTGTTTTGCCTTTGATGTTAACTCCCTTTTTTGTTTCAATTGGCCTTCCAAGTACTTATTTGAATAAGGGTAAGGGGGCTGTCTTAATTAATTGAATCACGTATTTATGGAAAAATTCTACTTTGAATATTCTTTTTTTTCCTTGGCTGATTTCTTTTACTCACTTATTTATGGTAGCCAAGCATAATTTCCATCTTTAATTGATCTTTAAAAATATTTCCTTTCCTCTTTAATTCACTCAAAAATATTTTCTGAATATTCTCTTTTCCTTTAATGCTATATCATCTCATGCCTATATAAACAACTATTTCTCATTCACCATGGACAAGGTTTTTTTTAACATCATCTGCTCTCTAAAAAAAAACGACAAACACTTTAGAATTCTATTTTTGGCTTTTGACTTGTGGTTTTGAAAGAGTCCTCCTGGTTTCGTCTTACGGTTTTGGTCTTCTTCTTATTATCTGTTTACTTCTGGAGTGGTTAGTCTCTATCGAAGCAATTCCATTTATTTATTTTTGTAGTATTCTCTCCGCTTCTGTGTTGCTTGTATGATTCTTTTACTATATGAGACTGTTTGCTTCCCGAATTTGTGGTTTTGTGCATAGTTATGTTTGACAGGTCTTCAACCGAGGTTGTTCGGAATAGCTGAAGAATTGCCTGGGTGTGTGTGGGGGGGGGGGGGGAGGGGGTTTGAAGGCTGTCCAAATAGTCTTTATCTTTCTTTCTTTATTTTCTTTCACATTCATTTGACATGTAATAAATTTGTATGAACCTCTTCTATGTATAATAAATTATGGGAACTGCTTAGGGGGTGGGGATTTCATGATTTGATTATTTTATCACCTAGATATCATGCCTATAGGGTTGTTTAATAGATTTCATGTGTTAGTTTAATTATTTTATCACTTAGGCAAATATTCTAGGTTCATTATTTGTCCTATCTCTTAGAAAGGCATGTCTTTGGGATCGTTAACTAACCTTCGACGTATTGTACTAATCTTGAACGGGCTAATTTAATTTAATCACGTCTAATGAACTTTGAGCATATAAAAATAATTTTTCAGCATTTTCTTAGCCAGTTTCAAGCATATCATTAATTTTCAGCACTAAAAATTAGTTTCTTGCATTTTTGTATAATTTTCAGCATTAAAAAAATCAATTTTCAGTATATTTTAAATAATTTTTCAGCATTTTCTTATCCAATTTCCAGCATATCTTTAATTTTCAGCACTAAAAATTAGTTTTCTGCATTTTTGTATAATTTTCACCATTAAAAAATCAATTTTCAGTGTATGTTAAATAATTTTTCAGCATTTTCTTATCCTGTTTCCAGCATATCTTTAATTTTAGCACTAACAATTAGTTTCCTACATTTTTGTATAATTTTCAGCATTAAAAAGATCAATTTTCATTATATTTTAAATAATTTCCAGCAATCTTAAAATAATTTTTTTAGCAAGTTTTAAATAATTTTTCAGCATTTTCTTATCCAGTTTCCAGCATATCTTTAATTTTCAGCACTAAAAATTAGTTTCCTGCATTTTTGTATAATTTTCAGCATTAAAAAATCAATTTTCAGTATATTTTAAATAATTTCCCAGCAACCTTATAATAATTTTTAGCAAGTTTTAAATAATTCTCAGCATTTAAAAAATCAATTTTCAGTATATTTTAAATAATTTTCAGCAACCTTATAATAATTTTTAGTTAGTTTTAAATAATTCTCAGCATTTAAAAAATCATTTTCAGTATATTCTAGTAGTTCCCAGTAACCTTAGAATAATTTTAACAAAGTTTTAAATAATTTACAGAATTTTAAATCATTTTTCAGCAATCTAAAATTAATTTCTTCTGTAATTATTAATTTTCAGTACCTTTAAATTTCCAGCATATTCAAATCAAGCTTTAATAACTAGCACTTTATTTAAATTTTTGGCACCTTAATTAAGACCCCTCGTTTAGAAATCATATCTATAGGTTTCAATTACGTAAAAAGAATAGTTGTCTATCACCTAATCGGTTCTAATTGACTAAGAGGCTTGTTTGAACCTTTATGTGCTAGTTGCTACGTCTTGTTTGTTCTGTGTGACGCGAACCTCGAGTCTAACTAGGTAGCCCAGGCTTCCTTTTGTCTAGAACCAAATCCAAAATAGTAAGTTCAATGCCTCTTGGACATTAAGTCGGGACGAGTAGGCGTTGTAGGGAACGTTAGTTTTATCATTTTCTTGAGAACGTCTTCAGGCTTAATAACCAAACTAGGTGGGCGGGTAGAACAATCGAAAATGATGGAAGTTGACCCGAGCAGTATTCGGCAATACGATATGCGTCATTATCTTCCGTTAATAAGCCGGACGCTGATCCGAACAAGATAAAATTAACCCTTGTCCAAACCTTTTAAAAACTTAGATTATATTTTACTCTTTGCATGTCCCTTTTGCTTTGGGGCAGTCTAGATTTACTTTCAAAATAAAAATTTCTTTCTATATAATTGTGTTTATTCTATCTCCTTGCTTATTTGATCCATATTCCATTTATGTTTTAATAGCTCTTGCCATTTAATTATTAATTATAATAAAATAAAAGTTTTTATGTTTAAACACTTAGTTATTATTAAGTTCATAAAAATAAATCGATCTTTTTGCTTATCATATGGAATTTCCCCACGTAATATATGAGTTCGACCGGGACCCACATTTGTGGACCTCAAAAAGTGCTCAACACCTTCCTTTCGAGGTAACCTGAACCCTTACCCAAATTTCTGATTGACGTAGACTAATTAATTTATCATAATTAGTTTAGAATGGTGCCCTAACGCACCTTAATTCATTAGGTGGCGACTCTTCACCCTTAAACAATACCAAAAGAGTTGTCACGTCAAATCCCGCTTTTCGTGAGAAAAATGGGATGCGATAGCATGATGACTCTGCTGGGGATACTTAGGTTCTAACCATTACAAATTTATATATTATGTGGGTTTTTTATTTTTAATTATTTTTCTTGGATTGTTTCGACTTTTTCTGACTGTGCATGTTAATTTTTATTTCTTTTACATTATCAGTCTTCTTAAATAATTATTTTGGTACTTTTAATTTATTTTTAAATTATGTTAATCCTCTTCCCTTTCCTTATCTCGTTTGTTTTTTTCATGTCCCTCCACTCTTCTTTTCCCTTTTAATTGCTTACTTGTTATTTTTTTTTAGTTATGTATTTGTTAATTTTATCTAGTTTTATTATTATTATTATTATTTTATAAATTGATCAACATGTTACTGCTTTCTACTAATGTGCTATGTGTTACTGCTTTATATATAACTGGCATTCCGTTCATATCTTCCTCCACTTGGAAACTCTTTTTTTTTTGTTATGAACGGTTGCGTGGTTGCACGGGCGTTCATTTTTCTAAAACACCTTATGGGAAATGTCTCGTGAATCGGTCGATCAGCGGTGCGTCGACAGTCATGAGCTTTCCCACTCTCAAGTTGTCCGCTTGAGGGAACCATTGTTGCGACCCAGCTATACACGCAAGTGTACGTGATCGTGCAAGTAATAAAGTGGCTCCTTTTAAAGAGCCGGATATCGAATCCAAGGGACTTTCGTTAACAGAAGTCAACTCTGGACGTCAAACGATAATAAAGAACTAGTGTTGCGAAAACAACAATGGATTTGGGGCTTAAAATTTAATGATTGCGGACTAAGAACTTCTATCTTCGCTACTGTAACTTTGGGTTTCGCAAATTTGCTTGAAAAAATCAATGAAAAGTAGATTCCCAGGGCTAAGGCACCCTGAACATCATCTCTCGAGCATAATTGTTGTTGGTTTAAGCATTTTTGAGTAGTTTATCATGGTTATCGATCCCAAGGTTAATTTTACAACTATATTCGTCTCCAAATTATAATTGTCTACTAGAACTTAGAAACCTACCTACATCTGTGAGTGGTGGTAAGCTTAACCAATTCTAGAGCATTCAAGCTTTCTTCCTGAAATTGACCGAGTGTGGGTGGTTAGGTACCTCTCGGTCCTAACCACAGGTCAATCCCTTAGAATTACTTCTCCGAGACAGACCACACTTCATACATTCAAGTTCTATCTCTCAGTTTCTCTCTCGAGCTCACTTCAAGACAATAAATATATTCCAATGGTGATCAAGCATCAAAATAATGAAGTTTAGAATATATGAATAACCACTTTATAATAAACTCCAGCAAAAACCAATACAATTAACCCAAGAGATTCATGTTCTTGGCCTTAACCCCAAGAATGAGGGGTTTTAGCCACTCATAATGTTTATCAACATCCAAAAGTAAATAAATAACATAAGAATGCTCAAAAACTGAAAAGAAGAGGAATGGAACCTAATTACGATGTCCAAAAACGCCCCCGAAAATTCTAAGGATGATGGATGCTAATACAATCACTCAAAAGCCCTATTTATAGACCCAAGTCGAGGCAAAAATCGGCCAAAAAGCTGCCCGGCACGCCATTGGGCGCGCCTAGAACTTAGGCAGATTCTGCCTCAGCAAAAAGGGTTCGCCCAGGCGGCGTGGCACGCTGGCCAGCGCGCCTGGGCACTGCCTGGACAGATCACATTTTCGCCAAAAGTGGCCTGGCACGCTGCCTAGCGCGCCAGGCCCTTTTTATTGTACTGTTCTAGCTTTTGTTGACTTCTCTTCACGGATTTGGATGGATTCTTCAATATAAACTCTTTGGCTTGTCTCCTATCTTCAATATTCTTCACTCGGCGCTCATCCAAGCTTCACTTTCCATGCCAAACATGCTCCAAAAAGTCGTAAATTCCACCTACAAGAGTCTAATCATATTGGTTAGCACATTATCTCATTTTCCATCAAAAACTTATATAATACACAAGTATTGTTCTCAAAACTAGGGTAATCATGGGTTAGCGTCGCTACTAAGGCATATAAATATGCCTCAGATCACCACCCCACACTTGAAACTTTGTTTGTCCTCGAACAATTAACCATACTCAACTCAGGGCGACTTTTAAACAATAGACACAAAATGAGCATTCTTGCACAGCACAACCATACTTATCACTTATGCACCACATACTAGGATATTACTCAATTAAATAACAAGTTGAAACAACCTACCCTCACAAAACAACTTACTAGTTGCAAATTCATGCGTGACATAGTATTAATAGATCACCAAACTTCACTAACCATGTGCCCTCACAACAAGAGAATCACCCCTCAATTCTACAACGTAATTACTAACCGGGTGCATGAATGAAAGTCACTCACTCTCAAAAAGAATTCACATACACACAAAGATGAACCATAAGCTTGCCCTTAGTGTAATACTTCACTAATGTTAAAATGTTAAAGCTCAAGATCAAGTAGGACTTTGTAGGGGTTGTAATGTAGGCGCAAGGACAGGTAGGAACTGTTTGGTCAAGACTAGCGGCTATCTTTCCTAAGCGCTTTGTTACACTACAAATTGCATTCAGGGCACCTTCAACCAACCTATTTTCCACTACTTTTCTCTTCCCAACTTTTCTTTGTTAAGCCCCCTATCTTTACTAGCTTCCGCACACTGGATAAGGAATACTGTTATCACCCATTGCTTCAAACAACAATTTTCTTTCTTTATTTATTTCTTCTCTTTTTTTTTTTTTTTTTTTTTTTGAATATATTCCCCACCAACACACACAAGCTTTTTCACACACCTTTATGAGACACATGCTTGAGGCTTTAACTTAACTCTCTCCTTCTCCCAAACTCTCGCACTCCTTCACCTCTCGATTTCCGATTTAAAGCGCTTAGGACTCATTGGATCAAATTCTGGTTCACTGAAAGAAGAGGATTGAGTTACATGTAAAGCTAACAAGGAAAAGTCTAAAGGCTCAACGAGGCTAATACTAGGATTATGCACAGAGGGTAGGTAAAGTAGGTCTAAAATATGGCTATCAAAGAAATGCCTATATCATCTCCTAAACTTAACATCTCTTATTTTGCTTTGCACACACCTCGGGCAAGTTCTAGACATCATTATGCACATGGGATATAATACAAAACCTTACTCACACATGGCATATGTTCAGCTCAGCAGGTTCACCATAAAAACTCCGAAATAATGCATAAATTCAATATTAAGCAACTTAGCAAGTCAACTACGTGAGAATTAGGCGTCTCAACACTTGCTATTATATATCCAGGCATGTTTCACACATGTAAGAATAATTTTATAGCAAGCAAGAACACCCGACACGATAATACATGACTAATTTGCTCTTAAGACGGTCGTCATCCATCCATCATAGAGCAAATCCCTTAGTCCTCTGACTAAGTCGACTAAAAAGTAATAAACCCCCAAAACAACACAAAATAACATCAAAAAATTCATTTTTTTTTTTTTTTGTACGGTTCAAAGGGACTCTCCTTAGTAAAAGAACCGAAAACAAACGCTAAGGAACCCAAAATAAAAGCATACAGCAGCAAAACAGCACACATATACATACATACAAGGGAAGTCCATCACACCCCACCCCACACTAAAAATATTAGCACTGTCCCCAATGCTACCCAAAATAAACAAAGCAAGAGTAGGATGTAAGGAGCTCCCTGGTCAGTCGAGGTGGTCGTCATCCTCCGGCCCACGGACCTCTAACGGTGGATCATCTGCCTTAGCTTCCTCATCTTTCGAACCACTATGGATGTCCTCTTCATCTGTGGGGATATCATCATCCACAGGCTCCACAAAGTCGGGACCAATCCTCAATAAGGCCATGGCATGCTCATTGAGAGGATAATCCCTCTCTACCTGGCTCAGCTCATCCGCTGTGGAGGGTCTACCCCCAGTTCTGTGTCGCAGCATCTCCAATCCATACATGCGGGCTAGAATCCCGTCATCTCGAGCATGTCGCTCTGCTAATGTCAAAGTGGGGCCGAGTGAATCTGGCGCCTTAGTCTGGGTGACATCCACAGGCGTTGTCGTCAAAGGAGGATGATAATCAAAATTTTCTTCAGGCACGTCGAATGCTCGCATTAATTTGGTCAATAGTCCACCGAAAGCATATCGAAGCCCTCCATGAAGACGAGCTCGCCGCATTGCTGACAACAAAACAGAACCAACATTAATCTCTGCATCAGTCATGAGAGAATATACCAAACAGACGCGATCTCTTGTAACTTCAGTCATGTGGCTCCCCGAAATTAAACAACAACACACAATCTTAAGCCAAATCCTAGCCTCTTTGTTGAGATGGGCAAAGGGTAGACTCTTGTGGTACCCTCGTTGGTGATGGCGAAGCCACCTCACAGTTGAACGTGGGCCGCACAGAGTGTGTCGAATTTCAACATATGGAGGCCTGGCATTTAGCCTGAGTATGTCTTCAGGACTTGCCCGTGTGGGAACCCCCAATAATCCATTCAAGCTCAAGGAGTCAAGTATCACATCCGAACCTCGGACCACCACCGAGCATGTAGGTGCGTCAGGGTTCCAATTTGCGTACAATTCCCTCACCAAGTGGAGGTTGCAATCTGTAGGTCTGTTGAAAACAAAGCCCATCCCCACTTGCTCAAGCCGAGCCAAAATTCTTGGGTAATCCCGAGCAAGGCTTGCCCTAGCAATACACTCATCGGAGAAATATTTATCCTCCGGATGACTTTTGTACCAACTTTTCCCAGCACTGGAGACCGCGTGTAGCCCATACTTTCGTTTTTGCCCTTTTGGGACTGGGGGAGCTGCGGGCACCTTATTACCCGACCGACGTCTCTTGTGAGAGCTAGAGGCCGCTACATTAGAATCAGACATAGTACCTGTAACATAGGTCCACAACCAAGTCAAAAAAACATATAGCAACTGACTATCCAACTTGATGCGCAGTGACACTGAGGGCCACCCCACACCTAGTCGCTTAGCACCAAGTCAAAATAAATATGGGCGGAGGGTACTCAGACTTCCCCTCATAACTCAATGCCCCAAAACCAATTTCCACCATAAATAAATGTACATTCTTAATTTAGAAATCCAGCAACAAGCATATATATTCCACACACATGAGTTGTATTTGGTGATTTCCCCTACTAATTTGCTCAATTTTTACCAATAAAGATAACCCACTTTCACTTTATGCATCACAATAAGATTATTAACCACAATTGCATAGGCTTTCCAAGCTCAATGCAATGCCACCCCAGAAACCCCAATCATATGATAGGACGCAAGTCAACAAACCATGAAAATATGATTTTCATAAACAAAATCGAGAACACCCAAAATCGCATAATTCATGGCAACTTGTAGAAAGAGAAAGTGAAGGAGACATACCTTGAGAGCTTTGATTTGTGACTCGCACAAAATCCCCAAGTGAGAAAGCAAATAGTTGAACTTTGTGTGGGCAAGAAGACAAAAATAATAGAGAAAATTTTTTTAAAATGGGGGAAGAAAATCGTGAGTTTGGGTGTGGGAGTTGGAATATTTGTGAAGAAGGAAGTAATTTGGGGATTTAAAAGAGGAAGGGTGGGGGTGGGTCGGTTCTCCTTTAAGCGAATAACTAAAAAAAATTTGATAAGGGGTAGCGGCGTGGCACGCTGCCTAGCGCGCTACCCCACTGCCTCAACTTATCCAAAATTGTGCACAAGCGGCGTGGCACGCTGCCTAGCGCCCCTGTGCACTGCCAACCTGAGCCAAAAATTGTGTACAGGCGGCGTGGCACGCTGCCTAGCGTGCCTGTGCACTGCCCATGAGTGCTGGTTTTTTGGGGAAGGCAGCGTGGCACGCTGGCCAGCGCGCCTCCCCATTGCCCCAAAAAAATTTTTTTTTTTTTAGCTGTTTCATCCCGGCACGCTAGGTAGCGCACCTACCACTTATCCTCATACCTGAGCAATTGTTTTTACATTCTTTTCATAATCTTGGGGTTCTTACAAGTCCTAAAACTCGAAGCTCTGCTCCAGAACATGTCCTGCCTGCCCGGCACCTTTAATTAATCATCCATCCTCCGAATGTACCTTTGTCTTGTGGATTCTTAGACCAACATACCCCGTGCCTCTGCATGAACACAAAATCCTGGCACTACATTAGAAAACAAAAACTGTAAAAGAGATGGGTTGCCTCCCATCAAGCGCCTTAGTTTTGGTCGGGGCACGACTCTTCTTTTTTTACTTTTTACTTTATGAATCTAACTATTACAACACATGCATGGGTTGCCTCCCATGTAGCGCCTGGTTTAATGTCGCGGCTCGACCAATTATAAGAGCTCAGTTGTCATCAAGGCGAAGCACGTCCTTCGTCTGATTCTCTTCCTCACCGAAGTAATGCTTCAATCTCTGGCCATTTACCATAAACCTTGTACCATCCGTTTTGTTTACAAGTTCCACCTCACCATGAGGTGTCGTGCGACCTACCTCAAAAGGCCCACTCCACTTAGATCTTAGCTTGCCCGGAAACAACCTAAGTCTTGAGTTAAACAAGTTTACCAACTGACCCGGCTCAAACGACCGAGGAAGAATATGCTTGTCATGCCATCGCTTCATTTTCTCCTTGTAAATCTTCGCATTTTCATATGCATGGGCGCGAAATTCTTCCAACTCATGGAGTTGTAACAACCTCTTCTTACCTGCCACCCCTGAATCTAGATTCAACATTTTTACTGCCCAATATGCTCGATGCTCAAGCTCAACTGGGAGGTGACAAGCTTTCCCAAAGACCAAATGATAGGGAGAAGTCCCTATAGGAGTCTTATATGCCGTTCGATAGGCCCAAAGAGCATCATCCAGCTTAAGTGACCAGTCTTTCCTCTGAGTATTCACCGTTTTCTGCAAGATTTGCTTTATCTCCTGATTAGACACTTCCACTTGGCCACTTGTTTGGGGATGATACGCTGTTGAGACCTTGTGTTTTACTCCATACTTTGCTAATACATTCTTCACCAAATAATTTATGAAGTGTGATCCTCCATCACTAATAATAGCTCTTGGAGTTCCGAACCTAGTGAAGATGTGCTTTTGAAGAAACTTTACCACAACTTTGGCGTCATTAGTAGGACGAGCTGCAGCCTCTACCCATTTGGATACATAATCCACTGAGACGAGTATGTATAGATTTCCATTCGACTGTGGAAAAGGGCCCATGAAATCAATCCCCCATACATAAAAAATTTCAACCTCTAGGATGTTGTTAAGGGGCATCTCATGTCTCTTGGCAATCGTTCCCATACGTTGACATTGATCATAATTCTTTACAAAGGCATGAGCATCTTTAAAAATCGAAGGCCAGAAGAAACCTGATTGCAATATTTTTCGGGCTGTTCGTTCACCACCATGATGTCCACCATAAGGTGAGGAGTGGCATTTCTCTAACACTTGCTTAACTTCAGCATCCGGAATACATCTTCGTATTAATTGATCAGGCCCTTGCTTGAATAAATACGGCTCATCCCATATATAAAAACGTGCCTCATATGCCAGTCTCTTCTTCTGTTGAGGACTCGAATCAGGAGGAAATAATCCACTTACCAATAGGTTCACAATGTCTGCATACCATGGCAACTCCTCGACCTCTAATACCAACAACTGCTCGTCTGGAAATTCCTCACAAATATGCCCATCATCCTCTATATGTGTCGAATTCTCAAGTCTAGACAGATGGTCGGCAATTTGATTTTCTGTCCCCTTTCTGTCTTTAACCTCTAAGTCAAACTCCTGTAGCAATAGGATCCATCTAATCAAGCGCGGTTTAGCATCCTTTTTATTGAACAAATATCGTATCGCTGCATGGTCCGTGTATACAATAACACTTGTGCCGACTAAATACGATCTGAATTTATCAAATGCATATACCAAAGCTAGCATCTCTTTTTCCGTCACCGTGTAATTTATTTGGGCTGCATCAAGGGTCTTGCTCGCATAATAAATAGAGTGAAATACCTTATTCTTCCGTTGACCTAGAACCGCCCCTATTGCCACATCACTTGCGTCACACATGAGCTCAAATGGCAAAGCCCAGTCAGGAGTAATGAGAATAGGTGCCTCTACCAACTTCTTTTTCAACACCTCGAATGCCTTCACACATGATTCACAGAATACAAACTTCACATCTTTCTCCAGGAGTGCACACATGGGACGTGCAATTTTGGAAAAATCTTGAATAAACCTTCTGTAAAATCCCGCATGACCCAAAAAACTTCGCACCCCTTTTACCGATACAGGTGGAGGAAGTTTCTCAATAGCTTCGATCTTTGCCCTATCAACTTCCAACCCCTTCTTTGACACTTTATGCCCAAGAACTATACCTTCTGTCACAAGGAAATGGCACTTCTCCCAATTGAGAACAAGATTAGTTTCTTCACACCGAGCAAGGACTTTATCCAGGTTTTGCAAACATACCTCGAAAGAGTTACCAAAGACTGAGAAATCATCCATAAAAATCTCTACAAACTCCTCCACCATGTCGTAGAAAATAGCCATCATGTAACGCTGAAAGGTAGCTGGTGCATTACATAATCCAAATGGCATACGCTTGAAAGCATATGTGCCGTAAGGACATGTGAATGTAGTCTTCTCTTGATCTTGGGGATCTATAGCAATTTGATTGTAACCGAAATACCCATCAAGAAAACAATAATACTCCTGCCCGGCTAAACGATCCAGCATCTGATCAATAAAAGGGATTGGATAATGATCCTTCCTCGTAGCATCATTAAGTTTTCGGTAATCCATGCAAATACGCCATCCTGTCACAGTTCTTGTAGGAATCAGTTCATTATTGTCATTTGTGATCACCGTCATACCACCCTTTTTTGGAACACATTGTACTGGGCTCACCCACGTACTATCAGAGATAGGGTAAACAATGCCAGAATCCAGCCACTTAATTACCTCCTTCCTTACTACTTCTTTCATTACCGGATTTAAGCGTCGTTGGTGTTGCACGCTCATCTTGTGCCCTTCTTCCATGTATATTTTATGCATGCATAAGCCCGGATTAATCCCATGGATGTCAGACATCTGCCAACCAATAGCCTTCTTTCTTCGTTTTAGAATCAACAAAGCTGCATCAACTTGTTTTTGTGACAAATCTACTGCCAGAATAATAGGAAGAGTCTTATTTTCACCCATGAAAGCATATCTAAGATGAGATGGAAGTTCCTTCAATTCAAGCTTCGGTGCTTCCTCAATTGAGGGCTTAGTTGTAGGACCGAGTGGACGATTCAATGGCTCCCATCTACCCTCTTTAGCATAGATACCCATAAGATCAAGAGCTTGCACCATCTCACTAGCTTCTGCATCACCAAACACATCTTGCCCCATCAAAACTTTTTCCAACGGATCTATAGTCAAAGTGTAGATGCTTTCAACCGCCGAATCTATAGCTGTGATAGCCGCCAAGTTCTCATAAATCTCTGGAAGCTTCAAAGCCCTACATACATCAAAGACTTCAACCTTATCATGAGCTCGCATAGTAAGTTTCCCTGCTGCTACATCAATGATTGCACCTCCTGTAGCCAGGAACGGACGCCCCAAAATAAATGGGACTTTCGGGTCAGGCTCAAAATTCAACACCACAAAATAAACGGGAAAGATCAATGACCCCACTTGTACCAGGACATCCTCAACAATACCATCAGGTCTAGTCACAGATCGGTCTGCCAACTGTAAAATAATAGTAGTAGGCTTCGGACGACCCAAACCCAATTCCTTGAAAACCGAAGTGGGCATCAGATTTATACTGGCCCCCAAATCACACAATCCACGAGCGCAAACACGATCCCCCAGAGTAATCTTCACAGTGAAACTTCCAGGATCTTTCAGCTTAGTAGGTAACCGGTTCTGAATGCGAGAACTAACCTCCTCAGTCAAAGCCACTGTGGCATACTCTGTCACTCTACTCTTGTTTGCTACAATGTCTTTCACGAACTTGGCATACTTTGGAATACCCTGCAAGATATCCACAAGAGGCAAATTAATGTGCACCTGTTTAAGTAATTCAATGAACTTACCAAAGCATTCATCCTCCTTCTTCTTTTTGAACTTCTGAGGGAACGGAGGAGGCAATTTCACACTAAGTCTCACTTTATCATCTTTGGAGCTTTTGGTAGATTCCACTTGTTCGTCTTCTATCACCACTACTTTCGGCTCCAATTCTTTTGCTGGTGCAATGGTATCCTCTAACTGCTTACCACTACGGGTGACTATAGCATTCACCTGCTTGGGATTTGGCTCCGTATCTCCTGGAAGACCTCCTTGGGGCCTTGTATTCTGTGCATTAGCTAACTGGCCAATCTGCTTTTCCAAATTCTGAGTAGCCAACTGATTGTTCCTCACATCTGCTGTTAGCTTCGCTTGTTCAGCCATAATCTTTTTTAATATATCCTCCACACTCATATCTCCCGTCTTAGAACCCACTTGATTTCCTTGACCTTGCTGTTGGTTGTACTGAAGGGCATATCCTTGAGGCCTATATTGATTTTGATTTCCTCCCCATGAGAAGTTCGGATGGCTTTTCCACCCGGCATTATAAGTGTTACCGTAGTTCTGAGCTCCACCTCCCCTTTGGGCATTACCAAAAAAATTTACTGAATCCGGATTAGCACTACACAATTCGCTGGTATGATCACCATTTCCACATACGCTACACATCACAGAAACTTGTTGCTGGACTGCATTCACGGGAGCTGGTTGTTGCCCCAAATTCAAACTACTAAAGTGATTGTTCATCATGTTTTGCATAGCTGAACAGATAATGCTGTGACTGCATCCACATCTAGTTTCCCAGCAACCTTCTTTGTAGAATTCCTCGAATTATCACTATGCCAGTCTGGATTTCCCTGCGATATATGATTCAACAGAGCATATAATTCATCATACATCTTCTCTAAAGCCTGTCCACCTGCAGCTGAATCAAGTAAAATTTTAGTGTTGGGGTCGAGAGCCTCTATAAACGTATGCACCAACACTTCATTAGCTTAGTGGTGGAGAGGGCAATCCCTCAACATGGATTTGAATCTGTTCCAAGCTTGGTACAAATTATCATCATCTTTCTATCTGAAACTTAGTATCTCACTCCTTAGCTTTGCTGTCTTTCCAGAAGGAAAGAACCTTATCAAGAATTTTCGAGAAAGATCATCCCAAGTAGTGATAGAATTAGCCGGCTCTGCATCTAACCACCTTCTTGCTTACCCTAACAGAGAGAAGGGAAACAAAGTAAGTCTCACATAATCTGAAGACACCCCCGCAGGAATATATGTGTTGCTTATCTCTAGAAAATTTTGAATGTGCCTCTGCGGGTCTTAATGAGCAAGACCAGTAAACTGTCCACTTGAGTGCAAGAGTTGCACCATGTTCTGTTTAAGCTCAAATCTACCTCCAGCTGCCGGTTTGAGAATACTGGAGGTCACATTAGTGGCGAGTGGGATTGCCACATCGCGGACTGTTCTAGCTGCCATCACTTCCGGTTCACGTCTCTCTGCACCTGGTTCTTCAATTCTCACGGGATTACCCCGTATTCCTTTGCCAGCTAGTTCGACTTGTGGGATTGGGTAGTCTGCAGCCTGTCTCCTCAATCTATTGAAATATCTTTCAGGTTCATACTGCGGGGCTACCAAATCCTTATTCCTTGCCAGTGTTCTGATGAAGTAAACCTGCAAAAATAGCACAGCTAAGATCAAGTTGTCAACACGTAGCTGAAACTTAAAGTTCAAACGTCAATAATTGAAATCTATCTATTTGAAAGTCCCCGGTAACGGCGCCAAAAACTTGTTGCAACCCAGCTATACACGCAAGTGTACGTGATCGTGCAAGTAATAAAGTGGCTCCTTTTAAAGAGCCGAATATCGAATCCAAGGGACTTTCGTTAACAGAAGTCAACTCTGGACGTCAAACGATAATAAAGAACTAGTGTTGCGAAAACAACAATGGATTTGGGGCTTAAAATTTAATGATTGCGGACTAAGAACTTCTATCTTCGCTATTGTAACTTTGGGTTTCGCAAATTTGCTTGAAAAAATCAATGAAAAGTAGATTCCCAGGGCTAAGGCACCCTGAACATCATCTCTCGAGCATAATTGTTGTTGGTTTAAGCATTTTTGAGTAGTTTATCATGGTTATCGATCCCAAGGTTAATTTTACAACTATATTCGTCTCTAAATTATAATTGTCTACTAGAACTTAGAAACCTACCTACATCTGTGAGTGGTGGTAAGCTTAACCAATTCTAGAGCATTCAAGCTTTCTTCCTGAAATTGACTGAGTGTGGGTGGTTAGGTACCTCTCGGTCCTAACCACAGGTCAATCCCTTAGAATTACTTCTCCGAGACAGACCACACTTCATACATTCAAGTTCTATCTCTCAGTTTCTCTCTCGAGCTCACTTCAAGACAATAAATATATTCCAATGGTGATCAAGCATCAAAATAATGAAGTTTAGAATATATGAATAACCACTTTATAATAAACTCCAGCAAAAACCAATACAATTAACCCATGAGATTCATGTTCTTGGCCTTAACCCCAAGAATGAGGGGTTTTAGCCACTCATAATGTTTATCAACATCCAAAAGTAAATAAATAACATAAGAATGCTCAAAAACTGAAAAGAAGAGGAATGGAACCTAATTACGATGTCCAAAAACGCCCCCAAAAATTCTAAGGATGATGGATGCTAATACAATCACTCAAAAGCCCTATTTATAGACCCAAGTCGAGGCAAAAATCGGCCAAAAAGCTGCCCGGCACGCCATTGGGCGCGCCTTGCACTTAGGCAGATTCTGCCTCAGCAAAAAGGGTTCGCCCAGGCGGCGCGGCACGCTGGCCAGCGTGCCTGGGCACTGCCTGGACAGATCACATTTTCGCCAAAAGTGCCCTGGCACGCTGCCTAGCGCGCCAGGCCCTTTTTATTGTACTGTTCTAGCTTTCGTTGACTTCTCTTCACGGATTTGGATGGATTATTCAATATAAACTCTTTGGCTTGTCTCCTATCTTCAATATTCTTCACTCGGCGCTCATCCAAGCTTCACTTTCCATGCCAAACATGCTCCAAAAAGTCGCAAATTCCATCTACAAGAGTCTAATCATATTGGTTAGCACATTATATCATTTTCCATCAAAAACTTATATAATACACAAGTATTGTTCTCAAAACTAGGGTAATCATGGGTTAGCGTCGCTACTAAGGCATATAAATATGCCTCAGATCAACCATGTCAAAAACCACTCTTATTTCTAGAATCTATTCGTCTATTCATTTCCTAATGAATAGGCATCTTAAAGCCTAGGATACTTTGCTAAGAAAACCATGCCCTAAGTTCTAAGGGATTTCACAATCCCAAAAAGGACTCCCTTATAATTTATGTGCATTTTTGAGAGATAAATATGTCCAAAATGTTGTCATTTGCTCTTTGGGGGTATGGTAGGCTAACCTTTTTGTTCTCCAAGTTCAATGGCACCACCTACATCATATCCAAGGTTCAGTATGGTTTGGTGCATGCCAAAGCAGATGGAGTCATGGTGGCTAGAATTGAGTTTAGAAGGACAGTCCACGGTGAGAAAGATATTGGGGAGCTTGCCATCTCTTATGCATATTACCCCGTGCAGAGAACTTATTGAGGCTGCTACTATATTTTGGGATGAGAAAAGGTCTGTGTTCAGGTTTGGCGACGTTGAGATGACCCCACTGCTTGAGGAAA
Organism: Capsicum rhomboideum; assembly: GCA_031232105.1. Classification (NCBI taxonomy): domain Eukaryota; kingdom Viridiplantae; phylum Streptophyta; class Magnoliopsida; order Solanales; family Solanaceae; genus Capsicum; species Capsicum rhomboideum. Next base: position 50,328,250 of record CP124714.1, read on the forward strand.
TCAGAGGATATGTTGAAGCTATGAATTTGTTGCAAAAAAATAGTTGGCCTAAGGCTGAGGTCATCATTCCAAAAAATGTCACCTTAGAAGAGGTTCGAGACAAGCTAGGACTTCAAGGCAGTATGATGGTGTCATATGTGATGAAATCCAAGATTCCAGGAAGTCATATGTTTGACAAATTTGGACACCGTCATAGTCGGCAAGCGTATGAAGCAGAGAATCCTGATACTAAGTCATGAAAAAGTAAGAGGGTTTTTGCATTGATCGTCTACTTCTTGGGAATGGTGGTCTTCCCAAATGGAGTGGACGAAGTCATACATACCCGCTTAATTACGGTGGCCGATGCTTTGTGTAATGGGATTAACAAGAGTCCGTGCACGATTGTACCTATGATCTTAACTGACATCTATCGGGCCTTGGGTTGTTGCAAGAATGGGATGGGGCCAGACGATTTGAAGGATGTAATTTATTATTGCAGTTATGGTTGATTGAACACCTTCAAAAGGTGCATGGGTTGAAAAGAATGCGTACACCAACTGGGGCTGACAATACTGCTGCACATCAATTTCGAGTTACCATGGGGGTAGTGAGAATCAAACGACCAAATGAAGTAGAAAAGTGGGGGCAATTGCTGAGCGCTTTGACTGAAGATTCTGTTCAATGGATGTTTGAATGGTTCCCAAGTACATACTTTGTAATATATAATCAACACCAAGTTTACTTGATTTGATGGGACTCCATGGCCTTCAATCATATGCTCCTGCAAGAGTAATAAGGCAAGCAGGCAGGAAACAAATAATACCAAAGGTGACCAACATGGATGAACATCGGGTGGATTATCAAAATGACAGAATTCCGTATGCTACTGATATTTCCAAAACTTGGGGCAAGAAGACTTTTTTGGACAAGAAGAGTATCGAATCATACAAATATCAAACAGGTTATGTAGTTGGCTATATCGAATGGTTGCACGCTGACTTGAAAAATAATGTGACCTCGAGTGTTAAAAGAGGCAAATATGTTAATGACAAGGAAGTTGAGGTGCAAGTCCTATACCGCAAGTTTAAGAAAAGGGACTTGGAATCTGAGACATGACATCGCCAATTACATGATGATAATGCAAAGAAAATAGCAGAAATGGGCAAAGAGCTAGAATTTTGGAGGCAACGTACTCTAAGTGTAGAAGAAAAAGTGCAAGAAATTCGTGAGGAATTTGACCGACAAGGCAAAGAGTGTCTTAGCATGGGAAATCTGGGAGGAACACTGGCACTATCATATCTCTTGACCAGCTGCCATCGCTTTGACAAAGCTTACAAAAAAGAAGACAAAGAAGAAGATGTTTTCAGAATTTAGTTTATTTCTTTAATATTTCTTTGTACTTTTAGTTTCTGAGACAATTTAGTTTAATGAATTTTCAATTTTGTTGGGGTTTATTTTATGAGCAAATGACATTATTTTACGACATATTTATCTCTCAAACAAAGATAGTCCCACGTCTGGCTCAAAAAAAGCACCCAAAATAGGAAACGTCGAACAATGTGTCTATTATGTGTTGTTCCTATTGTTCTCCTTATGCCACTAACGCGCTAATTTTTGATTTTGTTGTTTTTCCCTCACCCAAAGGTTGATTTGTGCACTCTGGCCTATCGCACACGGTCAAAAAGGACTCCTCCTCCTCTCCCTCCTCCTACAAGTTTGAAAGATAAAGAGAAAATGGGAGATAACAACAGCGCTACAGATAGAAGCACAAAAGGAGAAAGTGTTATGGGACAAAATGAAATTATACTAAGAATGGGACAACAGATTCTCGAACTGTAAGGAGAATTAACGCAAGTGCATAACTTGGCCAATCTTTCTATTACCCTTAATACCCCTCTCGAACCACAAGTCGATGGTCATACTGGTGCAAAATCTGAAACCTCTACCCCAAGCCATCAATTGCTCAGCTCAAAACATCCAAAACCTATCCAAAATCTTCCTCCTCCTCAAAACACCAAAACCTTCCTCCTCCTCAAAACATCCAAAATCTTCCTCCTCCCCAAAACCTCTCTCTTCCTCAAAATACCCATAATACTCCAAATCCCATATATCCCACTCAGCATGTCCAAAATACTAAATATCCCACTTACCTATATACGCCCTTCACTAACGTATCCTACAACCAAGCATCTGGTATCCACTCTTTGAACCCCATTTATGTCGAAACAACCCCATTCACCTATCCTCAGTATGCACCTGATCCTTCAGAAAAGGACCCCATGATGCAATCTGTGGTTGAGAGGCTGAAGCAACTTGAGGGAAGCAAAGGGTCAAGGGGGCTCAGTTATGAGGAATTATGTGTACACCCTGATGTGGAGTTACCGTAGGGGTACAAACCTCCAAAGTTTGAATTGTATAATGGGACTGGAGATCCCAAGTCTCATTTGCATATGTATTGTGATAAGTTGGTAGGAGTCGGGAGAGATGAGAGGATAAGAATGAAAATGTTCATGAGAAGTCTCGCTAGAGAAGCCTTAACATGGTATATTGAGCAGGATGCAAGGAAGTGGAAAGGCTGGATCGATATGGCATCAGATTTTATGAAACGATTCGGGTTCAACATTGACAACACTCCCAACTGGTTCTATATGCATACTTTGAAAAAATAGCCCAATGAGTCATTTAGGGACTATGCTATAAGATGGAGGTCTGAAGTAACAAGAGCTCGACCCCTGATCGAAGAATCTCAAATAAAAGAGTACCTTATTCGAGCGCAGGAGCTATAATATCTTGAGAAAATGATAACTGTCGTGGATAAAAGTTTTTCTGAAATCATCAAGGTAGGTGAAATGCTTGAGGAGGGTCTTAAGAACGGAAGAATCATCAATCTTGAAGCTTTACAGGATGCTAACAAGGCTTTGCAGTCTGGGGGAATTGCTGAAAACAAGAAGAAAAAAGAGGTAGGTACAGTGATGGTAGCCCAACCTTCAAAAAGTGTGCTCAATTACCAAAATCCTATTACAACTCCACCTCCCTATCCACAATCTACAATGCCATACCCAATATCTCCTTATCAAATGCAAACCCTAATGCCATATCAGACCCCACTATACCAAACACAAACCCCATATCCACTACATCTACAATTCCAAAGCCCTGCTTACCCTTTGTATAATGCCTAACTCGCTCATGTACAAACACCCCATCCTCCTCCCCAACAAAATCAAAGACCCAGAGCCAATTTCCAAAAAAACAATACACTCCCTTAGTAGAACCTATGGCCCAACAGTACGAGAGACTTAAGGAAGCAGGCAATGTCACGCCCATTGGTACTGGACATGAGAATACTCAAGCCAAGCATTTTCATCCAACCAAGGTTTGCTCGTATAATTCTGGGATCACACCATAGAAACATCTTATACTCTGAAGGATAAAATCCAGATGTTGATCGACACCAAGGCCATTCAGTTGAAAGACCGACGTCGAATATCACCAATAATCCACTGCCGGATCATCAAGTAAACATGCTCTATATCGATGAATTGGTAGACCTTGAAAACTCTATCTGGTTCATCGAGAAGGCGAATGGTACCCCTATTAGTACACCAAAACGGGCACCATTCGAGGTTGAGGAAGCGATACCTAATACTCCTTTCACAGTCGCAGAGCTTCCCCAACTACTTATAATACTCATGCAGTCCCTTGGAACTATGAGAAGAACACTCCGGTAAGAGTAAGGGTGTCTGAAGTAGACGTCGCTCAGGGTGTTACCAAATCTGGGAGAATCTATACACCGAAAAATTTGATCCAGGGAAGTGCTAATAAAAGTAAACAACCCGTGATAGAAATGGAGGAGAATGGTATTTGGAAGAAAATACAAGCTAAAGAATACTCTGTGGTAGTCAGCTGAACAAGACCTAGGCTCAGATATCCATCCTGACACTATTGCAGACTTTTGAACATCATAAAAATGCTTTGATGAAGGTGTTAAGTGAAGCCTATGTACCATCTACTATAACAGGGGGAGAGGTGGCTCACATGGTCGGGCAGGTATTCGAGGCATACAAGATATCTTTTCATAAGGATGAGTTTCCACCTGAAGGAAGGTCGCACAACAAAGCCTTGCGTGTCACAATGTAACATGGAGAAAGAGTTGTATCTTGAGTGCTGATTGATCCAGGTTCAGAATTAAGCATATGTCCTTTGGGTACAATGACAAGGTTGGAGGTCGATTTGGCTAAAATGCAAAGTTGGAAGATGAACGTGAAAGCG